>CM022951.1:74587904-75232607 GCA_012931725.1 Litsea cubeba | reverse complement strand
TTCATGGTCATGAATTTCATAACTTATTTGATGATTGAGTTAGTATTAAATGATGATATTGTTATCTTTATTTTCTTATATTTTACCCTAATAGTTGATCATGAGCATCAATAATGGTTGCATTATATGAAAAAGGGAGAAAGCGAACAGCGACACAGACCGGACTCATAACTTAAGGTGACCGAGATTTTGATTTATTGTTGTTACTAATGGAAAAAATATTGTTTCCAGCATTTTTTAATATTCTGGATTTTTTGGATATTTTGCGAATTTTTTTGGATTAAAAAAAAACACACCGCGACGACCGCGACAGACCGATACCGCGCGATATCATTTTTCGGCCCGGCCGATACCGCGACCAAGACCGAGATTTTAAACAATGTTGTGGATCCATCCCTTGTCCTCGGGGTAAAGTTATCACAACAGGACAATGACCAAATGGAAAAGAAAATGGAAGAACAGTTGTGGAGAAACCTTGAGATACTTTTGAACAAATGAAAAGGTAACGGAGAAACCCTATTGAAAATCTTTTTTAACAATGGCGAAAGTAATAGGAATGAAGAAAGTTGCAGGAAGAAATGGAGGTTTAGTGTCTTAGGAGATAGGAACGGAAGAAAATAATGAGGAAAATCGTTATTTTCACCTTCAGTTTGTGCGATATCGCACAATATGGGTAGAATTGGAAAAAGAATTTGGAGCCCCATGTTCAATAACCACATTTGGGATATAGTTTTGGTCAACACCATTTTAAGAAATTCATTGTCTTTTATGTCCAGTACGGTCAATATCCTTTTTTTTTTTCTTCTATGAAATGAGTTTGATAGAACTCTTTGATGATGGGTTGCTTTTTATGAAATGTTTTTTTTTTTTTATAGAAAATGGTTGAAATGGGGGTTGGATGATGGATCAACTTGCCAACTTACAACCTCAATTGAATGGGTTTGGTTGAGGGATTAGGAGAAAAAAAAGAGAAGAGAAAGGGCGGGACTGATGGTTTTTCTTGGATGAGTTCTTCGATTTTTATTTTTTTTTATGCCATCAGTGGTCTTGGGTGGGAATAGGAGGCTTTATCGGAGGGTCCGTGAAAAAGATAAAATTTTACAAGAGAAGTGATATTGGCACTCCTTTTTTTTTATGGAGGCACTCATTTTCCTTCACAAAATTTTGGAGTGCCAATATCAATTACCTTTTACAAATGGGAAAATAAGATGGCAAAATAATAAATAGAAAATAAATGTGTTACAAATAATAAGGATCTGAATATAAATATACTCTATCGCTCTCTCTTTTGCTAGTGAATCCACCACAAAAGTGGTTGACCACAAGTTTTTGTGACGCACTTTGTCATTGAGTGAGACCAATATATTTACAAACAGTATATTCATAACCATTTTTAGCCTTGTATATGTATACAGATAATGCAATAAACATGTAAATTTTCACTTAAAATTCAAGTAGCTATGAAATTTTGTATTTGTGGAATTCAGGTTGCATGAAATTCTCATGAAAGAATTTTGGCATGAAAGAAACAGGAAATTCAGGAATGAGAAAATTCAGCAGCATTTCAGAATTTCAGCATCTCAAATTCTACAAATTCCAACAGACATGAATTTTATAAATTCCTACAAAGAAACAGGCCCATAGGATTTAAGGGTTTAGGATCGATTTTGGGCTTTGGTGTGTGTGTGTGTGTGTGTGTGAGAGAGAGAGAGAGAGAGAGAGAGAGAGAGAGAGAGAGAAGGGGGGCATAGCAACCATAATATGGGCTTTTTGCTGTGAGTCTGGGGGCAAGCTTCGATTTGGGGATCTTCTAAGAGCGAGGTTTTCATTGTTTTGGGACCAATGGGTTTTGAAAACAGGGGCGATGGGTTGTCTGGCCCATAACCCTCATGGGCTTCTCTCCTATCCAATGGGGGCGGACGCCCCCAGGGCCCAATACATGGGTTCACCCCTGATGGCAACTATCTCCACTCAACACCCAAATGATCCACAATGGTGGTCATTGTTCCAACTGCAAAGAGGAAGAAAGGCCCACATCCGAAGTGGTCTCATCAACACCCAAATGATCCACAATGGTGGTCATTGTTCCAACTGCAAAGAGGAAGAAAGGCCCACATCCAAAGTGGTGGAAGGGGAGTGGTGAAGCCGCCACCCCCACCCACACACAGAGAAAGGCCCACATCCAAAGTGGTGAAAGCATCCCCCCCAACTACTAATCCGAATTTGACGCAGATTTGACCATTTTCTTTTGGTAAGTGTAACCACAAAAGTTTTCACCGCGTAAAAAGCTATTAAACTTTCAAGCCCTCAAATAAAGGCAGGAATCATTTCATTGAATTGATTATTGGGCCCACCCTAAATTCAAGCCTAGATATATCCATCACCCAAACTTTCTTGATTGTCATGTTTCCAAGTGACCCCATAGTATGGGCCAAGCAGGCATTTTACTGTGTCTAATATTAACTCATACATAATATGTATCAGAAATATTCACCTAACAAACCATTACATAAATATTACCTAAAAGTCCTCATATAAGATTATATGCGGACTGACCTATGGGGCCCACCTATGATGAACCGTTGCCCCACATTCACTACCTCCTAATCAGCACCTACTCCGATTTGACACTAATCTGATCCATTCTCATTATTGGACAGAATCCCAAAAAACTATATAGTCGTAGTCGTCGTTGTCGTCGTCATCATTAACGGATACTTATCCCAATATATGGGGTTGACTTAAAGAGTTCTCTCAAACTGCATCACTTATAAAATAAAAATCAAGTTAAGACCAAAAAAAACTTGTAGGTATAATGCAAACAATGCTTCTCTCTCTCTCTCTCTCTCTCTCTCTCTCAATACACACATATATTGAGTTCTGCACACAACACTTTTAAAACACCCCCTTCTTCGACCCTATTTTATTAGGGTAAGGGGCCCACTTGTAATCAATCCAATCCTTTCACACCTGCCTATCATTAATCTAACCCCCATGAATTAGCACTCACCATAATTTGAAACTAATGTGAATGATACTCTACTCATTGTTGGATTAAATTCAATATATATAACTCAAGAAACCATTTTAGGCCCCTAAATCAGTGGTTGTAAGGATCTCATTGAGATGGCTTTTTACAAGTCATTTTCAAAATTAGACATTTCCATCACACTATCCTCCATGATTGACATGTATCCAAGTGGGTCAATTAAAGGGGAATAGATTTTTATATCTCACTCAAGTCGTGAGAGGTACCTGTCAACAAAAAAAATCCCATATGTGTGAAAAACTAAGATATTCTCTTTGCCAAGTATATGAAACATGATAATGGATCCCCTTTGCGAAATTTTTGTTCCTCCATCAATCCTTTTCAACTCCATGCTCTCAGTTACTTCACAGAGTGACATATCTTTCCTCACTAATTCAATTGAGGTAATGAATGGCTTCCCCCTTCCCCCTTCTCCAAGTACCTTTCGCTAATAGCACTTTGATTCGTATCTAACTGATAATTCTTGGCCTACTTCACTAGTGCCTAAACCATCCCAAAACAAGATTATTTGATTTCTTTTTCACTTGAAGTTCTCCATAGATTTCCTCCAATATTATCGTTTCTAGTACTTTCTTTTTCCCATTTTTTGAATGGTAATACACTATTTGGAGTTATTTGGAGGTATTTATGTTTGGGATCCCAAGTTCCATAGAGATCTCAATGAACATGAGATGTAAGTTGTTAGCTAATCTTTTCTTGCTTCTTCAGGAGGTTCACAGTTTGGAAGAGGTTAATGATTATCATATACGAGATCTGGATAAGAATGACCACCCTCTTTCTCTACAAAGTAACATGTGTTCCTCACGAATTCACCAAAGGTCTTTATGACCTTCCTCTTCTCCTAGTACCATCTACTAGTAACACTTTGGTTTGTGTCAAGGGATAGATTTTGACCTTCTGTATCTGCACTTGTATCTATGTCTAAACTATATCAATCAATATTATTCGATTTCTTCTCAATACTACTTCTCCCTAGATTTCCTCTAATATACTAATTTCTGATTCTATCACTTCTAGTAACTTTGCATCCTTCTAAGCATGCTCATCTTGACCACATAACTTAGTTTCTTCACATTTCTCCATAACATTAATCTCCATGCATCCCTAATTGTTGTCTTGTAAAAGTGTCCCATTAAGTGATACTCAACGATCATCCGGATTTGGAAACGGGTTTCTTCTCGGGGCTGTTTGGGAGTCTACTTGCATAGTGAAGCTAAGTAAAGAGTCAAATCAAGAGAGAAGAAAAGAAGATGGGTCAAAAGTGAAATTGCTAAATGACAAAAAGTTACTCTTCCCCAAGATATAGTTTTTTGTCATTTATTGTCATGACTCATGAGAGAGCAGCTTTATGTCTATTTTGGTAAAAAAAAAAAAAAGAAATATTTTTTGTCATTTAATAATTTCACTTTTGACCCCGTCTTCTTTTCTTTTCTCTTGATTTAAACCTTCACTATAAAAGCAATTTTACCAAACAGCCCTAAAGATTTCCAATACATGCTACACTAGAGGTACAGCATTTGTGAAGTAGAAATGAAAACAGTTTACTTTAATCCATGAAAGATGATCCATAAGGTCCTGTTTGACAATAAGTCAGTAGTGATCAACACATAGTTGTCAATTCCATTTGGTAGGCTGCTTGCTTTCCCTCAACTAGGAAGTTTCAACATTTCAGCAGTTCTGGCATTCCATTTCGAAAAAGATGGATTGCCACATTGGGAAGACTGAAAATATTTAAAAAGAAGAAGGAAATTACGAAAAGTTAAGCTAACATGAAAATTACATAACATCATTCTGCATGTTCCACACTAAAAAACATTTCTTTTATTGGTAACAAATTTTTCACTTAAAGTGCAAAAAAGACGACATAAAATGACCACTGTTAGCACATGGTTGATCAACCAAAAAAGTGCATTTGAATAAGGAAAAGAAGAAGAATGATTCATCAAAATTTAAAGTTCAAACCCTACACAACGATAGACTAAGGCGGCAGGGTTTTGAAGCATTGGTTTGGATGGGTAGAATTGGGGTTGAGTGAGAAAAATTCTCCAAAATCCCTAAAAATCTTCTCTTCTAAGCCCTTCTATTCAATTGGGAGGATACAAAGTCCAAACGTCCCCATATGAAAAAAAGGAAAGAAAGAAAAATGAAAATACCATATTTTCTGTGGTTTGACTGAAAAAGTAAGTTTAACTCAGAATGACCAAATTACAAACCAAAGTTGTCAATTTCGTTTTGAGCCTGTTTCAGTTTGGGTCCAGACTGGATATCCCGTGCATCGGCCATTGGCTTATTTATTGTTTGGCATAGTGTTAAACTGGGAATACACAATAGAAAGCACATAAAAAATGCTTGGAAATATAAAAAAAAATTTGAAGAGGATAACCCAAAGACTGCATGAGAAAATAAAAGGTACTAGTCCTCTGACTGCCATTCATTCAAGCCCTCAAAGTAGATGAATAGCATGACAAGAAAATGCATCACGAAAGAACTTGTGTTCACAAATAATCAATAATAAACAAGAGTGACAACAATAATCAGCAACAGGTGTAATCCAACACAAGCTGTGTTATACATCAATTTTTCCACATAGACCAATGACAAATTTTGATGAAAGTAAAAGACTTTACCAAAAAAAAAAAAAAAACTGACCACTTTAATTAAGTTCTCTAGAGGCTGCTCCATAGTACTCGACTTTCCAGATAAGTTTGAAGGTACATTACCCATATTTCCATCCAAACTAGTAAACTCTGCAAGCAAGGGAGAGGCCGAGATCCCAGGTGTCCCAATGGAAAGAGATTGAGCTTGAGTTGGTCCATGGGCAGCTTGTTGGTGTCCAGTATTTCCAGCATTTGGGGTAGATGATATAACAGAAGACTGTTTCTCTGAGTCCCCTGGTATGGGAGATGGAGCTGCAGGAGTGTAAGGAGAGGTTCCAATTAAGGGAGAGTTGGCAAGAGGTGTTCCAACTTTTGAGGGACCTGTATGCATTCTTCTGGTCGATCTGTGGGGCTGAATGCTGAGAAAGCTGAGGTGATGCAGCTTGAAGGAGCTGAGGAGAAGAAACAGAGAAAGCAGAACCAGTCTTTAGTTGTTGCTGGTAGGTTGTTTGGCGCTGGCCTGCATGGTGGGGTTGTGGAAACAGTTCAGATTTTATACCAGCTCCAGGCCTGACCATTAACTCATTCACTTCGTTAACCTGATGGAGCTGTGGTATTTGTTGGGCCTGTAACTGCTTTTGTTGTTGATATAGTTGTTGCTGCTGGAACTGCTGTTGCATTTGTGGTTGCTGTTGCCGCTGAAACACCTGCTGCTTATGTTGTCGCTGAATAAATTGGAACAAATGGCATTGTTGTTGTTGGCATTGCTGCTTCAACTGCTGTAGTTGATGCTCCTTTTACTGTAGCTTCAGATGCTGTTGGAGCTTACTAGAATTCAGTGGAAGGGAATTAACACTAGGCTGTAATTGATTCATGGTGCTATGTGACAAGGTGCCAGTGTTAGTCTTCTGGGGAGCATTAATTGTGTTCTGCTGCAGGGAACCAAGAGCACCCTGTGGCAATGAACGGAGAGTGTGACCCAGTGTGGACTTTAGAATTGGTTTGGAGTGAATTAATCATGTTCTGTTGTGTAGCCGGAACCCCCATATAAATTGATAATGGCATTAATCCACATTCAAAGCTTGATACAGCAGTTGATTGCGTGGATGCCATTGAATCTTGCATACTCATCGGTTGCATAGGGTTTGCTTGATTTTCTTGCTGCTGCAGCTGATGGATTTGAGACTATGGCTGCTGCATTAACAAGTGTGGTTGACCAACAGACTGTTGAAGCTGTTGATGCCCTGGCTGCTGTGAAGCTGCAGGTTTTGTGCACCCGTTCTTGGCGAGATAATTAATAATCTGCTTCTCAAGTTGAGGCAACTTCTCCTTGTATGTAGGTAAAATACTGCTTTAGGGAAACAGTAAGAACGATATCATGCGATCTAAAGAGATCTTAAAAGATTTAAGTTTTTCAATTGCACCTGTCTGCTTTGGATGTTGTGGGAGAGCCTCAAGCTGTCAACGGAAAAGGAGCAAGGACATCGACAAAGTTATTTAAAAGAAAAGAAGAAGAAGAAAATAAAATAACTATAAGAAGAAGAACAAAAGAAAATAACTATCATATTGGCGTGGATGATTAATCAAGGAGCAAGGACATCTGACTGCTTTGGGTGTTGTGTGGGAAATTATTTTCCAAAATCTTAAACTAAATTGTTGGATCTAAATAATTTATAATGTTTGATGAACTCAGAGAAGAATACAATGCAAGCTATAACCACAAGTTCTTTTCAAGACGACAATGCATACAAGTAGTCCACCTTTCAGTGGTCCAGTTCAATCTGGTGGGAATGAACCAAACTAGTTCAATCTGGTGTAATCCTTTCCATCTAAATATTGGCAGGAAGATGATTAATTGAGTAAACATGCATCTCAATTCATACATTA
This sequence comes from Litsea cubeba, assembly GCA_012931725.1. Taxonomy (NCBI): domain Eukaryota; kingdom Viridiplantae; phylum Streptophyta; class Magnoliopsida; order Laurales; family Lauraceae; genus Litsea; species Litsea cubeba. The sequence continues at coordinate 75,225,074 of CM022951.1, read as the reverse complement.
AGAACTGTGGGATAGCCCCACGGGAAAGGACATCCCACCTAAGTGACAGGGATCGACCCCTGGCAATGGTGGAGCATGGAGTGAAAATGTCCAGGGGCAGAGCATGGATGAAAAAAAATAATCGAGCAGATAACTATGGTGGAAGTAATGGAGCACCCCAAAGATGACCCCTAGGCTGATAGATTAGGCTAGTTTAGGTTTAGGACAGTTTACAATTCCTCCCATGTAAAAGCAAAAAAAAAAATTATAAGATTACATGGCTTGGATTTTTTAATGGAAGAAATTTTCATCCAGCATCATCCTCAGTGGAAACAACCGATAAATGTTCTGGTTTATTTAGAGGTAGGCTGCGTCCATAGGAAATGTTGCTCAAATGAAAAGGCCACAAAAATATACCTGCTGGCATCTCATAGTGATCTTCTGGTGTAGTTCAGTCAGCTCAGGCAAGTATAATTCCTTCATAGATTTAATCTACAACAAACACATAGTTTCCAAAATAAGCATAAATGCTTTACTGCCTTTACAAACAATTAAATAAGTTGTCGCCCACATCCACAAGCATATAATTGATGATATCATCACAATAACAGTCACTGAAAAAAAAATCTTTACTTTCAAGTATTAATTTTACATAATTTGTAAAACCAGTATTGGTCTCCATCCATCCAAGTAAGTTCTCACTTGCAGATGGATTCTCCCTAGTTTTATATAGCAATGTTTTATTTAAGAGTCCAATCAAAATACTTACCAACTTATCACATGTCTTTTTTCTAATAGCTATTGGTTAAAGATAATTTGGACTTTATAGTGATAATCCTTCAACTTTTAGCAAATATATGTTCTCCACTTGTTAAATTTAGACAAATGGAACTGCCTTTGGGAAACCAATAAACCATTGCACGGATGTAAGCCACATCGTATCAGTCATTTCAGTCAGCCAAAGCCCTCCGTGGCCACAATTTTGAACCATGCACAAGTCCCAAAAAATTCTTGTAAATCATTGTGTTGAAGTAAGATTGACTGAAACATGGCCAAATTGTGTTCGTCCAATCCAACTGTGTATTACTGGAGTGAAATTTCTTTTAGTTAGGCAGCAAGAAATCAGCCATCTATTGGATAGTTCAGACCATGGAGATGTAAGCTCCAATGGCCTGAAAAAGTTAATTTATTAATAAACTAATAGTACTTGGTGTTTTAATTCCTATTATAGGCAACAGGTGGTGGGACAACTTGAACAGCCTAGATATTTGAAAGGTGCACGTACACGAATTTGTTTTGAACTTACTCAACCACATGATGTGATTAACCTTGCATAGTCATGATATTGATACCTTCAAGACTACTAAACTTTGGCTTATCCCCTCCACACCTGATGATGTCATGCATCCAAGGATGCCTTACAGTGGTGCTTAACTTGTTAAATAAGCAGCACGAACATCTCTCTCAAAAATCATACACATGCACTTTGGGCCCACATTCCAAGAATCCGAACCATTCAAAAGTTGAATTAGCCCACTCTTTCCCGTATGGACCAAGTTCCAGCTCAAACATCACAACTAGATTGGGCATGTCATGCAAGATTAAATCCCACAACTAATGAGTTTTCTTTAGAAGACTACAAATCTTTTGTACAAAAGGGGCCACTTTGTGCACATCCAAACCGTCACCCAAATTTTATCTATGCTATGAGAAAATAATGGTCTTCTACTAATCAAAGAAAAATTTTGTTAAATGATGGATAAACCAACTACGTATAACCTATGATGCCCGGATACTTCAAAATAAGCGACGTACCGTTTCGTATCGTAACCGATATACTCTACATATAACCTATGATGCCCGGATACTTCAAAATAAGCGACGTATCGTTTCGTATCGTAACTAATATACTTCACATGTTATGTTTAAAATCTGTGTCCCTCCCACAACCATGGCATGTCCCTGCTGTATCCATGCCATATCGGGGCATTATAGCATATAACATCAGAGGTTTGGGACACAATAATGTGGGCCCTATTAGTTGGAAGAATCATGATTCATTATCTGAACCACAACTAAGTATAATCTCTAGTTCATTTTTAGCTCATCGGTACTACCTTCTTTTGGAAGAAGCGTTTTGGAGCAAATGTAACATCACATTTTTAACACATTATAACCCAATAATTATTAAGAAATCTGAGTCTGAATGAAATAAATGCGGTTGCAGACTTCACTTGCCATACTAGTGCAAAAGAGGAGCTAGTAAAACACTATCATTGCAACATCAGAGGCAAACAAGATACCATACTTTGTTGAGATCACAAACCAGTTGCATGATGCAACCAAAGATTTGTTGTCAAATAAACCCTTGATATTTGGTAGACAAAATATGGTGGAGACCAGATGGTAATAGAGATGGATTTGCATATTCAACACTCCAAAACCATAGCCACAATGAAAAAAGAAAAGAACAAAAGAAAGAAGTGCCTGTGATTCACTGGTACCTCAGTTGGGTAGGCACCTCCCTACCAAAGGAACAACCAGCGATCAATCCCTGGCTGGCTGTAGCGGTGATGGTGAGGGACTTGGGTGAGTGTGTTGAGTGGATGTGTGAATACTTACCTAAGCAAAAAAAAAAATGTAAAAAAAAAAAAAAGATAGAAAGAAAAAAAGTGCTTGTGATTTGTCCTCAGTGAAAATAAGATAAAATAAAAACCTATCAATTTGATGTTGCCATCATCATAATCATCATAGTCATACGTTATACCATCTAACCAAGGCTTGGCAGATTTCCTATTAAAACTGAAAATTATCATCTACCATGTTAATTTTATGGCAAGGAAAAAAATGTTATTGAGTAAATAGCACAATAGAAAATGTAATCAGCCATATAAAGAGGTATTGATAAAGTATTAAAAGGAAATGCCATCAACTAATATTCCCACCTGTAGCTCAGCTGGTTTCGGACATGGGTTTTTGTGTTCGAATCCTAAATGTAGCAATATATAAATGACCAAAAACACGATAGACTACCTTTTGATAGATCTCCTCTTGCAAATCAGTAGCACCTGGATGTCCGGCCTGAGCTGTGGAATTCAGTGAGGCTGGAAAGAGGCAAGAACATTAATTGGCAAATAGACAAGTGCATCAACCAGATATCTGTCTTTTATAAGACAAAGAAGAAATTATGGAGCTAGTCCAAGCGGGGCTCAAAATAGGCACCTAGCAGTACAAGGAGAGATCTTTCATCTGAGGTAAGAAGAAGAGGTGGGTGGGTTCAGGGGTATCATAAGTGGGCTAAGAAGTGAGCCAAACAGAGTTGTCTCTCTATCAGTGATGTTGTTCAGTAGATCAAGATGGTTTGTGTGTGTCCAGTCTAGCCACACACATATACTCTACCAACTTTTTTAGAAAGGAATGGAAACCCTCCTATCCACATGCAAAGTGCCTGTCTTTTAAATTTTAATAATTAGAAAAGGGCAACCTGTATATTATTTGACAATCACGAGATCCCTCTATAATTCATATTTGCAAATATCCTCCATTGAAAGTCTTGACATTCACAAAAAAAAAAAAATAATAATAATAATAATAATAATAATAATATAAAAATAAAATAAAATTTGTTGCACAAATGTGTTACTTGATGAAATTGTTGCATCAATTACCCTATCAAAGAAATTAATGGATCCTAGGTTATAGCTCAGCTAGTGATGGACATAGGCCTGAATGTCATACTGATTTCGAATCCTCTATGTAGCCAATAAATAAATAAATTTGCCCATTACATCGTTATTTATTCTTGAATTCAGGTTGGGCAGATTTGGGCTCTGAAGGCCTCAACTCAAGCTCAAGAAGAATTTCCCAACACAACCGAACTAGGTAAAAACAGATCGGAGTAGGAAAATTGGGTTCGATTGGGCCAACCCAAGCTGTAATCCTAAAACTATGTTTATGTGATACAAGAATCAGCAGGGCTAAAACATCATGGATGCATTTGTGCAACAAGAGAATTTCACGATAGAAAGAAGAGACTAGAGAGTTAATTATCAACTCTGATAATTTATCAAAGGTCAAAGTCTACAGTTGTTTAATTGGAATTTGTCATTGGATCTCCCCTGCCATCTTAATGTAGATGTCATCTTAAGAGAGATAAATATGGTTTCAATTTAATGGTAAGGATGCAAATGGACCTCCCAATACCCAGTTACCTGAAGGTTCCCACCCAAGAAATTATAGGTATGGACCCTCTTTCTGGACATAAATGTCGATCGAGTCTGTGTCCAGATCCAGTTGGGTCCACAACCAAATATATGGTTACCCAAACATTATTAAATACATATTATTATTGTATAATAGAGTCTCGAGTGCATGTGGAAGAACTGGAAGAGGCTTCACTTCTACCTGAATGATGGGTTTGATTCCTTGGATGAGATATTCAGTTCTGGAGTCAGGTCCATTGGAGTCTGGCCCACGTCCAGGTATAAACATTTAATCTGGTTGAGTCCATGAGTCCAACCGGAACCCAACTCGCTTACATCCCTATTTAAAGGGATGGATTTTTTTTCAACATACCAAGGGCTATTCATAATAGCTCATGCTGTAACTCTATTTATCAATCATGCAAGACTGGGAATTTTCAATGATCATATATAGCAAAAACTTTCGCGTAGCATGCTTACAAAGTACCCACAATCATATAAAAAACCACCATGGTGAATAACCTTCTTCATGAGTTAGTTTCCATGTTCCTCACAGACATGTGAAATATCTTGTAATGCTTTTTAATCAGCATCGAGATAATTTGTGCAAATTTCAGTCAAACTTTTGATAAATAAAAGCACTATCAGAAGTTTAAGTTATTTACAGTAATAAAACTCATGATTAAAAAAATAAAAACAAAAATGCACATGAAACAGAATCCTAATGTCAAATATGAACTTACTCATGTGATGGAATTGTCTGTGGTTGGTCAGAATCAATGAAAGAACAGAATCTGGTGCGCCGTAAGATTTCACACACATCAGAGTTACGTTTCTGTTGATTCCCCATGTTATGACCAGATGTTAGGTGAGAACAAAAAAAGCATAACCATGTTTGGAAGAGATAAATGCTAACAGAAACAGATCCCTACATTATACTGAAAAAAACTCTTCATATAACTAATAGCATCAATACCAAATGTGTTCAATTAGAAATGTGCACAAGTTTTTTTGTGTGTGTTGTGTGTGTGTAGAGATAGATAGATAGATAGATAGATAGATAGAGAGAGAGAGAGAGAGAGAGAGAGAGAGAGAAGATGAAACCTTGTTTCCCATGTAGCCGATAAGTCCCACTCCAACTGAAGAAACCTTCAAGTTGTTTATGTGCCTCCTCAACCTTTTACGAACCCAAACTGATACATAGATCCCACCATTTGCTTGCTGACAATACGCACATATTTAGCTTAGGTCTTCAAATTGTCTCTATGGACTTCATCTTCACAATGATCCTCCATTTTTACCAAAGAGAAATATTTCTCCTCATCAGATAACTTGTCAGAAATGTCAGAAAGTGAATCGATGACTTCTGGCAGAAATGTCAGAAAGTGAATCGATGGCTTCAGGCTCATCTTGCTGCTCTGCATAAACTGAAACAAGGTTCCCGGATCTGCGGTACGCTCGTCTCAATCCATCATTCATTTCAAAATCTTGAGGAGCCAAGATTAGAGGCTTCTCCATCCAACTAAACCCAATTCTTGCAGAACTGCTCCAGACTCTTCTTAACTTTGTGCTAGATGGCAAGAGTTGTGGCGGGGTATCTAATGAATGTTCAGGCCAGTCTAGTTTCCTCTCACCATTGACCCCATAGACGCTCTTAATCTGGAACTTTCTTCCCAAATTGGTTAATTCACCCAAGTCACCTCTTTTGAAGGCACCACCATCGGCAATACCTGCAGGCTCATTGCTCCCAAAATCTACCACGGAAGCGCCTAATTCAACTGCAAGTGTATCGGCAGCAGAAGATGTCCTCAGTACCGGAGAAGGAGGGGCACTATAGCTTTTATATTGTGTTTCTCGTTGCTTAGACTTGTTAAGTGTTCTACGAATGATTGTCTCCCATTTTGGGATTGGCCTGTTATACTCTGCTCCCAAAACATTTCCAGCATTCAGAGGGACTACCTCTTGGAAACTACAAAACGATATCTATGATTAAACTTCAATCATTTTAGCAACCAGATATTCCAGTTGTATAGCATTGCAATCATTGTGAAAAAAAGAGAAGTGCAGTGGCAAATTAAATCCGAACCAGCATCTTAAATAACAGGATTTCCAATTATGAATTGCTACAGCATGATTCCATTTTTATTAATTTTTCATAAAGCCATCAATTAGTTCAAATCCATGGTAATGAGTAGTTTTCATCTAATGTATCATATTAAAATATATACAAGTATGAGATACTGAATGGTCTAAAGGAAAGGAACCAAGATTATGTAGAAAATACCAACATAAGGAATACTTACCCAAGAACATACATGTCTGCTGGTTCTTTCATGCGGAGCCACTCATCAATCTCAAGATCCTCCAAAGGAATTCTTCCCACAACATTCCACGTGCCAACTGTCACCCTGCCAACCATGATTAAATATAAATAACTCATCATGTTTCCTAGAACAATGAACAAGTCTAAAATTAGATACGATCCAAACCTCACATCCTTTAAATTTATGTATTGGGCCTGAAGAGTTTCTGATCATCCCCTCCTATGCCTCGACAGATGACCCTTTGATGGTGTTTCTGGACAGATGAAATGCAGATTCAGACAGAGTAAATATAGATAATCAGAGATTTATGAGGAAATGAGCAAGAGAAATTAATATGGATATTATGTATATGACTGACATGGAGCTTTTCACTCCCAAGTGTTCCAACCATTTGCAGGAATGGTGAAAAAGATATCGAGTGCAACAGTTAAGTGGATGAAGCGAGAATTAATATGAAATTGTTCCTCCATGTTCTTAAGTTTTTGTCAATATTGAGATATAAGTGATGATAATACTATCAGTTCACTATCTGCAACAAGACCAAGGAAATGTTCTCTCAATCTCAGTCAATATGTATTATCTCTCATCAAAACTGATGCAAATGGTCTATAAGGAGGAGATCTAGTACATCATACTTAAATCTCCTCCTCCTTCCTTGGACAAGTGATGTTAAAACACAAATGCTCTACATAACAGCGTAAGGTGTCAACCGTAGCATGCTGCAAGAACATTTCATCTTCAATCTTGTCATCTTAGAGCAAATAGCAAACATAAGATTGATACGGCCTAGAAAAGATAGATGGAACTGTAATAAGCCATATACCAACCCAAAAGCTTAAGCTGATAGGTGGAAGGCCCATACAGGTAAATTAAGACATGTCAAACCTATTACTTAGGCGATGTGAGATGTGGGACTTCCCAACACTCCCCCTCACGTGCAGACCCAACAGATTTCATGGACGAGCCTATCACGTAGGCTACACAAGAACAACGGGATCGGAACCCGCTCTGATACCATATAATAAACCATATACCAACCCAAAAGCTTAAGCTGATAGGTGGAAGGCCCATACAGATATATTAAGACATGTCAAGCCTACTACTTAGGCGATGTGGGATGTGAGACTTCCCAACAGGAACTTGATGGAAAACTTTGGATCCCTTGGTCGATCCTCCTCTCTTTTATAATCTCTTTCCGCCTTCAATCAAAGGCAATTATAATCTTCATACATGTAAGGTATACCAATTACAGTCCTATAGTTATGTTACAAAAAGATTTAGTCGACTAATATCTCCTGTGATGGGTCAGTCATGAACTAGGCCTTGTCGGCCAGCTGTTGTTAACAAAGATCAGATAACTATCAGTTGGACCAAAACTTAAAACACTCAAACATGAAATGAGTTCAACGAACCCATCAAGAGATGGGGAAAATGGCTGAATTACTAATTCAAAGTCACCTGAAACTTGAATTGGGGCTGTAGATTGCTTTCCCTACATGCTGCGAGCCTGATTCATTTCTATTTCTTTTGCATCTTCAGACAAGTACACACAAAATCTCAACATAATAAGAATGATATACAAACATAATCCATTAAATCTCCATGACCCAAATTATAAACATTAAAAAAAGCCAATTGGCACAACTCACTATCATACCATCATCCTCACTTTCAGTCTCCGTGTCGACTTCATCTTCACTGAATTCATATACGTTAGGCTTGATGTTTAGCCATGTCTTCATCACAATGGAAGGCCAAAAGGGCTGCACCCCACAGACACAAAATGGAAAGCAAGTCCAATTCAACCAATATGCACCCTGAATTCGCAAAAAACCATAAACAAGTACTAAACACACACTAAATGTACCTCTGCGCACTTTGTTCTCCTCGCTCTCATGATGGTTTGAAGTCAAATTTCCAAAACAATATGTTAAAAGAAAAAAAATGAAAGACCCAGCAAATTACTACTGATATGGAAATCCAATTACACCGCGTCTGGACTGTCTAGTCTAAATAAGACTTGCCAACTGTTAAAACAGCGCGAAGCAAAGATAGCCAGTAGGCTTCTTTGAAAGCAAATGGAGAAAGAATTAGAAGACAAGAGACAAAAGGATTTGCTAGTAGGACCAAACAAACAGGACAGAAAAATGGTGTAAGGTCAGTAGAACAAGGATCCAAAACACTCCACCTGCATATTTCTATGTGCTCCTCTCAATGTCAGGACTTAAAAAATAAGACCCATGAGATAATTTAAAGACCCAAGACCATAAAACAGTTTTTTTTAAATAAAAAACTAAAAAAGGAGACTTTTTCAATATGAAGAGCCAAATACAAAATGGATGCTACAGCCACTTGCATTGATGAATGCGTATGCGTTGAAAACCGTCCACCCCAATTGACCAAAGGCCAATTCAGCTGGGAATCAGCATGGACATTTTCATTCTTTGGATGGACAGCAGACTTCAACGAATGAAAATTAATAATAAGGGAATGACCAATAATAGCCACAAAAAAAAAAAAAAAAAAAACTGAATTAGAAGTAGGGTATCAGGACCTAGCAGACTTCAGATGGCATAGGATAGGTCCTGAATGGATGTCATTAACAAAGTGCCCTGGATGTTCAATCTCAAGCGCATCAGAGCTAATCATTTTTTCGAAACGACCGGTGACAATTTTTAAAGTTGTTTTGACTGTCTATATTCACAAAAGTACAACCAGCAAAAAGTTTATAGCTTCGAAACAGTCAAACAGTCAAATGAAATCTTTATTATATTCAATTACAATGTTAAAATTGTAAACAGAAAGAATGAAAAACTTTGGGGTTTGCAGAGCATTCTCCATGGTCCCTGCTTCCTCCATCTGCACAGTAGTGAAATTTTTCATCAACAAAACTTAAAATGCTTTGGAAACAAAAGAAGAAAAAAAAGAGCAAACTTACCACATTGCACATCAGTATTCAGCACGTTGCACAGCGGCATTCAGCATTCTCCCTAGTGATCTTTAGCTGCTGCACAGTTAGAGAAATTTGTTGCCTCAACATGTTGAATATTTTGGAAACAAAAGAAGAAGAAAAAAACAAACAAACATACCATGGGGTAGTGAAGGATAGTCTTCATCCATAAGAAATGCCATCGGATTGGCACCTGGCAGTGTTGACCAGGGCCCCTTAAAGCGACCAATCCTCCTCTGACATCTTGGACACTCCTCATCGTCTGCAATGGCTTTCACGTTCATTTTGCATGAACAGCACAATATCAGATGGCCACAATTCCCTATGTAGAGAGCATTTCTCTTGTTACAACTAAAACAGTCACCCTCTCTCACGTCGTCAGCACTGAGCAAGAGAAGAGGTAGTGGTACTTCTTCCTCGGGTTGATTCTGTTTTGTAGAAATTTCATAATTCATTAATATAAACAGCACTCAAAGGTAGATTATAAAACACCACATATAACTTTTCATTTAGGACCGACCTCCTCGACCTCAGCAGCCTCCTCTATGAGCATCTGATTCGTACCTATAGACTGAGGAACTGAATATAGCGTAGCATTCAATAGCTTTCCTCTCCATAATCTTCCCTTGCACTTCTCAATTGCGGCATGTGCTTCAAGCAATTTGCCATATCTAAGATAACCAAGTCCCTTGCATCTCCCAGTCTTATGATCTTTGGAAACATACGTATCAAGTATTTTCCCCGCACTCCAAAATATAGCTTTGAGTTCCATTTTAATAGTACTCTCAGGTAGGTTAGAAACTTCAACCGTATATGTTGTTTTTCTTATAAACTCCAATCGGCTCTACCGAAATAAATAAATAAAAAATCAACAAGAAAATCGTGCCAATCCTCCTAATCTATTTGATTAAGAATAAATCAAGAAATCTGACCTAGATTGTAAAAAGATTTCTAAAATTCAAAGCAAAGAGAAAGATCAGGTATCTCATTGATAATATCATGCGAAGAAAAGTAATTTCTTCAAAATCATACAAATCTTCATAAATAACAATAAAATCGTGTTAATCCACCTAATCTCTTTGATTAAGAATAAATCAAGAAATTTGACCTAGATTATAAAAAAAATTCTAAAATTCAATGCAAAGAGAAAGGTCAGGCATCTCATTGATTATATCATGCAAAGAAAAGTAATTTCTTCGAAATCATACAAATCTGCATAGATAATAAGAAAATCGTGCTAATCCTCCTAATCTATTTGATTAAGAATAAATCAAGAAATCTGACCTAGATTGTAAAAAAAAATCTTAAGTTCAAAGTAAAGAGAAAGATCAGGTATCTCATTGATTATATCATGCGAAGAAAAAGAGAGATCGAATTGAAACCCTAATATCTTCAGCTTCTTGAATGTCGTTCTTTGCATTCTTCCCTTCAATGATATTCATGGTCTTCTTTAATTCGACTTCGTTCGTCATGGTAACCTAGAGACTTTTCGTGTTTCGTGTTTCGTGTTTAGAGGAAACGTCTGAAATGGTTTATAATCACCTCCCGCCCAAACTCAAAGTCGGGATTTTTGCATACACCCCACTAAAGTTTCTATTATTTCTTGTTTTAGTATGAGCTTTTTGTATGTACCCCTAAAGTTTGTAGGATTTCTAAATAACCCCCTAAGGTTTTAGTATTTATAAATAAGCCTCTGCCTTCTTTTTTAATACCTTTCATGTCCTTAAAATCAATATTTTTAATAAGAATGGACAGCCACCATGAGATTTATGTAAAGTTTTTATATAAATGACAGCTTACATCCATTAAATAAAAATGAGTAAATTATTATTTACAAAAATAATATTATTTTACCTCGAGTTCCAATGATTTCTCTAAATAACTCTCTCATGCACATGACCAGGGGTGGACCCAAGTATAAAGGCCTTGGACTGAAGCCCCCACCCATATTTGAGAAAAGTTCGGATCCCCCCCTTTAAATCCTAAAAATGAATGCATTTTCTCTTTACATTTGTCCCTTCCCTCAATATCCCCCCCCGGAAGCATAATCATGTATTTTAAAACTTTCATCAATCCAATGGTGGGTCATGTATGATTTGGATAAATCATAGCCGGTTATAAGTTAAGGTGTTGATTGTCGTCATGATCAATTTTGATTTAATAAGATGAGCTCTGTATTGGTTTAAAAAAAATAGTTTATGTAGGGTTATTCTCTCCTACTAAGTGCAATTGTTAATATTACATGATTTATAAGAATAAAAAAATTGAGTACAAGCTTTTGAAATTATGCATATAAGGATAAAAGAGATAGACAAAAGTATCATTTTGTTATAAAAACCTATGGTAGTTGGGAGACTATTGATTTTTGTGACATAGAAGGTATTAGAATGAAAATGCAGGAGCCTATTTACAAATACTAAAACCTCAGAGGCCTATTTACAAATCCCACAAACCCTATGGTGGTACATAGAAAAAGATCTTTTAGTATTTGTAAACAGCCCATCCCTTTATATATTTTAATACCTTTCATGTCCTCGAAATCAGTGGCTATATATCCAACCACCAAAAAGTTTTTAGCCCTATGTGCATAAATTCAAAAGCTTGGACTTGTTTTTTTTTTTAAGCTTGTAACATTAATAATTACATTTAGTGAGAGAGAATAACCTTATGTAAATCTATTTTATCAATACAGGGTCTATTTCATTAAACTCAAATAGATCATAATGATAATCAACGCCTGTGCTTGTGATTGATTATAATTCATCCAACCCATGCATGACCCACTGTTAGATTGATGAAAGTTTCAACATATATGATTAAGCTTCATATGCATTAAAGAGTTATTAAGACTTGAGATAGACCATTAGGACTTGGGATAAATAATGATATGTTTGTAAATATTAATATACTCATTTTTTTAATGGATGTTAGGGCAAATGTGTCATATTTATAAAAGTTCAATATAAATCTCACGGTGGTTACCCATTCTTAATAGATATATTGATTTTGGGGACACGAAAGGTATTGAAATGAAAATATAGGGGCCTATTTATAAATACTAAAATCACAAGGGCCTATTCACAAATCATAGAAACTTTAGGTGTATATAAAAAAAGAAAAAGAAACTCTTAATTGAAAGTTACAGCGCAAATTAAGAAAGGGTCAAGTTAGCCTCCTTGACTTCAGTGAAGGAGTGGAACTCAATATGGGGCCCATCGTTAAATCCGAACCCCACCCTTCATAATTAACTCCCACCATTTATCAAGGAAATAAAAGCAAGAAAAATTGAGAAATTTAGCTAGTGGTCCCTTAATACTGTCCTTTAAGGCTTCTAATCCATAGGAATTTCAATTAAAGCTTATAGTCCATGTACCTAGACTTATTGTAAGCGGAGGTCCTTAAATATGCCAAATCATACATTTGCAAAACTGATTTGCACTTTCAACCGTCTGAATTTATATCACAAATTTAATCCCTAGTTTTAAGCTTCTTAACATGATATTTAATGACTGATTTGCCCATTGTAAACGAATCAAGCTATCTAATAGATTTTATTTTTTAGTTTTAAATCAAGTTTCGAAATTCAAATTGGAAGGAATAGATCAAGTTTCGAAATTCAAATGGGAGGGAACGATTCCAGGTCTTCTACACCAATGTACAATTCGCTGCGGAGGCACTACTTGTAGAAGCTTTCATATATTTTATTTTCAATCATCACATAACCATGCCATTTATATCAACACATCTTGGTGGAGAGGCCCAAGATCTAATCATCGGTTTATTTTTTTCCAACCGATCTTTGTCCCACCTCATTGTTGAGGAGTTTCTGCGCGCAGGAGTTTCTGTTACATTTGTCCCATAAGACATGGGAGAAGAACTGCACCGAGACATATCATAAGTATTGAACTTATCTTTGCCCCGCACGAGATCAGTATTGACTCTTTTTAATGGGTTCGTTCTAGTCATGCACGAGAGTTTTTGTGATCTTCTGTAGTTTTCTTCCTCATGTGGCTACTATATCTCCTTCCTTTTGTTGTGTTGTAAGTTTCTTCGAAAAGATATATAAATTTATCTTAGTTTTTTTCCAAAAGACTTTGTTTAAACTTAGATAAATTTATCTGAACTTCTGGTAAAACTCAGACAAATTTATCTAAGTTTTGCCCAGTCCCACATGCGGATTTACTAGATGATTTATCCTTCTCAGATAAATTTATTTGAGTTTTGCCCAGCCCCACGTGCAGATTTTTTGGATGATTTCTCCTTCTTTGAATTAGTTTCTCCATTTTCTTTCTCTTATACGTCATAATCCTTGATTTGTGTAGTCAAATCATCTTCACGAAATTTACAGGTTTTCCCTAATTTTTTCTCCAAATGAAACTCTTAATGTATCAATTTTCCTTTTTTGTATGATGCATAATGTATTAAGAGGGGCATTCTAGACTTTTTAACTGTTTAAAACTTGAAAATGGACCTTTGCTTCTACGGAAAAAGACAAATGTGGATGGTTTGTAATAAAAACAAAAGTTGAGGGACCTCCGACCAAACACCCCAAAAAAATTACCTCCATCTAGAGAAGGAATGTTGAAGTTTTACCTTTTTGATGGAGTGAACGGTCTGAATAAAAAAAATGGAGCCCACAAATTTAAGAATGCATGTCTAACGGTTTGGAGTTTTTTTTTTTTTAACTTATCACAAAATTTGATGATCCAATTGTTGAAATTTGGCCCCTTAATTGTTTTATAGGGTTTTGACATATTGGTTCATATTAAACTCTGTTTTTCCAATTTCATGACCTAAATTTAGATAATGTCATTTTTTAAAAACTTTTTTCACCATATCCCATGATATAATGGGATCTATCAATTTTTGTATTATATTTTTTTTTTTGCAAATAGTAAATAAATTCATTTTTTATAAAACACAAAAATTGACATTTTGTGAAAAGTGAATACACATTTGATCACCATTTCTCAAGTTTTATCACTTGAAAAATAATTTTCCTAAGATGATGCATAAAAGCCATGATATCATGGGATTCAAGGTAAAAATATTAAAAAAAAAAAATGTTGACCAGAACATTACTTGAAATTTGATCATGACTAGTGGAGCCCTGCATGTGCACCAAACACACAATTTTACTAAAAAAATAAAGTTTTCAAAAAACTTAGTATATTTAAAAATAAAATTTCAATAGAAAATGAGTGATTGTAAATTGCAAGGCCCATGTAATGTCCAAATTTGGGGTGCACGGCGGGCAGCTTGGGCGGTTATTGGGTGGTTTAGGCGGTTTTGTTTTACAGCGGTTTGTAAAAAATAGAAACCGTAACTGCCCAAAGTATAGGCGGTTTGGGCGGTTTTTTTAGCGGGCGACTTGGGCGGCATGTTGGCGGTTTGGTATTTGTACCTATCTCTCTCTTTTTTTATTTCTAATAGAATGTAACTAAAGTTTCAAAATACTTAACATAAATAATAAAAATTAAACATGATTTTTAATAAAAGTCAATAATCAGTAATAAAAAAAAGGGGATTTTACTGGAAAAATTCCAAAATTTAGGCATTTATCTGCTGGGTCCCAGCCAAATTGTGGACACTAACGAAGTCCGTTAGTGCGTTTTTGTATTTTTTTTGATATCTGGGGTGAGTGACGCAAGCGTCACTAAGCTCTGATTAGAGTGACGCTAGCGTCGTCCATCGCTATACCTATTTAACCCACCCGTCCCCATTTTCACCATTTGTAACTTCTTCTCCTTCTTCAGAACGACGACGGCGCTGCTCCATACTTCTTCCTTCTCCATCATCCATCATCCTTGATCCGATATCGCACATCCACGTGAAGGTATGTCCCTTTAGCCCCGTTTCCGCACAATATTTCCGGATCATTAAGTGTATTTCGAGTTCTTGATCCGCTGTGTATGGTATAATCCATCATCCTTTCTTTTTTCAAGCATAATGTTTGTTTGGAGTCTCCATTCTTCATTTTGTTTTGTTCTTGTAAGCCATCATGTATTTCTGGTTATATCATTTTCTCTTTCTCACATTGTTTGCTCTCACGCACACTATTTGTTCGATGAAATGGGACAATGTAGGTTTCAACTTATGATTATCGCAAAAGACATACTACCTTCTACCATTTTCATTAGTTAGGGAATTTACACCTCCTCTACGTTCATTGTGCAAAAAAAGAAAATAAAATGGTATTGGAAGCAATACTAAGACTTGACTTCACCTTCAATAGAGAAGGTTATTTGTTCTATCCTAACATTGGCTTTTATTAATCAAGAAAGTAGAGGTTTTTATTTTTTAGATCCATTTTCATCAACGAGATTTGTAAATAAATAAGATAGTTATCTTAACCATTTTTACTAAACATGGAAGAGAAATGGTTTTAATAGGTAAATGAAGGCTTCCATGAGGGAGGAGTTGAGTGTTTTATAATGCAATTATGTTGGAAAGGGACGACAAAGAAAGAGATGCAAGTCAGGGTTTGAGGAATCCAAAATGGAAAGCTTGGTGGGGCTACATACTCCTAGAAGGCCTAAAAGATGCCATTCAACATGCCTTGAGAAACAATTGATAGGATAATCCAGTTTATGTATAGTCTACTTGTAACTACGTCGTAAGTTTCTTTTTTATCTAGATGAATTAATTAAAATGGTTGGCCACCAATAAGGAGTCACACCACTCTCATTCCTTATGACCATAGAAGAGAGAAAAAAGCCTTTGATTAGTTAAATGATTAATGTGGAATTCTTAATTGGAAAAGTGAAAAGGTGGGTTTACATGTTCAAATCATGGCTTTGAGTGCCATATCGTTTGACATGGATACGCTAGGCATGTACAAGTATCCGGGTATCATAGTATGGATGGCATTTCTTTAACCAGATGCCCGGCACAGGCCCCTGGTCATGAGCCAGTGGGATCTCCATCGCGTGCGGCAGGCGCATCTCGGCCACGCGCCAGATGCCCGGCACAGGCCCCTGGTGACGAGCCAGTGGGATCTCCATCGCGCATCACGGTACCCATTCTTCAGCTCGGCAGTTGTGTGACTCTCCAGCTCGGCAGAAGCACCCTGTTACAACTTAGCAGTGATGCCAACCTCTAGCTCTGGTCCATTGCCAGCCCGTCATCCTCCACGGTACTTACCTTCTGACCTCAAAAGAGCAGTCTATTGAGCTCAGAAGCTGGGGGGCTATTGTGTGGGGATATTTCCGAACTCACCGGAGTACCGATCGATGGTCCATCTCGTGCTCCGGCGCTAGCTAGGCCATCTCGGCCAGGCTCGTCTCGACTACCACCAGCTCGGCCAAGTGCTCCCACGTCAGCCAAAGGCTCGTCTCAGCCCCTCACACAACTCCTCCACCTCGACATAGCTCCAGCTCGGCTATGGACTTCATCATGTTCCTCCACTTCGGCATCTCCACTTCGGCATCTCCACGGGGTCTCTACCAAGTCAGGGTCATCCCCGACCTCGGCTCCCCAGCCTCGGTCGGGATGCCAGGGCTAGCCAAGGCAGGGGTTGACAGCTGTCCCCCCTTGGACACTTAAGCACGCTAGAGCACGCGCGACAAGACAAGGGCACGCCTGTACTCTCTGACAGACAGTGCCTCCCATACCGCCCACGCCCTCTGACAGAACGGCGTCCACAGACGCCAGAGTGGGCTGTGATGGGACGGCTAACCACCTCATTGTCTCATGCCTCCTCTCTCTCCAAAGTCAACTATCTCCCTCTCCTCCTCTATAAAAGGGGCCAAACCAGAACAATAAGGGAGACACTCTCTCCCGTCCGAGAGAACCACACTGGTATCACCTTCTCCCCCAAAATCTCCTCCTACTGTCCAGTACTCATACTGACTTAGGCATCGGAGAGCCCTGCGCTGCCCACAGCTAGGGTCCTCTGACCTGTTTCTTCTCCCTCTTCCAGATTCTCAGGCATCGGTTCTTCCATCATCAACGAGGAGACGGGGAGCCTCAGCCTTCGTCCTCCTCAGTGAGTCGCAAGAACACCACCCTCACCGGGTTCGTGAATTTTTGTGCACTTACAGTCATTTTGCTTATAAAGTGTGGAACGCTATTCTTGACATGTTTGGTATGCAATGGGTCATGCCTAGGGAAGTTAATGACCTTTTTCATCAATGGCGATTTGGATGCAAGTATATTCCTGGCAGAATCTTATGGAAATTAGTGTTGTATGCTACACTATGGAAGCTTTGGTTGGAGAGGAATGATAGATTATTTAGGAATAAGAGTAGTTCTGTGGATGAGGTTGTTCCGTCTATTGTTTGGTTTGTTTCGGAGTGGGTATGGACTAAACAGGAGTTTGAAGGTATTGATCTAAGTGATCTCAATATTTCTTGGGTAGATGTTTTGAGAGGAGGTTGAAAGGCTAAACCTGTGAAAACAGTGCTTTGGTTGAATCCTCCGTGGGGTGTTCTAAAGCTAAATTTTGATGGAAGTTTTGTTCATTCTTTTAGAAGAGGTGAAATTGGGGGTGTTATTAGAGATTGGTCTGGTGTGGTTGTTCAAAACTATTCAGGGCCTGTGGATTCGATTGATGTTAATGAAGCTGAACTTTTTGCTCTTTTGATTGGATGTCGTGAGTTGCGTAGGATGGGCTGTGTCACTGCTATTCTTGAAGGCGATTCTTTTTCAGTTATTTAGTGGTGTTCTGGTAAGTCGTCTTTTCTATGGAGGTTAGCGGATTGGGTGGAGGAGGTGCATGATATTTCTATTCAGTTGGGTGCCTGCTTCAATCATATTTTAAGAGGCGCTAATGTCATGGTAGATAGGAGTGTACATCGGGTCGGGTCTCGGGTTATCGGGCCGGGTTTGATCCGACCCGGTAATTTTATAAACACAAGAAACCCGCCCGAATGCCCGGTAAACTATATCCGGGTTCGGGTTACTGGATTACCGGGTCAACCGGGTCAGGTTACCGGGTCACCCGGTTAATTATAAAGTTTAAAATATTTTTTTTTAGAACAACTAAAAGTTTCAATAATTGAGATAAAAAAATACAATAAATATATATATACAGTAAACATACAATAAATATAAATATATATATTTTAATATTTATTTGTATATATTTGTATATATATACAAATAAATATATATAAAATGTATAACCGGGTTATCGGGTCACCCGATAACCCGATTAACCACACTTTCTTAACCCGGAACCCGGTCCAGATAAGGACTTATCGGGCCGGGTGAGACCCGACCCGGTAAAAGACCTTATGTCGCCCGCCCGATTAGGTCCGGGTCAGACCGGGTTACCGGATCGGGCCGGATTTTGAAACCCGGTGTACACCCCTAATGGCAGATGCTCTAGTGATGGCCTTCTCTTAACCCCTTTTTTCTAAGAGTGGGCCCCACTGTTGGCCGCTGTCTGGCTTCTTAATGGATGCAAATCAATTAGTGGGCCCCACACATTTAACTTATTTCTGCAGTGGGACCCACTCATGGATTAATATAGCTCATTTACTCTCCTTTCAGTTTTTTCCCCAAATGAATGGTTCCAGTAGTGGGCACCAGTTCGTATTAAATATATTTCAAGATTGGACTCCACTATTGGATTAAATCTCAATGGCCTTCTCTTAACCCCTTTTTTCCAAGAGTGGGCCCCACTGATGGAGGGATGCAGCCCCGTTGTCTGGTTTCTTAATGGATGCAAATCAATTAGTGGGCCCCGTACATTTAACTTATTTTTACAATGGGACCCACTCATGGATTATGCATAGATATTAGTTTTCTAGGTCAATATATATTCGTAGTGGGCAATCAGACTAGGTTGGTATCATACACAAGCTTAATTTCTTTGATAATTGTTAGGATCTCATTTGTGTGCACATGAGTTATGACTATTAGAAACATACTATGATGACTCGTATCTATATCCACGTACACTCATCCCATACAATGTACATCTTTTATATTTTTTTTATTTTCTTACACTTGTTCGCCCCCCTCTCTTTTATTTTTTTTCTTATACTATCAATCATCTGTGGGGGCCAATTGTTCCATCACCATAAATCCATATGTGGTTTTTTATGAACGTTTTCCTTAGATCTTCAATCATCATTGGGTCCCATGTTAAATATCTCCCGTATTGGATGAAATCCCAATGGCCTTCTCTTAACCCCTTTTTTCTAAGAGTGGGCCCCACTGTTGGCCGCTGTCTGGCTTCTTAATGGATGCAAATCAATTAGTGGGCCCCACACATTTAACTTATTTCTGCAGTGGGACCCACTCATGGATTAATATAGCTCATTTACTCTCCTTTCAGTTTTTTCCCCAAATGAATGGTTCCAGTAGTGGGCACCAGTTCGTATTAAATATATTTCAAGATTGGACTCCACTATTGGATTAAATCTCAATGGCCTTCTCTTAACCCCTTTTTTCCAAGAGTGGGCCCCACTGATGGAGGGATGCAGCCCCGTTGTCTGGTTTCTTAATGGATGCAAATCAATTAGTGGGCCCCGCACATTTAACTTATTTTTACAATGGGACCCACTCATGGATTATGCATAGATATTAGTTTTCTAGGTCAATATATATCCGTAGTGGGCAATCAGACTAGGTTGGTATCATACACAAGCTTAATTTCTTTGATAATTGTTAGGATCTCATTTGTGTGCACATGAGTTATGACTATTAGAAACATACTATGATGACTCGTATCTATATCCACGTACACTCATCCCATACAATGTACATCTTTTATATTTTTTTTATTTTCTTACACTTGTTCGCCCCCCTCTTTTATTTTTTTTTTCTTATACTATCAATCATCTGTGGGGGCCAATTGTTCCATCACCATAAATCCATATGTGGTTTTTTATGAACGTTTTCCTTAGATCTTCAATCATTATTGGGTCCCATGTTAAATATCTCCCGTATTGGATGAAATCCCAATGGCCTTCTCTTAACCCCTTTTTTCTAAGAGTGGGCCCCACTGTTGGCCGCTGTCTGGCTTCTTAATGGATGCAAATCAATTAGTGGGCCCCACACATTTAACTTATTTCTGCAGTGGGACCCACTCATGGATTAATATAGCTCATTTACTCTCCTTTCAGTTTTTTCCCCAAATGAATGGTTCCAGTAGTGGGCACCAGTTCGTATTAAATATATTTCAAGATTGGACTCCACTATTGGATTAAATCTCAATGGCCTTCTCTTAACCCCTTTTTTCCAAGAGTGGGCCCCACTGATGGAGGGATGCAGCCCCGTTGTCTGGTTTCTTAATGGATGCAAATCAATTAGTGGGCCCCGCACATTTAACTTATTTTTACAATGGGACCCACTCATGGATTATGCATAGATATTAGTTTTCTAGGTCAATATATATCCGTAGTGGGCAATCAGACTAGGTTGGTATCATACACAAGCTTAATTTCTTTGATAATTGGTAGGATCTCATTTGTGTGCACATGAGTTATGACTATTAGAAACATACTATGATGACTCGTATCTATATCCACGTACACTCATCCCATACAATGTACATCTTTTATATTTTTTTTATTTTCTTACACTTGTTCGCCCCCCTCTTTTATTTTTTTTTTCTTATACTATCAATCATCTGTGGGGGCCAATTGTTCCATCACCATAAATCCATATGTGGTGTGTGGCCCATTGAGGATGAAATCATTCGATTTCAATTTCCTTTCTTCTTATCTTCCATTTTTTCTTCTTTGGACGCAGAGCCATCAGTGGGTCCCACACGTTAAAAACATTTCAAGGGTAGCCCCCACTGATGGATCAAACACGTTAATTTTTTTATCCCTTTCTTTTGGTTATTTTTAGTAGATGTAGATCCATCCGGTTTGTTTTCTTTTCTTATATTTTCAATCATCAAAGGCATACTATACCCGTAAATGAGATGGTCGTAATGGTCAATGCCTTTAAATTCAAGGGGTCATTGTGTTATGTAAATTTACTTTATTTTATATTTACTTTCATACATAGAGATTTTTTTTAAATTCAAAGATAATAAAAAAAATTATTTCATATTTATTTTATCTTAACAATATTTCAAAAGAATTCTTAAATTTAACATATTTTGATTTTTAGCCCGAGCTTAGCACGAGCGTTTGTTGCTAGTTTCATATTAAGCCAAAACACATAGACAATTTTAAACATTTCCCTTTTGAAGTAGAAAATCCTTCCCTAAATGCACCATTTAAGTATCCATGGTCAAGAACATTAATTGACCCCAAGGCCCAGGCTCTTTTGATCTATACTTTTCATATCAAAGTCCTCCCATGAATAGATATCCGGCCAAATTTTCACTTTCTTTGTGATTGATATCACACATTGGATTGATTATGCATCATATATGCCACAAGACTATTTATCAACTCTTTCTGTCTTTCTCTCTCTCATTGATTGATCCAGCATTGAGTATCAATCCGATTGGATGGAACACACCCACTTTTTTTAGTTGGCAAGGAAACGACATCATCACAATCAACATACAGCCCCCACCCAAAGATGATGATCATCTATTTCTTTGAAGTGCCCCACACGAATCATTGTCTATCCCATAGGAAATCAGGTGTCGGCAAGCTTCCAAGGGCAAAACTCATCTTCTTATTTACAGAATCCTCTCAAAGTAGGAAGCTTTCACAAATGGCATCAAACATATAACTAAAATTGTTTTATTGCTCCGCATGAAACCAATGCGAGGTATGCAAGAGCGCAAGACACGAAAATGTACAAACTCTGGGCAATCCCGAAAATACTTGCAAAATCTGCCACCCCTTTTTTAAGGTTAAAAGAATGTTCCGGAGGACAATTCATAATTTCTTGTTATACTTATCAGTTTTTTCAACTTTCTTTTTAATGAATTACCAAACCAAGCTGTAACGGGCCAGAATCTGGGGCCCTTCGAATTCCATGCCGAGACTCATAAGCATCACACACATAGGTTAAATAAAAAATCACATAAAGATTCAAACATTTACCAGCTTAAACTAACTTGTATTAAAAATCTAAATCTAACAAACAAATGTAACATTGTCCAATAAAAATAATTGCAATGCCTATAAAATGAAATAATCTAAACAATCTGTAAATCTATTTCTTCTTCATCTATGTGGCTTCGACACTCAAGTACGCATCCCAAAGTCTATCTCCCAATCATCACGATTTTCCTGATTCGCTGGGTTCTTGTTACCTAGATTGGGGCAAATCCACAAAATATCAGTACAACTGAGTGAATAGATATTCTAATCTATTTGTACATTCAAACATATGCATAAATAAGATTACACAACAAATTAAAGTAACATCCAAAGTCTCATTCAAGCCAAGGTTGGAATCCGGTCAAACAAACGACAACCTCCTAGCCACATAATAGCACCAACTCAAAATTTATGTTCCACAAAGATATCAACCGACCATCAAGGTCCAAAACCATCGGCCACCAAAGTCCAAAATAAAACCGACCACCAAGGTCCAAAATAAATCCAACCACCAAGGTCCAAAACCATGGAACTGGTACCACAAAATCGACCTTTCCCAAAAAGGTTCAACATCAACAAGCCTCACAAAATCGGCCATACATGCCCGTGGTCTAGGGGTGTCCAAAAGGTTCCTCCAAACAGACAAAGTCATCGTATCTCAGTTTTTCAATCAAATGGCAAATATAGTCTCATAAAAAAATATGATATTTAGCATGTCCTCAACATTAGTAATGGGCAAATTCCATAATCAACCCCTTCTCAAATTATGTGAATTTAATCTGCCCTAGTTCGAATCAAAATTGGTGTACGAGATGAGAGAGGTCAATTACATAACTCACCCTTTACAGTTTTGAGGGCTCACCCTTTACAGTTTTGAGGGAAATACTCAATTACCAAATTAACCACAAGGTCCATAACATATACATATACAAACCACACAATCTACCATGTGAGATCCCCAAATAATAAAGACATACGCATATTAATCCACATACATATTTCAAGTCACCACTTATTCAAATAACAGTGTCCAAAATACAGATTTGATAAATCAAGAACTAAATGAAACAATTCAAACAATTTGCAAATGATAACAATGAATAACAAGCCTTTATTTGTAATTTCAGAAAACGTAGGATCCTCATGAATTAAATAAAATTGATTCAGATATGAAAACAAAGGGTGTCAGGCTCTTGTCTGCAGAATCTTGGAACTCATCTAAGTAATCCATAACCAGTTGTGATTACTATAATTATCAGGGGCTTTATCTAAATTTCTAGAACAGTTGTAGAAATCAAGTGAAGAAAAAGGGCTGATGTGTGATTTCTGCATTCTGGTGTTCATATGCAAAATAGTATCATTCAGCCCCAAAACACAAAACATAACTCAGAAGTGGACATTCACAGGAATTAGTTCCACGCTTTGAGTCGTCTGGATGATGGGCCAGGTGGGACCCACTCCACATGGGTCCTCCACCACTATAGTCGGCCAACACCACCCTGCCTAATTAATGGACCAGATCCTTGATCAGGTCAGCCAAGAGGCCCCACTAAGGCCTGTCAACAAAACAACCCAAAACTACAAACTTCCGCCTCCCTTCTTTCCAACCAACCGGATGGTGGGCCAGATGGGACCCACTCCACATAGGTCCCCTTCCAGATCCATGGACCTGATTGATCATCAGGTGGGCTATGGGGTCCCACAACTCTGTGGACCAAAATTTGTTTTTGTCGACCTGCATCTTGAAAATTCCACTATCTGCACAGAATAATTACTTGTTTCTGATTCTTTCTACAAGAAACCATCACCCAAGGATCATCTAATCTTTAGAAAGCCAAATATCCCATCTATCAATAGAATTTGATTATTACAGTCATCAAACCATACTGGGTTGGTCAATAGTGACTCAGAAACATATAATCCATCACGAAAACATGAAATTGGTTACTATAATGGTTCCAGCAGTATAAACAAAACAATACGTTACACCTTTTCAATTCACCTAACATAGGAAAATAGCACATCATGCATACAAAAATCTACTCACCATAAAATAGAGGAATAAAACATTATACACGAGTAATGTCAGAAATTCAGAACTATACAATTAGATAAGAGGTACTCACCTGTTATGGCTTGAAGAAAAAGAAAGTAAAAAAGAGAGAGAATAGCTTGAGAGAGGCTTGGGGTCTATCAATATATAAAAGTTAGAAGTAGAATCCTTCCCAAAGTCCTCTTCCTAATTTTATTATTTCATTCTCACATGCCAATCCTATTCCAAACAATACTAGGAGTCTATGGTATAACCAACACAAGTCCCACTGGAATTCCTCCATCAAACTATGGGTCCCGAAAATCAAGAAAAAATAAATATAAAATATCAGAAAATAAACTAGCCCTTATACTGGGCTCGAGGTATTACACAAGTTGTGATTCTTCTTTCTAAGACATCAAAGTTGTCATGAGTTCCTATCCTTTTTTTTTGGCCAACTTTGAAGGGAGCTTTATTTCTACCTTCAAAAGAGATACAAAACATATTGAAAGAAAGAAGAAAAAGAGTTTTTTGTATCAAACCAAAAGGTGATTGTTCTTTCTTTGGAAGGCATCAAAATTGTTGTAACCATAGAATCTCAACACTAAATGATGGGGAAAATAATTTAATCGCACAATTTCTGTCTAGGAAGGTCAATTTTGATCCTTGGGGCTCTGCAGAGAGAAGACTGGCTCAACTGGAAAGGCATCAGGAGCAGAAGCATCAGATATGGGACTATCATCAGCTTGTTTAGTAGAGTCACCACCCTTGCTATCACATGTGGGTCCAGGTTGAGGAACATTGCTGGGAAGACCGCGTATATCAGCACCAATAAGGCTTTTGTATATTGTCATAGCCTGAGCCATCATATTGGCAGGATTTGCAGCAGTGCTAGGGAGCAACAATGTTGTGGCCTACAATTAGGAAACAGAAAAAGGCCATAAAGATCAACTTTACTGGTTACGATCCATACTAAATTGAAAGCAACTTTTTTTAAGGGAATTGATTTGTCATGGGTAGGTGGGTGGGGTGTGGTGGCTAGAAGTTGTGGGAGGGTTCAACAAATTGATCACTCACCTCTTTGGCAATGTTGCCAAATGCCTGTATATATTGCTCTGCAATCCTTAAACTTGCCGCCTGCAGAAATTCACTACTGCTGAGCTCTATTGAATTAAAAAGGAAAAGGAAATATGCCTTTCATTTTTTGTTTTTGTTGAGCAATAGAAAAGAATAATGCTGAGCTCTTGGTTAATATTGAAAAAAATATGCTATGCTTCAAGGTGGAGCATCCGTCATTCGAACTTCTTGTGTAATGCACCCCTCACAAGTGTATGGAACATCACGAAAAAATCATAAGTCCATATTGTTGGAAGGCCTCTAACCGCATTGCTTTGTTTCATTTATTTCCAAACAACCCAAACAACTTAGCAATGGTTACTCCAAAAAAGCTTCAAGAAAGATCCCTAAGAAGAGAACCTTTATCATGCAAATTATCATTAAGATGCATACCAAGGAAAATGTTGTTCTAGTTCATAATATGTTCAGAACCACAAAGGTAAGAAATAAGAAAATTTAAGTAGGAAAAACATGGAAACAAGAAGAGCATCAGATGATGCCTAGGTGAATTTGTTAAGCCTACCCTCCACCATAGAGGAGGCAGAGGGTTTGAAATCTGGTATGCTTCCCTGATAATTGATCCTCCCTTACAATCTAGTGTGACAAAGAAACAAATCTGTCTTTTAGCAACTCTGTAAAATTATACCATGATATTACTAGAGAGCTGTCTATAACATGTTGAAAGAAATTGATATCATTACCGTGATAAATAGTTAACAGAAGCAAAATTCTAGCCCCAAGCAGAAGGCATCTAAAAAATGTAGAAAGCCACTTCAGAACCCACAGCATATAGGAACAACCAGATCCCACAGCAGAGTGGCAGCGCAATTAGAAAGTCAATACTGAGTTTTGAACTTGGACAAATGGCTTTTTTCTGAAGACCCATTATATCCAAGATTTTCTTTTTTAATGGTTTAGAATGTATAATTTACAACTGGGTTGCACATTTGGTAAGTTTCTAAAGTTGTAGCACTATTATATGTCTACTAAGAAAGATTATTATTATTATTATTTAATTATTATTATTATTCCTGCTAGTGCTCCTGTAAAATACATTTGTAAGTTGTGACTAATGAAATGTCAGACATTTGTCAGCTGTTTTGACCAATAAGTGGCATGCATTTTATAAAATACTTACCCATGAGAAAGCCCACCACTATCATATGATCCATTTTTCTTTTAAAAATGTGATCCAGTCTCTGTTTTTTTTTTTGGGTTTGGGTAAAAGTGATCCAGTCTGTTGAGCTTCTATTTATAGCAATGAAAAACACATGAATAAAAGAAGAGCCAAACACTAATGTACAAGCTTATAAGTTATAAGCCAGCACGAACCATGAGTCTCAGCTGTAATGGCACATTTGGCAGGTAGTGCCAAATGTGGGTTCTGTTCTGGGGGACCCAACCATGCACTTGTTGGCGTCTTCAAATGAAAGAAGCCAACCCAACTGAAGAAAAAAAAAAGGGAAGAGAAATTGTGACAGCTACTGCATTTGCTTGAACCTACTACCTTTTATCTACCTAGAATACCTGCCTATTTTTTCTCCAAGATCACAATTCTCAAAACCCATCTATATTGTCTCCTTCCTTTTTCTCTTGCTATTTCCCACCCACAAACTCCTATGTATGGTGGACCTAATGCCAGGTACACTGACAGACATTCACATCCTAGTGTAGAGAGAGAGAGAGATAAAGGAGGGAGAGATAATCCCAGGTATACTCTCTCTCTCAGTGCTGAGTATCAATCTCTCCTCTCTTATTGATTAATCCAGCATTGAGTATCAATCGGATTGGATGTTGACTTTAAAATATAATGAGAGTAAATCACCTCACTATGGTCGCGGGGGTGGGGGGCATTGCGTGAAGATATAATGGCACAAAAATACTCAGTTTTCATAGCATTTTTACACCCATGTTAAAAAGTTAACATATGTAAAATATCAAACAAATGTTCATGTATGTATTTTACATAAGACAATAATTTACACATAAGAATTGTCATGCATACAAATGTACAAAGATATCTCACCTCAACACCACCACTTGCTTTAATGGACGTCGACAACATTTGAATTCCTTTTGCTGTTGCTTGTGCCTTGGCAAGAATCGCCTCTGCCTCTCCTGAAAGATGGTAAGACAGTTAAAGAAAACAGATGGCAACCAAAATTTACAACTGCAAGTGTATTAAAGAATCAAGTTCCTAGTATTGATAAAGAATGAATTGAATTTCTCATATAGTTCTTTTATTTTTCTTTATTTCTTCTTGGTGAAAACAATGCAGGCCATGACTGGACAGGAGCTCGTTCACCATGTGGGCTCACTTTTTAAGCCAAGAAAAACCAAAAGGACTACAAATCCCTTCTAGTTTCGGTTCTGCAAGGCACATCCAGTTCCCTATTTTTTTTTCTTTCATTACAAATCTAAATTAATTTTTATTTATTTGCTAAAAGATAAAGAGCTAATTTAGCAGGTGTTTTTTTTTAATGGCTTGATTTAGTAGATGTTATTATTTTCTTTATGGATTTAGTTCATTTGGAGTTTTTTAATATTTCAGACTTTCAGCCAATGGTTTCCATTTTATGTTTTGTGACTAAGGGCATGTTTGTGTACACAAACTTTTCCGTGGAAAGGGGAAAAGTGTGTGGTTTTCCACGGAAAACTCAGTTTTCATGCGTTTGGTGCGGAACAATTCCACGGAAACGCTTTCCTGCCTCGTCAGCATTTTCCTTGATAATTGTGGAAATGGATTTCCTATTGGGGGGTATGGGAAATGGATTTCCTCGGAAAACTCCTCCCGCTTTTCCTCACTCTTGTCCATTTCAACCCAAAATTCTTCAACTCTTTCATTTTTTATTTCTTTAAATAAATTATTATTTAATGTTGAATAAATATATATACATGTTATGTTATTTTTCTTCAAAAAGTTATTTCACCAAATAAGAAAATTTCATTTTCTACAAGAAATCCACAGCCGCACCAAACAACATTAGCACCAATTCAACGAGGAAATTTTTTTTGCACCAAACATAAATTTCTAAATTCTACGGAAATCTTTTTCCAAGGTTTCCATTTCTATGGAATTTGCTGACGTGGCAATTTCCCCTTTCCGCGGAAAGGGTGTGTACACAAACGTGCCCTAAATCTAATTTGAATTTACAAACCCCTTTAGTGGTATGGACGACCTTACCAAGACTTGTGGTTGGAGCCGATGATTCCTTCAAAATTGCCTTCCATTGCTAACATCTCCAATAGATGTATCTTTTAAGTTGTCGAGACTACAGGTGAAGCTTTACTTGAATGCTCAGAATACCTCCTCTTCAAAACTCAGATTATTTGAGAACACCATTTCATTTCTCTCCCTCCACAATGACCACAGAATGGCTGCTGTGCTACTTTCCGCATAACCCTTTCCCTCTCCTTCAAAATGAAACCCCCTTCCCAACCCCTAGCCAAAACTACCCTATATAACCTTAGGAATAGACATTTTAATGGGCTCGCCGTCAGCCATACATCCTCCCAAGTCCCAAACCTTACTCTTCCCAAACCCAATAATGAATCCTACCTCCTTTTGATAACACAACCCTACTCAATGAGACACATAACCAACCTTTGAAATATCACCCCATATTCTGGACACCCTCTTCCTATGGAATCTTCCCAGCACTGCAGACCCCCACCACACACACCCAGAGGAAATCTGATTTGAATATTTAAAGCATTTATTCCCAACATTCAACATGTAATTTGTGAATGTGCTACACAGCTTTAAGTATTCATTCCTAAATACCTGAATGTTAGAGATCAATTCCGATCATTTACCTCACCCCTCAGAAACTTCCTCCATGTTAATTGCATGCCTAACTAATTAGTAATTGCTTTTATGAAGTAACATATCCTAGCAGCTCTAGTCTTATGGCCCATTGAGAATGAAAGTAGACAACAATAATCAGAAAAAAGGAAGGTATAACTGAACAAGTTGTCCCACTGACTGTTTCATGTACGGCACCAAATACCTTAATCCCATGTGAAGGCAAATCATTTGAGCTGCCCAGAAAAGACAATAACATAAGGTATATGCTACTAATATACTATTTAATCAGGTTGCACTGATTAATCAATCTATATATGAAGGTAGAGTCAAAAGGGTGCGGAATCTTCTACACATCTTTTTTTTTTTAATAGTATCTTCTACACATATCTACGAACAGTAAGATGGCAAGATTTAAAAGGGATACACAAAACACCAATTGGAAGGGCCAACACTATAAAGAATTAAAGATAAAGAAAATAGCTCAACATACCTTTAGCTCTATTCACCTGATCCATCATTGCGGCTTCTGATTCTAAGATGACCGAACTTTTCTTCCCATCTGCAATATTGATGTGTGCTTGTCTCTCACCTATTTAAATATAAGAACCCCTTTCATTTCAGGCTTTTATAGAGTAAGAGATTAAAAGGACATGTAATTATTTTCTAAACCAATCTTTGTATGATCACAATCCTTAGGTTCAGGGAGATTAATCTTGCCAACTACCAATCCATCAGGTTGAAATGACAAAAGATGTGAATACACCCATTTTTAACATATTAATCCTTTCACAGCTGTAACGTTGGGAACCTTCAAAAGAAAGGTATAAATCTTTTTAAAACAAATTAGTAAAATAAAAACCTTCGGATTCTAAAACTTGAGCACGTTTCCTTCGTTCTGCTTCTGCTTGCATCTCCATAGCTGCTCTCACTCCAGGAGGAGGAGATATATCCCCTGGACAGAGAGATGGATAATGAGGAATAAGCACCATCTTCTTGGAAAATGAAAAATGCATATGTTAAAAGCTAAGTCCCTTCGATATCAAAAAAAAAAAATAAAAAAGAAGCTAAGTCCCTTACTTATCTCGTATCGTAGACATTTCAAACCCCAATCAGAGGCCGCCTCATTAATTGATTTCTGCAATGCCAATATGATTTAACAACAATAATCTACAGTATAAGAAATCGATAAACATGAGATTTGAAAGTAAGATCCATGTTTGTTGACACAAACAGATTTCATGCATTGATTTAAGATCTGAGACACAGAAGGCTGCATAATGTTAATTGACGCCTACCTGCTCTAGTTAGGACGATCATATCTTATAGGAATAAAATAATTGCAGAAAATCTAAAAAAAATAAAGAATTTCAGTTGATACAATTGCCAATTCCTAAAAGAGACTAGAGAGGACAGAAACTTCAGTGTAAAAATTCAACACTTAGCAGCAGCACGGCACCTTGTTTTCTACATTTCTCATCAACTGCGTTCAGCTAACTCAATTGACCATAGCTTTTTCCAAGGATGGGGCAAGCTCTGCTATCTTTACTGTCAGAAATTCTCTTCCTTTATTGGACACATTTGGGTTGATAATTTCCTTTTACCTTCAATTTTCTAACTAAATTCTCACTATCAACCATTTAAAAAAAAAAAGGAGAGATTTTTTCAACTACACATGGCATAAAGAATTACCCATCCAAACCCTAAGAATAACCTCTTAATCATTCCACTTACCACAATGTTCTCATTCAGTGTATCTCTTTCCTCAAATGTCTTGTCCAGTGTAATTTTCCCCAGTTCACTACGCATGGTAGTTTGCGCAAGCTGAATAACCGCGAACAATGGATTCTCAACACCATAGGAAGCTAACAACGGGTCTACAATCTGCAACAGAAGACACAATCAACAACAAATCCCACAAAAGAGCTGAAAACCAACCCAAATTGCAATTTCCTCATACATAAAGAAGACAAACCCTACCTTGACATAAAGAACACCATCAATCAGAATACTGACATTATCCTTTGTAATGGCGGACTGATCCGGGATCGGAATCGCCTCTTCCTTGAGGGAATGAACATAGGCGATCCGATCCACCAAAGGTATAAGCAAATGAATCCCCGAATCGAGCGTCTTCCGGTATTTCCCAAATCTCTCAATTACATATGCCTTCTTCTCAGGAACTATTCGGATTCCCCAATTGGTGGGAGGCAACAGTTCGTATCTTGCACAATTGTAAAAAGAACGAAAAGGCATTAGAGAGCTTGAATCAAAGAAATCGACCAAAATCATGGATGGGAAAGAGGAGAAAATTCAAGAGAGATCGATTGAGCTGGTGCTGTTAGCTCACCTTATGCTGAAATCATCTCGAGAGCGGCCGCTTCGGAGGTGGCGGACGGCGGTGCCGGTGAGGAAGGGGTGGAGAGAGGGGGATGGATTGGAGAGGGATGGGCGGAGAAATGCTGCTTCTCTTTGAAGTATTGGTGTGAGAAGGTGGTTCAAAGATCTCAAGGAACGGATGGAATTCCTACTCACAATCGACATTTTTCTAGGGTTTAAGGATTTTCTTGTTCTGCAAGAAGAAGGGTAGGTGTTGGAGAAGATGAGGGAGCGAACGAAGCGCGGTTTTAAAAGGGTTTTTGCGGGGATTTATTTATCTGCGGTCGTTCCTTTCTAGGGTTAGGATTTTCTAATACCTTTCATTGATCATGTATCAAGAATACCTTTAGGGCACGTTTGGTAAACATAGAAGAATCCTCTATTTAGATGATTCCCTCCATCTCCAAAGAATGCCACAATCCTCAAGTAGGATTCCCAAAGAGCATTCCATGTTTGGATGGAGGGAGGATTCTTACAAATTGTAGAATGTATGATTCAATGGTTATAAATATGTTTTATAAAAATTTTCAAAATCCAAGAAAAATCAAGACCCCAACTTTCACCTCATAGTTGTTTATGGTCATCTAAAAAATCTGAACGGTTCAGATCGTGCAAAGGGGGCCCACAGGAATAAGAAATTAATCTTTTAACACCTGGACGTTTTTATAAATATCTCAAGATATGGTAATGATCAACGGTTGAAATTTGGTCCACTAGCCGTGTTTAACCTTGTAGAAATAACTAATGGTTCAGATCATGATTTTGGGGTCCACAAGAACCAGAAAATTGAAAAAAACGGACTGGATTTAATCCCGTTTTTTGGCCCACTGCATATCAGAAATTGGCATTTGACAGTTTGGACGGTTTTGCAAATATCTCACGATCTAAGATGAATCAACGGCTGAAATTTTGTGTCATAGCCGTTTTGAACCTTCTTAACACTTTGATCGGTTCAGATCTTGATTGTGGGGCCCATAGAAATCAAAAAAATGCAAAAAACCGGTCTGGCCTAAATTAACGCCCGAAATCACTGTAGCTCCGCAAATCCTCAAGCGCGTGGATTCAGCGGATCCGAGGGGGGGGGGGGGGGGGGGTCTGATGTCCAGAATATTTGAAAACGAGGATTCCTTCAATCCTCCAAGGGCTTTTCCGCGCGGATCCAAACGTGGATTTTCCACGGGATCGAGGAAAACCGGCAGAAATCCGCGGCGAGGATGTTTACCAAACGTCCCCTTAAGTTTTTTGGATTTTGACCGAATAGAGGTCGCCTGAGACCTGACTTGTTTATTTATTTTTATTTTTTAAGGCTGTTTCTTTTGTATTAAGCATTAAAATCTCTAAAATCTTTCTGGAATACCTATTTCTTTTCATGAGATATTTAGGAATCGATGTATAACTTTTCATCATCACTAACATCGCTTCCATGTCTTGGTTATGTTGGAGTCAAGCACTTAAATTTTGATTCTATATTTCAATCTATTACGAGCTAAATTATAATAAAATAATATTGTTATTTGAGATTTAAAACAATGAAAAGAATGGGAAAGTTATTTTAATGTAATTCTCAAAATTCAAGATAAGCTCTTATTTCCCTTTATATTAAAAAAAAAGAATAATAACATAATACCTAACTGTATTTTTGATCATCTTGCATACTACTCTTTGTATTTTAGTATTTTATATTAAATCTATTTACATTTTAAATCACAATTTAAGTAGAGGCGTGATAAAAAAAAAAATATGAAATGACGAATTTACCCATCCACGTGACTTGCATTTTTCATCATATTCCTAATTTTCGCTTGCGGGTAGAATTCTTGTTCCTTGGAGCAGGAGCTTGAAGTCACGAAACAAACACCTGCATGGAAAAGCCATGGATGAACGCAGAAGAAGAACCAACTCTCAGGAGAAAACCTCTCACTGACCGCACCCACACTTCGACCCTTAATCCCTTTCCCTCTCTCAAACCAAAACCCTCGCCTAAATCCCAACCCAACCTCTCCAATTCCATCACCAGCACCGGATCCAACGACGCCCAAAAACTACACCGGATCTAATTGGGAGTCCATGTGTGTGGTCTAGGAGTTTCTTTCATGTTATCGAGGAGAAGCGTGATTTGTCTGTTTCAATAGCAACATGGAGATTTGGTTTTGTTTTGTAGATTCGTTATATTTCTAAAATGCACTATGATGTCTTTGTTCTCATTAGATTTTGATAAGGTCAGACCTGAGATCCGGATTGTAATGGCGAGTCGGATCTAGTGATTCGATCCAAGCCCGAGTGACCCGGTCCAGAGTGATAGGTCAGTCCGTCAG
Source organism: Litsea cubeba (assembly GCA_012931725.1). Taxonomy (NCBI): domain Eukaryota; kingdom Viridiplantae; phylum Streptophyta; class Magnoliopsida; order Laurales; family Lauraceae; genus Litsea; species Litsea cubeba. The sequence goes on along the minus strand of CM022951.1, from coordinate 75,191,007 downwards.
TCCCATTAAGATCCGATTCGATCCGCAGAAGTTCAGGCGCTAGCCCACGGAGAGACCGGGTCAGGGCAGCCACGTTACTTTGGAAACGGTTCCGCTCCTACCAGGTCCTCTGAGAGATATCTCGTCCAGCGCGAAGGCAGTTCCTCACCTGCCTCGTCCACCGCGAAGGCAGTTCGAGGGTTCCAAGGGCGAACGTTGCAGCCCGTCTTAAGGCTGACACTATAAATCAAGAGCCCTACCAGCACATGGGGGCATCTAAGATTTTCCCATTCACTTCGACTCTTGTACTCTTCTCGTTTGTAACCTGAAATCATTGAGGAAGTAAAACGTCACAGGCAATCTCTGCCTTTCATCAGTGGACGTAGGTCAATTCGACCGAACCACTATAATCTCATCTCCCTTCTTTAATTATCGCATTTATTGCATTTATTACCTCGACCGGTGGTGTCCGAAACACAATTTTGGCATCATCAGTTTGGCGCCGTCTGTGGGAACGAACAAAAGTTCTCATCCTTTTTTCAAAATTATGGTGATCACCACTACATCGACAAGACGAGCAGAGGGCGAGGGTAACCCTTCAATCCTACCCCGAATGCTCCTGCTCTCACTCCGTTGGAGACCATGCAACAGCTGGTAATCCAAAACCAGCAGATATTACAACTCGTGCTGGCCAGGCAAGGTGGAGCACAATTTGGAGGAGCACCACAGGGAGCATCACGCCAGGGAGCTCCCCATCAAGCGCTCCACGCCCGGGACCTCCCCATCTGGGCGCCCATCCTCAGCTGGGCGCGCCAGGGAGCTCCCCATCAAGCGCTCCACGCCCGGGACCTCCCCATCTGGGCGCCCCATCCTCAGCTGGGCGCGCCAGGGAGCTCCCCATCAAGGTCTCCAAGCCAGGGAGCTCCCCATCTGGGCGCCCATCCTCATGGCGGCGCCCAGGGAGTTCCCCAGGGCGCCCATCCTCTCAATGCCGTTGTTGGGCACGTTTCTGCTCCAGATACAAGATGACCCCGCAGCAATAAAAGCATCAGCAAGGCCATCCTATGAGTCATTATCAGCCAGGACAACCCTTCTTAAAGTTGTCCTCGGCATCACCATAGACATCATCAGTTTGGCCGAGGCATGCTCCATGGCGAGAAGCACCTCACCGGGCGCCCATCACCATGGCGCCCAGGGTAAAGGAGCACCTCACTTGGGCGCCCATTATCATGGCGCGCCCAAGGTCGAGGAGCACATCACCATCGACATCATATATAAGAGCTGCCACTACAATCATAAAGCACCTCAGTCAGCACGAAGCCTATGAGGACAATATCTGGGAAAACAGTTCTCTCATGTACCGCCCCCAGTCATTGTCTCCACAACGGTCTCTCTGAGCATCACCCTCTCACGGGTCTGTACAAGCTCAGCCTCATTGAGCGAAGCCCTCTCGCGGGTCTTCAGAAGCTCACCTCACTGAGCGAAGCCCTCTCGCGGGTCTTCGGAAGCTCAGCCTCATTGAGCGAAGCCCTCTCGCGGGTCTTCAGAAGCTCACCTCACCGAGCGAAGCCCTCTCAAGGGTCTTCAGAAGCTCAGTGAGCCCTCTCAAGGGTCTTCAGAAGCTCACCTCACTGAGCGAAGCCCTCTCGCGGGTCTTCGGAAGCTCAGCCTCATTGAGCGAAGCCCTCTCGCGGGTCTTCAGAAGCTCACCTCACCGATGCGAAGCCCTCTCAAGGGTCTTCAGAAGCTCAGTGAGCCCTCTCAAGGGTCTTCAGAAGCTCACCTCACCGAGCGAAGCCCTCGCAAGGGTCTTCAGAAGCTCAGTGAGCCCTCTCAAGGGTCTTCAGAAGCTCACCTCACCGAGCGAAGCCCTCGCAAGGGTCTTCAGAAGCTCAGTGAGCCCTCTCAAGGGTCTTCAGAAGCTCAGCCTCTCTGAGCGAAGCCCTCTCAAGGTCCTTCACAAGCTCAGCTTCTGCCCTGGCTGCCCTCTCTTAAGCTACTAAGAATTCGGTCTCAAGCCTGGTCGCCCTCTCGCGGGCCGCGGAAAGATCAGCCTCGGAAGCTCTTCCAGCTGGCACAGCCCTCTCCTCAGCCTGAGAAGCTCTCTCATTTCTTTTTTTGGGATGACCCATCAGAAGTTACCGAGGGGCAGAGTCTTGGAATTTACATGTGCTAAGGGATATATCATGCGCTACGCAGAGGGGGTCCGGGGGTGTCCCCCGGCGGGGGTCGAGCTGACCGGTCAGCTCGCGGGGGGCCCAGGGGGCAGCGCCCCCGGAAAAAAAAAAAAAAAAAAAGGAATACACGTCAGCCACGGGATCAGACTCCCCCGGGCGCCCAAGTCCCTCGGTGCCCAAAGCATCCCTCGGGCGCCCCGGACTCCCCCGGGCGCCCAAGTCCTTCTCTGCTCGCCCAAGGGGGGGACCTCACCTCGGCTGCTCGCCCAAGGGGGGACCTCACCTCGGCTGCTCGCCCAAGGGGGGACCTCACCTCGGCTGCTCGCCCAAGGGAGGACCTCACCTCGGCTGCTCGCCCAAGGGGGGACCTCGCCTGCGCCCATGGCAGCCTCGCCCTTGCTCCTCGCCCTAGGGGGACCTCGCCCGCGCCCATGGCAGCCTCGCCCTTGCTCCTCGCCCAAGGGGGGACCTCGACCGCCTCTGCTGTGCTGCCCTCGCCCAGCGCAGCCAGAGGCTCGCCCGTGGGGAAAACTCCTCCCTCGCCCAGCGCAGCCAGAGGCTCGCCCGTGGGGGCCTTTCCTCCCTCGCCCAGCGCAGCCAGAGGCTCGCCCGTGGGGGCCTTTCCTCCCTCGCCCAGCGCAGCCAGGGGCTCGCCCATGGGGAAAACTCCTCCCTCGCCCAGCGCTGCCAGCAGCACGCTGCCCGTGGGGCCCACTCCTCCCTCGCCCAGCGCTGCCAGCAGCACGCTGCCCGTGCTGCCCTGCTCTCCCTCGCCGTGGCTGCTCGCCCAAGGGGGGCCCTCTCCTCCCTCGCCCACCATGGCAGCCTCCTCGCCCATGGCGCCCATGGCAGCCTCCTCGCCCATGGCGCCCACGGCAGCCTCCTCGCACATGGCGCCCATGGCAGCCCCCTCGCCCATGGCGCCCACAGCAGCAGCCTCGCCCATGGCGCCCATGGCAGCCTCCTCGCCCATGGCGCCCATGGCCGCCCCCTCGCCCATCATCAGTTTGGCGCAACCCATCATTACAGCTACTTGCACACTCTTCTCATTCTCTTGGGATGATTTTCTCTCTCTTGGATGTTCCATTTGGATGAATCATCTCGCGGATCGCCCTACGTGGTGACCTGCCTCTGTACTGTTCTCAAACAGGCAGCCTATACATCCAGCTTAGCGGCTCTCTCACGGGTCGCCAAAAAAGCTTGGCCTCTGCACTGTTTTTAAACAGGCAGCCTATCTCCAGCTTAGCGGCTCTCTCGCGGGTCGCCAAAAAGCTTGGCCTCTGCACTGTTCTTAAACAGGCAGTCTAAATATCCAGCTTAGCGGCCCTCTCGCGGGTTGCAAAAAACGCTTCGTCTCTGCACTGCTCTCAAGCAGGCAAGAAGTCTGCCTCTCTTTCCAGATTGAATGTCAACAATCGGGCCTCAACCGCTCCTGGATACTAAAGATCCTCCTGGCACCAATGCTCGATCCGTCTCTGAGGCCCACTCTCCGCCAATGAAAAGAAGCGTGACTTCCAACTATGGCAATTTGAGCGTAGGCCTGTGATCAGCTTGCCGCCCCTGGGGGAAAGATAGTACCATCCCCTGTTAGGGGCTCGAGACTCGGTCAGGTTATAAGCAGCATGGAACTCTACAGGAGAAGCATCCTCTCTGTGTAACTGTCTCCATAATGCTAGAAAGCCAATGAGAATTCTCCACCCATTGGGCACTAACCGCCCCGGCGTTAGTGAAAAATAATGGAGAATGCGGCAAACGGCTGACGACAGGGGGAGTCTCAATCCTGCTTCAAGCATCTCCTCGTAGATGGCGATATCACCAGATGAGCCATCACAAGCCGGCTCGTCCGTTTCAGCCCGTCGACACATTACGGTGGGAGGAATGCGATAAAAAGCTGCGATCTTGAAAAAGTCTTCATCAGTGGTGAATACGCTGTAGATAGTATTCACTTTGGATCCATCGTCGTCGACAACTACCTTCCCTTGATACCTTTTTGGGCGAGGGCGCAACTTATCCCGCGCTGTCGAGACCGAGGTGATGCCAACGCTAGAACAACCCTCGCCCGCAGAATGGCGGGAGGCCCGTCCGACTCTTAATGCAGGGGCGCCCGTAGCCTGGCGGACACCCGACGCCGAGCTCAATGCAGCACCTGCGCCGCCCACGCCCACGGCCGGGGCGTCGCCGCCCATGGCAGCACATGTGCTGTCGCCCGCTGCCAGGCCGTTGCCCTCGCCTCCGCCCGCGAACAGGGCTGCCCTGTCCGTCACCCGCGACAGGTCCTCCGCCCATGACCTCACCGCCCATGGCAGCACCCCTGCCTGCGCCGTCGCCCGCGGCGTCGCCGCCCACCACGGCGGCCTCGCCGCCTGTCGCCATCATGCCCGCAGCGCCCGCAGCGCCCCGTGGCAGCAGGGGCGCCCACCACGGCGGCCTCGCCGCCTGTCGCCATCGTGCCCGCAGCGCCCGCGGAGCCCCGCGGCAGCAGGGCGCCCACCACGGCGGCCTCGCCGCCTGTCGCCATCGTGCCCGCAGCGCCCGCGGCGCCCCGCGACAGCAGGGCGCCCACTACGGCAGCCTCGCCGCCTGTCGCCACCACGATCGCAGCGCCCCGGCCCGTCGGATCCTCGTCGCCCGTGCATGGCGGGGCGACGCCCAGCCGCGCCACACAGGCGGGCGTAGCCACTCCATCGCCGCCCCGCAAGCAGCGGGTCGCCCACCGCGGCAGCCACGCCGCCGCCCGTCGGGTCCTCGTCGCCGCGCACAGTGGGGCGCCCAACGCAGGGGCGCCCATCGCGCCATGTTCGGATCTACTCTCACCACTGCTTCTTTTGCTGCCTGTAGCCATCTTCTCTCCCCAATGGTTCTGCAAAAACTAGTTTCTCTTTTAAGACAACTCTAGGGCTTATTTATAGCTTGAGTTTCTAAAGAGGAGTGGCCCAAGCCGGAAGGACTCTCCGAGACTCCTATCTACACTAACTAACAAGGTTAGAGAGAAAAAGAAAAGACTTAGTAGGGAGATGAGATTGGAATTTTTCCAATGCCCCCTTTCAAAAAAAATTTTTGGGCACGGGGCATTGAGGGGCAAATGATAAGTCAGACCTGAGATCCGGATTGTAATGGCGAGTCGGATCTAGTGATTCGATCCAAGCCCGAGTGACCCGGTCCAGAGTGATAGGTCAGTCCGTCAGTCCCATTAAGATCCGATTCGATCCGCAGAAGTTCAGGCGCTAGCCCACGGAGAGACCGGGTCAGGGCAGCCACGTTACTTTGGAAACGGTTCCGCTCCTACCAGGTCCTCTGAGAGATATCTCGTCCAGCGCGAAGGCAGTTCCTCACCTGCCTCGTCCACCGCGAAGGCAGTTCGAGGGTTCCAAGGGCGAACGTTGCAGCCCGTCTTAAGGCTGACACTATAAATCAAGAGCCCTACCAGCACATGGGGGCATCTAAGATTTTCCCATTCACTTCGACTCTTGTACTCTTCTCGTTTGTAACCTGAAATCATTGAGGAAGTAAAACGTCACAGGCAATCTCTGCCTTTCATCATGGACGTAGGTCAATTCGACCGAACCACTATAATCTCTTCTCCCTTCTTTAATTATCGCATTTATTGCATTTATTACCTCGACCGGTGGTGTCCGAAACACAATTTTGGCATCATCAGATTTCACATGCCTGGATGCTCGAGTCTTTTCGGAGTATTTTGTGATTTGAGCATTTTAGGGCTTTGGCAAGCAATGTATCAGGTGCTCTGGTCCATTGGCCTCTAGACTATTTGGATTGTCTGGAATTTCCAGCTGCACACCATACACAAAGGGCCGACTTTTTGGATTGTCTGGAATCTGGACTGGCTTGAATATATGCCATCTTTAAGTGGATCACTTAGAAGGGGAAAACAATTTCAGTGCTGGTCTCCAGGCCAGTATGAGTCGGCTCCATCGGTGCTGCTTAGTGATAATTTTATGAACCAGTAAGACCATGTAAAATCCAAAAATAAAAATAAAAAATAGAAAACAATGTAATTGATAGAAATGCCCAATGCTGGGCATTTAGTTGTGTTATATATGGATCAGTGAGAGGCTCTCCAAGTAATTTGAGAGGAAGGCATTTGATTTGGCTGACAAAAAAAAAAATGACTGAGAGCTGGTGTTCATTACTATTTCTATAGGCTAAGTTCAAAAGAAAATAAGCCTTTTTGGGCGAGTAAGTTGCTTCCAGTAGCACCAGAAGTCATTTATACATATATGCCGTTAATACTAACATAATTTATTCATTTTGCATGTTAATTAGAACTTCATGTATGTTTAATATAAAATACCAATGTTCGGGGGGTAGTTGCAAGATGATCAAAGTATAGGCAGGTATTCTGTTATTATCCCAAAATAAAAATAAAAATAAACCGTAAAGCAATTACATTTTCATCCACACGTATCTCTTTGTAGGCTCGAGAATTTTGTAAGCCTCGCACTTGCTATAAAGTAATGACCAAGGACCTATTTGTTTGCATAAAATACTAATAAGTATGGTCAAATGAACCACACCAAAGTTGTTATTAAAGAGGTGAAGGGTGTTATATGAAACAATCAAGCCCTAAGAAGTTGTCATCTCCCGTCATAACGTACGTAATAGTTGTCCATTATTGAAGCCATTGAGCATGTCTTGGGTGAGGATTGAAGTTGAAATAGGTTGAGGTAATGGTTACCCAATTTAAGAAAAATGAAGTTTGGCCCAATATAGGATAATAGTGTGATTTTAGATACACAGGAATTGGCGTACAAGTCATCATCATCTATCATCATAACCATGTCTTAATTATGTTGGAGTGAAGATCGTAAGTTTTATTTCTCCATTCCAATCTATCGTATCACAAGTCAAATTTTAGAATAATCTATGATTTATATTTAAAAAAAATGAAAAGAAGAGGAAAGTTGTTTCATTAGATTTTTCAAAATTCAAGGTAAGCCCTTCTTTCACTATATGTATGTTACAAAGACTCCGAGTAGAGCAATTACATTTTCATCCACGTGTCCCCTTGTAGGCTCGAGAGTTTTGCAAGCCCCACTTGGAACGAAGGAATGAGACAAAAGACGTATTTTGTTTGCATAAACACAAGAAATTTTGGATAAATGCGCCGCATGGAAGGGCTGTTATAAAAGAGGTAAAGGGTGTTACAGGAAACAATCACACCCTTTAATAAAGAAGTTGTCATCTCCCATTAAAAGGTATGTCCTAGTTGCCCAATATTGAAGAACAGATATATGCTATTGAGATGTCCTATAAAAAATATTTCCCTTGTTTCATGATGTTCCCCTGCAAGCATGTCATTACATGGGTGAGGATTAGAGTTGGAAATAGCTTGAGGTAAAGGTTACCCAATTTAAGAGATGAAATTTGGCCCAATATAAGATAATAGTGTGATTTTGAGCAGTTTATATGTAGGACGTGGCCCTCACATATTAATTCAAATGGGCATTGAGGATCCGGAAAATTTCTTTAGAACATTAAATGATGGTCAAGATGTCCCCATTTATATATATGAAGCCAACTGACAAATTAGAGATTGATTTCAATTTAATTTGGATCGTGTGAATTTTGTTTTGAACCCTTTCTTCAATAGATTGATTTCTACCATCTCCATTTTTAAAACCTCTTTGCTACCGAAATTCCTCCTCCTTCATGACTCTTTAATACTGAAACCTTATTTCTTTGCACTCCTTTCCTCTTCGTGGTATGTTTGCAACATTTTAATGCATCTTTTCATCTTCTTCGTGTGTCATTTCTCTTGCATTTCCTCTCTCTATATCTCCCCTTCTCTATTTCCAAAGCCCTTCTTTTATAATGTTTTTCACTTTCTAATATTGTGGATTACGTTATCCGTGCAAAATACGGGGCTTTTCACTAGTTATTAATATGAAAGAAACTGATTTTAAATTAAAATTAACTCTAATTAATTTTGACCATCCCCTACAATTTTGACCTAAGGACCATCATCAATTCCAATATCCAATTCTCTTTTAATATAATTTAATTCAAAAAATGTCATTTATTATTCACTCCCCACCTGTTCCTCTTCCATTATAGCACGGGGCATTTCGCTAGTTACTGTGAAAGAAAAAAAGCAGCCCATACATGAAGAGGTTATATAGGCATGAAAGGAAAGAGTATATATTTACTCAAAACTACAATCAAAATCATACATCCTGATTAAGGTCACATTTCACAGAGGGATTAGCCGTTGAAATCTGAGGTTTTTGATCGAGCGAAGTGCATTCTTCCTTTGGCTTGCCTTGGCTCTTTGCATCATGTCCGTCCTTGCTTTTGCCCCAGAGTACACAATACAGCCCAACGATTATGAGGAAGGCTCCAATCAAGCTGCAATCAACCAATCAATACATGAATAATCAATGAACTGCAGCCAATTGAAAATGAATCAAGGCTTAAGAAAGTTCGGAGGAAATGAGACGTCTGTCCCTTGTTTTTCAACTTTTTAAAACCTGCCCAAGTGGAGCCGTTCTGCAAAAACAATAGCCGTGAAAACAGCCACAACCACAAGCAGAAGTGGAGAAAACATGGCAACAAAGACTGGTCCCTTCACAGTTATACACCACGTCTGTAGGTAGTACAGCAACGCTGAGTTGACAATTCCCTACACACAATAGGTACGATTACATAATATCATCAAATAATAGTACTTGAGAGAGAGAGAGAGAGAGAGAGAGAGAGAGAGCACTCACACCATAGATGATTGCCCATAGCTGTACATTCCATTCCAACCTCCAGGAGGAAGAATTCCTTTCAAAAACCAGGGCAAGCAGTGAACATTGCAGTGATGCAAAGAAACAAATCATGGTATTTATTGATAGCCGGGCTGGATAGACCTCATAGACCTTAACCTGTATATTGGTAGACAGGAAAAAAATTATATTTACGTTTCTAAATTGGATTGCACTGAACAAATAACAATGCATAAATAATAATGAAGTTATTTCAGGGAACCTATGTAAGACTAAGGATGTAGATTGGTAGGGTTTGCGTGCATCGATGTCCTTTATACTCACAATTCCTTCTTGAATTGAAGCTCATCTATGCTTCCACAGTTAAGAGTGGGGCAGGGGGTTAAGGGGAGGGAAGGTCTTATGTGGGATGAGAAAAAAAAAAGTTAAGCCAAACTGATTTATATATGAGAAATTTTCGAAAACTCTTCATTTAAAAAAAACTCTCTTTTTTGCTGTCCCATTTCTTAAGCAATGGAGCCTATTTTGGGCCAATTTATTATTTTCACACACACTACACTCCACCCTTCCAATTTAAAACTCATTCAATTTTTTCTCACCGTTTGATTGAAATCATATAAATTAAAAGGTTAAGATGGTGTAATGAAATTGAAATTTTCCACATAGGTAGGTCCTATATATCCAAATATTTCCATCCAACAACATTCCCTGGTTGTTATTCATCATGGTGAGCCTCCACTGGTAGAAGCATTTTTTTTCTATAAAAAAAAAATCTCGTGTGTTTTCAAGCACCCCTCTTCATATATATATATATATATATTTGTGGAAGCAAAATTTGAAGCACCAACAACCAATGGCTGAAACACATGACAAACGGATATTGTTTGCTCCAACAAAGAGTAGAAGCCAAATGAATGTGAAAGAAAGCGCTCCTATGAGCCTTAACACAAGAAAATTATCTCAGAAATTTTACCCACTGAGGCCTTGAGATTTTTAATAACTGGGCCCACTGATGAGCCCAGTGGACTTCTTATCTTGAGATCTTGTTTCCCCAAGGCTCCAGGTTCTTGTATAGTTGTTTCTCAGGTTATCAATTCCACCTACAAGGGTAGGAGAAAATTAAAGAACAATACTGCTCTTATAGAAATAGTGGAATGAGTCTGGAATGGAATAAGACAGGAATGATCATTTCCAATTCTTATTCCTATTCTTGCCTTTGGTACGCTGGAATGATACCCGAAATGGAATAAACTTTACATAAGACTAGACTGACCAAAATACCCTCCTCTTCCTCGATCAGCAATCCCAAGAGACTCTTCTTTTGTGTAGTAAGAAGACTGCAAGCATTCTAAAAAAAAAGACTGCAAGCAACCCGTAAAAGTGGCCCTAAATATAAAGAACGAGTGAGTGAGTGTGGTGGTATTAATATCCTATCATCAGCATCAGTTTTATCAGTTCACTTCACTTGACTTGGGTCTTCAATCAATGACTTCCCTCCATTTTCCCTCTCTATGCTTCTCCTCTCCTTCCTACTCCAATATCCCCACCATTCATCTCTCTCCTCCAATCTCCTCCTCATCCAACGCCTTCAATTTCTCATCCGTTCTCACCAGCCACCCCAAACTCTTGGTTTCTGCACCAAGGGGGTCCGTAGAGTACTAGGAAACCCTCATCTTCCTCTTCGTCTCCAGAGCATTATTAGTGCAGGACCTGAATCCCAATCCCAAGTGAAGAAAAGAGAACCCATGATTCCTCCTTACAATGTCTTGATCACTGGATCCACCAAAGGTCAGTGTCAGTCAGTTGAATTGAAGCAGTATGAATCCATTTTGCTCTTCTACCTTTATTTCCTCTCCTGCTTTCTGCAAGAGGTCGAGGCGGGGGGCGCCTGCCGGGGCTTTCCGGCCGGTCTCCTTCCCAGCCGGCGACTGGGAGAAGGAGGAGGAGGGGTTGATGTGATAAATGAGCATTTTGGTCTCAATGAAAATTTATAAATGAATGGAATGACTATTCCTCTACCTCTCCGGTGCAACGACCATTCCTCTACATAAAGGAATGGTGATTTCAAAAGCAATGGTCATTCTGCCACTTTTTTGCGAACCAAACGCAGTAATGATCATTTCGTTGGAATGACCATTTCATTCCGATCTTCATTACAGCGAACCAAACGCTACCTTTATTCATGCCTTCCATTCCATATGTCAATTTCTAATTGTATTGCTACTATCGCTATAATCTATGCTCCAGACCATGGGATACCAGTACCAATTGATTGTGTCAGCATGATGTGGATTGATAATCCACTTATTTAGTTCATGTAAAAGGAAATGGATCCTCTAGGCTTCAAAAGGCCATGGAGCAGGAGTTCATAAGACCCATGGGCTCGCTAGGCCTACCAAAGGATGAGTTATACAAAATTAGGTACATTTGATGTCTACGGTTGAATGATCTAAGACCAAAAAATAAATGATACATTAAAAACTTAATCGATCAGTTATTTCATTGCCATAGAGCGGAAAGCGAGCAACATCGAGTGAACTTGATTTTCTATAGATGGTTAACCTAGAACTTTTTTTTATTTGGGAAAGTCACTCACAGAACTAGCAAATTCTCTTTAAATGGGAAGGGCCCCCATGTAATCAACAAAAGAACCAGAGTCTGACCGCGATGGTATTGTTTATCAACCGTGAGAGTTTGGTCAAAACAGACAATATCACATGAATAGTGGACCCCTTCCCATTTAAATTCTTGTTGAAGAGGGGGAGGTATGGGTGCTTGAGTTCAAACTCTAGCAAAAAAGGAAAAGGAAAATCAACAGAAGAAAAGGAACCAGCCATCACAGAACCTGGAGAATGAGCCATGCACTCCATGCAACGTTGCTTGCTAGAATAAGGGCCGACCCTTTGATCCAACCACCATTATCATGCCCTGGCCCAACTTTATCATCTTTACGATTGAAGCTGATTAGAGGCCTTCCAACAAGGCCTTTGAATTGATACCCTTTCCACAGCGTAAAAATGAGTGCCCCTCCAATGCATATTACTGTACCCAACAGCTTAGCCTGCCCTCCAACCGTCCTAATCTGCGCTTTCTCCATCCTACAAAAACAAACAGCAGGGGAATTTTTTTTTTTTTGGCTTATGAGTCTCACATCAGAAGAAAGAATAGTAATAGACTGCCTTATTACCCGAGCAGAACTGCGATAATGAATGTCAACCCTGGACTAACATTGCTCAAGGCACCACCAACGGTTGGAGAAGCGTAATCAAGACCCATATAGTAGAGATTCAGATGAACTGTAGTTCCAAGTGATGAAAGAAAGAAGATCTTCAAGACCACAGTAAACGACAGATTGGACCACTGGCTCCTGCACGGCATACCATAGATAATTAGATCACGGGCTTAATCAAACAGGGCACAAGGAGAGAAAAAAACGATCACCTCTCAAAGGCATAAGCCAAAGGACCCAGAAGAAAGATGGCGAAGAGGTGCCGATAAACAATGAGAACAAGTGAGCTGAGGCCCTTCTCCAGTGCAAGCTTGACGAGAATGGTGGACCATCCATATGCAAGCTGCACGAAGACCATGAACACATAAGGTGTACAGTTCCTCATCTGTGGGATAGTGCTCGTGTTTATATATACATTGTATAGCTTTGAAAACATCTCTTTTGAAGGGTGGGGAGCTAGAAGCAATTACAAGCTCTACTTTTTTGTGTGTGTGGGGTGCTTTATAGTGCTTAATTTAGCATTTAAAAAGAAGGCAAAGGAATTCATAATCACACTACAACAAATAGCAAAATCACTGAGTCGATCGGGTGCAGTTCCTAAAAGGATGTGAGAGAGAATTCGGTTCCCGGTTGATGGATGATATTCTGTTTGTTTGGTGCAGTTATCAAAGGATGCAGTGAAATATTATTCGATTCGTGGTGGATGGAAGATGTTTTATTGTAACCCATTCTCCAAAGTTCTCCATGAGGCCCACTTGTCTCAGGGTCACCTGGCTGTGATATCTAATCCCTTCGTATAGATTTATTTCATTAAATTGACTGTCATTGACGTTAACCATGCATCTAGGATTTTATGACAATTTATTTATATGATGTATAGCTACCAAAATCTAAACATTTAAAACCAAAGGTTAAGATTTAAGGTAGAGTTTGGTTCGCTGTAATAAGGTCGGAATGGAATGGTCATTCTAACGGAATGATCATTACAGCGTTTGGTTCGTAAAAAAGTGACGGAATGATCATTACCTTCGGAATCACCATTCCCTCATGTAGATGAATGGTCATTCCACTGGGGAGGTAGAGGAATGGCCATTACATTCATTTGTAATTTTTCATTGAGACCAAAATACCCCTCCACCCTCCTCCTCCGTCGTCAGCCAGCCTAACATCGCCGTCGCTTGATCCTCGTTGGGCCACGCCCTGTGGTCGAAAGATAGAAACGAAGATCTTAGGCCGAGGTTTGGTCAAATCGGAGAAGAAGTGGGGCTGGGTTCTGTTTACAGATGTAAGACCCCGACCCGAGAGACCTCGTTTAGAGTTGATTAAGTTGTGTTTTAGTTTTAAGTGTGGCTAGTAGTTTTTGGATTAGTTGGGGATTAGAATAGCTTTTCGAATAGCTTTGGGGTATTTGGAGAGCCTTTTTATTTGTGGGACCCTTTGGGGGTTCTTGTTACGAATTGTGCGAGATTGGGGGTTTTACCGATGATTTCCAAGATTCGTGTTTTTAACCCCATTGGACTTATCTTGTTAATCCCTACAATTTTCATGTCGACATCGTTTTCATTCGAGGACCTTAAACCTGATTTTTCACTAATTGAGGGCAAAATGGTCTTTTTACCCAAAATCTGGACACCGATTTCAATGTCACCAAAATGTACAAAATATATACTTTTTGGAAACTAGAAATTTTGCCGAGCAATTTTGTCTTCTTCGTCGAATTCATTTGGAGCCCCGAAAACCACGTTTTGAGCCCGAGAAGTATTTTAAGTTGTGGGCCCCATTCTCACTTACTATATATAGAAAGCTTCTTCTTCTTTTTCCCAGTTCTGGCAAAAACCCTAGAGGAGAAGAGAAATCCCAGCCCTAAGGGTTTTCCCTTACCTTTTCTTGCCTCTTCATCTTCAATCCCCCACTAAGCTAGTGCTAATGGAAGGTTAGAGACTATAATCTTCTTCCTCATCTCAAGGCCTTCATCTTGACACAATTTTTGAAGAAAACCGCCCACTCCAAGACTTACTTTGGACAACACCTTGCCTTTTGAAGAACTTCTTTGTAAGTGATTTTCCTAAAAGTTTTATAATCTTGTTTGTTTAGCCCTAGGGTAGCTCTATTTCAATTATTGGAAGATTCCGTCTTGTTTTACTTGGATTTTTGTTGATCTAGGGTTTGGATTTGGGGGTTTTGTGTATAGGTGTTTGATTGTGGAACTAAGAGGTGATTAGAGCTCAATTGAATTACAATTGGACCCAAGGCAAGTGGATGAAATGATTTTCATGTGTTTTATCATGTTTTCTGCAAAGATCTTGATTTGTCTTCATTGATGGTTTTATTGATTTATTTTGTTTGATGGTTTAGTCTTATTGATTTTTGAATGATGAATTGATGAGATAATGAGGCCAAGGAATAGCCTAATTAATTGTGAAGATATGTATGGAAGAAGGGGAAAGAAAGGAAATGGATTGGAGTTGGACAAGAGAAGGATTCAACCAAATGGGTTGAGATTCGCTACAGGACCGATCGATCGCCCGTCAGGTCCGATCGATCGGACTGTAAATAACTGAGAGGGTTCTCAGGACCGATCGATCGCCCGTCAGGTCCGATCGATCGGACTGTAAATAACTGAGAGGGTTCTCAGGACCGATCGATCGCCCGTCAGGTCCGATCGATCGGACTGTAAATAACTGAGAGGGTTCTCAGGACCGATCGATCGCCCGTCAGGTCCGATCGATCGGACTGTAAATAACTGAGAGGGTTCTCAGGACCGATCGATCTCCCATCAGGTCCGATCGATCGGACTGTAAATAACTGGAAGCAAATTCAGGACCGATCGATCGGCCAGGGAGCCCGATCGATCGGACTGAAATGAGACGAACTGTAAAGTGAGAGGATTGTGGGACTATTTCCAGATTCATTCCAAGCCCATACTCAAGTCCAATTCAGCTCTATCCCTTATCTTCTTATTTGAAGGCTTTGAACCTATAAGAATGCATTTAAACCCATGGATGGATTGGGTAAATTACAAAGGGTTGTAGTGGGGAGGTATTATTTTGAAGCCCCATTGTTATTTAGGGACTTGTAAGGCATTACGTAAAGTCCGGAGGAAAGGGAAACTCATCATGGAGATTCCATGAGGTTTTCTAGATTGTTCAATGTGTATAAGGACCCGGAATGTCCCTAACTCTTAAAGAGTACCAAAATTTCATCATAACCGACATACGGGACCCTATTCGCACTGTTTCAATTCTAGAAACCCCATTGTTGGCCTGTAAAAGTACGGAAAACTAATTGTATCTAATTTTCAACCTAACTCTTATTTTGGGATATTTTGGGATTTCAAACCAACTTGATGTGACTAGACCGTCCCAAGAGTACTAGAAGTGATGTGTTTAGCTTTTGCTAACTTGTATATGGCAACTCGAGGTGAATGTGTATTTTTGTGCATTTTGGCACCCCGTTTCTTACCGTGCATATGATTTGAGTTATCGTATTTGACCTATGAGTCGGCACCACTGAGCTTGGACGACCTTGTCGGTTTGATCTCCCGACTTGGGGTTCCTTCCCCTCCTGATAGTCAGCTGCAGTCTGGAATTTGCATAGTTTACCCGGTTCGCTACCGTGGTCCTGTATAGTATATATATATTATAGTATTTATCGTTGTTCCTCCTCACCTCGTGTGACTGAGGTCAATGATCCTGTTTATCGTTGTTCCTCCTCACCTCGTGTGACTGAGGCCAATGATCCTGTTAGGGTATGTGCTCTCTTCACTTCGGTGAAGGGAGGATCTAGCTTGTGGGGTTGCCATCTTGACAGTTTCCAAATCCTTGTTACCTTACATGTTTCATTTGCATATATAACTCTTTTTAATGTTGCATTTTTCTTTTATGAAAATTCATTGTTTATCTAGATTTTTATTATGTTTCTAAAGGCATCATTGTTTTGAATTATTGTTATATCCTTTCACCCACCTGCCAGACCGTCGTGTCTGATCCATTTATTTTGGTACTCAGGTCCCGAGCTTATTGCCGTTGAGGAGGAGCCAGAGGAGGCGGTCGGTGAACCGCAACGAGTGATTGAGTGGCAAGCCGATGATGTCATGTAGACATTCGGCTTTGCCTTGAGGACGTTACACTTTGGGAATTTGATATCTTTGTTTTAGATCTCATTTGGTTGTACGGTCTTTGTTGACCGTTATTTTGGGAACATTAATCAACTGATATTTTGTAATTACACTTAACTTTACTTTTGGGGAAAATATATGCTTGATCATTGCTCATCCTGATATCGTGTTATATTAACCATAAATCAGTCTCGTTTACGGGATTGGATTGAATAGTACTAATATGGTTTGCTACACGCTTCCGCAATCTTGAAAATATGTTTGATACGGTTATATGTGAGATGATGTGTAAAGATAATCCTCACCGCGGAACCCTGTGGGAAATCACGTGCACGGATAAATATTCTTTTAATTCCGTGTGCGTTTTAGCCAAAGAGATGCACGTGGCGCGGCATCACCCCAACCCACTGTCCCGACTCCCGGACTCGGATCCTTCCCCTTTCGGTCCGGGGTCGCGACAACAGATCTCATGGCCTAGTTGGTATTGCAAAGGATCCATACTAGTCTTTGTTGCACGGAGAAGACAAAGGGAGATTGTGAGCTATCAATGTTTTTGGGTAGAAGGGTATTTTGGTCCTTCTTATATAAATTTTATTTCATTCCAGATATCATTTTAGAGTATCAAACGAAAGAACAAGAATAAGAATTCGATTACTGGATTGATTCTTTAGTCTAATCAAACTTTGGAATGAGAATAACCATTCTTGCCCCATTTCATTTCATACTCATTCCACTCTTCATTCCATTTATGCCTAAAACCATTCTAACGGACTAAACACTACCTAATATTATTTGAGCAACTTGATATATTTCCCACTCTTATTTTAACTTCTAACCTTTCTATAGTTAGTTTCACCTTAAAAAACAATGTAATCACAGGAGCTATCACCCATTTTATGATAAAAATATGTCGGACCCAACATCGACAGTGATGAAATTATGTTGCGGCACTCTACTCATTTAACAATGTAATCAAGTTGGATTTACACTGCCAAAAAAGGTGTCATCAAGATGGGAACCACCTTGTGAAATGATCCACTCATGAATCATGATAGACTCCACCCGGCGAGATGACGTACTGTAGATGGTGCCCACCATTACTTTTGTTGGTTGGTTCACTTGATAAAAATAATATTTAAGACTAAGACAACATTAACATTATGAACCTCACTCTGGGCTGCGGGCCCACCTTGATTACACCAATCTTGGAGTTAGACTTCACCAAATAATCTACCATCAGATTGATGGTTACATAATTTTTGCAAGTTGGAGCCACTCCATGAGTGACTACATCATTTTAGAACGGTGCAGGCAAGTGCTATCTTATGGGCCTCCGATAATCGCATCATTTTAAAAAAGTTGCAGGGTGCACCGAATTATCTAGATGTGTTCACATGGCGTATTACATCACTAGTTAGCCCTACACGTGCAAGGCACGTGTAGTATCCAAAAGCAGGTGCTGCTAATTGTATTAAAGGAGATTTCAGCTGTAAGTATATAATGTAATAAAATTAGGGTTGTAAATGGGTCGGTTTCGGTCCGGGTCCGGGTCCAGGGTGGAATCGGAACCGAAACCGTTTTCTAAGAAGGGAACTAAAACCGGAACCAGAACCAATAATATTAATGGGAACCAGAACCGGAACCGTTTGTAAGGCGGGTCTGCAAGTTCCGGTTCTGGTTCCGGTTCTAAACTAATCTTGTATTTTTCTTTTTAAAAAAATTATGCTTTTTTCCACATTTCAATTGGATCACGTACCTGCAAACACTAATGTAACCTTTTGTCTATCAATAACAAGCACTTTTAACCAAAAACTCAGAAATCACATCTAAACCGACAATGAGATGTAGAAAAGTAGAAAACCCTAATGTAGAAAAGCAGAAAAGTAAAAAGGGTTTGTTCTCACATACTAAAGTTACCTGATGTTAGTGTATATTGGGTCGGATCCCGGGTCCACGGGTCTGAGCCACTGTGGATCCGGAACCGGGCCCGTTTAGGTATTGGTTCCAAAAAAAGGATCCGGAATTGGAACCATTTTCTTATCGGGACCAAAATAAGGACCTAGACCCGGATCCTAACGGGTCGGAACCTTCGGGTAATCAGAGAATCGGGTACCCATTTACAACCCTAAATAAAATGCAGTTCAGTTATTTAGTTCATTTATTCATCAAAGTCCAGCTTAACTGTCAAAAATTAAAAATTTGAAGTTGGTAAAATGATTAAAATAACCCGTTCAACAAATATGCAATGTTTATCTTTCAAGAATATCTCTTTTTAAAAAAATTGTTATTCTCTATGAAAAACTCTACTTTTAATCTCATCAATAATCTCCAAAAATGACATTATATATATTCACTTATATTTTTCATGTTTTCTTAAATGGCAAACATTATTAGAATGTGATGATTAGAACCCACATCTGAATTGCCTATAAACAGAGACAAACTGGTAAACTATAACCAGAGATGGTTTGGATAGTGAATACCTACAGTCACGCAGCATATAAATAGAAAATAAGCATATAGGATGCAATATAAAGCTAGCATATTCAACATAATCAATGTCATTTTTCTTAAAGGCTACTTATAATTTACTGAAACAAATTACTCTCTCTATACCTTTAAATTTCGCATAATCCAAAGTCCTAGAGTGGCTAAAATAATTTAGAAAATAAGAGCATGTCATGAATTAATACCGAGTGGGGATGCCCCATAAATGGCATTGGATGTAGGAGGCGAGGAGCAAGTATATTATTATACCATGGAGGGGTGGAAAAACGAAACAAGGTGAGAGGAAGATCAAGTGGCTTGGACCAGAGCAAAAACATGACTTGTGTGTAGGGATATAAATGGGTCCCTGATTCACCAATTACTCGGAGGTTCCGACCCCTTAAAAAATCGGTTCTGGGTCTTTATTTAGGCCCCGATAAGTAAATGGGTCTGCGTCCAATTCCACCTTGGTTCGTACCTGTGGACCCAAGACCCGACATTTTAAAAAATCACTCCTAAAAATTATTTTTTTAATACCATTATCTACCTAGACCAAGACCCAGATTCAGAGTCGTCCCATATATGCTTTTGGTTCGGGTTTCGAAGCCAAGAAACCGGTTCCGAAAATGGAACCGGGTCCGGATCCCGACCCGTTTACAACCCTTCTTGTGTGTCAATTCATATGGGGAATTTGGGCTTTGTTGTTAGTACTATATAAGCTGAACCAGTCCTAATGAGCCCGAATCCACTAAGTGGATCCCATGAGTGGGCCAGTTGGACTCAAAGTGGGGCCCACTTGGCTCTACAAAAAGTTTGAACCTTTATCAGCTATATTCAAATTTTACACTAAAAGGAGAAATGGGTTCCAATCGTGGGGCATGGGGCTCATATCTATTTATAATATGGGTTGTCAAAATGAATGCCATATCTATTGATAAAATACAAGTTGTTGGGTGGAGCCCACTTTTGAAGTATTCAATTGAAAATGATTTCATAATTTACACTCGCTTGGGACCATGTTCACTTGAGCCTCATCACATAGAGAAGTCCACTTGGCAGAATGCATGTAAGTGGGCCTACATTGGTTGTGTTGAGAAAAAAAGGAAGCAGGTCATTTGTTCTCTTTTATAAGTGTGTATAGATTTTGCATGGTGACTTCCAAAATAAAGAATTATATGCATCTTAGGTCAATTTTAAAATTCAAATCCTTGGCTATTCCTAACAAAAAATATTCATGTTTGACAATTGTAAATCTCCAAAGATTTGGGCCAGTGGAAGCCTTCAATTTTTAAGGATTTTCAGGTGCGACCTCCCCTCTAGAATTTGAAAATCCACAATTCTTTTTTGAATTTATGCATCTATCCCGATGTTTCTCGGCTATATTTAATTGATTGATATGCATCAACAACAATGTAAAGTATTGAGCAAGGAATTGCCAAATCTGCAGATTCCTCACATCTTACCAAATGTGTCTTTAATACTTAGGGCCTGTTTGGATCGTCTTATTTTTTTTTACCGTCTTATCTGTCTGAAAAAGATCTGTGAGTTTAAAATCTTATTAGAGCTGCGAGTTTAAGATCTGATTAGTTGTTCTGTAATAAGATCGTTTCGCAACACCCGAACGCTATGAGATCTGAATTGAATAAGACTGTTTGGTAATGCATCTTATCCATGTCTTAAGTTAAAGGTAATTTCTGTCATTTTTTAAAAAATGGTTTCAAGCCTGAAAAACATCAGTGACACTCCAGATTCGTTTCTTTTTAAACCCGGTCATTGCCCAGTACACTCTATACTTTTTATTATTAAATATAATTATTATATTTTTTTATTTAATTATATTAATTTAATATTTTATTATATATTGTTTATAATATTATTTTTAATATAATCATATATTTTATAATTAATTTTATTATATTTATTTTTTGATGTATGTATATGATTATTATTTTATCTTAATTGTAATTTTATGTTTTGTTATTGTTTTTTTATAATTATGTGTATTAGTTTTATTATGTTTTTATATTATTATATTATTATTTATTTTTCATTAAATAATATGTTATTAATTTTTATATTAATTATTATTATTTAAATTTTTATCAAATTATTTGTTTATTTTTATTTAGTTTAATTGTTTTATTTGTTTATTTTGTGTTTTGTTTTATTATTTATAATTGTGTTATGATTGTTTTTATCATAATGATTAATTTTATTATCATAGATTATTATTTATTTTTTATTGTTTTTATATATTTATATATATATATTTTTGATTGTATTTTTATTTTTGTTTCATTTATATTTATATATATATTTTTTAATTTATTAATTTTTACATAGTTGTAATTTTGTTAATATATTATTTTTATTTATTTATTTTTATACATATTTATTAAATTATATTATGAATTATTTTTCAATTAATAGTCGTTGAATATTATTATTTTTGTTATATGTTCATTTATTTTTTATAGATATAATATCACTTATTTAATTTGTTAATTAACAAGTGTTATTATTATGTTTTTAATCATTTTTTTAAATGTTATATGTATATTATATTATGATAAAGTGTTTTTATTAAATTTATTTTTAATATGTTTAACGAAATTTTGTTTTATAATTAATTTTTTATTTTATGATTATAATTATTTGAGGGCTGCAATCTTTGATATTGATGAGGGTTATTACAAGAATTTTAAAATTTTTGAACTGCCTTACCGCTTAAGATGTTGGGGTCTTAATTCCAGGAGCTGGATTTCGAGCTCCTAAAATTAAGATAAATTTCGTATTAAATAACAAGTTGTCTTAGCGCTTAAGACATGTTGTTATAACGCACCAAACAATCTTATTTATTTTTTTGTTCAAGCGCTTAAGACACAAGACATTAAGACTCAAACTTAAAACGATCCAAACATTACTTTACCCTAAATTGGATTGCCTTGAACACTACATTATCAAGAATACTCTTTTAGTAATCAGCTTTTGCAAATTATTAACAAAAAAAAAATTCCTTTATTTTGTTAAAAGTTACTAATTAAATGACACAAATGCCCTTCTCCCGTGAAAAAGTTTACTCCCTAGTACCTCCCAAGTCCCAGCCCCACCAATACATGATTTTTAAGTGTGGGCCCTACACAACGTCTGTGGTAAGTGTTGTAACCTTAGATTGGGCTAAATCCGGACTACTGACCCAATCAAAACTGCAATTTCAGGGGAGTCCTCTTAAACCCTAGGTTAGAGAAATCCATCTCCTATAAAAGCCTTCTTTCCCAGAGCGCTTCCATTTCATTCCCTGCAAGAGAGAAGCAGCAGTTGCAGGAGGAGGGAGGTTTGGTAGAGAAGATGAAGACCATCTTGGCATCACAGACCATGGACGTCCCTGAGGGGGTTAAAGTGAAGGTGAAGGCGAAGATGATCGAGGTGGAAGGCCCTCGCGGCAAGCTCACCAGGAATTTCAAGCACCTCAACCTCGATTTCCAGCTCATCGAGGGCGGAAAGAAGCTCAAGGTCGATGCCTGGTTCGGATCTCGAAAAACCATGGCCGCCATCCGCACCGCCATCAGCCACGTCCAGAACCTCATCACCGGCGTCACCAAGGGCTACCGCTACAAGATGAGATTCGTCTATGCCCATTTCCCCATCAATGCCAGCATCACCAACTCGAACAAGAGCATCGAGATCCGTAACTTCCTTGGCGAGAAGAAGGTATCATACCATTATCTTATTGCTTTGTGTATTTGACTTTCTGTGTTTTTGTTTGATTGATTGTTGATTAGGGTTATATGAAGATTATAAGATCATGATATGAAACCACTAAAGGAAACAGTGGGAGTTACTGTGTTTATTGTTTTAAGATGCAATTGATGTTTGGATTATTCGCAATTTCGACTTCTGCTTGTTGCTATATTGAAACTTGACTGCATTTGAATATATATGATGCAGTTCTTTCAAAATTGGTTCTTATATTTGTCATTGTCTGTCTATAAGATTATTTTTTGTGTTTGAAAGCTGCATCTAGTTTGATGTCAATGGTTTGTAATGCCTGATAAGATATGATCCACTTGTTTGAAGAACTAAGAACAAGACCCATGGACTGACTGACCTATTTACTAGCTGCAAGGTTATAATCCTAGGATTTTTATATAATTATATTTTACACAGCCGACTTGAACTAACATCATAGTGCTTGTGATAATGAGAACCTTCCAATTGTGTTACAGTCTCTTGTTACCGGGAATGATTATGGTTATAGTTGAAATGAACATGCAAGTAATATGGTTCTTCAAGATATATCCATGCAGACAAATCTAAAGATCACTGCTATTTCAAATGTTTTTCATGATAAGCAAGATTAATCTCCTAGAGGCCTCCAATGAGAACTTTCATTACCACTGAGGAGTCTTATTATCTTGGAAAGAAAACAAAATGGAAGAGATTATTAGAGTATAGAAATGGAGAAGGGGAGATCTGTCAAGCGGTGTAGGGTGTTCAGCATTTCACCCACTTGAAAGAGGGGAAGGGAGTTCGGAAGGTTAACTATTTATCGGTACCCTTCGTACCATTTCCAACTAAATGGTCCTGCAATGACTACAAATTATAGATAACATTTGCATTAACTCATCATTTTTATGTTTCTAACACCTAAGTACAACCTGGACATATTTGTACCAGGACACTAGGAGCATGTCTAGGCGACCTGCCCACATACTCACACAAAGGACAGCTGAGGCGTGCCAGTCGTGTCCCAAAGAATGAATGACACATAAAGTTAAATAACTATGAACTTTAATTTCTTGATTGTATATCTCTAGAAAATGGTGTCCTTGGTAGCTTATAGTATCAGCATAATGATATGTCTCTTTCTAATGTCCTGACCACTAGACATTAGCATTAGCATATTAAAAAATTGAAAGGGCCCCATGACTAAGAACCTATCCCCATAACGCAGTCAACAATGATTCTTAGATGCAGTAACTGATATAGTGAGTGAAGACATGACAAGTCCCTGACATTAGGACATGGATATTGCCATGGGTCCCTCAGGTGCTTTATCATTTATTTATTTACTTGGTGTGCCACCTACACTAGACTAGCAAGCGTTTTCTTCCCTTGCTCGGGATCGATCCATGGTTTACCCAATGACAGGGCAGGTGCCTTGCGACTGATTCAGCAGTGAGCTGCTTTTCTTCTGCTTATGTAAATTTTTAAAGACTTCAGAAAATTATGATTTATGAATCTTATGTAACATGAGTTGTTATTCAGTAGCTTGTAGGCATGCATAAAGTATCAATTACTAGAAGCAGATGATATCAGTGTTATATGATAGGTACGTTAAGAATGAACACATATCCTAACATAGCTTGCTAAAGTCACAAAGTGAGGTGGTTAGCTTAATCATTCATGTTTAGGAAAGGCCATATTGTTCCTAGCTTACTAACAGTCCGGCTTGTTGTGCCCACCTGTCGCTCTCCCAACCAATTGATCATCTTTTAGTTGGCATTCATCCCACTTCATCTACTGTCTAAGATTTGGACAGCTATGAATGCCTAAAAAACAATTCTCTTGGTTGGACGGTTCCCTTTTTTTGCATGTAGGTAAGTCATAACGAGAGACTCCTAAAGCCACAATGATTGTCATGCTTCCAAGTGGGAACACGTATTATATTGTTATCCAGCTTAATATGTTTACTCCCAATCATGTTTGGTTGGCTGATTAAGTGCTTGGGGCTGTACTAGTGTCACAACCCGGTCCCAAGATCTAATTAACTCGGACAAACCCCGAGTCGCGAATACATACTTACTCCCATAAACTCCGAATTAACATTAAGTTAAAACGAAATCTACAAGGGATATCAAATACAAATACCTGTCACATGTATAAAGTTTGCGAAAAATATACATTGACGAAACACTATTAAGCATATGCGTTCCTTTACCAAAAGTAAAGTTCATATACATACATCACTGATATTCAAGGGGTAACATAGGGGTTTGCCCAAGATACATGCCAAAAAGTATGTCCAAGTAGACTTTTTGCTCCGATATTTACACCCATACGATCTAACCTCCTATGTTGATGGCGTGGACAACTGGGCCTGCGATGTCATCAATAACACCGTGAACACGATGGTTCAACAATGTATATACAGTTCTATGATAGTACATACTATTAATTCTATACAAACCAATTATATAGAAATCTGTCAATTTACCAATTTAACAGTTCTATATAATTCAATACAATTTAACAACGAATAATTAGAAATAGTGTAGTCAAGTAATAATAATTACTTAAGACAACCCCAACAGTACTCTATTGTGACATTTCGAGTTATTAACCAATAAAATAATTCTAGATAATAACAATATCA
This sequence comes from Litsea cubeba, assembly GCA_012931725.1. Taxonomy (NCBI): domain Eukaryota; kingdom Viridiplantae; phylum Streptophyta; class Magnoliopsida; order Laurales; family Lauraceae; genus Litsea; species Litsea cubeba. Next base: position 75,165,914 of record CM022951.1, on the reverse strand, counting down.
ATATTTGATATTGTGAAGTCAATGTTACTATTATCATAGTATCTAATTCATTTCATTTCGATTCAGTTCTTCCAACGGAAGCAGTTCGAGGTATTCGTAAACACAAATACTAGTCAGTTATTCATTCATTTATTTTGTCCCAGGCTCAAATTAGAAGGGCGTACCATTCAAGAACCTAAAGGACTTTCACTTTCTATTACATGACTTCTCAATTATTTCCTTTATTGGCCGGCGGAGCTCGCAGGCATCTTGCTCAAGCCTCAAGGATCAATAATTTATATTTTATGTGGAAAATCTATACCAGCATCTTGATCAGAGATCACTGGCATGTCCACGGAGCTCCGAAACGCTCCCACATCATCTACTGCAGTAGGAATTACACATTTCTTATTACCTTTAATAACTGTTCATTCAATTCATTATCATTACATTATACGAAGTTAGTCTAACTCTATACGAGTAGTAACTTGATTCAGGTCAGCTCTATACGAGCTTCTCATTCAAGAATTCCGTATATGAATTCAATATGAATTCCATTCATTAATTCAATACCTTATGTGAGTACAGCTCAATAATGAGCTTAGGAAAGCATTATGTCAAGGTAGCTCAATGATGAACTCAAGGACTATAACATAGTTTCTTGTTACTTTTAGTAACCTTATATTCAATTTATTAATTCAGCGTACGAATTAAGTTCAACTCTATACGAGTTTCACGAAGTCAGTCCATTTTGTCAGTATAGCTCAATAATGAGCTTAGGAAATCACAGTCTAGTGTTAGACTCGGGAATTAAATCAAATCAATTTATTAGTCCCATGTATTAGTTCAATACAGCTCAATAATAAGCTTAAGAACTACAACACCATATAAATTCGGGAATTCTATTCAATTCTATCCAATCCTATTCATACTTCTAAACCAACAGTTGAGTGAAACCTTCGTTATCCAATGCACGTGTTATCCTTGATGAACATCACTTTATATATTGAATTGTGCATTCGAAGAACTTAGTTTACACCTATGAAGGCTTAGACATTAACAAGAAACAGCCTGTATAAATTAGGCTTCGAAATAGGGAAATCAGATTCCAAATCTGAAAATTCCTTCACTGTCGGTCAGTTCGTCGGTCAACCTGTCGGCTGATCGACAGTTCCACGTCGGCTGACCGACATTACGTCGGCCCGAATTCCAGAGACATGAAAATCCCTGGACTTAACATTGTCAGTCACGTCGGTCGACCGACGACATTCTATCGGCTGACCGACAGGAGTCGGTCAACGTCGGCTCGCTTCATGGTTCAAAAACCATAGAGGCGAAGTTCTGCACTTATAACATCGGTCAGCTTGTTGGCTGACCGACGTCACGTCGGTCAGCATTCCAGAGAGCTGGAATTCACGGAAAAATTGAGTCCGGACCTACCAGCATGTCGGTCAGGTTGTCGGTTGACCTGTCGGTCGACCGACCTGCATCAGAAATCCATTTTGAGCTCGGAATTTTTGAAGAGAAATTCCGGATTTTTGAACTCTTTGACTTCTAACAAGCCTAAAAACATCACAAATCACAAGACATGTATATACTTGCCTCTAATGAAGATTATTTGAAGAAAACCCCTTTGCTTAGCTTAAGCTTGAGATCAAATCTTCCATTTGAAGCTTCTTTCCAAAGCTTCAACTCCAAGAACTTGAACACAACTTGAGGAAGAAGATGAAGAGAGTGAAGCCTCTTCAAAACCACTTGTAAGGCCCTTAGTATCCAGTCTTGATGCAAGAAATGGAAGGAGAGAAAAGAGAGAGAAAAGGAAAAAGGAGGCTAGGGTTTGTAAAAATAAAAGAAGAATGAAGTCTCTTAGCTTATATAAGCTATGGATTTTCATTTAGCCCCTCCACCTCACAATTTATTACGATTCGAGTCAAATGAGAGGTCATTTGATCCGTTTCTCGTCAGACGAATTCATATCTATTACGAAAACTACCGTACTCGTTGAGATACACGTGTTAGCATCAAGAGTTTCCGTATTTGACAAAATACGTGGAAAGCCATATTTACATAGAAGTCCTTCAATTCCATGTTTGAGTCAAAACTCCATTCAATTCATTTACAATCCTTAATTGCCATTTCTTAAGCCTAAATCCTTCAGTTTAGGCTAATTCAATATCAATTGATCATTTTCCTTTGTTAACCTAAGTAAACACGGTTAATTAGCATTAATTTAGATTAATGAGAGTAAATCCTGATTAACTCGAGACGGGGTCTTACAACTAGCCTGCTGGATCTTTTAATATATAATTCCATTTGGTAGGTGAAATGGCAAAAATTCCCATATTTTATCTTTAGCTACTTTTTAATAAAACGTTTTCCATCTTCACTATGATTGATTTATTGACCAACTTTACTTTCCCTTTCCCTCTCCCTTGCGTGTTTGATTGATCTTGTCAATTGTGGGCCACATATGTGACAGTTAAGATGTACTGAATTGTAATTTTGAGCTTATAATTGTGCTGACCTAACAATCAACTACTGCAATTTCCAAAGACTGCATTTTTGAGACTCAAGGTCAATTCTGTCAATTTGCTTAGTGTACTAGTCATACATTAGAGGCTTGCTCCTGTGGGTGGGTTTCCTTGAATGATATTCTTTGTCCAAGTTAGAAATCTTCTGATGCGGAGCGGGCGGGGTACCATACGCAGGGTGGGTAGAGATGGAGGTGGAAGGGATAGGTCAGGCTTTCACCTGGAAATTGGCCTCACGCTAAACTCCCCATTGCGAGCGAGGAAGAAGAGATAACATGGGAAGACCCAAAATCACTGGAGAAACTTTTCAATAATCATCAACTGGCCTAAGCCAAGAAGAGGCTTTACATCACTTATATAGGAAAATAATAAAACCTACAACTAATCTGGACCATCCAAACACATTGATGGCCAGGATTAAAACATCCAACATAAACCATAAAAAGCATAAAATATAACTCTAATGATCTAAAACATAAAAATAAATGGACTGGGCCCAACGAGCTTGGTCGAGATAGATGGGCTGGGCCCATTAGCAGGTCAACCCATGGGACCATGGGTCTGTCCTGCATCATCTTCTTTGGAGAAGATACGAACAAAAATCAACCATTTGGGAGGGTTCTCTTGAATGGACAATTTGGGCAATTTGCTATGCAGTGGCTCTTTCCAATGGTGAAGGGAAAGTGGTGATTGGTTGTTTTCTCCGGACTCATAGGCATCAAGCAATCTAAATATGGGCTATTAGAGAAGCTTTGAGGAGCTTCTTGGCTTCTTTTTCGGGAGCTCCATAGTGGAAAATCTGTCCATCCCTTCATGTTTTGAAGGAAATGCTTGGAAAATAACATTTTTCTTTTCTTTCCATTATTTAATTGTAAATAGTAACAGGTTCATTTCAACAGTTTCTTTATTATAACCACTCAGAAAAAGAAGCATTTTTGTTATCATATGGAAAAGAAATGTGAGATGAAGGCTCAACTGTGTACGAGAGTCATACAGTCATACCAAGCAACACAAGAGGCTGAGTTGTCAAGGTATGATGGTGGGTGGGTATATGTTATTTTAACACTTCCCCAATTGCCAACTATTAGAAGCCCTGCAGAAACTTAATCGGCCAGTTTACTTCGTCAATGTATTTAATGAGTTGTCAAGGCATGGTGGGTGGATATGTTAATGTTGTCCAGTCATTTACTATTTATCTCTGGGATGGTAGTGCCTCTTAAAGCAAAAGTTTCATTGTCTAAATATATAAATATATATATATATATATGAGATGCTCCTATGAGAGCATCTCTCACCTTACTATGAGAGATAGGGTGGGGGCCCTCACATTTAAGTGGTTGGCATTGAATATGGATGTGAGGGCCCCTACTTTATCTCTCTTAGTAAGGTGAGAGATGCTCTCATAGGAGCATCTCTCATATATATATATAAACAATTTGAAATATGCCCAAATTACATTGAAGACATGTGATCTGAACATGAATTTAATTTTAGCATGTTTTGTTTTTCACTGTAATAGCAATATGCTGGATCCTACATTTAACCTGCAGATCATCATCATCATTGTCATCCTCCTCCATGTTTTAACATGTTGAATTTGGAAATGCTTCCGCACTAGGTCCGGAAGGTGGATATGCTTGATGGCGTGGACATTGTACGGTCTGAGAAGGTTAAAGATGAACTTGTACTGGACGGCAATGATATTGAACTTGTCTCTAGATCAGCTGCCTTGATAAACCAGGTATGTGTTTTAGAAAAAAAAAGAGTTGTTTGTTATATTTTGTCTTCTATTACCTTGTATTTACTGTGAATCCTCACTATATGATTTTATTTGCGTAGAAATGCCATGTTAAGAACAAGGACATTAGGAAGTTCCTTGATGGTATATATGTTAGTGAGAAGGGAACAATAGCTGAAGAAGAGTGAGGTAAGGAAGCTGTGACTCTTTTAGTTTCAAATTCTGAGTTTGTGTTTTTTTTTTTTCCCGGAGGTTCCATTGAACGGTTGGATGTTTTTTTTTTTTTTTAGTAATGGTCAGACCTTTCAGATTGTTTTTCTATAATGTTTTGGGAAGATAACTTATTTAGGCTTTTGTTTGGGAACTTGTATCCATGCTTCTAATGTTGTGCTTTTAGAAATCAGACTATTAGTAGATGCTTTAGTTTGTAATAATACATGCAATTATTTTAATAGCCTATCAGTTTACACTGTGAATTCTATACCACAGTAATATGATATATTGCTCACAGCAGGTCAGTCCTATGCATAAACTCATTTCAGTAAACACTGAATTATATCAGAAATGATCTGGTATATCTTGATACTGTGCAGAGTGCAGTATATACCCTACCCTGCATTTATCTAATCCATCTGTCAATAAGGAAAAAGAGCTGCATTTCTCCTTTATGACTGGTTATGCACCCGCCTCCATTGAGGCAGAGATATGATGGCTGGATATGCGTTGAAATGGTTATTGGGAACTGGAGCTGTGGATGAAATCTGTTTTGTCAGAGCTCCTGTATGTGTGGGGATTGTGCTGCAACAGGCTGGGCCATGGGCAAGGGGCTGATGAGTGGTGAATGATGGTGAAGATGGTGTTGGCATGTGGGCCTGTGGCCCACATTTGATGGTCACAGAAGAGCCTTAAAGGCTCGTAGATTTCGTTTGCCAAAATATCCCCCCAACCCCTGAGAGTAATACTTCATGAACGTTCAATAGATATGGAGAACTGTTTCCCCGAAATACTGGCATTCAATCATTGGAGATAGGTGATGAAAAAAATCCCTCTGTTTCATGGGTAAGACATAAGAGAACTTGCAGTTATAAATATTAGAAAAGCTAGTGATCTGAAAATACAGTTTCTCTGATTTTACTACACGTCATTAATGACTGCGTTATAGATGGCTGGGGCAGATGGGTTGAAGCAGGGGCACCGTGTCTTTAATCTTCATTTGCGAAGGGGTGGGATTGTGAGTAGTGACTGAATGTCATAAGGGAGAGCTAGGGTGGACCTCATGAAGATAATCCATATGATGACAGTGATGGGATCAATTGGTCTTGCAGAGGTGCAGGGATAGAATGAGGGAATAGGAATGGGGGGAGGCAGTGTGGTGGGTGAACAGCAATGATAAGAAATGCACATTGGATGGCCACTCTCAATGAAAGGGATGTAGACCTCAGTGCAGAGCTTTTATGCCATTTCTCTACGTAGTGGTCTCGTTGGTGTTGATGTACGATGTTTTTTTTTTTCATCCCCTTCCAACGATGGTGCCCTACGTGCTCACCTTTACTCATGAATTGAGTTGGGTGTGTTGCGATCATGTTGGGAATGTAATTTGTTTGAGGCTGTTTGGCATGTGGGATGTCCATTTCGGTGAGGAAAATGTTGGCCGTCTTTTTTAACTTTGCATAATTCCCACGTTCAAAATCTGACCAAATACGAACTTGACCTCAAATTGACCCACATAACTTGACTCGTAAGTCGCAATATAAATCTATACCCTCTGGTCAAGGGTTTAGAAAACCTAACCTGCATTTAAATGTGTCAAGTTACCTCCTTAACCCACTGTAAGTGCACAAAAATTCACGAACCCGGTGAGGGTGGTGTTCTTGAGACTCACTGAGGAGGACGAAGGCTGAAGCTCCCCGTCTCCTCGTTGAAGGTGGAAGAACCGATGCCTGAGAACCTGGAAGAAGGAGAAGAAACAGGTCAGAGGACCCTGGCTGTGGGCAGCGCAGGGCTCTCCGATGCCTAAGTCAGTATGTGTACTGGACAGTAGGAGGAGATTTTGGAGGAGAAGGTGATACCAGTGTGGTTCCCTCGGACGGGCGAGAGAGTCCTTACTGTTCTGGTTTGGCCCCTTTTATAGAGGAGGAGAGGGAGATAGTTGACTTTGGAGAGGCAGGAGACAATGAGGTGGTTAGCCGTCCCATCACAGCCCATTCTGGCGTCTGTGGACGCCGATCTGTCAGGAAGCATGGGCGGCATGGGAGGCTCTATCTGTCAGAGAGTATAGGCGTGCCCTTGTCTTGTCGCGCGTGCTCTAGCGTGTTTAAGTGTCCAAGGGTGGACAGCTGTCAGGCCCTGCCTTGGCTAATCCTGGCATCCTGACCGAGGTCGGGGTGTGTTGCCGAGGTCGGGGAGCGACCTTGACGTGGCGGGGGACCCTGCAGGAACGCCGAAGTGGAGCTGTGCATGGGGCCGAGATGAGTCTCTGGGCGAAGTGGGAGCACTTGGCCGAGCTGGTGGTCATTGAGATGAGTCTTGCCGAGATGGCCTAGCTGGCGCCGGAGCATGAGATAGAGCATCCGGCCAGTCATCCGGCGAGTTCGGAAATATCCCCACACACCCACTAAAATGGATTGGGCTCTCTACCCACGTATTTAAACCCATTTAAACAATTTGGTGGTTTAGATATTTTTATGGTTAGAATTGTCTACTAAGAATGGATTGAGCTTGTGTTGTGTTGTGTTTTTTTTTTTGATTTGCAATTCAAATAGATTTGAAATAAATTGGGTTTGGTTTGGTAAATTAATTTGACCTGTATTGAATGCAGGTCGAAAGTGGGTGTGGCTGTACAGGTCGAAATTATTTGACCCATTTTAAAATTGGTTGGATATAGGTTGGACTTCAATAATTAATACCTATTTTCAACAGGACTCATATGCCTATAACGTAACACATCTTTTCAGTAGTGATGGAAATGGGCCGCGGTTTAAATGGAAACCCATCGCGACCTGCTCCTTGGTGGGTTTGGTTACTTTGGTAGTGTGTGTTGGTTAAAGTTTTCTTCATTGATCTGAATCGGGTGTGGTGTGGGTTTTGGTTTTTGCTTGACCAGTTTCGTCTTGTTTATTATAACTTTGTATATCATTCAATAAGGTTTCTATATACAACTTCATTAGCACAGGTGAGAGTAGGCAGTGACATTTTTCCGTAGGTGGTAGCCATAAATTCCTACCTACAACGAATTTTTTTATATTCTAAAATATAAAATTAACCACTAACAAATATGACTAAATATGACTTGACCCATATCTATCATGGGGCGGGTTAGTATTGCATATCATTGTGCCGATTATGGGCGGTGAATTTGCCACTGAGGTTAAATTTGGGTTGGCCTAATCCAGAATCTGCTTTGACTCGTAGTTTTCCCTTCTTTTCGACCCCGTTTTTAATTTAGTGGGTCTTTGTGAACAGCCATCAATGAGAATCGTGCACAGCCTTTATGTCATTTTGCTTGTTTAGTTAAGTGGTGGTCACTGACTCAATGTTAACAGACTATCACCAAGCATGAGAGGTCGCAAGTATGTAAATCATAGCCATTAATTCAATGTCTGAACTCTGAAAAGTCCAAGCCGTTTGGACTTGGCTTTTGCATATAGATTTCCTGGCCGAATAATAGCATCAATAATTCGGACTTTCAAGCACTAACTTTTCTTTTCACGGAAAAGAAGGATTTTTCATTTCTACTACTTCCATTGAAAGTAAAAAAATTTCTCATAAAAAAAAAACTAGCTCATTTTTTTCCCTAGAGTAAAAATGCCTTGCACCAAATAATAAAACAGTAGCCCTCTCGCACGCACACCAGTACCAAAAGAAAGGGTGTGGGTGTTCGTCTATGACCATAGTGCCTCAAGAAATCTAAAGGGCCTCGTGTGGACAAGATTTTGCCCATGTTGCCTGCCTAATACGATAGTGTAATTTTGCGTTTTGATTTGGAGCCTGTTTCTTTATAAGTATTTCTGACAGAAATTTAAGTTGCATGTGGATTCAAGAATTCCTGTAAAAAAATTAATGTTCTTTTAATGAAATTCTCAGTATTTAAGGTAGCCAAAATTCTCAAATAGCGAAGAGGTGGGATTCCAAAATGCTAGCCCTTCCAAGACCATTTCAGAATTCTGGAACTCCAAGAAATTTGGTTGGAACTACAGCATGCAACTGTGAACCCTCCTACCAACAATAAAGTGGGCCCTATATTCACAATTATAAAAATTAGGCCCATGCAACTCCTATCAAGATGGGTCCATGTTCAATTTCTAAAATTGAGTATCACGCTTTTGTTTCTAAGAGATGGGCTCATGTACCATATACCTGAGGTGAGTCTACATTATAATTCTTACAGTTAGATTCCGAGTTCACAACTACAAAATGTAGGTCCTATATACTACAAGAGTAATGCTACCTAGACATATTTTTTTTGCATGAATCTTGGATAAATTTCTATGTTTCAAGGGGTAAAATAAGAGTTTGTCCAAAATTCATGCCAAAAAATATGTCCAGATGGACTTTTTGATACTACAATACATAAAATGTGTAATTTTAGTCTAGAATTTATGTAACAATTAGCATTTGAAATTTTCAGACATCCCTCGCATATAAATTCTAAATTTTCTAATAAGAAAATAGGTCCTGTCCTGAACAGTAAATAAGAATGTCTCCTCATGATTTGATGTGATTGCCATTGCCTTCACTCCGGACCCTCAAAATGTATCAGTGTCACTCACAAGTCACAAGTCACAATGAACAGGCCTATCTAGGAAGGTATAGCATCAGATCATTATAAATCATGTTGATGTGGCTACTCACCTTTGGAGTTTGGACGGCCCAGCGGATTAGCCTTGTGCTGAAATACACACACCGCGTGTTGGGAGGAATTCAGAGGGATTGATGAGTTGAATGGCATCCATCAAGACTTCACGAGTCACGACAGTATCCATTCCATTCCTCCATAATCCATAATCCATAATCCATAATCCATAGTGGGCAGGGTAGGGTAGGGTAGGGTAGGGACGTAGGGTAGGCATTATATTTATAAAACTGGTGATGCTCATCAATCAATATCGATTACCTGTATTTGTTTCTTTATGGTGAGTAAATAAATGAACGACTGCGACGGATCATTCTTTGTGCTCTCACGGGTACGTAAAAGCAAACCCATGAATCATGATCATGTCAGTAAATTCACTTGGAAGGCTCTCGAAGCGATTCGGAAAGAAAATAGTCTATTAGGGGCCTGAACCAAATGTAAATTTAATAAAAACAACGTATGTATGAATTACTAAGAAATGCATTTTATATGCATGTGATCAATTTAATCTAATTTATTGAGCCGAGATTTAAGTAGATATATTTTACATGTTGCCTTGATATGGTGAATTAATTGTAAGCACATCTGTTAGAGGAAAAATACTTCTACGACAGGAGAAATCTTTTGTTTTGGATCAAGATTTTTTATTTTGTTGTTTTGTAAAAAATTAGGTCCCACTCGGGATGGAATAATTCTATAGCCGAAATCTGCCAAAAGGAAAGCGCTAGGATAGGACTCATCTGAATCTCATATGCTCATCACTTGGGTTGAAATTAGAGAACGCTATGGTTGGTGAGGAAAACTGGCTGTTGAAAAAGATTGAAATTCTGATGTGGAGGTGGAGGTCACTTTGGATGCTCGTGAGTCATTGGGAAAGGACGAGATTGGAAAGTTTTAATGAGGATCACATGTTGGGCCAAATATAAGTAGTGATTGTCTCGTGCTCCAAGCTCTCATGATATATATATATATATATGGGCCAGCTCTCCTAAGCTGAAGCTTAAGATAAGGTAAGCTGAAGTAAGCTCAATTACGTAGTGGGGCCCACTTGGGGACCCATATGGGGATGGGGGTAGGGGGGATTTCAAGGACTCCCTGGGACCCTCCTTCCTACAAAAAATCAGGCCAAATTATGGTTTCTATCATCTCCATCTGGGCACCAAAAGTTTAATGGTCAACTATCTATTCGGATTGGTACATAGTCGATCCAACGGTCTAGTAAATTCGGATTTGACCAAAAGTTGGTGGGCTTGTGCAATTTAAGGGGGTCGTGTGTTTGGTCCATTTGGATGGATCAAGGATGGGCCCTAGAAGCGTTAGCTTACGGAATCATATCATAAGCTTAAGCTTAGGAGAGCCTTGCTCATATATATATATATATATATATATTAGCTCCCCTAAGTTCAAGTATGTGGTGGGATTCACTTGGAGACCCACATGAGGATGGAGGTGGAGGGATTTCAAGGACTCCTTAGGATCTTCCTCCCTAAAAAAAACCAATTTCAACCGTAATTTTTATCATCTCCATATGGGCTAAAGAGTTTAATGGTCAACAATCCATTCGGATTGATATATAGTCAATTCAACCGTCTAGTAAATTCAGATCTTACCGAAAGTTGGTGGACACATGCAATTTAAGGGGATCATGTGCTTGGTCCATTTGGATGGACCAAAAGTGGGCCTCACAAGCACGAGCTTACGAAATTTTCTCCCTAAGCTCGACCTTAGGGGAGCCTTGGCCATATAATATATATAAAGCTTAGGATAATGTAAGTTCAAGTGTGTGATGAGGTCCACTCGGGAACTCACATGGGAATGGGGGGATTTCAAGGACTCCCTGGGATCCTACTCTTTGTAAAAAATTAGCCCCAACCGTGATTTTTATCATCTCCATATGGGCCCAAAAGTTTAATGGTCAATAGTTCATTCGGATTAATACATAGTCAATCCAACAATTCAGTAAATTCGGATATGACCGAAAGTTGGTGGACATGTGCAATTTAGGGGGGTCATATATTTGGTTCATTTGGATGAACCAAAGATGAGCCCCACAAGCATAAGCTAACCAAATTTTATCCTAAGCTTGAGTTTAGAAGAGCATTGCTCATATATATATAAATATTCATGTGCATCCATCCATGTTATGGTGAGGGACAACATAGTAAGGTTGACTTTATAACACATCCGAATCATCCACACACATGGAATCCCCTTAAGTACACTAGACCCATTGAATTTTCACTTATCCAAATGGATTGGACTGTTGGATCGAGGGTTATATTTTTTCCTTTAATATAAAGTCATTAAATTTGTGGGCCATGGATGAAGGGGTTAGAGGCATATGATTGACTCCAAATTTGATATATGGCCTCATCCAAGATATCTCTTCCCATCCCCCACAAGTCCCATGATCAGTGGGTCCTTAGGTGGGCCTCATTAAACTTAGGATAAGACTCCGTAAGCTAATGCTTCTGGGGTCCATCCTTGGTCCATCCAAATGGGCCAAACACACGACCCCCCAAATTACACATGCCCACCAACTTTTGGTAAGATCCAAATTTCCTAGACTGTTGGATCGACTGTCTACCAATCCGAATTGATAGTTGACCATTAAACTTTTGGTGCCCAGATGGAGATGATAGAAACCACAATTGGGGCTGGTTTTTTTTTGCAGGAAGGAGGATCCCATGGAGTCCTTGAAATCCCCCCATCTCCATCCTTATGTGGGTCCCTAGGTGGGCCCACCATATAAATTGAACTTACTTTAGCTTACTTTATCATAAGCTTCAGCTTAGGAGAGCTGGCCTCATATATATATATATATATATATATGAGCCATTTATATCCAATTGTAAATAGATGTTTACCATCAGATATTTTTGTTTCCCTTCAGTCAGTTTGTAACCTCATGTTCAACCGAATCTTCAGATGAATATTTCTGCTTAATATGGGTTTCGTATCTCTTGCTTTTTCTAATGTCTGATTATAGGTGAGATGGATGGATACGTTGATACACTCCTCACCATTCACTGTCATATCTGCGTGGCCACGTGAATAAGCATTTCGTCCTTGGACGACTTATAAAATAGGGGAAAAAATGCTATATTTATCTGTACTTTGATTTTTTCACATTCGTGACGGAATATAGGAAATGACGAATTTACCATTTCATACATAATATCTTTATTTGCGTTTTTTATTCATTTTTCCATTTTGCGCTTGCAGCTAGGGTTTACATTGTCTAGCGATTTTGGGCGATCAACGGGCAACAAGATGGGGGTGTCTAGAAATTCCTGAAAGGGCAATCGACGTGCAGCAAGATGGGGGTGTCTAGAAAACCCTGAAAGGGCGAGCGGAAACCCTTTCGGCCGTTACCGGAGCCCTTCCAGCAAAAACCCAGCCTAAAAAAAAAACCATAAACAAAAAAAGGTGGAAGATGGAGAAGAAGAGAAGTAGCAGAAAGGAAGAAGAATAGAGAAAAAAGTGTGTACCTGGCACCAAGAAACTTCAACCTGCATGCACTTCCAGCGTCTTCATCGGCACCGTCAGTGGCCACACTAGAACAACAACGCCAGGATTGCCATTGTCGTTACCAGGGGCGGATCCAGGACTTCTAATCTGGGGGGGGGCTGCACTTTACTTACACTAAAAAAATAGCAACAATGTCTCACCAAAAACTATAAAAATTCTTCTATTCATCATGTCCTCTAAAAGGAAACCCTTGTAGTGCAAGCATCCGAATACATTGACTAACATTTCGGAGAAGCAACCGATTATTTACAATTGCTTATTTAGAAAGTGTATTGAAAACACTATCTATATGTCGAGAAGGATTCATTAGGTTCTTTAATTTGAAATAAAATTAAACTATTAAAATAAATGCAAAAACATTGATGCTCATTTATAACTTGAAGAATGGGTCGGCACTAGTCAATGGCCCAGGCACGATTTTTTTCCATGCACCACAACCCCGCCAACCTATTTTTCTTTTTCTTTTTTATTTCCCTCAAATTTTTCCAAATAAATATTGGATTGAATGGAACATACATGCCACTCTTCCCTTCCCTGGAAGCCGTCTGAATTCCATTTCTTGACAGCAATACTGCAATAGCTATCCCACTCCAGACCTTGGTTGGTGCAAATGTCATCTCATCAATCCAATCCATGAAAACCCTCCCAAAACCTACCTCACCAAGAAGTCTATCGGGACTAAAGTTCATGGTCGCCTTCTTCAATTCTGCAAAACTAAAAATCTTTAAAGTGGGAGTAATGGGAACAATCTGATCGTTTGAGGAAACCTCATCCAAACGGCTCAAAAATGCAATCCCAGTTCCCGAATGCGTCCCTTCATTGTTGGTGTTCTGTGCAATCCCTGTAAAGTTAAGATAAGAGAAGATGAACAAAGGATTTGAAGGAAATCCATTTGAGATGATGCAAACATGGAGAGATCTGTGAATCAAAAAGGGAGAAGAAAACAGAGCAGCACATGAAAAAACAGTCACAGAGAAAATATTGTATTTGAAAGAAATCACATGTACACAAAAGGAAAAAGGGATTTTGATAAAAGGACCCAGAAGAAGAAACAAAAGATAAATTCTTTCCAGAACCAGGAGAAAGAGAGAGAAAGAATACAATGATATTTTGAATTACTCAAACTATGAACTGAAAAGGTAGAAACAACCCATATGAAAAAAAAAAATTTTTGGCTGAAACCTTGCGTGGGCCGCCCCCACCCCCTTTTTGGCTGTCACCTCTAGAACCATCATCGTCGTTGCACCACCGCAGGCCCTCCGTCTTCGCCGCAAGATCCGTAGGCCTCCTCTTCGACGAACAACAGCTTGGATACTGTGGGCTCCACAACATCTCTGCCATTCATATCCGTAGGCCTCCTCCTTCTTCGTCAATCACAAGAGAATTTCTAAAGCTGATCGGGAACTCTTAATACAGATTAAGACATGCCTCAACAATTCTTTCTCACTCAACCCAAAACGCTCTATCCATAGTCATCTCTCTCTCCATGTTACAGACGAATTTGGGCTCTCAGGAAGACGGTCTCCAAGCCCCATATTGAGTTTCAAGGTCTTTGATGGAAGTAGATGGAATTTAAATGACATTGACAGAGGTGGGTCTTTGTCTGTTTTGAGCTTTTCTGCTTTCTTCTTTGTGGGTTTCGTTGTCTTCTTCATTGATGCGTTGTGGGGTTGTTGAGAGCTTGGCGTTTTCTAACTTGGGTGTTGTTGTAATTTCTCAATAGATTACGTGATTTGGAGAATTGGGTTCTACTCATTTCATGTTGCAGATGCTCGATACAAGTGGGTTTTTGCAATTTCTGGTTTTACGGTGTTTGTTCGTCTGGGTCCTGTTCGTAGGCCTCCTGTGGAGTGGCCTGCCACAGATTAGTCTTCGCTGCAAGCGTGGAGCTGCTCTTATGCCTTTATGTGATTTGGAGAATTGGGTTCTACTCGTTTCAAGTTGCAGATGCTCGGTACAAGTGGGTTTTTGCGATTTCTGGTTTTACAGTGTTTGTTCACCTGGGTCCTGGTTGTAAGTTTCCTGTGGAGTGGCCCACCATAGATTAGTCTTCGCCGCAAGATTGGAGCTGCTCTTATGCCTTGGTTTAAGGGCAAATATATCTTTTTGGGATAAAAAAGTGGTCCCTATAAAGGCGTTTTATACAACCTACACCGTTAATATTAACGGTTTCCTTCATTTTGTAAGTCAATTAAAACTACAGGTAGGTTTAGTCCGAAATATCAAAATATAGAAGGTACTATGTAAAACGGTTAAAAATCCAAATAGATATAATATTTTTTTCCCTATAAAATACCTTGAAACAAAAGGATCCTAATATTTTACCTAACGACGTCTTTCACTGGTATGAGAACCTTTGCCCATTTTGTATGTGAATAGGATTTCTTGCTCGGTTGGTGCAATCTGACCTAAGTCTTTGCAGGTAGGTTAGTGTTGTGTTGGTGCGTGTGCCGAAGCGCAAATATTTACTATTCCACTTTGCTTAGGTTTAGAGTCACATGTTACATCCCTAAAAAGGCCCTATCCAACTATCAAAATACCCCTGATCCAAAGACCAACTAAATCAAAGGGCAACTCCGAAAAGTCGAAAATACTAGACATAAATCCAATAAAAATGATCACCCCATTAAGCAACCTTTTGAGGTAGGACTTCCATAAGAAGACTGCATTTGTCAGTTGGGGTCGTTCACTCATTCTTTGTCGGTTTCTTTCTATGGCTAGATTTTCTCAACTTCACTCTAGTGGGCATTGCATGGAGGACTGATGTCAGGTAATGGACCCCAACGGTAAAAATTAAGTTTTTTTTCCTATAGGGGGTGCTATTTGATATTTTTAATCTAATGAATAAGAGTTAATTAGATTAATGTCTAAAAAAATATTAATTTTAAGTTTTAATCTATAATTAATCTCTGGATTTGACCTAATTACTTTACACCTGAATTTTCCACAAAACGCTAATTAAAATGTATCTTCAGGTATCAAATTTTCTAAATCTTAGGCCTCACTTTACATGAATCATGCATACCTCCAAATCAGATTTGTTTTTTTTTTTTTTTTTTTTTTCTGGCTTCTTCACATCTTAAACGACCATCTTGTAACTACAAGGGTAAATGATTCCTCAACATGGACGATATGGGCCACTTGGGGGGCCATGTTTCAATAATCCAAATAGTACCGTCCATATCATGCTTGGTAGATGCCATAAGAATAATTGATATCAGGGCAAGTTAGTTCGGCCAGGCTCCGTTATATTCGAACACGACACAGCATGCGACAGAGTCTCTCTCCTCTCTCTCTGTGAAATTCGGAGTTAGAAGTCTCACGTCTTACTAATAAAGACTACTCACTTGCACAAAAGCAGAGATATATAGCTGCCATTGTGCTATCAGGTGTCTGTCTTCACCTTCTTAGAATAGAGCTATAGCTCTCAAGGAGCCAGATTTTGGTCACACTCATCTCTGTCTTCAGGGGCGGATCCAGGATTTCTAATCTGGGGGGCTGCACTTAAGTTACACTAAAAAAATAACAACAATGTCTCACCAAAAATTATAAAAAATAGCAACAATGTTCACCAAAAACTATCTATGTACTATCTTCATAATTCATTTTCTACAAGCATCATACCAAAAGAGTGATCATTTTTATTATACTACTCAAAATCAACAAAAAAATGTCTTCACAATAGATCTTGACAAGTATGACAAAAGACAAACAAAAGTTAAAACATGACACTAGTGAAATCTTGACTTGCGTGGCTTCTTATCAAATTCATCTATTACCAACTCTATGTCGACTTCATTAGCAAACTCTCTTTTGATGTAAATAACCATGCAATCCGCGAGAAGTGTCTTCAACACCAACAATAGCAAAAACCGTTCTTTAACAAAACCACCACGATCAACAAATCGTAGAATAATGGCCATTTGTTCTCTATGTGAATTATCTTGTGCTTCATCCACAAGGATACAAAACTTTGCATCACCAACATCTTCGCGTATTTTCTTTCTCACATTTTCGGCAAATATATGCAAAAGTGTTTTCTGAATACCATGTGAGGTATACTTGGCATTTCCTGGACAATCACCTACTATTTCGGCAACTTTCTTGTTCAACATTTTTGAAAACTCGAACATTGCAATGAAGTTTTCACAATTCTTTGATTTCTTCGATTCATCATGTCCTCTAAAAGGAAACCCTTGCAATGCAAGCATCCTAATACATTGAATAACATTTCGGAGAAGCAACCGATTATTTGCAATTGCTTCTTTAGAAAGTGTATTGAAACACTATCTATATGTCGAGAAGGTTTTATTAGATTCTCACAATACATTGTCGCCGACCTATGTGGAGAACAAAGACCACCTTCATGTTTCAAAAAAGAACACTTCTTCCCATTGTTAACCTTCTTCCAATTCTGAAACCCATCAATGGTAAATACCGGATGCTTCGGAGGATTTGTTTCAAAGAGAAAGCAATAAAAACAATATGCTCTATCTTTGTGGAGTGAATATTCTAGCCAAGGGAATAGTTTGTACAAATTAGTATTGAACCGTCGGCCTTGCTTTCCAAATATGGTCACCGGATAATCTTTTTCTTTCTCATGAGTAGGTTGACAAGGTCTCATTCTAAGATAAGCTACCCGAACTTCATCATGTTTGTTAAGCGGGTATTCATATATAGCAATGCGTTTACCCGGATCACATTCAAACGAAGAAGTGACATCAACTTCTATAGGTGCAACTTCTTGAGCTTTGGAAGAATGTGCAACTACGACTCTTTGGACTCGAGAAGAAGGTTCAACTCCTTCAATTTCAACAACTTGAACTTTGGTAGGACGTCGCTAATCCTCATCAAGCTTTGAAATATCAGGAATAGATGTGGAAGTTTCGCCACTTTCAGATTTATCATCTTTTCTCTTATAGAACGATAGAAGAGTTATTGATTTTTTGGGCGCTTGATGATGCGACATTATAACCTAAGATAGTAAATAATCATCAATATACAATACATTATACATAAGAGGACCGGTTTTACTTTTTTTTTCCTAATTTTTTTATTTCTTTTCTTTTCATTTTCAGCTCACAATGAAGTTTTATCAAAGCTATGAGAATTACTGTCTGCTGCAACAATGGTAGGGTAATTCCTCTGATATTTTATTAGAGAAGAAATAATAGGATTTAAACCAATGCTTGCAAGCTAAGACTGCAAGTTGTGAAAGTAATAGTGATAATTATTTTTTTTGGAAAACTGAATTTTTTTTTTTTTTTTTGGAAATTGGATTTTTTTTTTTTGGGCCCAAATCTTGGGTGGGCTGCAGCCCACCCGGCCCCCCCCTTCATCTGCCCCTGTCTGTCTTAGCCCAAGTTTTCCAAAATTTTAAAGAGCCTACTAGAGCTCAAGGGGTTTGTGACGCTAGGCCAAAATTGGCCCTGTGAAGGGTTTTGGACCCTGCACATGAGCTCGCCCTTCACGTCCAGGCCGTCGAGCGAGGTGCATGTCAAAATCTACCTATATGGACGTAGAGCTGGACAACAAGGACCGGAGTCAGCCCAATTGACAACTTTACAAAGAACTAATTGGGTTCGTTTGGATGTAGAGGTAAGTGGCGCGAGTTTCTCGTGTGAAATACATATTCGGTTGTTTGGATCTATTTCAAGGAGAAATTAGCTTTTGCAAAAACATTAGAAAAGATCTTCTCCTCAAGTGGAGAGGAGATAACACACGTTTCCTTGATATTGATTCTTCACATCCATATGCACCTTCAAGGCCGATTTCTATGCTTTAAAACATGTGGGATCCATTACATGTGATTTTTTTAATCAGTTAAAAATGAAGATAAAGGATAAATTTTTAAAATTGAGAATCAAATAATGAGAAAAATAAAATTAAAGGAATATGAGAAATAAATACCTAGCCTTTGCTTTTCATTATTAACCACCTAAAAAAATCTACATGCATTGAATTCTAATATTTTTAATGCAAACCAATAGGTACCTATAGTCTTAAATTTCTCTATATATTTTGATACACCTTAATATATAAAGGAAAATATTCAAGTGAGAATTAGTTCTCACCTATTATATGAGAACTTTTTCGCATGGCCCAACTAACAATCCATCCAAACCTAGCAACCAATAGGGAACCCCCTTATAGTCACTAATCCTAAGGATTGACACACATCCGAATAGACTCAACCGTTGGATTGAGGGTTGAATATTTTCTTAAATATGAAGCCCTTAAACTTATAGGTCACGGATGAAGGGGTTCGAGGCGGGGTCAAACTGAATACTTGAGGTGGTCTTACATAGATATTTTCACCCCCCCGATTCCTATATATATCT
Organism: Litsea cubeba; assembly: GCA_012931725.1. Taxonomy (NCBI): domain Eukaryota; kingdom Viridiplantae; phylum Streptophyta; class Magnoliopsida; order Laurales; family Lauraceae; genus Litsea; species Litsea cubeba. The sequence continues at coordinate 75,146,942 of CM022951.1, read as the reverse complement.
CTATATGGAGCCCACAATTGTTCTCACATTATATGTGAAAATAATTCCCACCGTAATATTACTCATATATAAATACCGTCCCCCCTTCATCTGTCAATGAAATAAGTATACTGGGCCCATCAGACCCCATCAAATAATAACTCCAAACTAACTGCCTCCGGAATTTGGAGTATAGACCACCCACTAGCCCAACAAGTAATAGCCACACCTTCATTCGATGGACCTACGCCTACCATCAGTGTCAAAGTGCTTGTGAGTTGTGACTGTCCCACCATTTTCTCAATTCACTGGGTATTATTATTATAAGATCAAACATTCCCTCTAAAATAAGTCGTCAACAACAACAAAAAAAATCTGATCTCTTAGCTGCTGCTAGAGCTTTTTGGTCATGAACATGTCATATTCCTTCTCCTTTCTAGCATTGATCCTACTGCTGATAGCAGCACATTCTTCCCCTGTAGAAACCTCTAAAAAGATCTCAGCAGAGCAACTAACAAACATAACCAAACATCTCTCATTCCCAGATTTTAACCCAAACAGTAACCCCAGAATCCACCATGACCTGAAGCTCTTGGGAGACGCCAAGCTGCAGCAACAGCAAGGTACCATCCAAATCCCAGACCAGCACCTCAAATTCAAAGCTGGACGGGCCATCTTCTCCTCCCCCGTCCGCCTCCTCGACCCTTACTCCAAGACCCCAGCTTCCTTCTCCACCACCTTCTCCTTCCAAATCACCACCACCGCCAACAACAGTAACTCCTCCTCCGACGAAGACCATGGAGGCAGTGGCCTAACCTTCATCGCCGTTCCGGATGAGTTAACTGTCGGCCGCCCCGGCCCCTGGCTCGGCATGATGAACGATGCCTGCGACGACGACTACAAGGCCTTTGCCGTGGAGTTCGACACCCGACACAACCCAGAGTTTGGAGACCCCAACAACAACCACGTTGGAATCAATTTAGGCAGCATCGTCTCTGCGACGACGGTGAACGCTTCAGACGTGGGGGTCTCCTTCAACGACGGGTCCGTCCACCGGGCCTGGATCAGCTACGACGGGCGTCGGAGGTGGATCGACATCCGAGTCGGACGAGACAGTGGAGATTTCCCTTCAAGGCCACTCCTCTCCGCTCCTCTCGATCTCTCCACCCACTTGAAGGAGTACATGTTCGTGGGATTCTCAGCTTCTACAGGGCATCTGCCGCAGATACACAGCATCCGCTCTTGGAACTTCTCGTCTCAAATCGAAGCTCGTCTCAGGCTCCCTACTTCAGAAGCCTGCGAAGAGAAGCTCTTGATCGGATCTCAGTCTTCCAAACCCGCCAAGACAAAAGCTCCCTCCGCTTTCCTGATTTTCATGGCGGTGGTCGTCCTCTGTCTGGTGGCAATCCTCAATTTCTACTGCTACAGCAAAAGATCTCCCCAAACCATCTCTCTCCCCGACAAGAAGCAGCGGCCGCATCCGCCCAACAAGCCGCGCCGGTTCTCAATCACCGAGATCTCCACCGCAACCCGCAGCTTCAGCGAGGCAGAGGTGCTGGGGAGCGACGAGAGAGGGATTTTCTACAGAGGGTCGCTGCCCAACGGCACCCATGTAGCAGTAAAGCGATTCTCTACTCGGTTCCTCAACTCACCCGGCGTGGATCGGCGCCGAGTCTTGAAGGAGATCGGCGAGTTGAGCCGGATCCGACATCCGAAGCTGGTGTCTATCCGAGGGTGGTGCTGTGAGAAGAGAGAGGTGGTCGTGGTCTACGACTACTTGCAGAACGGGAGTCTGGACAAGTGGCTTTTTGCAGGGGGCGTTCTTCCGTGGACTCGGCGAGTCAAGTTCATGGAGGACGTGGCGGAAGCGCTCTGTTTTCTGCATGGGAAGAAGGTGGCGCACAATAACGTGAAGACGAGCAGTATTCTATTGGATGTGAGCTTCGGAGCCGTTCTGGGAGATTTCGGGTTCGGATCGAACTGGGTGGAAAGGGAGGTGGGTCAGAAGACGGACGTGTATGAGTTTGGGATGGTGGTGTTGGAGATAGTGTCGGGTAGCAGGAGGAATATGAGTGAGATGTTGTTGGATTTGTGTTGGAGGATGCATGAAGGAGGAGAGATAGAGAAGGTGGTGGATGGGAGGATGAGGGGTGTCTTTGACAAGGAGCAGGCCATCAGGTTTTTGGAGATGGGTTTGCTTTGTACCATGACTGAGTTGAAGAGTCGACCTTCCATGGATGATGTGGTGGGATTTATCAACTCAGAAACAGAGATGCCTGAGTTGCCACCGAATCGACCCAGGAATGTCAGTGGGTCGGGTTAGACGTGTGATCGACCCGCCGCCTGACCCTCTCATTTTATTTATTTATTTATATTTTTTTTGGAAGGACCACTCATATAATTAGGGGAGGGTTTTGCAGGTTGTTAGTCGGGTTTGGGGCGGTTAAGTTTTTTAAGTGTGCCCTGACAGACCAACACCTCTCCAGGTATGATTTATCTATGTATTACTTGGTAAATTATGAAATGAAATTTTCTTAAATTTCTATTCTGCAAGATTTTCCAGAAAGGTGAAAGAAGATGATCTGAAGTTTGTTCAGGAATTTTATAATAAAAGAGCCTTGGATGAGAAAATAAACCAAACAACTCTTGCATGCCCGCCCTAATTCAAAGAAATTTTAAGGAGCTAAACATCTAAGAAATTAATCCATTCCATTAGTTTTTTGCAGTTCAATACATATATCGAAGATCTTAGTCATCCAACGACTCGAACTTTTAAATTTAATCCAACAAAACATATATGAAGTGCTGGGAGCCTCTCTCATCACATGTTCATTGACCGCGCCAACTTGAGCCTGCTCCGGGCCCAACCGGATTTGGGGCCAGTTGGGATATATATTGGGCCTGTTTAATATATGGGGCCGGCCCCCAAAGACTGTCCTGAATAAGGAGTGTTTGATAATGTATCACAACTTTAAAAAAAAAAAAGCCCAGTTAGGCCCAGACCTGCATGTCCCGATTGACTAAATGGGTTGGCTAGGGCCTCGTACTTTTGTCCCGTGTCAGCCTTGGGCAGAGGAGACAGGACTGTGTTTCTAAATTCTAGCCAGGCTTCGATATGTCTCATCCCCTGGCCTGACCTGGGCCATGAACACCCCTACCAGGGAGGGAGAAAAAATAATAATAATAATTGAGGTCAAAATTATTGATATTCACCAAGCCTATCATATGGTTTCTTGGGAGTTCTTAAGATGCAGCCTGTATTAATATATATAGGGTTTTAGTCAGGCGGTGATTAGGCGCACTGTGCAAGTATGACATCAGTTTCATGTGAAGTTTCACTGGCCAATTCACCCCATCTCAGGCAAAGGTTTGATTCTAATCACCTGGGATAAGGTTATATGTAAAGCCATCACTGATATAGTACTTGGGCTCAGAGACACATAACAGTTCAAAATAAAGCAGCATCTCAACCCAAGAAGATTCTCTATATGGGTCAGAATGGTAAAACAAAAATCATTGCGTACTGGTCCACTCCAAGAATATAGTCCTTAACCATTAGAGATGGGTGATATGCAAATATGGAGTGTGTGCGCGAATCTTTGAGGACCTTTGGATCCCAGGGATTGAGTCGCTGTCGGATCCACCCATTGAGGAACGTGGGGTATCCACCGAGTTCATTTTCTCAAAAAGATACCAGACCTCATGATAACGAAAGGAGAGCAGAGTAGAAAACCCAACTCCTTAGTAGTACCTGGGCACTAGAATTGATTCAGATTATTTCAGAAAATCAGAGACATTCATCCTAATTTCTACGTATTCTAATGCAAATAAACTGGACTTCAAGTGTCAATGAAGTTTTTATGTATCATAAATTTTAATCATGAATGAAAATGCTACTTTAGTTCCATTTTGTAACCAATTACAAGTAAATTGAGTTACACGAACAGGTCAAATGAGTTTCCATCGTCTTAACCAGCTTGAAGAAAAAGAAAAAAAGTGATCTACATGTAATATAATGAACATTGTTCAAATGCATAAACATTCACTGATAGATTAAAATCCCAAAGCTTTTGCCGTTGGACTTTGTCATTCGAATACTTAATGTATAATAGCATTTTAATATTGTTTCTAATTAGTTGGTAGTAGCAGAAAAGAAAAGTAATTGTTGAAATTTTTTACTGAAAAATTGGAAGTGGGTTCACGTGGAGCGTAGGGAATATTCCAAATGAAATTTTTTACTGAAAAATTGGAAGTGGGTTCACGTTTTATCTTTATTTATTTTATTTACTTATCTTACTTTCTCATGTCGAACTACACGTTCTCATTGTACCATCCTGGTTTCTTTTGATAGCCCCACTTTTATGATCAGGATACTCCCTCTACACTCACTATTCATTATATGCACAATCTCTTCCACCCTTAGGGCCAGTTTGATACACATGTAATCTATAGTACTTATGGTTGGATTGAATTTCAGCAAAATCCATACTTGAAAGATTGTTAAACTTTGAGACTATTAAATTAATAATTAATATAATTTGATGAGGTTGAATTTTTTCTGACCCTCTATTCATTATGAGGTCTTTCAATCCCCTCACTGCGAATGATAGACATGCATCTAGATGAGTGGTGTGGCGGAACTCCCCATCAATGGCATATTTCCTTGTTCTGCCCGGCTAGGTAGGTCTCACACCATGGACAGCATAAAGACAGTATGCATTTTCTCAGATGAGAAAATTTCATTTCGCCCTGATCCCTACTCCATGTAAATGTGAAAACTCTTTTTTTTTTTTTTTAGGAAATAGTTTGGCTGGAACCTACTTTTCTTGCACTATACTTATTTTCCAATTGCATGGATATGTGCCTCCACATCTCCGTGGAAATATCGAAGTTCAATCCAACGTTCATGGGCTACAGACACTACACCATACGTGGGTCACCAGAGCACACCAGAGCAGAGGTCACCATCATCGGTCTACCACAAGAGGAGGGTCTGAGTCTGATCAATGTTTTCTTTCTTTTTTGTTTTTTTTTTGGTAAACTGACCAATGGTTTAATACCTGATAGCACTAACCTTTTACTACAATAAAGTGGTGGGTGATGAATAATTTGCTAATCATCCCAACCACTGCTAAGACCTACTTTAAAAGGAAACAGAAATCAAAAGATCAACAGTGGCAGTGGACCTCCTACACCCCTTTATCTACAATAGTTTATAGTTATCAAGTATAATATTGATGCTTTGCTATATTCTTCTAAGAGAAACCGTCAGACAATTGGCATATTAGTGGTGACTTTTGTCAAACATATGTATATTTTGGTATGCTAAACATATCTTGTTATATAAGGTCCATATGAGGTCCAGCTGTATTGGGCTCATCTCTGATTAATTAGTCTACAACCTGAGAGCGGATCACATACTGTTATATATAATGTCAACACCTCTTTTGGGGCCCTATTTTATCAGTTCAGCCCTCCACGCTCAGTATATGCTCAACCCCTACCACCCCACTTCTTGAATTGGAACTCAAAACTAGGCCCAGTTTGACGCTGGCTTATCTAATCTATTGTCACCATTGGATTGAATCTCAACAAAATACATGGTTAAAAAACTGTTGAAGTCTGAGGCTTTTAAATTAAAGAGTCAATATAATTTGATGGGGCTTAATCTTGCCTATTTCTTTGTGCATGATGAGATCTTTCTATCCCCCTATTGCCATTGACAGGCATCTAGGTTGGGCTTCACATCAAGGACTGCATAAAAATAGTATGCATCAGCTCAGATAAGAAAATTGCCTTTCATCTTGATCCATTTCAAAATGTGAAACCTTTCTTGAACTAGTTTGACTGAGACCTACTTTGAGATATCTACCTTTTCTTGCAATATACTTATATTCCCATTGCATAGATACGTGTCCACATTTGAGAGGAAATATCACACACTTCATTCCAACTTTCATGGGCAACAGCCAATCCAACACGGCCCACGGGTCAATATCATGAGTCTAGCACAATGGGAGGGTCTGACCAATGATTTAATTAGAACCCAGGGTTCTGATAGCACCAAGTAGCATTCATTCACCTTTTACCATAAAGTGGTGAGTGATGAATAATTTGCCGATCATCCTAATCATGGCTAAAGATCTACTTTTAAAAGATAACAGAAATCAAAAGATCAACAATTGCAGTGGACCCCATAAACCCTTTTAACTACTAGTTGTAGGTCTGAAGTATAATGTTGATGCTTTGCTATAGCCTTTTAAGAAACACCATAAGACAATTGGCATAGTGGTGTTTCTGTTAAACATATATTAATGCTAGCCCAACCAAACCAAAGCATCTCTCGATCTCTTTCACACACGCGTTCATAGCATTGCAGCCCTCCAAAAATATAGAAGGAAAAGGAATGCAAAGCGAACGTGTAGAAGAATCATCTGCTTTCTATTCTACCAGTATTTACGATTTGACATAATGTTCCCATGTTGTAAAAACCATGGTGCTTCGTATTTCTCCTCAACTAGGAAGTATTAGATACCATGAAGAAGATGGGTGGATGTTTCCATCCCTACACTCTACTCCCACATAGGGGAGTAGATACCTTATCCGACCTGCGAACTCAAGTCAAAATTAACACGGTATTTGATATTTTTGACTTGATTAATAAATGGGTTGGATTTGGGTTGAGTTATTTCTCCATATTTGACCCATAAATCTGTTGATCCCAAGCCAACCTGACTAATTTCACTTTCTTGGCTAATCCAACCCAAACCCTACTTGTTAAGTAGGGTTTAGCTAGGTTCACATCCAACCTGATTGATAAACGGGTAGCGTTAGGGTCAGTCCTACCTGACCTATTTGACTCATTGTCACCCTACTCTCACTTGAGCAACATCACCATATGCTATAGTGAAAAAGGAGCTCATGGCGAATCTACAGATTGTATGATTTGACTCGAGGTTCGGATGCCTTACAACAGTGGAAGCTACATGCCCAGTTCAATCTCTCTGCCGGTTATATGGACGGAGTAATTGAAGCAATACGCCATGCTAGAAATGTGTATTAGTACGAACTTTCTCATGCTAAATCTGCTTTACTTTCCAGTTCCACAGATTTATTCCATGATTAATGCCGCATGATGATTTTGGGTGATATCAGCTCTGGATTCCCATTAATCTCCGACCGTTGAATGAGATCTGTTTAAAAGGAGAAGGGTGAGGGAAAAGGAGGAAAAAAATGCTAAAGTTGACAGCTTAAAGCAATGATGATGTGATTTGGAGAATTTAATCTTGCTTTGTGGCCACTTATTCTGGGATAAACTTTAGGGGGTCCCATTAGCTAGCGTCTATAAAACTAGTGTTGGATTTGAGAAGTAGTGAGTGGGGGAAGGATACAGGGAGAGCCATCAAAGCTTAGTGAGTGATGGAGGAGAGCAACTGTGGAGAATGGAAGCCTGTTTTTGCAATGGTTGCTGTTGATGTGGCTTTTGCTATTGTAAATATACTTCTCAAGAGAGTACTAGATGAGGGTATGTGCCATCTTGTTCTGGTCACCTATAGACAAGCAATTGCCGCTGTTTTCATAGCCCCCATTGCTTACTTCAGGGAAAGGTACAACAAACCATGGTTCATTAATTATCAATTTCCATATTGCTCTATTTGCTACTGCACAAAACCAATCCAATGGATGCATGAAACTGTTTGTTAATGACAACGACCACTGTTTTGCTTCAAATGTTAGAAATTTACCTAAGTCATTTTGGAAAGAAAAATAAAAATAAAATATCCAACTCATAGATTTATAGTTTTTTTCTTATGTCATGGGCCAATGGAAGATTTTGCTGAGGTGCACAATCCATGATATATTTGCAAGTGCCAACATATGGAAAAAAAAAGGCGTGACACTACATAAAGAATTTTGCAAGTACTAACAAGCAACATCTAAACCTTATGAGCACTTTCTTCAAAAAATCATTTTCCAATTGTTACATGTGCTAAGCGATCCCTTATTAGATAAAGAACATCCATGCCAAATAATCATAGATATCATCCAGTGGAGAGTCAACTACAAATTGACCACCAAGAAGATGATTGGATTGTCTGATTGCTTTCCTATCTTGAGACTTGAGAGGACCCGCCAGAAGAGCAATTAGATGCGAGACTGCTGAATTATGGTTCCCTCTTATACTGGTTACATGGCCCAAACGAGCTGTGGATTCACTTGGGATGTCCAGTGTCGAGCATATGTCCACATTCTAGCTGTGCAAAGGGCAAGGCAGAGCACAAAAGTTGAACTCACATGGACCGAATCTCAAATGAGTCCATCATCATCTGATCACACGTATAAGATAATAAGTGTGTCCAGAAAGACTCTTCACACCAGTCCAACATTAAATTAGCATTTGTATCCTTCTAAGTATAGAACAGATATGGAGTTTACTTTTTTGTAAAATAGTATTCAGTACTTGCGGAAACAGCCTTTCCACTTGCGTGGATAAGGCTGCGTTCATCTTACCCTCCCCAGACCCCATAGTGGCGGGAGCCTCATACACTTGGCTGCCCTTTTCAGTATTCAGTACTCGTATTACCATCCATGTTTCTACTAATGTTCCCAACCCCATTTCTATTTTCATGTCATTTTCTACTATATGCACAAATCACTTCAAATATTCATGTACTTTTTCCAGCTCCATTCTCAAGCCACTTGCTAATAATGGCCATGACCCATCTCATGGCCCACGCCCATGAGGGTTGATCATCGATGCTTAGTCATAGTGTTCATTGCAGGAAAACTCGACCGAAGTTCACAGCTCGGATATTTTGGCACCTTTTCGTAAGTGCATTAATTGGGTAAGTTACATGTGTAGATCTATGAATTTTTGTTCTTCTCAATTTTCCTTTAATTTTGGCGCCTTTTCATAAGTGCATTAATTTGGTAAGTTCCATCAGTGTAGATCTGTGCACTTTTGTTCTTCTCAATATTCCTTTTATGTAAGCTTTGGATCTGGTAAAATCCTTGTTGACAATTTTTCAGAGCGACACTCACTCAGTATCTTTTCCTCCTTGGAATTGATTACACTTCTGCTACCTTCTCATGTGCCTTCATCAACATGGTTCCCGTCGTTACATTTCTAATGGCTCTACCTTTCGGGTATGTAGTGTATATAAATCCAGACCATAAGAACATCTGAGTTATCAGTAATCAACCACTTGGTTTGTATAAAATCTCTCTTTCTAAAGCATGTAATACCTGTACAGCTTAGAGACTGCAAACCTGAAGAACAAAGCAGGAAGAGGGAAGGTGTTGGGTACTGTATTGTGTGTAGCAGGTGCAATGTTGTTGACATTCTATAAAGGAATACCACTAACCAACACTTCTCATTCTCAAGCTGTGGCCTATTCAAACCAACCCAACAGCTCGGTTTCCAACCAAAGGGCTCATAAATGGACTATTGGCTCCATTGCTCTACTGGGGGGTTGCCTCTGTTGGTCCTCATGGTTCCTTCTTCAGGCAAAGATAGGAAAGGCATTCCCTGCACCTTATTCAAGCACCACTGTGATATCCTTCGTGAGCTGCCTTCAAGCGGCCACTCTCGGCTTGGCCATAAAAAGAGATGTTTCCTATTGGGCTCTCAAGGGAACATTCCACATTGCAACAGTCATATATGCTGTAAGTAAGCCAGTACTTCCATGTAGAATATAGTTCATTTGTTTGGGCAAGTGAGTAGGAAGTGAGTTTAGTACTCGGTGAGTGCAGGGCATGATGGGCTCGGGCTTGTGCTATGTGGTCATGTCTTGGTGTGTTGAGAAAAGGGGTCCGGTCTTCACTGCAGCTTTCAGCCCTCTCATTCAGATAATTGTGGCTATCATCGATGTCTCAATTTTACATGAACAGCTTCACTTGGGAAGGTGAGTGTACATTGCTGACCCCCGAGTTATGAGCCGAGTCGGCGGGTTTTTGAGTAGCGTTGTAACTAACCTTTCTCTTCACTTTGGTTCTGAACAGTGTTTTGGGATCTTTCTTTGTGATCATTGGGCTTTATGTTCTGTTATGGGGCAAGAGCTTGGAGGCGAAAAACTCCATCGCCAAACCGGTTCAGGTGATTGATGAGAACGGTGAGTCGTCCGAGCCGGCATGAACATGTCACTTTGCATCTGTGCTATCAACTTCACAGCTCAATCCGTGATTTACAACCTTTGATGTTTGATGTATCGTCAATCTCAAAGGGAGATTGAATTTATTCCAATTGCAACATAACATAACTTATAACGAATGATGAATCCAAGTGCACTTTACAGCATTTAGGCTGTAAATTAATTGATTGCTTCGTATGAGACTACCAGTTAATTAGTCCAGGAACTTTCTCCAAGTTGGCATTTTATTCTGTACTGGGGGTTGAGTACTGGACAGATGGGCACTGGACCTATTGTAAGCCTGCAAGAACATGTTAATCGCCAAATCTAAGATTATTGAATGGACAGGTAATAAATGTATGTGAAGTTGTTATGTCAATATCCTTTTTGAAAGCCTTTTTCTTTTTAGAAGTTTCCAAAGTCTTAAAATCAGATGGCTACATATGTCTCAGGCTCCAATGTCAATTGTCGTTTTATTGGTGAACCCATAGATTCTATGGAGTTACAATAAGAGATGAAGTTACAAAACCATTAAAATCGGAGGCCCTGAGATCAAGAGTTGGGATCGTCTCACTAAAATAAAATTAGGCCAACATCTAATCCACACCATGTTTTCCCCTAACCCTACAATCGACACTCCTTCAAGTACACCTTGTACAGCATGCTTTTTAGGGGAGTGCTGATAGGTCGGACCAGTCCGAGCCCAGCCTTACATATTTCAGCCTGCATTAGGTTGGATTTGATTTCTATTTTGGGCGTGTGGGCTTTAGTGGGCATTGTTTTCTGACGTGAATGTTAAATAGGCCAGGCCTGGCCCAACGTATGCTTTTAGGCCCCCCTAACCCGACATATTTCACGCACAGTTGTAAAAATTTTGCAAATGGGCTGGATCTGGGTCTAACTGAATATTAGGTTTGATGACGAAATGGGCTCGGCTTGGTGATACTTTGGCCTAACCCGACCAGGGCCATGAACTTCCCAACGTGCTTTTAAAATGTAAACCTGAATTTATGCCAGTAGCCTTCTTTAATCAATATATAAAGTAAAACAGGTGCAGGATGTTTCCGGATCCTCATTCCGGTGGGAATCATGAGAAATCCAGTAGTGCTCGTCATAGAGGGGAAAAGAGAGAAGAAACTCGCGGAAAGTTACAAGTTTCCGGGATGTACTAATTTGAAAGGAACCTAAAAAATTTAAGCCTTGTTTTGAAATGTAAGGTTATATATATATATATATATATAAAATCTGGACAAAACTTAAGCCCCATTTTTTAAATTTTCCAAATTTAAACCGTTTAAAAGAAATGTGCCTCTTATATTGGCAGCCAAATTTCAGTTCATTAAAAGTTGCTCTTGCCATCAAATTATTCGTGATAAATAAACTAGACTTCCAGCAGCCCGGACTTATAAAAAAGGGGCATTCGGCGACGGGTCCCTGAATATTTCACTTTGAGGCCTTAAGTCCACAAAAAAAAGTCATACAGCCAAAGGTCCTTCTCACACTTTTGGATTCCTGAAAAGACCAATGTACCCTTTCTTTAATAAACCAAAATCATCCAGCCCGTCTCGTTTCACGATATCTCACGAGTTCTCAAATGCTCTCAATGCGCGCATGACGTTATGTTCTAACATGTTTCATCTTGATATGTGACACGTGTAAAGTTTGAAGACACATGTTTCATTTTGTAATATTCCATGTATACAAGGTGCACTCACACCAACTATGAGGCCTTTGATACTCATTGTAAATAACTTGCAACACTAATCACACTAAACAATCTCCTGGTCATTGATTTCTGGTCGCAGAAATCAGAATAAATCGGTCTTATTCTGTGTTGCAGACCGGAACAGAACAGGACGAAAAAGAAGGAGGAGGATGGGTTTGGCGAGGGTTGATTCTGACCTGACCAGCTACGGAAGCCCAGCCCATAGCCCATTCCTAGTATGAAAAGAGATCCTCCACTTGGTTTTTCCATTACCACCATCTCTTTCTCTGCAACTTCTCCTTTGTCTTCCTTTTTTTGTTTTTCTTCTTCTGGTTTTGTGGGGTTGATGAAAACTGGGGTTTTTGAAAATTAATTCATCTTCTTCTTCTTCATTGGTTTTTGTTAATTTGTGGTGGTGATGGAGGGGGGATTCATTGGGGTTTTGATTCGCAACCGCTCCTGCCGCTGTTTGTCACCGTTCATTGCCGGACGTTAACTGTTTCCATCGCCGGAGGTTAATTTTTGTAAATTTATCTGAGTCTTTGATAAAATTATCTGCGTTTTTGGCAAATATATCTGAGTATCTAACAAATTTATTTGAGTTTTTGTGAAATTTATCTGAATTTTCGTCAAATTTATCTGAGTTTTTGTAAAATTTATCTGAGTTTTCGTCAAATTTATTTGAGTTCTGGACAAATTTATCTGAATTCTCGTAAAAATTTATCTGAGTTTTTGTGAAATTTATATGAGTTTTCGATAAAATTATCTGAATTGTGGCCAAATCTATCTGAGTTTTTGGGGACCAACCAATGGTCAATCGCAGCAGAAATCTCAATTGCTGAAGCGGATGACATCTTGTCAGAGACTTCCATGGAAGAAACCTCCAAAAAGCCTATGTAATCATGTTCTTGTGGCCAAGACATTAAACTCCAAGCAAACAGAGAGTGACTCTTCTCAGAGGAATTTTCACAAACATGTAATAGGCAAGCCTTGCAGAAACTGAGAAACCGGATCCGTGTGCATCATATTTTGTCAATCATTTATAGCCATAGGAAGGGTGTCGTTCTCGGTAAAACACATAATTCAACATGTCTCTATAATTCATGCATATTCCTCCTGCTATAGAATGAGGTGTAAAACAATTTTTCGGACCTATTATCCAATAGCAATAATCTCTACATTTGCTGTTTGGAACTATGGAGCACTTAACCCAAGATCTTGTCTATTAAAAAAATAAAAATAAAAAGGCATACCTAAATTGTTGATCACAAAGCATTCAATCACCGTTTGGTCATCTCATCTCATCTCCTTCTTTATTATGCCCAGGTAAGACATAACCCATCAAAACTTGAGATTGAGAGAGAGAGAGAGAGAGAGAGAGCAGACCCTTCTTCCTTTTTTTATTTTCTAGGGAACGATAGAGAAAGAGGGTGGGAGAAGGAGAATGAGAAGCAACCGGCAGCAAGAAATCACAGATCTATCCAAGTGAGATGGAGACGATCAGTTGGACGAGACCAAGAGATGCTTGGCTGGACTGGTGACTGGTCCCCTCTCTCGTTACTCTTCTACTCCATGCCTTACGTCCGACGGCAAATAGTTACAGGGGCATTTTTGTCTTAAAAAATGAAAACATGTTGGCTCAGGGACCTAAGGCTATAAAAAGTCTAGCTGAGTGGACCATAAGCGTTAAAAAGTTTTTCCTTGGACTGGAGGCTGGAAACATTCAACTCTAGGGACCTTTCGCTAATTTTGCTTATAAAAAATACGTACCTTTGGTTTGTTGAACATGCATAAACAAAAACAGAGAGGTCGGTCCTTGAAAAAAAAAAGAAAAAAGGAGTTGTGGTTGTGTTTGATTTTATTTTCCTGATTAGTGTGGCTGTTTGATTTTGAGGTTCATTCTTATGCTTTTATGAGTCGTAACATTGATATTTGTATTGCTGGATTTTGGAAAAAGAATTGGAAATTCAATCTTGATAGAGTTCCATGCCCTCTTAAAAATGAGAAAAATAAAAAAAATTACCTCACTGATATGAGGCAAGAGCTTGGAGGGTGCATTTGTGAGACCAGGGGATTCTACAATAGAAAAAAATTTGATATGGTCTTCATGCAGCCCACTGTCACGTTGTTTGGAGTAATATATTTTGTGTGCGAGAGAAAAGAAAAAGGAATTGATTTCCATAATAGAGAGAATTTCGATTTGAAAATATGAATGCATGATTCTTCTCTCTTGAAAAGAAAAAGAAAAAGAAAGAAAAAATAGAAATCCGTAAAGCAGAAGAATATCTTCTAGTTGAGCAAGCAAGCCCATAAAGACTCTTGCTATACATGCGTATTGCTGATTGACTTGATTCGCTGGTGGTGTGGGAGGTGATCTCAGACTTTGGCCAATTTTTAAAGCCATTGTCGGCAATGATGAGAGCTCACTGTCTCACCACAAACATGACAGTCTGTTCTTCATCCAGCCGGCCACAGCACTCAAAAAAAAGGCACTGATTAGACTAAACCAACCTTTTGATTATTAAGACCAAAACAAAGAGACTTCAAGCGATCGACATTGCTTTACAACTCTTGTCATGGATTCTTCACTGTTTCAACTTACTCTCTGTGACAGGATAATAGGTGACGTGACCCCTTGAACACTAGCATAATTTTTATTTATGTATTTTTCATTTTGTGCTGTCACTACTCACTTCCAACCGCATCACAATCAAAACCATCAAAAATTGTCACCAATGACAGTCCAAAAGGAACTTGTCCTTCCTTGAATCAATTTTTTATTCTTATTTTACAAATCGAATATATGCACTGTACAGGATTTGGACTCCTTCCAGCACACTTAATAACTCTATGATTTTTTTTACTCTATGATGTCTGTCATTTAAAAAAGAAAAAAACTCTATGATGTTAGTCATAACAGTGAGGCCTACTCCACCATGGGAGTTTTTCTCCTGCAAACCCAAAGAGGCCACATGGCATGTTGGTGTTAGCTTTTCCAGATCAGGAAAATAAGAAAACAAGTGTGTTACTCTTGTACTTTTCAGAGTTATGATCTGAGCTTTTCAAAGAATTCTTTCATGTGGTTTTAGTGAAATATTAGGTTCAATTTGAAAAACTTTAGTTGAAACTTGGAACCCATCTACGTATCACGATTTTTTTAAAACGGTTAATCAATTAAAGTTCAAACCTTCACATATGAACTCTCGTATGTTAGTATGGAAGATTTTCAAATAAAACCTTAAAGTTTTTGTCTTATTTCAAAAAAGACATAAGTTTCAAAAAATTTAAATTAATCCCTAAATTTTTTGGTAAATTTTCAATTAAGGACATCCGGCCATTTAAAGGTATTTTCTGACGAATTTTTTCCTCAATATCTTGAAAATACCCAAATTACTTTTTTTTTTTTAAAGCCATACATGGTTTCAGCAACCACTACAATACTACATGAAGCCGATCATTGTGGGAATACTAGTTGTCCTTGATCACCGTGATGACGTCAGTGAAGGAAATGAGGAGAATATAGAAGAAAAGAAGAGAAGTTTTATTTAAATGAAGGGTGATTTTTGTATTTTAAAAAATTTTGGGAAAAAGTTGCTGACAACAACTTTTAGTGGACCGATGTCCTTAATTGAAAACTTTCTGAAAAACTTAGAAACTAATTTGAATAGTTTTAAAACTTATGTCCTTCTTTGAAATAAGGCAAAAACTTAAGATCTTTTTAGAAAATTTTCCATATTAGTACTACATCAGTATACTTTCTTTTGGTCCTTTTCAAATCAAATAAGGAGTATTAAAAACTGAAAAAAAATTCAAGTCTTCATTATTATTTTAGATTAAAGAAAATGACAACATAGAATGAGAAATTGGTGTTGATGGAGTTTACTATATTGTAATTTCGAACTAAATAAGTAGAAAATCAATTTTGCTCATGGCCAATCTCTTACATATATATCAACTCAGCTTTCATCAGCAGGAGGAGAGAGAGAGAATTGTAAACATAACATATATATAAATCATGCAAGTAATTGCATATCCATATACTTAAAAGAGAGTAAATTCAGTTCTTCCAATCACTTGTTTTCTCCATCCAATGGTTGCTCCTTTTTGGACTCCTTCCCCTTGTGCTTTTCCATGACCTCCTCACCATAATCGGAAACAACTATGTGAATGCCAGGGTCTTTTGAGCTGTGGCTCCCTCCCAGCATGATCGAATTGTTCACAGCCTGATAATTGCTATTAGCATAGGTCCCAAGCGTCTCTTGCATCTCTTGATCCTCTGGCAACGTGCCACGCCCATCCAGTTTGTCCCTCAGATCGGCTTTCATGGTGGCGCCGGTGTTGTTGCCCGCAAGAGTGATGATTCCAATGCTAGACTCATCGATTTCGTCTTGGAGGCGTTGGCTCGAACCTTGTTTGGTCGTGGAGTGAAGTTGGGTGAGTCTATTTGTGAGGGTCAAGATCATGTTGCGGATCTCGCGGTCGAAACTTCTCTGGTTGTCTTCTTCAGACTTGGAGGTGGATCCCATTTTGTGCATGGTGTTGAAGATATATGGATTTGAGTCTGAAATTTTAGAGTGTGTGAAGTTTGTGTTATTGGGGATGGATTATAAGGACTTCAAAAAGGAATTGTCTTGTATGCAAAATGAAGGAAGGAATATATGGTTCCCTAAAGAGAAATAAAGAAGGAAGAACCATTCTTTGTGAAGGGGTGAAGGAAAGGATCACTTGGAAGGGGTTGGTCAAGCTTTCATTTGCCTGACTAGGGCTTTGTTACCTTTTGTGAAGAAGAAACTAGAGCTAGTAATGATCAGTGAAAACACAGTGACAAATAGGGATGGCTCCTTCTATAAACCCCTTTTATTATGAATTTTCAAGAATCTAAATAAACAAGAAGGCAATACAGAAGTAGTCCCAACTCCCAATTGATTACTATCAGTGATCCCCAATCCCTACTATTATAAAAGAGGAACATATGACTTTAAAAATGTGCTGATATTTTTTTTTATTAAAAGAAAGCATGGATTATGGTTGCCAATCCTGTTCTACTTTGTATACAAGAAAATGACATTCAATTAATTTTTTCTGCAGATTATTGATTGTGCTAACATAAAAAAGTTCACCTCTGTTATTGTTGTCCACCCTAATTGTAGGGAGCCAAGTTAGTTTTGATTCCATTCCTGTATAACTTTGTGTTCTTGTTTTTCATTCTAGGCAATGATCATATCCTTAGAATTACTGCAATGTCTGATTAAATTATGAGTTAAAAAAAACCATAAAGTGTCACAATTATTTTTTATTATGCTTCTGTAACTAAGTTGTGACATTTTTTTTTCTTTACTTCAATTCTAAGGTCTTTTATTCATTGGCCATATAGTTTCTGTCCCATTTATCAACCTACGACAAGCTCCGTAGAACATTGGTTTTGATTCTGCAATGATCTGATCTGCACTTTCACTCTCTTTCAATATAAAAAAATGCATCCCATAAAACTAGATCAATATCATGTAGAGCACCAGGTTGGCATTAATGTTTGTGAACCACACGCTTGAGTCTTTGTCTAGAATTTTTTAGTCTTTTGGGGCCTTTTACTGGTCAGAAATGTACGGGAGTTCTCATGGTATTCCCATACATTACAGCACAGCTCTGGTATCATCTGCTCAGTGCAGATTTGAAATTCAATTTCTTATTTCTAATTTACCACCATACATGTGAGAGTGCAGTCGGTGAATCCAAACCGTCCATATGGCGGCAGTATAGCGTAGATGGATCGTGCCTATGATAGAAGTGCCAGTGATGACTGATGAGGCAATTCTAGCCTTCACTGATGTGCCCTTCCCCTTTCAATGCAGGCCTTGGATTTCTCTGTCTCATAGTTTGGTTTTGGGCCATGCATCTCTGACTTAAAACTCATTAGGGGGATACCAGACCAGATGGAGGATATGGATTCAACCATACAATTAAGTCAGATCCTCTGTTGCAGCTATTACATGTAATCGTGTAACACATACATAGAACTCCATCCTGAGGCCTACAAAGAGATAATCCAAACCATTGACAATGAATGTCATTCACTCCACTCATAAACCCTCAAGTTTTAGTTCAAAATCAATGGGTTTCACCATACGATTGAGCACCATGATTGGAAATGTAATTGACACCACTTCTGCACCAATATTACATCAATGCCTAGTCATGTTTCCATCATAATGCTCAATCGGATAGTGGGATCCAATCTTTTTGAACTGAAACGCAAAGATATATCGGTGGAGGGGATCTGATTAATCTTGAACGGTCCGAATTATCTCTATTCGGGCCCCAAGATGGACTTTCAAGAATGTGTTACAGTGTTCTCATGTAATAATTGTGATAAGAGGATGGGGATTCTCTTGAGATTAGCATGAGGAAACAAAGTTGGCCTTGGAATCCAGTATTCCAGTGGTTAAAGATTATGTTTTTAACATGATCAATCTTTCCTTAGCAAACTAATACGTTGTGCTTTACTTCAATTAAAAGATACTATGAGATGAAAATTGGAGAGCAGGGTTATATTCCAAAGGAAGGGGAAAAAATATTTCTCATCACTTCACCTAGCGAGATGATCTCAAAGGCAAACTTGATGCCGGCAGGAAGCATAGATATGATAAACAAGAAAAGCATTGTACGTGGCCATAGAAGATGTATGAGTGTAATCAGTCATGTGATCGTAACAGTGAAAAAAATAAAAAAAAAAACCCAAAGACTTAAATGAGTTAAAATGCTAATTAGATCCATGTCTGGTTGCAGACTCAACATTCTCATGTTCTGGTAACAACTCTCTCACATGGAAGCTAAGCTAAGCTCAGCCCAAATGGCAAGAACACAAGCCCATAAAAGCATCTTCAATGATGCCATGGACATCCGGGGGATTCAGAACCACATAACAATAAACCAGCTCTTCCATCTCCTTCCAGTCTCGAACACCCATGTGTCTGATCATCTCCATTATCGACTCTCTGAAATCTACGAATGGATCAACAGAGTACTTCACTACACAGAGGCTCTCGGCGCAAATGCCACGAACACCATTTGGCAAGTTTGCTGAGAAGCTGACACCCATTGTAGAATGTCTTACATTCTTCTTTTTCCTGTTGATTTCCAGTGCATCCATTGCCACTCTTAACATGTAAGCCTATGCCTAAGGTGGTATGTAGTATATATAATACATATGGGTTGGTTGTGTTAATGCATACAGGGGATAAATAGATTTGCAGGAGGCAGTAGAGCGACAATGTCTGACATTGGGCACTGAGTCTCCTGTTGGTGTATTCAAATAACACCAGAATTCAAATACCAATGGCATTTTGTGGTCTCTTGGTAAACTTGAAACAGGAAACTAAGCCAGCAGATGATAAAACCAGGAAGGATGCAGTAAAAGATGCTTCAAGATAGTTGATGTGGATAGGACCAAGACATGTGATGTGAGGACCGAAGAATACTGGATTTTGTCAGTACTGTGCTATATTCCCTGAAATTTGTTATACCATGTATCTACCCTTGAAAATTCTTCAGGTGCTTAGGATGGAGGAAAAGCTACATATGTGTTTAGTTTGTGGCCATTTCAATGTCCAAATTGCATAGAAATATCACTTTCAATGTTTAAATCTTAGGCTCGAGCTCCAATAAAATTCTCTTAGAGGCTAAGATTGGATAGGTGATAGGTGGTCAGGCAGTCCGGATCCGCTGGTAGCATCCAATGTGTAGAGCATTCCTGATTGAGCAGTGATGAGACGAGCCTTATTTGAATCCAAATCGCTAAATTAAATTACTAGTCTGGTGCATATCCGCTTAAAGTTAGGCGGTAAGACTATCTTTCTTTCCACATGGACGAACATGATCAAAACCCGATCCTTGCCCCCAATTGATTAGAGGCTTAAGTAGTAAGAACACCAATCTTAGATGAGATGGATGGTCTTGACTTATTTATCTGGTTGATTAGAATATGGCTAGAAGGCCCATGTTATGTGATAAGGCCACGATCATGATTCACCATCTAATTTTATTTTTTTGGTGGCAGCTGGATCTATCTCAATCCACAAGGGTAGTGGTTGTTGGAAGGACACCTAGCTACTTGCCCCATCAGTGTAGCCGGACTCTTCCTTTAATATGGACCCAGATGTCAAAGAGGTGAAGTGGATGCTATCGTCCAATTGGCTTGACCCCGGCTCCAAGCTCCCTTCATCACAACATTATATTATGTAATAACCTTTAATTTAAAATTTTATATCATCCAAGGCTGTATTTACAGCTTGTTCAATCAAAATAGTCTGTATTAATAGTGGATTA
Source organism: Litsea cubeba (assembly GCA_012931725.1). Lineage (NCBI taxonomy): Eukaryota > Viridiplantae > Streptophyta > Magnoliopsida > Laurales > Lauraceae > Litsea > Litsea cubeba. The sequence goes on along the minus strand of CM022951.1, from coordinate 75,126,806 downwards.
GCACAATAATCAGTACTAAGTACGAGCATGACCCACTTATGAGCTCATATCTTATCATTATGCATTTTTAGCATTTTACGAAGGCTCAATTAAAAAAGTCAAAATTGAGATGAATCGGTCAAAACTGAATCTCAAACCTCATCTTTAATATATTATAATTGAGTAGGACAAATGGAGATTGAAATCGATTCAATTTTCCCAGTTCCCGTCCTGTGGGGGTTGTTTTCGGTCCACAATTGACTCAACAGAGCATGGATGATGATAATCTTCTTCTGCAGTGTGGTTTCTCAATACAGCCCTATTTTCATGGGAAAAAGAAAACCCTCTTCGTCAGTGTGTGTTTGCGCAAGGAAAGAATCTCACAATAGGAAAGAAAACTGTCTGATTTTCCCTGCAGTTGGCTTGCTGTTTTATTGTTTTAGCAAAATACATTTTCCTAAAGTAAAAGGAAAAAAAGAATTAATTTTCTTGATAAAGAGGATTTCAACTTCCCATGGAATGGGTAGGAATGTAGAAATCCTCTCTTCCACGAAAGACAAAAATACTTGCGAGTGCACCATCCTTTCAATGCACAAACCTTTCAATGCACAAACAAGTCCTCAACATCAAATATGGCTGTAGTAGAAAGGAGGAAAACCTTACATCAGCTCGCAATATATTAGGGAAACAAAAAATTCTAAGGATTAGAGATTTGGGTTTCTCCTTCCTCTGCATGGCTAAAACAAATGTTTATTATCAATTGGTGTCTAATGAGCCGTAATTTCTACAATTTCAGATCTCACTCTGCTTAGTATACAACTGCCATACCCTTCTAATTTTTCCTCTTTTTTTAACTCATGTTTTTTTCACTAAATTTACAACGAATAAACAAAGAAGGGCCTCAACACAGATTATTGATTAGAAGATTGGTTGAGAACATGGCATCCTCCTCGGAGAAAACACCACAGTCAATGGTGCATGATCAGAAAGAGAGTAATTTTCCGGCCACAGTCCTTTCTCTACTTCAGGAGGGAAAAGAACTGCATTCTTCACATCAAAGCCAATTGTCAGCTTACCCATGTCCTTCCTCACATCCCTTCTTTCCTCATCGGAAGTCTCCGCTGGCAGTTCACACCGTGGAGGATCCCAAATTTGTTTCTGCGACATTTATAATTTTGCAATATTAAATATAAAATGAAGTAGATGAAGTGCTAAGAAAGATAGGCAAAGTGGGTCGGCGTGTGAGTGAAAAAGACGTTTGAGGAAAGAAAAATGGATCTCAAAGTAAAATTTAACCAAAGCCCATTGGCCATCCATCTCGATCTTATTTTCCCGGAACATCACATTTTAGAAGACTTAGATTGTCAGGTCAATATGATCTTTTATGTGGCCTATGCATCTGCTAAGGGGCACATTTGCAAGTTAAGCTGCTCAGTTTGATTGAAATAAAATTTAAGTCTCTAAGAAGGGCCAGCTTGCCACAGCCTTGGCCATTTTGGCCGGTTGACTTGGAGAAATCGGCAGAGTTGCTGGATTTGCTGAAACACACTGGCCTTCTTTCATCCTTTTGATTTCTAGGCTAAAAGAACCACTGAAGAAGAATGTTTTACATCTAACCAGGGTCCCAGCACATTTTGTAGAGCTTCCACATTTTCATGTCGCATCTGTCCCCCTTTCAGCAGATTTTTCTGTAGGCAGCAGGACTTGGTCCAATCTAGAAATAAAGCTGAGGAGAACAGAAGTATATAACCTTTTGATAATTCACTCCAGAACTTGAACCTAAGTTTTTTTGCATCACATAAACAACCCTTCTACTGCACCAAGCCAAAATTTGTAGCTGATTAATTTGTAAGAAGAATAGTTACCTGAAATTCTCCACGATCAACAGAACCATTTCCATCAATATCTGCATGGGTCCACAAGTCCTCCATCTCATCAGCACTCAGCCCATGAGGATGACCAGTTAAACCTAGCTGTATAAAGAGAGAATATCAATACGTCGATCTTCTTATATTAAAGTTTGAGGTAGTTAATTCTCCCAGAAGTAACAAGTACCTGACGGAGTGCTTGACAAAAAGCTGAATATCTAATACAATCACCAGAGCTATCGCCTTTTAGAAAGTTAAATGCATCATTCTCTGCCAGTGAAGTTTCACGTAACCGATGCTGTAACCAGGAAAATAAGTCCATCAAAAAACTAGAGAAACCCAAGGGAGAAAATGCATTGAAAGTTCAAGTGAACAAAGAATGCATCCTTTAGCACCAAAACTGAAAACAGACTGCCTTGGTCACTGCTCTGAAGAAATGAATGAGGAAAGAGAGAAAAAAAAAAAAACGGATTGATTGATGAATATTTAATCATAAAGGATATAGAATTAGAATTTCAATGGTCACTTCAATTCATAAAGGCATATAAACAACAGAAGAAAGGAATGCCAGAGAAGGATGTACCCCCAAGTAAGAAGGAACCATCACTTCAATTCATAAAGGCATATAAACAACAGAAGAAAGGAATGCCAGAGAAGGATGTACCCCCAAGTAAGAAGGAACCATGGGATGTACCCCAAGCCTTTTTCTAGCTTCGGGGGTATTATCTTGGGATGCTGCTATAGAAATAGAGCATTTTACCCAAGGAATCCAGCTTTCCTATAGTCAAGCCCTTCATCTGGCAGGTCCTATCATGGGAAGGATTACTATTTACTAATATCCTCTATCAGAATTCTATCCAACCTACTGGAGGCATGAAGATTGATGATAACTAAGCCAATGGTCCACGTTAAGCAAGGGAAAATCCCAACAGCTAGGATTATTGAATGGTATAGATTTTGGAAGCATTTCCAAGCCAAGACGGGGCAATTCCTAAATGGAAACCTACATTGCAGTAAGGGATGTAAAGGGATTCGGTTAGGGACAGGTACATGGTTAATCACCTGGACCTGACTCCAATTAAATGAATATATCTGGACCCTGGCCTGATGACAGACCAGATTGGACCTGGACCTGGACCTAACTCCAGCCCCAACAACTAGATTACTTATTTCTCCAACTTTGCAACTCAGAATGGAGAACCAGAATCCATGAAGTCAATCCCAACATAGTCAGGACAAGGCTTTGATGATGATGATGATTACAAATGTAGTCACTAGGTATATTGATCCATTGACCTTATAATCTTATATGGTAACAAAGTGAAGCCTGTACCACCTGCTAGAATATTGAGTCAACTACTGCATAAAATTATAATAAAGAGTGTTTACTAACATGTTATTTATACAAAATAAAGTACTTTACATATTCAAGTGCATCTATCCCTCACCATAGGGTGAGGGACACTTCCCTTTTTGGGAAGTTTCAAGTACAAAAGGTAAGCTCAAGTGTGTGGTGGGCCCACTTGGGGACCCACATGGGGATGGGGGTGGGGGGGATTTCAAGGACTCCCGGGAATCTTCCTCCCTGCAAAAAATCAGCCCCAACCGTAATTTCTATCATCTCCATATGGGCCCAAGAGTTTAATGGTCAACAATCCATTCAGATTGATATATAGTCAATCCAACGGTCCAGTAAATTCGGATCTTACCGAAAGTTGGTGGACATGTGCAATTTAAGGATGTCATGTGTTTGGTCCATTTGGATGGACCAGTGGGCCCCACAAGCACGAGCTTACGAAATTTTCTCCCTAAGCTCGAGCTTAGGGGAGCCTTGCTCTCTCTCTCTCTCTCTCTATATATATATATATATATATATATCATTCAAGTTGCCGAATTATTCAGGTATGAACCCAATCGGACCTGGACCTGGAATGGGACCCAATTATCAATAAGGTCCAAAGGGAGGGCCCATACCCAAATTTTTCAGGTTGGAGACTTGGAGCCTTTGGGTAACGAGGTACTCAGAGGTCCATTGACATCGCAACTTTATGTATGGGCCAGGCAAATGGTTTTATCAAATTTTGTATATTTCTTTTAATCAGAGTTTACTCATCTCTCCAACTTTGTAACTCTAGCCTTTATCACACATAATAGCTTTGAAAGGCCATGCTCCCAACTTTTTATAGTGGTGGTAAATGCCTAAGTTCATCATTGAAAATGTCTGCAAAAAAATTAATGAAAACAAAAGTATTCACCTTGATAATTCCAAACACAGCTTCCCTCCAGCTTGTCTTCAGTGGTTTTCGAGATTTATTAGGATTACGAAGCCATATAAAATCTACACCACATATGTTTCCTCGATGATTGCGATGGCTAACCCACTGAAAGGTAAAAAAACCAATAAATGGATATGAAGGTAAGTAAAAGGATGAAAGAACGCTAGAAATGCTCTAAGGTGGTTTTAGCCATGAATTTGAACAGTACGAAGTAAGACCTTGTGCGCATCTGCATCACTGTCTGTATACTGATGGGCTGTATCATATGATGACACAAAACCCTGAGACCTCAGAAACTTGTAGACATGTCCTCGCTTGCTTCCGTTCCAGTCTCTGCAAAGATAAATTACAGAAGACCGATAAGAAAATTTGCCCGCACAGGACTCCTGAGGACAGAAACTGGTATGTTTATCAATCACTGACCCACAAAGTATTATAGGCATAGGAGTGAGCTTAAGCTCTTCTTGGTAGGATTCTACATACTGTAGTATCTTGTACACCTGTGACAAGAAAGGAATTTAAAGCTCTTCTTAGCAACTGGTAGGAATCCAAATGAAAAACAAAGAATTGAGATCTTTATGTATGCAGCAAAATAATCTACCTGGTGTAATCTAACGATAGACAGATTAGCATTGTGAGGGAATAACAGATGGGTATTCACAATTAGAACTTGATTATGAATGTTATTGTTTCGGCTATGCCAAAAAGGAAGGACTGATTCAACATGCAACAGTTGAGCAACACGATCTCCAAAATCATTAAAGAGCAACTCTCGATGGTTTAAAACCCTAAAGTAGTCTTTGTGCACCGCAGTCAACAGACCTGTACACAACAAATAAATTATTTACAAAAAAAGAACTAGAAGGTTGTAGACCATAAGGTTGATGATAATAACATAATGAATAATTCATCTATATTAGATGGTAAGCAAGAAGGAATACTAAGTGTTTCAAATAGAAGTATGAGAAACCACTGATGATAGTCTCCTTTTATAGAAGTTTTGTATAATATTCTACAGACATATGACTAGCTTGAAAATCTGTCTGGGAACCCACAATCTTTAATAATTTGAATGCCGTGCATGCTCGATGCAAAGAAATTAAAGTAGCGCCATTTCTCTTCTAAAACTTTTGTATGTATTTTGAGCATGATTCTAAACTTCAAAGTATCCATCTGTTACATTTTTAACATGTATCCATCCTCATACAATACAAACATGTCCCCAAAGGTGATGTCAGGTGCTTAGTAGAGACCCTCTCAAACACTAGTTATTGTGAAACATCAAGTCAATATTAGGTGCTTATACAGGAAGAATTCAAAGAAAGATAAGCCTTGAGAACAAAATTAAGGAAATCACTGTACTGACTACCAAGTGCTGCAGGCAACAACCATAGTTGGAAATCAAAAGAAAGGCCTCAATGAGCAGAGGGATTAGATGATAGTCTCTTAAGTAAATGGTACAATTGGCCTTGAGTTTGTACAAGTAAGGCCCATTTGGTAATCTGTCCTATTTATAGAATGGAACTACTCTGAATGGAGAATGCCAACTATCTTTTGAATAATCACCATTTTATGTTGAATGCTGAACATCACTGCAACCATATGCTGGCAGATTGATAAGTGAAAGTTCAGGACTGTCCCATTGTGAAGATATTTAGTGCATGATACAATGATGATTAAACCCATTAGACAAATGGTTTCAATAAGCCACGGGCCACACCTGTACATACTGAAGGACGGAGGAATTATGAATACTTCTGGATCATGGATCATATAACTCCTACAAGAAACTCTTGGACATGAGAAATTGTATGCATGCATCTACATGTCAAAAGTAATGCAAAAACAAGGTGCAAAGGTGTTCTTAGCTGCAAAGATTTGATCCACAACACTTATAACGAGAGCAATTAAAAAATTAAAATCATGTGTATAATATATAATCAATATAGATAGAGAGAAGACTCCTACAACACGGAAGATATCAACTGATAACCTGCACGTTATCTTCAACTGTGATTTTTACATCGATGTGTCAATTTGGTATTGACTGAGAAGAATATAACAACTGCAGACAAAATCATCCCATAAATCATTAGAACAATCATCCTGAATGAATGTTGACTTTTCCTCATCTTGAATATTTCAAAGTAAAAAATGCATACATCATCACACTTCATCCACTCTAGGCAAAGTCTATGACATAAACATCAAGTAATACCTTGTGCTTGCAATTCTTTCAACTACCCTGACTGAATCTATTATCATTATCCCCAACTCTAGAGTCAAAGATGTCAGTTTTTACAAGCTAAGAGACAAGCGCGTTACACAGACTGAGGGTACCACCACGTAGCATTCTATAGTGCCATGGGGCATATAAAGATATTGCCTATCAAGTTATGATAAGATGTACTATAGAAAAGAAATATATAATAAAATATTTTGTACACATGTATGACAGAGACTTGCCAGACCAAACAAGTAGACAGAGTTGATCCCAATATGACAAAGTCAGAGAAGGAAATTATGCTCTGTTAAACTCAACTCATCACCTTACCCGTAATCATTATCACAAGTCTTATGCAGATGAACCAAACACACAACCACCCAAATACACTATTTCAAGTCAGATTTCTAAGATTTGCAATCCAATAATACAATTGCATCCAACCACTACCATATTGTTAGCCTTTCCAATAAAGACTAGCATTGGTGGTACTCACAGTAATTATTAAAGGAGAAAAGATCTACACACAGGCTATGTAACCCCAAACTGCAAACAGCTAAATGATTTTGGCGAAAGGGTGCTACTATGCATTTAAAGTGTAGCACTTTGCAATATGTACATTGGTTGATCAACAATGATCACCAAAGTTGATTTGGAAACGAGAGGTAGGAGAACACCATCCCATGTATTGTGGTTTCCAAACAGAGTAACATAAAACTGTCCCATCTGCCATCATGTTCAAACCCTGATTTGCGGTACATCCAATGGACTGTTTTAACAATCACTGTTACAAGTGTGGTATCCAGAAATATGCTCTCAAATCTCGATCTCTGCCTTTCAACTTGTCTTAAGCATGACCCAACCATTGCATCACTCATCACAACAGCTAGGGCAAAAAAGAAAATCATACCATCTCCCCGGTTGTTTGTCCGCGCAAGCTTAAAATTCTTATAGCCTGCATCACCCAACCTCTTCTCATACATATCAACAAGCTCTTCATTCCCAACCCAGAATTCCTACAAAGACAAATCAACAACATATTAAATACCAAAAAAATCAAAAATTAAAGAAAGCGAAGATGGCAATCTCATACTAATGATAAAATCCATACAAGACATTCCTAATCACCTGAAGACAAATAATCGAAGATCTCTCCGCCATCAACCGATCCAATATATTCTGATTCCTGCTAAGCCAGTAAGCCCTATTCTCGCTCTCCCTACTGTTCTGATTCTGCCATCCCATCAAAAACCACATCCTCAAAATCACAATTTCAGGACAAAAAGAATGAAACACAATAGAAGCACTTGTAAAGGAAAATCCATCACCTCTTTATCAAGTCGTTTATAGATTGGAGCGAGAATATTGAATGTGGTGCAGGAAACACAAGGATCCGCAGTCTTCGCGTAGCTCCCACTACGCGTAGAAATCCATCCTTTAAGCTTATTTTCATGTACAATCGAATTGCTTCTCGTGAAATTAGACCCCAAGACCTGATTTTTACAACCAGAAACACCACACATTATCAAAATCTACTCTTCCGCATTCACAAAAACTCAAAGCATCGAAGAGATCGAAAGCAAACGAAGACCAGCAAAACAAAAAGGAGGGAAAGGGGGAAGAAATCTGCATCCAAAACCCCGGCATTGATGAGATTTTTTGAGGAATCTGATGGATCTTCCCGGGAAAAACAAGAAATCGAAACAAATCGAAGAGGAGGAGGAGGAAAAGGGTACCATTGTAGTTTGATTTCGAACGTGAGAATGAGAGATGGAATCCGATCGCATTAAACAGAAAGAGGAAAGGCAAAAAGCGCTTTTGTTCGTTCGTTCGTTTGTTCGTTCGTTCGTTCGGTTGGGCTGGGCTGGGCTTATCATCGTTCGAATATTTATATAGATCAAAAAAAATATCGAAGCGCGGTTGAGATAACAGGTAAGGTGGGCAACGGGAAAAGGACTTGTAATAGCCGGTTGGCTCGTACGGGCAATGGAGCAAATTTACCGCTGATAGCAAGTTGCTCCAACCACTGTTCTAAAGATCACAAAAATATATACATATATATATATATAATGATAATGATGTATTAGTGTTAAATCTACCATGGTGGACTATCTAATTATAAGTCCAATCCATCTGGTTAGAGTCACTTTGGCTAGGTTTTGTTTTGATTGATTTGAGGTTAATATAGCTTTAAATAGATCTACATAGAAATTTAGGATAGATATAAAATAACGTACAGAAATCAAATGAATATTAAAAGTGTATTGGTCTCCATTGCATTTTTTGAATGGCCATCTTCGATTGGGGACTTACTAGAGAGGTTTTTCTTAAGTTTTTTTCAAATAGTGTAGAGAGGAGTTGTAATTCATAAACCATTTATATACATTTTCTTCAATAAATCTAATCCTATCATGGGGCCTTAATCAGATAGTACAATTTAGAGTCCTCCTCTTAATAAGATCTCTACTAGGTTAGCTACTTTAAAAAAAAAACACCAAATATATCTCCATAAACAGAATTAACAATAATGAAATCTTGAAGTGGATTGGGCTGTCAAAGTGGGGCCCCATGGGACCATCCCTAAAGGAGGGGACCCACTTGAATTTCAAATATTTCGATGATGGCCAACAAGAATAAGTTGGAGTGCATCTTCGTAATTTAGGGGGTCTCATTTTGAGAACCATGCACAGCAAAAGTTCTTATTTTCTCATCTAAATGTTTAGAGATTATCTTACGTTTTTTTCTAGAGGTATCGTTGAGGGTGTATTTGCTTGAATAGAAAACTTAGGAGTTTGATATATAAAAATTCATGACAAATCTGGTTAAGAATGAATATCAAAGGTGAATATATAAAATAACCTCCCTTATTCAAAAGTAAAAATAAAGATTAAAAGAACATCTAGCCATCACTCTATTAATTCAAATCCTAAAATAGTAAAAATCTCATTTGTATAGTTTCCTTATATCATTAATAGCATTCATAACATTCACAATCAGCTCAATTTCTATGCACTCTATACCTAAAGCAAACAATCATGCCCTACAATAATTTGACTGTCTTAAGACAAAACCACTAGATAGGATCTTTCTTTCATGACTAAATCCATGCTAGACTATTAATTTGATCAAGTTTATTTTGTCTGATGGTCTGAAACTTGCAAAGAATAATAAAGAGATGAGTGAGCGACTCATATAAATCATTTTGGTTAAGTGTTCCTTTTTTCGGTTTTAGGGTTCTTCTTCTTCATGAGCTCAAAGAATTAAATTTATATCATCAATGTCGTACAATAATGATGTACCACTCCAAGTTAAAGAAGTGACTCACCAAAAAATTACTGAAAAGAATATCCGAGATTCATGTTATTGTGATGATTGTAATAATTACTCTTTCATTCAGGATTGGAGGAAAGGAAGTCATCTATTGGTTTGAAATGATCAGATTGAGCCCACAAATCTGCTGAATCGTTTCTTCCAATTTTTTATCAAAAAGTCTGCATGGACTAACTCATGGACTAACCCTATGGTTATCATTCAAATATTGGATGTTCTCATCCAATATTTGGATAAGAACCATGGATCCATGGTTCTGTCCATAAGTTAGTCCATGTAGCATGACTCATTTTTAATTCCATTTGAATGTATCACTTTCACGTTTCATAGAATATATTACATTCAACAAAAGTTTCCCGCCAAACAAGGGCATCCTAAATAGGGAAAGGTACAGCTTTAAATGGCTTGCTGGTTTGACGTAGTGTCAATCTTGATGCTTATCAATTAGGTAATCAGTACTTTAGATAAAAATACTTAACTCATTTTTTTAAATATTAAAAAAAAATCTACAATATTAATTTATTTTTTCTTAAATGTAGCTTTGATATATAAAGTGTCTCCCATGTAAGATCTTATACTTTTCAAAATAAATACAAGTTTGTGATGTACTATTGACTAAACAATTTCGAGATACATATACACAAATACACATATATGTCAAATTTTTGCCCTAAAAATTTCAAATAAAATAGTGCTATATATGAAAGTATTTAGGTCATGCTTGGTATCTCTATTCTTTTTCTGACAGACCCAGTAAAAATAGAACCATAAAAAAAGAGTCATATAAAGAAGATGGCAAAGCTCTAATTTTCAGCTGCCTACTTTTTGAACATTTGGATTTTAGAGGATTTGCCTATAAATGTTTAAAACAGACAAATGTCAGAATGTTGTGTCAAACGCTCTTATTTTCATAATCTCTGTCCGCTTTAGATATTTAAATAATTAGATGCTGGAAATAGAGGTGCCAAACATGGGCTTAGTCCAACTTTTTGGCATTTTTTATATTTATAACTATTTTTACTTGTATTTTTAAATCGTCAATTCAAACTATACCAAACATATCATATACCACATATTTTTTTTGTCCCATGCCGTATGACTAACTAATTATACGGTGAGACTGATAGTTCTTTTAACATATATGAGCATACATGATCCAATTCACAGTACATAAGGCGAATTCCAACTTTTCTCTCTAGTGAAGTGGTTCGCATTCGTTTCTTCGTTACTTTTCTCTCTCTACCAAACTTTCACATGTGGACATTTCGATTGGACTGTCTAGTAGGCATTATCTTGTCAAAAGACTGAAGCCCCCTTAATTTAAGGCCCCAACTGTGTGTTTGTCACCACTGTGATGTCTGCACACGGAAACGTTAGGAGGAGGACAACTTTCCCCAACCCCTCTATGCCTATGCCTGCATTCGGATCAGATATCATCTCAGGTGAGAGCTGTTGCTTAATTATATGCTAAACATATTGACATTGACATTGCATTTGTTACTTTATTTGATTACTACATATCAGTCCCATACGCAAATGTAGTAGTCTTTTTTTTTTAAGGTAAGAGCAAACGTAGTAATATTGTAAGAGCATTTGTTTAAGTACTATTATACTATCCTCAACTTTTATGAACAGATATTTCTTCAAAATAAAGCATGTTAGTATGGTATTAATTAATGGTTTCAAAGTCACACAACTTCCTCTCCTAACTGCAGAGTGACTTATCCATTAGCCAAGAGATTCTCAATTTCCGCGTTCTCAGTTGGCGGTGACAAATCTTTTTCCTTTCATTATGCATTGAATCATTCCAGTTCCATACATGGCTGGATTGAGAAACGATGGTTGGCTGCTGACCTTTTTTTGGTTCACTAAAATAATACAGCAAGAGAGGGTTGAATTGCCAAGAAGCCATCCTCACCTTAAAATACACATCACCGCCACTATGTTGTCTTCTGTATTTTGACGTTTTATCTATCTATAGACTCTACCCAAATCGTTTTTTCTATAGATTTAGATACTCCAGCATGTGAATGACAGGACCCACAAAGTTTCTTGTGGTCTACTGGTTGTTACAGAAAGTTGCAAGCAACAGAATTGCTGGACTCATAAATAGGTCAACATGAAGTAACTTTGTTTACATGGGTTCAAGAATTGGTATAAATCATATATATGTATCAGCAGCTGCATCAAATGTTACGGGCAGTAATTTATATTACACAATGGAGTGCACATGTTTTATTATAATATAATTGGGTTTGATTAGAATCTGATATGTAATAAAACTAATTTTGAACCACAAAGTGAAGTGAAAGGTGTGGATAATATCCGAATTGCCCTATGGGTTTTCATATGGGATAAAAAAACTGCCACCTCTATGCTTAAACTCCATTTTCAAGGACCACACACTTGGATGAACATGGTTGTCAGTAGCTGCAATTAGATTCATTGGATGATTATATTTGCAAGTATATGGTGGGGTCATGGCACCCTGGCATGTTGGATGAGTGGCTTTACAAGCATGCCTTCGTGTTAAGGATGTGGACGAATTTGAATCGATGGTGGATATGTGATTCTCTACTTCATGAGGAAGAAAACAAAGATATGGACCCAAGTTCAGAGAAAAATATGAGCCCTAAATTAAGGATTGCAAAAGGACCACCTATCAGTTAAGCCAGTGAGTGAATAATATATGCTTGCAATGAGGTCAGCTGGCTCGAATTCATGTTTGGACATGTCGACTAAAAAAAAATATTAGAGAACCCAAATCAAGATAGACATCCTTTTTACTCAACCAGATTCGAGTAAGAGAATATTTGAACTCAGTATCATAGAGCCGACCTGAACCTGAATTTCTGTCGAGCCGACAAGCATGCTCAATAAAGCACTTTCTAGTGGGAGCAATGGGTCCTCCGATATTTACATGGTTAACATCATTGTCTCCTCTGCATGCATGTTTGTGGTCCACAGTACGAGCTATAATTGTGGCTAATTAAACTATTCACCGGCTTTGTACAAGTGTCGGTGAAACCAAGTTGTCTTATAGCCTACTTTGTACATGTGTCGGTGAAACCAAATTGTCTTATAGTATGTGTGTGGATCTTCAAATAAGTCTCTAGTTGAGGGAAATTCTGCACACTCAATGGTTGATGTTCTTTTTTTTTTACAGTTCTCGCCGGCAGGGCCCCACTGGCCACCTCTTGTGCGGTGTGCATGACTCCCAACTCCCAATTGAGTGTAGCGAGTGGATCCACGTGAATTTTTTTTGAACTTTTGATTTGGAAAATGGACAGTATAAAGATAGAAGAGTCCGCAGTCATCTTCAACGTCATGGATTATCTCTATGTGGGCTCATGATAAAATTTATCACATGTACTCTACTCTACTCTTAAGAAAAATAATTATAGTAAATTGTCCTCATCTAACAAGATGACCTTGCTGAAATTGAGATGAGTTTTTAAAGACATTCATCATCATCGTCGTCATCATCATTATTTATAATCTAAATGTCTTTTGTGTATTTGATAGGGCCAAACCAATATTCCTAAGCTCAAGGTTCCAACTCCAAAATGTGCATAAAAAATTTAAAAAAAAAAAAAAAAAACAGCACATTTTTATTAGCCTTTAATTTTAACCATCCACTTTTTTTCAACCACATAATTTGAGATTGAGATTATTCTCGTTATATTTTAAATTCTTTATATATCTAAACTGATAAGTGTGCAAAGGGATTACACTTGGCACCCACTTGCAAAGAAGCAGATATCAATATCACGATAATTTATGGAAAATAAATCTAGATAATTTCGGGTTTGCATTTTATTGGGATATTATTAAAATAAAAAATAAATTATCATAAATGATTGCAATGGGCCTGTTTGTTTGCATGAATTGAATTCCCAGAGGTAACTGCATAAATCTCTTTCAAAACATCACCTGGGTTCGTTACAGGAGATTTGAAATGCGCTCCTCAACCATATATATGGAGACACAAGAAAGCAAAGGGAGATACCCATGTTGGGGGGGGGGGGGGTGGGGGGGGGGGGGGGGGCGTGGCGCGGGCTATAACAGGCACTAATGGGAGCCATCTCAAATGTGAGTTTACGTTATTCCATGCTTTTATTTCCCTAGACAAGCATTTCTGCAGTTGAGACATTTCTGCTGTGAATGACATCAATCATAGAGAGATCCCATTGATCTGGTTCCAGTTCGTTGCTCAATTTTCCTCTAATTCAAAAATCCAATCACACAAATTTCTTCGCTCAAATAATCTACCAACCAAAAAGCCCTCAAATCTCAAACCAGGTTGCTTGCCAAGAAACAGAGCAACTGAGCAACTAACTGATCCAAATATATATGCTTACATGAGGAAGGACATATCCCATGATTGATCCTCAAGCCGAAATTACAATGGCAGAATCCCAATGATCATTACTGGATAGCATTTTGAAATATTGATGAAAACAAATAAAATAACTGCATTCTACTTTTATTTTCGTATTTACACAGCAGGATGGTATGCGGGATTTATATCTGTGTCTACCCTTTGGACTTCTCTCCTCAGACTCCACTCATGGCAGCATTCCAGCGCAAGCCGGAGAGCAGTTCCCAGACCCAACACAACAAGAACACCTGCATGACACATGATATCAGCGACCACAAAAGTACACTCACATTTGATAATTTGTGCTTCGAGACTTAGTATGCCCAGAGCTTTGGCGTGATTCTACGACACAATCACACAAGAAATGTAGGGTGATACCTATTATAATGTTCACTGGCAATGCGGAAACACCAAGGGAGATGGATATTAGAACATCCAACAGGAGTCCACCGATGAGAATTGAGAATGCAATCCAAAGAGGACTAAAGCACCCCTGTCACAAGAATAAAGACAGCTCAGCTGAGTTTTAACACCAGAGTGAATCATAGCAAAAACAACCATGAAGCTCTAGGCTTAGTCCAACTGTAGGACTTCATTTCTCACAGATTTCGTACTGAGGTCCGTAAAGAGTTCAATTAAAAACCCATTCCTGGCTTTCAAAGCTGGTCTTGCTGTCCCAGGCCGGAAGCAGGCAAAGGCCTAACTTCAGACCCAAAGGGTAAACAGACACGGCTTTGGCTTATTAACTTCTTCCAACCAAAACATGGTTAGTTTTTTTTTTAGTAAAACAAAACACAGTTAGTTGATAGCACTTAATGCAACACTTTGGCTGGTGCCATCACAATGAAGCCAAGAAACGGAAGCATTGGATTGGGCCCTGGGAACACCATACCCTTTCACGTTCTCCATGCACAAAAGCAGACCCTCCAAAGGCTGGCTCAACCCTCCAAGTCCAATATCCCGCCTGTTCCAGAAAAAAAAAATTGAAAATAAATAATCACACTCTAGTTACGGGTGCATGCAAGACACATACGCACACACGGACACATGAGCATGCTATACTAATCAGGAGGCGTCTCTTGAGCATTTTACCTAGTGCATAAACACATGCAAATGTTCAATAATCACCAACATAATGTCTACATCTTGTAAGCAAATGCATGGACATAACTTTCATCACACATAATTTGCCTTGAAGAACACACTTACACTTGGCTGGGACTCTGGAGGTGGGACATTTGTGGCGACCTGCCTGTACAGCAAGGTTTGGAAAATGTAATTATCATTCGAACTATGGTACCCAAGGCTTTAAGCACAAGTAGAGGGCAACTTACTGGCATATCTCACATTTATTTGAACCTCTAGTACGAAACCAAATCTCTATGCAGGATCGATGTGCTTTTGCAAGCTCACCTCGACACTGGCACCCAAGATCCATCAGAGGTTCTTCACTTTGTTGCTGACATACTCTGATATGAAATAAAATACAATGTAAAGACGGTTACTTTCCACAGGATAGTTAGAAAAAAGACCCATAACAGCAGTATAATAAATAACAAAAGAATCAGTGGAAATAAAGCATTCTATGCATACAGCCAAGATACAATGGCTAAAAGCAGCTGGAATGGGGTGGGACTTAATAACCAGAAACTTCATGTTGAAGAGGTTTTTCTTTTTTCTTAATTGGTTATTGTCGTTAAAAAGGGCTTAACAGTACAAGAGAGCTAAAACAAGAAGGTGAAGAAAGGAAAAAAACAAAAAGAAAGAAAATACAACAAATCCACATGAGGACCAGGAGAGAATACACAGCCAGAAAGGAAAACACCCATTATGAAGCAGACACCTCCCGTCAGTTGTGCACAACCATATCAATTAGTAGCGCCCCTGAATTGGGGTAGAAATGACAGCCAAGATGCAACACTGAATTTCAATTTGTCTTTCAAGGGCACCACATCAGAGGCTTTACCTTCAAAGTAATGGGATTTCCTCTTTCCAAATTATCCACAAG
Source organism: Litsea cubeba (assembly GCA_012931725.1). Taxonomy (NCBI): domain Eukaryota; kingdom Viridiplantae; phylum Streptophyta; class Magnoliopsida; order Laurales; family Lauraceae; genus Litsea; species Litsea cubeba. The sequence goes on along the minus strand of CM022951.1, from coordinate 75,110,740 downwards.
GCTGGTAGGAAAGAAGTCTCCCAAATCATTCTCCCTATGCCCAAACAAGTGCTCAAACTCCAAAAGCTTCAAAAGGGCCAAAGATAGATTGGGGAAGAACCCAACAGCAACCAAACAAGCTGAGAACTGAATTCCAGAGCACTCCAGCAACTTGGGAACCCAAAAGAAGGTGACCCACGGTTTCTTCATCCGCCAAGCACAGGGACAAGCATTAACCAAGATCCCATTTCTGCAGCAGAGGTTATCAATTGTGAGAATCCTTCCATGTAGGGCTAACCAAGAGGAGACTAACACTCTGGGGGAGCCTTCATTTTCCAGTCTGTAGATGGGGCTAATGGTGGAAAAGCTTCACGCGTTAGCCGAAAAGAAAGAGGCAACTGAGAAACCACCGGCTTGAGATGCCGCCCAGACGCTATTGTCCTCAATTTCCTTTGGGATGTAAACATGACTAAGCCAGTCTTGGAGAGAGAATAGATGAATCTCCTCTTGTTCCATCAGATTTCTACTTAAAATCGGACCCAATGCACTTGAGAACCATTTCTAACCAGATAGCTTGCCACTTTGCTTGATGGTCTCTAGCACAATTAAATAGATCCAGAAACTGAACTGCCAAGGGCCCGTCTCCTAACCATGTCTTGAGCAAAAACAGGATTTTATTCCCGGTACCAACAGAGTTTAATGTCGACTGAAAATGAGACTTGGAAAGATGGTCTTGTTGAAGAGGGGATGACTAGTCTTGAGGGAATCATAGTCTTACATTAGAGGTTCTAGATTTTTAGTTATTTAGGAGCTTGGATAACATTTTCATCGTTTTATTTCCAAATTGATTTTTGGGCAATCGGTCCAAAATTGATAGGACAATATTTGATAACCCTATTACTAGTAGGTATAGTTAACAACAACAAAACTAGACTGATTTTAGTAAAGTTTTAGAAATTTGAACAGTATACTTTAACCTTGATATGGTTAGCCCAATGGGTATAATCCAGGTGAAACTGACGAATTTGGACAGTTGACAATAAAGTCTTAAGTCTTCTTCTTAATTATGTAGTGAGTGGACTCTCACTTATTCTTCTTCCCTGATCATTCTCCACTTCCTCTTATCACATATGTATTCTTTGCAATTCATGGTATCATCCAAGTCGGTACCCCAACTTTAAGTAATTTGTATTAAAGAGATTTTTTATAGCCTCAAATTTATCCTATTTCGTTAACTATACTCTTTGCTAGATTCAACAAACTATATCCCAAGGAAAGAAACACAAAATCTGAAAATCTCCAGAAATTCCCATGACAAAAAATCAACGAGAACAAAAGATGTGTCGTCGCCATTTGGATGGGAAAGTTTCTCCAACTTCACAGCCCAGAAGGCACAGAATAAGAGACAATTAAGGCATCAAAACGTCATAAACAGATTATGGTACCCCGATACTTCAAACAAGCAAAAATATCCATATCATTCATTGCATCCAATACTTCATAGTTCATATGTAAAATCTCTGTCCCAGCCATGTTCATGGCATACCCATGTCGTATCTGGCATTATTATAAATGTATCTCACAAAAATCAACCCCACATGTATAAAGAGATTAATGAAAAACAGTAAGCCTTTAGAAATTTATAAAATAATAAATAAAAGTAAAATGCCAGGGGAACGAAAGAGTTACGTATGATAAAAACACTCTATTCTCAAGATGGCTTTAGCTAATTAAATGTGCATCCATTTGTGTTATGTATTAACATAAACATTGATATTGGGACCTTCTTGGCAAGAGAATGCTTAATGATTGCATGATGCAATCCCAAGCTTGGAAGGATCAGATGGACCCCACGTATGAAAAACGGGGCCCAACCAGTTTTACGTGAAGCAAGAAAGAATTGTGCAAGAAATTTCGATCAAGTGTATAAAGTTGTTTAATCAATTTCTTGGATTGTTTCCTATCAGTTGGGGTCATATTTGGTATCATCTTCAGAGACTACTAAAATGTCCAGGAGTCCTTACTAGCGCAGGTGTCCCAAGTTGTGTCGGTTAAAGTATAGCTTGATTCAGTGGGAACATGTGCAAAGTGGCTGAAAATTTCTTGTAATAAAATCTCCGGTGCTAATATTATGTGGCAAAGGTAGGAGACCCTTAAATATGATGCGCTTCGACCATATCAAAAGAATCCAGAATTTCATTTGTCTTTGAATGGGTTTTTCAAGTGATACAGCCACCTCTAAGAATGAGACTGAGTTCTAAAGCAATCCTTTCCACAGTTAGATTTCAGACTGGCAGCTGATCATGATGCATGGAAGCCATCATTTCCAGTCAAGTTTTGGAGCAAAAATGGATCATACAGAGTGGAAGAAATGTGGCAGCTCAAATTCATAGAGCCATCCAGCAATCTTACTCAACAACCACAGGACCACAGGAGAAGAGATCAAAAAAAAAAAATGAGTAAAAGAATAATCAAACTTGCTACTTCTATCTATCTATATATATATATGTATGTATGCATATAAAGAACCGATTATTTTCTACCTAACTAGCACAAGTACATCGTTTCTGCATCCTACCATAAGTCCTCTGTGACTGCAAATACTAGATTGAACTCCAAGCCCGAATGAGCCATACTATGAATGGTAACTGATTCATATTAGAGCAAAATAATGGACAATATAATCCCATGGAGACCATCAAAAAGAAAAGTTGCAAAGCTAAACTAATCTAGGATCACCATGCCAGACATCTCTCCAAAAATCTGAAATCGAAATTCATACGGACTTTAGTAGATTACACCAATGAAACAACCATCAATTGAGCCCTACAAGAAACTTCTTGATGAGATGCAGCCAAATTCTGGAAAGTCCTATTTCTTTCAATCCACAGAGACAAAAGAACAGCTACTACAGTATAACTCCACAAAATAGCTCCCCTGTGAGGAGGATAACCATATGAGGGCTTGCACCAAATGAGGCATCAGTCCCACTGGACTCTGAATAAATGGAAAAACAGGTTCCATACTGCTCTAGCAATTGAGAAACAGAACAGCAAATGAAAAAATAGTTTCTGCCCATCAAAGATAAAATACACCCATTCACCATCTTTAGTTTTTAATTTCTGATAAAGAAATCGCACCCTTTCACTTATCCCTTGACAAACTTACCCTACTATGTTTTAGAGGTAGCAAAACTTTATTGATATCAAGTGATGAATGAACTAGGACAAAGAAAAATATCCATTGACCAACACGATGAAAAGGAACTAACCTACATTTCATGTAGAGCAATTTCTAAAAACATAATACTCTTTTTTTTACTCTCTAGTCTCTATAGAAACCTTTTTTGTTTGTAATAAATTCAGGTGTCATATGTACATGACAGCAACAGGTTCGCGTGATCTAAATGGGCTACTACAAAAGCCAACCTAACTGAGATCAGAATTCAGATAAATATAACTCAGCCTCCATTAATTCAGAAAAGCACAAGTAAAATAGAGGATAGGAATCCTCAGGACTGCACCCCTTAGTTTATTTTATTTATTTATTTATTTCTTTTTTTTGTATCCAATTGGAGAAACAGAATTCATGTAGCCGACACCAACATAGTTGGGACAAGGCTTTGATGATGATGATTTATTTTGTTTTGAAAAGGTCCCCTGTGTTCAATTGTAAACAGCTTGTAGAACATCACACAGATCTAAACACACACACACAATGAAACCTTCATAGTATGGATTCTTTGACCAACTTAGTGATCCTCCAGGAAACCAGTGGCCATCAAATTGATCAGCACTATCAGCTTCATGTGCTAGCTTCTGATTGAAACTGTGGGTGCCTCTGCCAAGGTGGCACCAAGGGTACCCTTGGAAATTTGGCCATCATTTTCATGTAGAATGTCATGGACCTTTGAAGTTCCCAACAAATATATAAATCATCATCATCATCAAAGCCTTGTCCCAACTATGTTGGGATCGGCTACACGAATTATGTTTCTCCATTCCAATCTAACTTGAGCCAAATCCTCAGATAAGTTACACTTCTACATATCTCTATTTACCACGTCCTCTTTGGCCTACCCCTTCCACTTAGTGGGCCATCAACCTTCATGGCCAAACTTTTCCTTACCGGCGCGGCGGCGCCATTACCAGCCTACGTTGGACATGCTCAAACCATTTCAAACGAGTTTCTCTAATTTTATCCCCTATTGTTGTCACCCATAAATGCTCTCGAAAACGCTAATTTCTAATTCTATCATTCCTAGTTTTACCACACATCCACCTCAACATTCTCATCTCTCTTACATCCATTTTGTGCATATGCTGCTTTTTTTATTGGCCAACATTCTGCTCCATAGGTCATAGCTGGTCTAATCGTTGTCCTGTAAAATTTCCCCTTCAATCTTGTTGGCATTCATCGGTCACAAAGCACTCCCGAAGCAAGTCTCCACTTCAACCATCCCATTTTAATCCCATGTTCGGCATCTTTATCAATCTCCCCATCCATACTAATTATAGAGTCAAGGTAGCAGAAAGAATCACTTGCCAAACCTTAGAAGAAATATATAACTATTTAACTAATGAAAAAGTATATCATCACAACTTGCCAAACCTTAGAAGAAAGCACTTGCAAATGTCATGGATGTACTAATAAAACTGTAAATCATAACAGATTTACTAACTCCCATCAGTCATTGAGACATTTATCAAGTGATATACAAGATGCAATGTTAAAATCAAAAGATCTTACCCAAACTTGTGTGTCCCTTAGCTCCAATCAAACTTGGTGGAATCATCATTTACCTTCAAAATTGCATACAAACCAGCAACACCCAAACCCGATTCCCATAACAATTGGAATTGGCATTGGGGAATGGTTAAACACAAGGTACTGGCTGTAGTTATCAACACAACAAACTGTAAATAATTAGAGGTCCCATGCACATATACAGTACATTACATGACCCAGAGGAAGATGCTTCCATTACCTTCACTACCAACCATTGGATACTTTCCATATGAGTGATGAATCCTATGCAGCTAAATTACACATAAGATTTCGCATGGCATGCATAACACCATCATAAATCAATAATGCCTACCCAGATGCCGACTCATGAACAAACATCATCATCAGTGTTGTCCAAGCCTTACTCTATCTATCTGAGGTCGGCTTTGAATTATACTTCTCCACTCATCTCTTGTAAGGGCTAAATTCTCGGTCACTTCCAAGACTTCTTTCGCAACCGCATACTTGCAAGAAACATCTAAATTCTTTGTACAGGAACTGTTTCCAGGATCCTGAGCACATACAAAACCATTTCGAATAAAATTCCATGATCTTGTATAGAGGTAGAGCACCTAAAAATTTCTTGTACTGTATTCATTCTAAATCCCATGGTTTTTCATTACTTCAAACATCCATATTAGCATTCACATCTTGGCCACATGTACTTTTGTCTTCCTACCAACTGTCATGTAAAAATGTCCCTTCAATCATGGTGGTACTCAAGGAACAATATTATTCCCCTTATCTCCACATAATCCTTTCATCTTAATTATATTGAACTTGATATTGCATTGATAATTGGATACTTGTAATTCTTTTATCTCATTTACTAGAACTTGATAGTGCATTGATAATTGGATACTTGTAACTCTTTCATCTTATTTACTAGAACTTGATATTGAATTGATAATTTGATATACATAGTTTACTGTATTTATTAACGATTCATCTTAACTTTTTGTAAATCTCACACAAACGAAGTAACAAACGTGAATATAAGGGGAGAAGGAACTGTGTTGCAACTTCAAATAACTTCTAAACAAAATATTACATCTATGGCATATAGACCTTTCCAAATGATTCATTTATATCAAAGATGAAAAGAAATTATTGATGAATAAATTTAGAGTAGAATGATTGAGGAATACTTCAATTCAAACAACCACCCTAGTTCAGATCTAAAGGCTAAAATAAGGAAGACTAAGAATATGAAACAGCAATAACAAATTCCACGGGCTTGAAAGAATACCTGCATTCTTCATGGTAGCTTTCGCTTCGCGACAAGCAACCTTTCTTAAGAGGCACTGCATCTGCCTTTACATCTTTCTCAGAGGATGATGTCTTAGTAACATTCCCCTTCAACTCGGAAACAGCTGGAACCTGATTACACGCATCCCCGCGACAGATCACGATGCTGATCACCCCGGCTGCGTCTTTATCTACAGAATCCTCCTGCAAACGCGAACTCGCGCCACCATTTTCCAGTGGTGATTTCTTTGAGTTCTCCTGTTTCTGAGCAGCGGAGCAATCAATGAACTCCCCTCCTGCAATTCCATCCCCCTCTGTTCCATCCTTCTGCATCTGATTATACTTACAGTATCTCCACTTCTCTTGATTCCCTATTCTTTCAGGGCTAAAATAGATATGGAAGCTCTTCCAATTGAGAACAAGACTTCTTTACACCATCATCACCGCCTAAAGATTCCAACTTTCATCGGTTTTAGCCCTAAAATCAACTCCTCGACTGAGAAAAAAGAAAAATAAAGATCCAAAAAAACCCAAAACTTGAATCAAATCACAAAAATCAACCAAAAATCACGAAAAAAAACACAGTTAGCTAAACAAATGAACTGAAAAATACGAATTTTAACCCAATCAAACCACCCCACAGAAGAAAATCAAATGAAGAACAAAAGGAAGCAAATGAAGATTTATAGCAACTAATGAAAAGATGAGAGGAAAAAAATGGAAATAGAAGGCATAATAGGACAAATCTCTATCATAAAATCTTACTACACAGTAGAAATCCAGTAAGTGTAAGAAAACAAGATCGGATCTTCCATACCTAGAAACAGAAAAAGAGAGAGAAACTGGCGGGAAGTCGAACAGCAAGAGAGAGAAAGCATTGACCTTTCTTCCTTCCTTTCCTTTTTAAGTAGAGAATTGGAGCAAAGGCATTGACTTGGAAGAGAATCGGGCAGGAATTCTCCGTTTTCTCCTCTTTTTCAGGAAAAAAAAAAAAACGGAATTGCAATTGCTGCCGCGTTTGGCGACACTGTCGAAATCGTGGGGAAAAGGGGGAATACGATACGAGTGGTGCCAAACAGGGCTTTGGATTATGAAGAAGATGAAAGAAAGGAAGAGAGGGCCGTTCCGTCTGCTTGCTTTGATGCTTCTTGTTGTGACTTTTAATTACTACTAGGAAGTGGTGGAAATGGAGCCGGCAATGGCATGCAATTTGGTGGTGTTGTAAAAAAGTCCAGCGAATAGGAAACGGGATACGACGGAAAGTATTCTGATTTCTGAGAGAAAGGAGGACACCAGGGGTTTCTTTGATGGGTCATCTGGACCGACCAATGGTGGGCCACACCTTGGGTGTGGATTGTAATTGAGTGGGTGGTTGAAGGCTTGGAATCTTGCTTTATGGGGTGGTATAATTTTGACTTGGACAGGTTTTTTTTTTTTTTTTTTTTTTAAACTCTTTGAAGGTAATTAAATGGAGAGTTTTGATTTTCCACAGTTTAAATATTTCCATTGGTTTGCTGAGAAGTATTTGGAAAGGTATTGAAACAGTGAAGTGGAAAGGCAAGAGGCAGTGGGAAATTATCTTATTAATTAAGAGCGCATCTGTGGGATTAGAGGATCTGCGAGATCTTGGACACAGAAGAAGATTGTTTTGATAATATTTCTTCATTGCCAACTATTTTGTTGCTGGTGCACAACAAATAAATGAATTTTTTATAGGGGCATTTCGCGACGGGTCCTTAATATTTCACTTTATGACCTTAGATCCATAAAACAAAAGTCATAGAGCCAAAGATTCCTCCCACACTTTCTCATACCTGAAATGTCTAGTTTATCCTTCTTTAAATCATAACCCATGATTGGTAGACCAACTAACATTTAATTGCCCACGATTAATGGAATCCCCAGATTCTCAAATAAATTCTAAAAACACACAAATAAATTTCAAAATAACGAAAATAAATTTTAAATAATGAAATAATTTTAAAAAATATAATAAGTTAAAAAAAGCAATATATAATCAAATAACACAAATAAATTTAAAAAGATGCAAATAAGTTTCAAAATATCCAAATAAATTTCAGAAAATATAAATAAATTACAAAAGACTCAAATAAATCTCAAAAGATCCAAAGAAGATTTTGAAAAATATAAATAAATTTAAAATAAGAAAAATAAATTTTAAAAAATGCAATAATTTCAAAAAACACAATAAATTTGAAAAGATACAAATAAGTTTCAAAAGACGCAAATAAATTTAAAAAACGCATATAGATTTCAAAAAACATAAATAAATTTGCGAAAAAACTCAAATAAATTTACCAAAAAAAAGAAAGAAATATGACAGAAAACAGATAAATTTGAACAACACTCAGATAAATATGACAGAAAACAGATAAATTTACCAAAAACTAAGATAAATTCTGAAAAAACTTAGATAAATATGACAAAAATTCAGATAAATTTGATAAAAACTCATATAAACTTGAACAAAATTCAGACAAATTTGATAAAAACTCAGATAAATTTGATAAAAACGCAGATAAATTTCACAAAAACACAGATAAGCCCGAGCCCCGCTGCCATTCCTCTCCGGTAACATCAACGGCGATGGTGGATTCCGGTCATCATGTTAGTAAATGCTACCGGGCTTCTGGGCTGAACGAGTCAGACCTGACCTGGAAGCTATCTTAAACCAAAACTGGCCTGGCCTTAATTCAGGCGTTTCTTCTTCTTCCTCACCTCTGTTTCGAGAGAGAGCCTGGGTTCTTCCTTCCTGGCCTCTGTTCAGGCAATTGCAAAGGTTTCCTTTGAGGGGATGCTGCAGACACCATGCAAAGTGAAGATCATAATGCTTCATTCCCTTGCCTTTGCTGTTGACCACCGTCTGCACTGTCTGCACTGCATCGAAAAATGAGTATAATATCTACATGGAATCGATATGGCATGAAATATAATGAAAACCCCATCATTGCCCGAATCGATCTTCTCCAAACCCAGAACTCAATTGACCCCAAAAAATCCCAGCCAAACCCTGAATCCTCCCAAACCCATCATCAATCCCAACCTATTCGATCGACAGCCAAATCCCCCGCACCAAAATCCATCAAATCCGAGCCCCTTAAATCGCAATCCATCTAGGGATCGAGAAGGACAAGTGAGAAGGAGAAACAAAGGGATCAAGAAAGAAGAAGCAAAGAAGACGAGGAAGATGGTCTGAGGATCTGGAAACAGACGGCTGAGATTTCTTCGAAAGATCGAATCTCTGCTCATCGTCACAGAACAGACGAATAGAGGAACATGTGTTCCCAGAGACGTATAGAGGATCCGGATTTTCCTAGCCAGAGAAGGACCCCATACTCCCTGCCAGAGTCCAAGTTCACTCATGAGGAGGAAAGCTTTGAGTGTTGAGACGCAGAAGAAGAAAAGGATGGATTCGAACTATCGGAGAAGCTATTCCAGCATTTCTCCCAAGAACGGCCAGAAGCAATTCTCATCCGGATCCGATCTCTCATCAAACAGATCGCAGAGGATCCGGAAACAGACGGCTGAGATTTCTCTGAAAGATCGGATCTTTGCTCATCGTCACAAAACAGACGAACAAAGGAACACGTTGTGTTCCCAGAGACGCACAGAGGATCCAGATTTCTTGGCCGGAGAAGGAACCCAAACTCGCTGCTGAAAAACCTCTCTTCTCCTTCTTCGATCAGTCTGTTGCACACCCGAAGTTCTTTTCTTCTTCGAGGTCTCCGAAACCCGATCAGTGTGGCGCAACAGAGATCGGAAAATACTTGAAATCCTTCCAACAATCGATGATCCCTGTCTGTCTCCTTTTCCGAAACGGCCTCTTCCTCTTCTTCTTTCCCTCTCTCTCTCGGTCTCCGTAGAGAGTTTCAAAAACAGGTCTCTTGGCTGCTCAAACTAGGCTCGTTGCAGAAGAAGAGAGATAATATAAATTTTCAAATTTCAAATTTTAAAATTAATGTAAAAAACGGTTGAAAGGGCAATTTAGTCCTAAAAAAATGAGATGATGTGGGCTAAGGGACCTCTCGCTGCAAACAGTCTAGCTGTGTGGACTAGAAGCCTTAATAAGTTTTTCCTTGGACTAGAGGCTGGATACATTCACTTATAGGGACCTTTCGCTAATTTTTCCTTTTTTTTATAGAGAGGATTTCAATTTTTTACAGGACAGATAGACATGTGGAGTTCTTAAACAAAAATTAGTGGAGCATAAGTCTTCTTGTCCCACAAAGAAGTACTAACCAAATTTTAGCTACTATAAAAGAGAATCTTGAAAAATTAATTACATGCAAATAAACCGTAAGTTTACCAATGTTCAACCGAACGAGAGTCGGCGGGTTCCTGTGTTAAAAAAAAAAAAAAAAGTCTTTACTAAAAACACAGTTGTGTGACAGGAGTATCTTGAATTCGGGCTTCAAACACCTCAACTCCATCTATTTTAAACTGTTTGGTTTTTCATACAGAAATTTCATTAGGTCTCAAATCCATAAAAAAATCCGACTGAGTATTGTGCTGGCTGTCGGCTACCTAACGCACAACCCTCCTCCTTTGTCCGGGCTTGGGACCGGCTATGTCAAGGATACCCCAACATAGGCTATGTCAAGAAGATGGAAGTTGCGGAGATGAGAATGCTAAGATGGATGTGCGGGATCACAAGGAGAGATAGGATTAGGAATGAGGAGATTATGGGCATAGTAGGAATAGCACCGATTGGAGATAAAATGAGAGAAAATCGACTGAGATGGTTCGGCCATGTTAGAAGGCGTCCAACAGAGGCACCTGTTAAAAGGTGTGAAAGCATGGAGTTTGCCAAGAGTAGGAGAGGGAGAGGGAGACCCAAGAGAAGTTGGAAAGAAACTATTAAACATGATCTTGCCTACATGGATCTAACGGAGGACATGGCCCTAAACAGATTTGATTGGCGTCGTCAAATCCATATAGCCGACCCCACCTAGTAGGAAAAGGCTTGGTTTGGTTTGGTTTGGTTTTTCATACAGAAATGCTTTGCACCAAATACTGAAAATTTAAGCCGAATTGATTGGAGCAGTTACCACTATCAATCATGAAATCCTTGGGTTAGCCGTCTTGTCCTAGTGTGTTAAAGGTGCATAGCGTACTGGATTGAAAGGTGATTTATTTATCTTTCTCAAACCTAACTCGCTGATGGCAACATGCTGCCTGCATCCTAATGTTTCCTTTTCTTTTCCTTGATAATTGCAATACTATATTCATTCAACATTTCAACTTCTATACCATTTGATAACATAAAATAAATGGATACTTTTATTGTTAGTTAAGCATTAGGATATTCAATTGAAAATGATTGGTAAATTGTTCCAATATCTTGAGGTAGCAATAGGTAACAACCGTGCTCAGTACTATTTTTTAACCACCATGCCAATTTGTGGCAATAGGGATTGGGCTGGTTACATCAACATAACACATCAATATAAACTATAAATTAGTGAGTCAGGTCAAATCATATGGACGACGAATTGGAGGGCAGTGAGTTGGGTGGGATCCGTATGTGACTATATATGTAGGACCCCCCCAAATGGGCCTACACCTTACATTGACATGGCCAAATATATAATGCAGACAACAGCACTGCAAAAGTCCTATTCTATATTTAGATAAGCAGGATAGGTACAAGCCACAACTTGTCATGTTCAAGTTATGGTAAAGCATTATGATTAGGACAGGTCTTAACTCAGTGGTTTGGTCGCCAATCCACCTATTATTAATTGATGGGAGAGCCATGGTGATGCTCTCTTTCCTTATGAAAATGATAACTCTTTCCCTTCAAAAGGCAGGGAATATTGTGGCCTTCACCCCCCACCCCCCCAAATTGCTTTGCACGAATTTAATACAAGGCTAATGTGCCCTTTCCCCTCATTTTAGTATAGTCATAATTAATTCTTAGAAGATGAGGACATTTCTATTGAATACAAGTTTCTTCAAATGAAGAAGTTTGAAGCTTTCAAATGATGCTCAATAAAAAGAAATGGTGGTGATGACTTGGGGCCCCACTTTTCGCTAACCAATGGAGGATTCATCTACAAGAAAGGTTGTGTTCTACCAAATCATTCATTGGATGATCCCATTCCCAGCAGCTTGTGAATGGATAATAAAATAAAACTAGATCTGGCTATAGCAGGATTGTTCATCACACAAGTTCTGCAAATCAATTATCAAAGGCTTCCGTACCACGTAAGACTGCCACTATTATCACGAGGTTCTGATCAGTTTCTTCCCTGTTCTAAAAAATAAATTTGGTTTTTTTTCGAGGGATCTTTTGTTTTTGGTGCGGGACAAAAGTTTAGTTAGAAATCACCATGAATCCACATTAAATTAAGCAATTGGCTAGGGCCAAGGTTGATATTCTAATTAAGTCTTAATTTATGATCCCAGGAGAGTTTGGATTGGGATAGATTTAGTAGAGAGTTTTTTTATCGCCATCTAATTCGGTGTGGCTCATCTCCCTGCCAGTCAAAGTGACGAGGGATTAGAGAGGAGTAGACTTTTAAATGGTTTGTGACTCCTTTGAGATTGCTCATTTAAGGGAGTTAGGAGTCCTTGTTCATCTACCCCTAGGATAGAGCATTTGCTTCACCTCACACATGAATTGACAAATATACGGCTTATCAATCCCATCTGGGACTATAGCTTTCAAAATGTCTCGAGCAGATTTGAGTGCCCAAATCCTGCAACTTTTTGAGGAAACTAAATTTATAGTTAAGAATGCAACCAATCTGATCTAGACTGCACACCAAAAAAAAAGGTGCAAACGTATCCTGAAGACCAAACTTCAAAATCAGATGGCCTTTGTATCCTAGAGCAAAAAAATAGACTGATGTGATCTATGTTAGACAGAAGCAGTTGTATCCTAAAATTTAGTTTTAAAATTAAAGCGCAACCCACATCTAAACCCCACACCTAAACGGGCTGTTGTGTCCTATCTAAAGCAGTTCTCTTGAAAACCTTTCCCCCTAATGCAGAGGGGACCATTGCATTCTGAGGTGGTTTTGGTATCTTTATTCTGAACTTACTGAGAGACAAAATTTCATTATAAAAAGAGCATAGCCAAAAGTGTCTTGACAACTTCTTGTTCTGCCTTTGCCGACAGCACAATGGGGTTTTTTGTTCTCTTCTATTATTCTCTATATATCTTTCCTAAATCAGACCCAAGTTAGTAGCATTTTGGCCACAGGTTAGTTAGTGTACTATCCTGAACAACACCGATGGTCCAGCTGACTTCATCCATAAAATTCCCCTGAATCACAACCATACATTATAATCAAAATAGTCTAGTGGCCGAGCCCTACCAGCAGATGAGCAGACTTTGCAACCATCCTCTAATGAAACCATTAAGAATCCTAAGATCCTCAATACTCTTGTGATCAAAAGAGATGGTTGGAAGAATACTGATATTTTGGTCTTTCAAGTTTGTTGGTTCGTCTTTGTTATCTTTTCTCTAATTATTACAAAAGTGAATGTGTCGTTTCTCACAACACTCACATTGAAATTGAAACGAAAGCTGATGAGGATTTCTAGCTACCATCATCTTGGTTTTGTGTTTTGAACTTGTGCTTAAATTTACAGACTAGTCCCAGGATTACTTCCACTAAAACCTTTCATATTAAGGAGCCCTGCCAAGTGGAAGCCCATCCCTCGACATCAAGAAGCATGCCTCCCTTTGAAGTTCAACTATCTATCTCTTGGAGTTTAAATATCGTCATCCTTCAAGCTACAGCTATCATTGCTTCCTCTAATGACATCTTAATCAATAGCAATCAACTGGTTATGTAACTTGATAGCAGCCATTCGTCTGTCGCTTGCTTGCTAGAGTTCTTATTCTCAGCATAAACCAAAAATATGGTTATCAGGCCTACTTAACGTGGAGTGAATTGAGATGGGATTTTGAAAATTTTCACCTGTGCAAGCCCCGCACTTGTGCAGGATCTCTAATCCTTGCCACTCAAGCAGTGGACCCAACCTGCATGGAAAGGAAGAACTAAAAATCCCACACTGCAGCGGTGCAGGGTTCCGCTCTAGCTAGGAGACAATCCCCCTTTCAAATCAGAATGGTACTGGTCGATGTCCCATTACAGGATTCTAGAAAGTAGGATTTCCATCCTTGGAGGCTCTTTTTTAACCTGAACGTCCACACGACGTAACTTTCATGAGGCCCATTAATATTAGACCACGGCTGGTAAGGAAAAACTTATTGTAACCATGTGATACCAATTCCAACCATGAAATAGACCTACTCATTGAATTGCAGCCTCAAGGTTCATCCAGGATATAATGGTGGATAATGGCGGATAAAGAATTTTCATTTAAGAGGAGTAGAGGACCCAAGTAGGTAGTTTGGGTTTGGGGGCAAATCCAAAATTCTCTTGATGTGGGTTTTGAAAGTGGACCCAAATTCAATGGGGAGCAACTGCCCTTAAAACCATGAAAGTGGACACAAATTCAATGGGGAGCAACTGCCCTTCAAACCATGAAAGTGGACCCAAATTCAATGGGGAGCAACTGCCCTTAAAACCATGTATGCAGGCCTGCCCGTCGCCTGGATCGGTTTTCATGTATCATATCTAAATCCGGATCCCATCAAGATCTAGCAGCAACTGGAAAAAAAAAAAATTAAATGCGAAATAAGATATGAAATATATTAATATAGCTAGACAAAAGAAATTCAAAATACCCTCCTTTAATATACAAGTGATGCTATTAAATGATTAAATCTAAATAGATGCTCAAATATCAATTACTCAACCTATAAAACTTATATTTTTTTTAATAAGTTAATGTAATTGCCCTGAATCGGATTCCAAGGATCCACATCCGAATGTTTCACATCGACTATTGAGTTTGGCAGAATCCAAAAAAACTCTTCGATACTCAAATAATCGAATAACCATTAACCTAACTCATCTAGGTTTGCTGTAAAAATGAATATGCCGAAAGCAAGCGGTAAAGAAAAACCATTAACCTAACTCATCTAGGCTTGCTGTAAAAATAATACTCAGAAAGCAAGCGGTAAAGAAACAGAATTTTACTGATTTGTCACTTTGTTTTTTTCATCATTATTAAGTGAAACTCTTATTTTGAAAGAAGATTTTTCAAAATAGGACTCAAGTTTTGCCCAAATTTCAAATCAGGACAAAAACTAACTCACATTTCAAAATAAGGTTTAAGTTTTCCATTTACATTTTAAATCAGGACATCTTATGAAAAAATTACATTTTCCAGCTATTTTTTTCCTCTATTTTATTCAAAATACCCAAAATACCTGCAATGAAACGTCAAAACCTAGCAGATTAAATTCACAAAAAAGACAGAGAATGGCAAGCCTGATTGGAAAGATCATGTCCGCTTTCACGTTTGCAATTTCTACCCGACACTAAATGGCTTACAGAAAAGATGGTGGTGAGAAAGAATGCAAACAGAGAAAAGATGTTATAAAAAGCTCTTGCAATCAAAAGCTTATCTGCAGTGGTACCGAGAAACTATGCCACAATTTAAAAAAAAAAAAAATTTTTCTCTAACAAAGTAAATGCAGCTAATAATCTTCCAAACATTTTAAAGAAATGCAATCCATCCCAACACAAAACAGTAGTTCCAGCTAATTACAATACACCCAAACACGCTACAAAGATTCCTCCAAAAAAAACGATAGCATGAACTGTTATCTCTCTGGCCCGACCGAATCTCAATTTCTCACTGGATGTTCTGAATTGAAATGTAAATGGAAAACAAGTCCCGATTTGAAATGTGACTTCTTTTCTGATTTGAAATCTGGATAAAACTCAAACCAATTTTGAAATTTTCCCTTTGTGGAACTCATTGCTCAGTTCAATTGATCGGCCACCTCTCACCCAACTGCCCTGCTCTTCCCACATCTGTGGGTGATCCTCTCAACGTGCTCGAAGAGTGAATTGAAGGTTCAAATTAAGAGACATAAATAATAAATAAATAACTAAATAAGAGGGGTCAAAAAAAAAAGTACCAAATTTCAAAATATCAGGCACCATCGGCTTGGGGTAAACCAAATTAAAAAAAATTAGTAACCTCAAAATTTTCACCCCCTCCAAAAAAGAAAAAAAAAAGTAAAGCTGCACATGTATAATCCACAGCAGCTGTGTCAACATTGATTCTCATCTTTTGGGGTTCGGAAACTCAACACAAGGCATATTAGAGGTATGTAATTGCAGAGCTATCTTATGAATGAAAATGTCAAGGGTATTACTATCAAGTTAAATAATAATAATAATAATAATAATAGGATATCTTTTATTCTCCCTCAATTCTAGGAATCTGTGATACATGTTAGAATCTCGCTTAAATTTTGAGATAAGGAAGATTTTAAGAAACATAAGGATATGATTTACTTATGGTTCAGTGATTTTATCAGATTTGATGAAAACCTGTTTTCATTTCTTCATAAAAGAAGAAGTGTATCAGAATATATGTTGCTTGGTTGTCAAGGATCGAACTAAAAGTCCTAGATACACGTGAATGCATAATGCCTTCACCTTCGATCAGGCCTTATAAGCAAATAAATGGAACATAAAAGACTGGATGAGAATACGGGCGGACAGAAGTGTGGACACATATCCTATGATCTTCAATAGGGGAGATCTTAAACAAATGACTCAGATAGTCAGATTACCCTCTTACAGTCATCAGTGGATCCTTTAACTCCCATGCAAACATACAACAAACCATTCTTAATATTACAAACACAAACATGTTTAGAAGAAAATATGCATGAGAGATTACCGTCTTACAGCCATCAGTGTATCCATTAACTCCCATGCAAACATACAACAAACCATTCCTATGATTATAAACATGAACATGTTTAGAAGAAAATATGCATACGAGAGATTACGGCAATTGACAGCCAGCTCCTTCGTCTATGCAGAACAAGAGCCCTTTTTTTCTTTTTCTTTTTTCTTTTATCCCTTGGTGTTACAGTGGAACTAAGGTGCCAATAGCCCACCCAATACACTGCTTAGCTTTCAGTGTTTTGGTTATGGAGCTTAATATCCCTAACTTTAAGTGAAAGAACACATGCATGCTGATCTTTTTGAGTATTTAATCTAGTAGTAAACATGAGTCTCTCATACAACCCCCTCATAATTTAGAACAAAAGAAAAAGAAAAAGAAAAAAAGATAAACAGAAGTTTCACTTTTTCACTGCCCTCAAATGAAAGCCCCAGCTTCTATGGCTTTGGTCACTCTGCTCCATTTAATAAGGGTCTATTTGTAGTACAAGAAAAAGAAAAAAAGATAAACAGAAGTTTCACTTTTTAACTGCCCTCAAAGGAAAGCCCATACAACAGCTTCTATGGCTTTGGTCACTCTTTTCCATTTAATAAGGGTCTATTTGCAGTACAAAAATTAGAGTGTGTTAACTTTAACTTAATTCTTCATATACTGAAAGTTACATTACAAAAGAATTTCTTCATTTGTTTTCCTTCAACTTCTCAAGGCAATATTATTTCCCCCCTTCTAGTATCATTAGAGTGGTTATTAAGCATTAAGTTTTTGTAGTAGTGACAAATAATAAGTGATATGACAAGAAAAAAAAACACTTAATAAACAATTAATTTCTGGTTTTGGTGTTTGTTTCTTTTGGTTTTGGTGTTTGTCTCATGGTAACTAACACATTTTTTTAGGAAGAGAGAGGAACATTTGGTGACTTGTAAGAGTGGCTCATCGAGGACACAAATTGACTTCTTCTTAACTAGGAAAAGAGACCGTTTAGCTTGTAAAGATTGTAAGGTTATACCGGGGGAGAGCTTAACTTCCCAACATAGGTTGTTGATCATAGATGTGCAGTAACAAAGGTGGACTAGAAAAAAGAAGTTGTATAGATGCTCAAGGACTAAATAGTGGAACCTGAAAGGTGATAAGCAACTAGCTTTAAGGGAAAGAGTACTAGAGGAAGACGTTTGGGCGACAGATGAGAGTGCAAATAATATGTGGGATAAGGTAGCAGAGTGTATTCGAAGGGTAGGGAAAGAAGTCTTAGGAGAATCTAAAGGGGGTGCTCCGGTACAGAAAGAGGCATGGTGGTGGAGCGAAGCCGTCCAAGACAAGATAAGAGTTAAAAGAGAGTGCTTTAAAACTTGGCAAAATGATCGAATTGAAGCGAAATTGGAGAGGTATAAAGAAGCAAAAAGAGAAACCAAAAAGGTAGTTAGTGAGGCCAAGGCAAAGGCATTTGAGGAGCTATATAGGCGACTTGACACTAAGGAAGGCGAAGAGAGATATTCAAGCTTGCTAAAACTAGAGATCGGCGGACCAAGGACTTAAACCAAGTTAAATGCATTAAGGATGAGGATGAAAAGGTATTAGTAAAGGAGGAGGAGATAAAGGAGCGTTGGAAGAGCTACTTCTACAAGTTATTTAACGAAAGCAGTAGTAGTGACATACAATTGGGGCAGCTTACCATTTCTAGAGAAGAA
The DNA here is from genome assembly GCA_012931725.1 of Litsea cubeba. Taxonomy (NCBI): domain Eukaryota; kingdom Viridiplantae; phylum Streptophyta; class Magnoliopsida; order Laurales; family Lauraceae; genus Litsea; species Litsea cubeba. The sequence goes on along the minus strand of CM022951.1, from coordinate 75,092,228 downwards.
GCGAATCATATGTTCTATAGGAGAATCAGTAGGGAAGAAGTTAAAGAAGTATTGAAAATAACGAAGAATGAGAAAGCGGTTGGGCCAGATGGCATCCCTATTGAGGTCTGGAGGTGCTTGGGGGAGGATGGTATTAGTTGGTTGACAAAGCTTTTTAATGTAGTGCTAAAGAGCAAGAAGATGCCTAATGCATGGAGGAAAAGTATTCTTATACCCATATACAAGAACAAAGGAGATATTCAGAACTGTGCGAACTACCGCGGGATTAAATTGATGAGCCATACGATGAAATTATGGGAGAGAGTTATTGAGAGAAGGCTAAGAAGAACAACAAATATTTCAGAGAATCAATTTGGTTTCATGCCTGGGAGATCAACCATGGAGGCTATCTTTCTCCTTAGGAGGTTAATGGAACAGTATAGAGAAGGTAAGAGAGATTTACATATGGTGTTCATTGACTTGGAGAAGGCATATGACCGGGTTCCTAGGGAGATTCTTTGGAAAGTTCTGAAAAAGAAAAGAATTTGTGTCGCTTATATTGAGGCAATAAAGGATATGTATGATAGAGTCGTGACATCTATAAGGACGACTGGCGGCGAAACTAAGGAGTTTCCTATCACGATTGGTCTACACCAAGGCTCAGCGTTAAGCCCGTACTTATTTGCCCTAGTTATGGATGAGATTACAAGACATATCCAGGATGAGGTGCCGTGGTGTATGCTATTTGCAGATGACATTGTTTTAGTGGATAAGACGAGAGAATGAGTGAATGCTAAACTTGAATTGTGGCGGAAAACATTAGAGACAAAAGGGTTTAGGCTAAGTCGATGCAAAACGGAATATATGGAATGCAAGTTTAGTCAAAGTAGGACACCTGGTAACATAGAAGTAAGTTTGGGCACACAAAAGATAGTAGAAAAAGAAAACTTTAGGTACCTTGGATCTATGGTGCAACAGGATGGAGGGATTGATACTGATGTAAGTCACAGGATTCAAGCCGGGTGAACCAAATGGAGGAGTGCTTCGGGGGTCTTGTGTGATCGGAAAGTCCCCCTCAAGGTTAAAGGAAAGTATTATAAGGTGGCGGTACGGCCAGCGTTGTTATATGGATCAGAGTGTTGAGCAGTAAAGCATAATCATGTCAAGAAGATGGAAGTTGCGGAGATGAGAATGCTAAGATGGATGTGCGAGATCACAAGGAGAGATAGGATTAGGAATGAGGAGATTAGGGGCATAGTAGGAATAGTACCGATTGGAGATAAAATGAGAGAAAATCGACTGAGATGGTTCGGCCATGTTAGAAGGCGTCCAACAGAAGCACCTGTTAAAAGGTGTGAAAGCATGGAGTTTGCCAAGAGTAGGAGAGGGAGAGGGAGACCCAAGAGAAGTTGGAAAGAAACTATTAAGCATGATCTTGCCTACATGGATTAACGGAGGACATGGCCCTAAACAGATTTGATTGACGTCGTCAAATCCATATAGCCGACCCCACCTAGTGGGAAAAGGCTTGATTTAGTTTGGTTTGGTTTGGTGTTTGTTTCTTTAGTGCTGTTGACTCATTGCAATTGCCTTCTTTTTCCTTTTCCGTTCTTTTCTTTTCTTTTTTTTTTCTTTTCTTTTTTTGCAGGGGGTGGGGTGGGGGGATGGTAAATAAATCAGTAACCGAGAAATATGCCCCAAGGAGGAGCAGCAGCAATGACAAAAGAAGAACGCCATAAAAAAGAGCAAATAAATAAAAAAAACAAAAGCCTACTAGTTCTAATGCGATCATCTCCTCACATTGAATATTTAAAACCTTTTTGTGTCAAAAATCAAATAATGCATTAGTAAAAGATGTTGTAGATATTTTCAAAGGAAAATTGAAATCCATATCCAATCACTTTTCAATGTAAATAGGAGTTCAACAACTGCGGTTCAGAATTGATTTAATGAAACAGACATAGTTTCGTTTCAAACACAGAAACACAGCCATGGTCCCACATGTCTCGGGTCGCCCCAGGCCTTTCTAACCTAATTTTTTTAGAAATATAATAACCTCAAACGCATCCTTTTCTCCTTCCAGTAGAAAGGAGCTTCAGGATGTGTTGAAGAACTTTTACACTGATTTTTCAAAGGTTGAAATAAAATTTTGTGGAAGATTAAACATTTAAAAGATCAAATGCATTGTTCATCCAAGTGAGAGCACCAATAGGACTATTTTTATAGACAACTAGTCCACAATCCCATGAAATATATCTGGTAGGTGTCCAGAGTCCAGACTCAAATTTATCAGTCACATCTCTCATGAAAGAACAGCTTATTTACTGCTTTGATTTATGCATTTTTAAATTTGCCAGAGTATATAAAAATCATCTAGGTCTTGCTCCAACCTACAAATACCTCAAAACCTAGACACACTTCGATCATGAATGGAAGTCAGCAAAAAAGGCATTGCTTCTTCACTGTATTTGAGCTGCATGAGAACTACAAACCCCATTGAAGGATCAAGTGATTTTCACATTCCATGCCCACAATTTTATGGCCAGACATCACCAATTCAGATCTAAGATAAAACAAAATGGCACATATTAAATCCATTTTGCATGTCTCATTTGATCTCTAGCATCTCAAATCAAATAGATACTCGCATTATGATTTAAAATTTAAACAGAGCTCCAATCAATTTACCAATCTACACAGTAGTAGTATCATGAAACAAAACATAAACCCTAACAAGATCCAGTAATCCCCAAAACCAAAGTTCCAACTGCTAATTGATTCCCTACCAGTACCACGAGGCACTCATCCATCAGGATCCAATAGAAAACTCACCTAGAGCCTGCGGGTGAATCCACCGCCGCCGCCACCGGGCTTGGGGAAGGACGGAACAGCCAAGGGAGGGTCGGGCTGCTTGACGACGCCGGGGAGATCGGCCATGCCGAGGGCAGCAAGCATGTCAATTGTCTCCTTATCGACCTCGATGAGGTCGGTCTTGATGGCGGACTCTTCAGGGACGAAGTCCATTCGGCGCTCGCGCTCCTCCTCTTGAAGCTTGAGGGAAATGCCGCGGACGGGACCCCTCTGGATGCGCTTCATGAGGTGGGTGGAGAAGCCTGCGATCTTGTTGCGGAGGCGCTTTGAGGGGATGATTGCAACCTCTTCGAGGATCTTCTTGTTGGTGTGGAAGTCGAGGGTCATGCGAGAGTAGTACCTCTCGATCACCAACCGCGATGATTTCTTCACTGTCTTCGTTCGAACGCGACCCATTTTCTTCTTCTTCTTCTTGAAGTTGCAGAGATGAGAGAAGAAAACCTGCAAGAGGTTTTTGAGGGGTTTTGGAGAAGACGACGGCTAGGGTTTCCTCCTCTCCCTCTCAGTCTTTCTCTTCGCTCCTTCAATTGATGTGAAGAGGAAGATTTTTAAAGATTAGGGTTTTTTACTACCCTGATAGATTGGGTTAGGTAGTTTGCAAGGTCACTTCAAATGCTGGTCTGCCCTAATCGGGTAGGGTCGGCTCGGGGCTAAGCTTGTTAAATTTCACATGCACTCTTAGGCCCTATTCTTTTTCTAGAATTCCTAATGGGAATTCCGATTGTCTGGGAATTCTAGAATTTCTGTCAGGAATTCAGTGTTTTTTGGCAAGAATCCATAGCATTCCGAAATTCCAGTATTTACAAATGCTAAAAAATAAGCATTTTCAAATCCCACCTCTCCATCTGGATTTCCAAAAACCCACAGTTGCAGGAATTCCGGCTGACCTCTCTTCTGTACTCAACGGTCATGACGGATATAGTGGGGCGACTTGAACTGTGGGCCACCTTTGGAAATCTGGACCCCACATCTGATAGTGGACCTAGGGGCGAACCTAATGGTGGTGGACCCATGGGGATTAGGTCCCATCTGACCCCACATCTTAGGATTTTACAGTACTGGGCGTCATTGACAAAGGGGTTTTCTTATATGAACATTAGGTTGTGGGCCCAGTAGGATCACTTGATGCCAAATCAGGACCTTAGGATCTGTTGTGGGGCCTTGGGCGACCTGGATGATGAGGGTTGATAGTGGGCCCTTGATAAGTGGGGCCCACGATTTCTCTATTTTCCTAACCCCAAGCGAGAAGCATCCATTTGTTACAGAACCTTGTTCTGTAATGAAAATAAGAGAGGAAACAGATGAGTGAGTGTATGGTGGTCTGAGGGTGCATGGGAATAAGAGAGGAAAAGTAGGAAGTTGAATGGAGATGCCACGTGGTGCATTAGTAGAGAGGGGGGTGATGGCTGGGACCATTTGTTTTGGATTTATTTTAATCATGGATACAATATATTATTAGTGGATTAACTACCTGACCCCATTAGTTCATAAGAATGCCAATTTTGTTTGTTCTTATCTAATTATGTGATTTTATTTTGTTTGGCTCATGGACATGTGATTAGTTTTTGCATGGATGTTGTTTTTAATTTTTAATTTTTTATTTTTTACTGCTTGAATTGTGAAATTGGTATGTAAACAGTACATACACGAGTAAAATTCCAGTCAGAAATCCTATAGTTATGAAATAGATAATTCAGAAAATCCAGGAACTCATGAATTCTCAGACATGAATTCAGACATAAAAAAAACAGGGAATTCAGAAATGACAGAATTCAGTAGCATTTCAGAATTCCGTTTTTTTCTTCTTTTTTTTATAACGGAGGTTGTTCCAACCCTTTGGGCCGGACTAATTCCTACGAGCCTAGGGGAGCCTCGTAAATCCCCAGCGGCCCCATTATGTATTATTGGGTACTTAACATGATGCCTTTAAATTACCCAAGAGTTGGGGTTCGAGTTAGGTTTGAATCTAGTTGGATCCACATGAGTCAGACTCATGTCTATGAATCAAGATTAGATCTAATAGTTTTTCTTTTCTTTTTTTATATCGAAGGGTGTTCCAGCCCTTGGGACCGGATTAATCCCTACGGGCCTAAGGGGAGCCGGGTAAATTCCACGTGGCCTCAATATAGTAGCGCAGTTACCAACCCTCAGCCTCAGAGAATAAACTGTGATCCAAAACTAACTGAACTAATCCAAAAAATATATCTTTTGATTTCACAAAGCAGCCTTTGAGTTGCAAATAAACTTGATTGGAGATTTTTTGAGCTTCTGTTGATAGACGTGGTTATGCCAAATACTTCATCTAGTTGCACCCAAAAAAATTTAATAACAGAATTTAGACCTTTCAACAAATATATATATATAATTAAAATAAAACGCATATACACACAAAAAAAAATTGACCATTTTAAGTGTGTTGATTGAGCATCTAGATCTTGAGATAATACTTGAAAGGCAAATTTATAAACGGCCATGAATTTCACAACTTAAAATTAAGTCCATTGATTTACAATTTTAGCTTTGAATACCAATGGAAAGAGAACGAAAAGAGGGCACGTCTTGTGTTAAAAAAAAAAACCCCCATAAGATCAAGTCCCTTCTCCTGTGAGCTTCAAAATAATAAAGCTTATAAAATTGTCACTATTCTTTTTTTTTTTCAATTATATACATAAAAATGTGGACACACAAAGTTGGTCTCAGACTCTCATGGCCCTTGTTAGCATAGATCCAACTAAATAAAAAAGCGCACTTCATGGATTGGATTGGACTTGTGCGGGGGTGTCCGTAGAGGCCAACTTGGACCAGTTATCTATGCTTGCATAGATAAGGCCCAAAAATTAGTGTTACGATTTCCCTAGATTATAAGGGTGTAAAAGAAAATCAGAAGACCCTCTAACAGGCCGAACCGAACCGAATCGAACCGGTTGTTATTAACTGTGTTTCACGATTCGATTAAGGTTATTAAAATTGAAAAATCATGATTCACGGTTCGGTTACGGTTTTCAGTCTTGACTCACGGTTATTAATAGAACCAAATCGTAAAATACGGTTCGGTTAACCGTACCGTTATACTAATAAATAAAAATATAAATGACCTAAATAAAATATGTATATAATGACCTAACTTAAGTAAAGCTTCAAGAAAATGAAACCCTGCCTTATCACTTACAACAACACGTTTTTTTTAGTGATAATTAACAGTAATCGAACCGTCTAATACAGTTAGCCGTTAACGGTTTCTTCGGATACGGTTATGATTCTTAAAAACAAAAAATCGTGATTGACGGTTCGGTTAATATTTTTTCCAAAATGAACGGTTAACCGAACCGTTACACCCCTACTAGACTAGATGTTCGGTAGTCTCTAATATATATATATATATATATATGAAAGAGACTGATTTCAATTGATAAATCAACTCCAACTTTTTTTTTTTTTGAGAAATTAGCTTTAATTTGTTAAATTGGTTTTGGCCGCTCAATTTATTTTGACCGTTTGTCATGTAACTTCTCTATATTCTATTCAATAATGACTCCTCTTTTACTCTTCCACATTTCTCAAAATTTATAACGGTTCTGCTCTCCCTTCTATGATCTAGTGCATCTCCTCTTTGTATATGTCTTTTTTTCCTTTTTTAATTCATTTATAATATCTTCTGCTTAGTTTTAGCATTTCCTTTCTTAATTTTGTTTTATTTTTTTTTCTTAATTTCTTTCTTAATGACAATGCTATTTAATGAATAGTAATGGAAATGTCATTCAATTAAAAATATTTTTTTCTTAATTCTTTCTTTTAATTAACAGTTGTCCATATCCTCAAAATGAATGAAAATATTTAGCTGCCTTTGCCGATGTACATTTGAAGAGAGGATAACAGTTTTGTGTGTCATGTTTGCACTAGTTTTGTTATGAGCAGTCTTTATGCGCTTGCACCGGCACAAGTGTTGAGGACTTGGCCATTCATCTGCAACCACCCATGGATCATGCACGACAATGTCTTCCAAAACAATCATTTGTTTTGGGTCTGTATGTAACATAGATATATACATATATATTTCAAGAAACTAAAAAGGATTTAGGCAAAGTGCTTTAGCTGAGAGCTTGCAGAGAAGTGCTTCCAAGTGCTTGAGGTGTGAATTGTTGTACTTCCAAATGGCTAATGTATTATTAACAATCTGGACATAGGTATAATTTTCATATAAAAAATTTGTACCAAAAATATAAATAAAGAAATAAAAGATAATAAAAAATTGATGGTGCTCTCGCAGTAGAAGTGACAAGTGTGTCCCCATGCTAGCTTACATGGATTAAGATCTACCATAATAATAAATTAAATGTTTCGAACCTGTTCTTGTATGAATGAATGTGGTACCTCAATTAAACCTAAATTCTTAATTTTAGATTCAAAGTACCTCTAAATCTTTTTGATACTGCTTGGGTCGATAGTGATGCATGTCTGCCCTAGCCGAATGTAAATGTTAAGGGATCGACGTTGATCCTAAAAAAATAAAGGATTTTGAGCGGGAAGGCTGGTATAGTGTGAATTTAGCTAAAGTGATGTTTTTGGTGCAATATTCTGGCTCCAAAAGTGCTTTTTTTTTTTAATCCTCTTTTTCTTTTGGCACTTTGTTCTCTCCAAAAGAATCACTCTTTTTCAAAAAAAAAAAAAATGTTCATAAAAAATGAGCTTTTTGAATTAGATTCATGTGTGAGAAAAGAGGACGCCTTTCTTCTTTGCTCTTGTTGTATTCTCCAAATGGAAATTCCATCGGTGCTTTCCCGATTCCGTCATCCAAACGGCTTAACGGAATCCCAATCCCCGTTAACGGACCTCGTAGCAGCTCTGGAGCACGCAACCCAGAGCGCCAAGCAACTCTCGCACCACTCCTCCTCCGAATCCTGCCATCTACCCAACGCCTTCGCTTCTCTCCGCAACGCCCACCTCCAAATCGGCACCTTCCTCGACCGATTCCAGTCCATGGAAAAAGAAGAAGAAGACGAAGACGATCCCATGGCCGAAGAGGACAGCTCCAGCTCCAGAGCCATGGAGAAGGTCCAGGAAGGGATGAGGGACTGCGCCATCCGCAACCCCAAGCGCTGCAAGCGCCCCCTCTCTCCGTCCTGGGCCGCCGAGGACCGCACGCGGGAGCCGTCCTCATACGATCCGTCTCAGCGGCAGAGGTCATTGGATCTTGTATTCCAGTTCCATGGCTAACGCTAAGGTATGTTTGTATTCTACTTTTGTTTTTTTTTTCTCAAATTGGATGTCTTTGGATCTTGTTTTTTAAGTTTCTTTGAAGGTTTGAATCAGCTTTACTACTTGAACTAGTTAGATGAGTTAATTTGTCTGGTAAAAATCATAGCTTGTCATCTTAATCTCTGTTTCAGGAATGAGTGAGCATAGTTGTGTGTTTGAGGACCCTGATCTAACTTTTTTTTGTTTTTGTTTGGTTGAAATAACTCAGTTTCTTTCATGTTTTTACACACTTACAATCTTAAATGATGAGAGCACCGACTTCCAAGCAATTTATTTGTATTTACCACGGCGATGATATGGTAGTTTGTTCTTAGATTTATTTTGGGACAAGTGTACTTTCCCAGAATCTCTTGTGAAGTTGTTACAAAGTTTGGGATTGTGTTTGGCTTTTTCCAATGATTTTGGGGGGATTTTGTTGTTATCTTATGTCCTGTGCTTTGGGGCATATGGAAGGAAAGACAGAACTGAATCCCTTTCAAGTAGTGTTATTCTATAATACATTGGTAATGTTGACTGAGGCACAGCTTGATTTTCACTGGTTATGAAATAATTTCTTGGCATCTTTGTAGCATTGTTAATGGTTAATGTGCAAAATTTATAGTCAGAAAGAGGAGAAGGAAGAACAGAATTAGGAAATTAAAATTTGATGGGCATAAGGAGCAAGGTTGATGTAGTTCTTCTATGAAACTCAAGATGACTTCCTTGACCTTATTATTTAGTTTCATGAAGTGGAAGTTATGGTGTTAAGAGATAAATTGGCAGTCTTTGCAAATCTTGGCTTTTGTGGGCTTATGGTTGAGAGATTTAAGGACTGAATGGTGAGAATTCATTGCCAGAATGAGAATGGGAGAGCAGGAATTTTTTTTCAGGCAGGCTCAATGAGCAGGACGAATGGGGTTTTGAGAAGATTCAGATGACTAACTTGACCTTACTGGCTGCTAGATGCTCGTGAAGTGGTTGTAAAGCGTTAATAGAAGGAATTGCCAATTTGCACTAATACATACTTATGTATGTTTATGGTTGGGGGAGACTCAAAATATCATTTTTTTATGGGTGTACATTCTGCTCTTGACATTTGATGAGTCAAGCCCAATCCGGATCGCGATAATGAGTCAGGTCCAAGTAACCCGGTCCGTCTAGGATCATGGGTCAGGCCAGTAGCCCCGTTGAGATCCGGGTTTCGTTAAACGAAGCCTCGTCACCTCATGCTCCAAGTCATCGCGACAAATTCCTCCCCTAACCTGCTTTTACCAAGTCTCACGGAGAGGATCTCACCTGCCTTCCACCTGGCTCGATCCTCAAGGACACGTCTGACGCTCCAAAGAGACGTTGAACCGATTGCATCCCCACCTGGTGGGGAAGAGTTATAAATAGAGCCCTCTCATCACTTGAGAGATGATGGTTTTTTGCATACTTTCTCATATCTGTAACCCTCGACATTAATCAAAGATCACCATTTTGAAGTGGACGTAGGTCACGCTTGACCGAACCACTATAAATCTCTCATCTCTCTTCATTTACTGCACAGTATTAATTATCTGACCGGTGGTGTCCGAATTCCTCTATTTTGGCATCATCAGTTTGGCGCCGTCTGTGGGAACGAAAATCAAAACTAAAGTTCTCACTTCACACATCTTCTTCAGAAATTATGGTGATCACCACTAGATCGACAAGACGAGCAGAGGGCGAGTGTAGCCCTCCACCAATCAATCCTACCTCGAATGCTCCTGCTCCCACTCCTCAGCAAATGATGGAGACCATGCAGCAGCTGGTGACTCAAAACCAGCAAATCCTCCAGCTTATGCTCGCAGGGCAAGGAGGAGCGCCATTCGGTGGGATACAGCAGCAGGAGGCAACACGCCCGCGGGGCCCGACTGCTCCGCGAAACGGAGCACCTCACCCGGGCGCCCATCCCCTGGGCGCCCAGGGCAGAGGACTTCATATGGGCGCCCAGCCCACTCTCCATCACCTGGGCGCCCATCCCAATGGCGCCCGGGGTCGAGGAGTTCCCCCGATGATGCAGCTCCATCGCGCCCAGGATGCCTCTGCCGGCGCTCCCTTGGACCCCCCACCTGGCCCGATCCTGGTTGATCCTCAAGGTCAGGCTTATCATGCAGTGCCTCCACCTCCAGGTGGAGCCCAGTTTGCAGAACCTCAGGCTAATGATTCCCACTTCCAAGAAGGGGGAAGTGAAAATAATACAGTGGGGGAGGAAAGCTATCTCCCTGGTCCTTCCAGAGAACCCCATAATCCCTGGGACGAAAAGATCAAGGAGATGCAAAACCAGCTGGGAGAAGTCTACAACGCCATGAAGGCGAAGGCACCGGAGATAGTGGATCACCTAGTCGGGCGAACGAACACACCGTTCAAGCCCGATGTGGTGAACTACCCGCTTCCCCGAAAGTTCAAGATGCCGTCCATGGAGACCTTTGATGGAAGAAAGGATCCATTGGACCACCTGGAGACGTACAAAACCAAAATGCAGCTGCATAATATCCCTGACGAGATTATGTGTAGGGCATTCCCAACCACATTGAAGGGTTCCGCCCGGCAGTGGTTTGCCAATCTCGCCCCTACCTCCATCGCCACCTTTGCGGAATTAAGCAAGTCCTTCGTGTCACATTTCATCGGAGGACGCCGCCACCAGAAGCCTGCCACACACCTGCTCAGCATAAAGCAGGATACAAATGAAAGCCTCAGGAGTTACCTCACTCGTTTTAACGAGGAGGTACTTCAAATTGAAGAGCCTGACGACAAGGTGTCCATGACAGCCTTCCTCGGAGGTCTCCGTTCATCGAGATTCCATTTCTCAGTGATGAAACGCCCGCCAAAAAGCATGCCAGAGCTACTAACAAAGGTTCAGAAGTATATAAATGCTGAAGATACCACAAGGGCTAGGCGAGGGGAGTCCTCCAGAGCAGTCGACAACGGGAAGGGGCGAGACAGAGAGGAAAGGAAGGATAGAAGCAACAAGCGAAGCAGGACAGAGAGGCTACCTGTCAGAGACCAACGCGGTCCTGCTCCGCAGAGAGACAGACAAGCATTCACTCCTCGCGATGCAGTGGTTGAACACATTGCCAGGGAACGCGGAACTGTTGAAAATGAATTTCCAGTAATACCATAAGAGAGTCAAAGTAGTGAGGGTTTGGGGGCTTGGTTTTGTTAATTTTGTGTAGCACTAAACAATGGATTAATAAAATCATTTTTTATCAGTGCTACAAGTTAAAAAAAAAAATAGAGTCCCCTGCCCTCTAATTACTCTCAAAGTTGTCCTCGGCATCACCATAGACATCATCAGTTTGGCTGAGGCATGCTCCATGGCGAGAAGCACCTCACCGGGCGTCATCACCATGGCGCCCAGGGTAGAGGAGCACCTCACTTGGGCGCCCATCATCATGGCGCCTAGGGTCGAGGAGCACATCACCATCGACATCATATATAAGAGCTGCCACTACAATCATCAAGCCCCTCAGTCAGCACGAAGCCTAAGAGGACAATATCTGGGAAAGCAGTTCTCTCATGTACCGCCCCAGTCATTGTCTCCACAACGGTCTCTCTGAGCATCACCCTCTCACGGGTCTGTACAAGCTCAGCCTCATTGAGCGAAGCCCTCTCGCGGGTCTTCAGAAGCTCACCTCACTGAGCGAAGCCCTCTCGCGGGTCTTCGGAAGCTCAGCCTCATTGAGCGAAGCCCTCTCACGGGTCTTCAGAAGCTCACCTCACTGAGCGAAGCCCTCTCGCAGGTCTTCGGAAGCTCAGCCTCATTGAGCGAAGCCCTCTCGCGGGTCTTCAGAAGCTCACCTCACTGAGCGAAGCCCTCTCGCGGGTCTTCGGAAGCTCAGCCTCATTGAGCGAAGCCCTCTCGCGGGTCTTCAAAAGCTCACCTCACTGAGCGAAGCCCTCTCGCGGGTCTCCAGAAGCTCAGCCTCACTGAGCGAAGCCCTCTCAAGGTCCTTCACAAGCTCAGCCTCTGCCTTGGCCGCCCTCTCATAGGCTACTAAGAGTTCGGTCTAAAGCCTGGTCGCCCTCTCGCGGGCCGCGGAAAGATCAGCCACGGAAGTTCTTCCAGCTGGCGCAGCCCTCTCCTAGCTGGCACGCCCTCTCCTCAACTTGAGAAGCTCTCTCATTTCTTCTTCTGGGATGACCCATCAGAAGTTACCGAGGGGCAGAGTCTTGAAATTTACATGTGTTAAGGGATATATCATGCGCTACGCAGAGGGGGTCCGGGGGTGTCCCCCGGCGGGGGTCGAGCTCCCCCGGGCGCCCAAGTCCCTCGGCGCCCAAAGCATCCCTCGGGCGCCCCGGACTCCCCCGGGCGCCCAAGTCCTTCTCTCCTCGCCCAAGGGGGGATCTCGCCCAACTTGGCCTCACTGCGTGGGCTGCTCGCCCAAGGGGGCATCACCGCGCCTCCCTCGCCCTTGCTGCTCGCCCAAGGGGGGATCTCGCCCAACCTGGCCTCACTGCGTGGGCTGCTCGCCCAAGGGGGCATCACCGCGCCTCCCTCGCCGCTGCTGCTCGCCCAGGGGGGCCCCTCGTCCTCGCCCAGCGCTGCCAGCGCGCCGCCCGCGGGGCCCGCTCCTCCCTCGCCCGAGCCTCCCTCGCCCAGCGCTGCCAGCGCGCCACCCGCGGGGCCCGCTCCCCCCTCGCCCGCTGCCAGCGCGCCCGAGCCTCCCTCGCCGTGGCTGCTCGCCCAAGGGGGGCCCACGACGCCGCCTGCGCTTCCCTCGCCCGAGGCAGCCAGCGCAACGCCCGCGGTGCCCATCACCTCCTCCTTACCTATTGAGGGATCGCCGGAAACGCCAACGCCAGTGCCTACCCTGCTGCTTGCCACCATCTTCTTCTCTCCCAATGGTTTTTCTGCAGAACCAAGTTTCTTTCTTTTGAAGAAATCATACTCTAGGGCTTATTTTATAGCCAGAGTTTTCAAAGATGAGTAACCCAAGCCGGGAGGACTCTCCGAAATACAAATCTGCAGGAGCAAGCAAGGTTAAAATCGGGAAGAAGAAAATTTGTCAAGAGAGACGAAATTGGAATTTATCAATGCCCCCTTTCAAAATAAAAATATATATTATTATTTGGGCACGGGGCATTGAGGGGGCAAATGATGAGTCAAGCCCAATCCGGATCGCGATAATGAGTCAGGTCCAAGTAACCCGGTCCGTCTAGGATCATGGGTCAGGCCAGTAGCCCCGTTGAGATCCGGGTTTCGTTAAACGAAGCCTCGTCACCTCATGCTCCAAGTCATCGCGACGAAGTCCTCCCCTAACCTGCTTTTACCAAGTCTCACGGAGAGGATCTCACCTGCCTTCCACCTGGCTCGATCCTCAAGGACACGTCTGACGCTCCAAAGAGACGTTGAACCGATTGCATCCCCACCTGGTGGGGAAGAGTTATAAATAGAGCCCTCTCATCACTTGAGAGATGATGGTTTTTTGCATACTTTCTCATATCTGTAACCCTCGACATTAATCAAAGATCACCATTTTGAAGTGGACGTAGGTCACGCTTGACCGAACCACTATAAATCTCTCATCTCTCTTCATTTACTGCACAGTATTAATTATCTGACCGGTGGTGTCCGAATTCCTCTATTTTGGCATCATCAACATTATTCTTTCGGTTTTCTTTTTTATGACATCCAGTTATGTGCCAACAAGTGGAAACATACATTTCATACACATAAGAGTAGGGACAAATCAATGCTGGATTCATTTGCGAAAGAAGGCATAGATAGGGAAGACATAGCTACTTAAAGTTTTTTTTTTTCTTCTTATGTAACTTTCATGTATTATCCTGTATGTCTAGTGTCTACTAGGTTGGGATTTGGAGCCTCACACTGGTTGCCGAGAAGGGTTCAGAGGAGTAATTTTCATGGTCATTCCACTTCATCAATTGCTAAAAATCCTTACTTTGAAGCTATAACGTAAATCATCACCATAGTCATGAGTCTTATCCCATTAAAATGGTATCAGCTAAAGCAATAACTTAAATGGAGTTATGCACTAAGATGTATCCACCATATTTTAGTTCGTCCGACTTCAACGATGCATAAAAATCCTTACTTCAAAGCTAGAGCTTAGAAGGGGCTACCCAGCTAGGTATATCCATTCTATCAATTATGCATAGCATTCATTCAAGATTACTATAAGCTCAATAGAGTTATTAGAACTGCAGGAGAAAGACTTAGATGCATGATCTCTTAGAGCACAAACAGTATGAAGCCTTAGAACAATCTCTGAAACATAAAAGGGCTACTGAAAGTTAGAAGATATTGAACATCATTACACATCTAAGTTTCTTGGCCCATGTTTTTGTAAAGTTTGGGAAGAAAAATGCCCATTTAGTGCTCATCCACTTGTGCTCTTAAGAACCGCCTACTATAAAGGTCCACACTCTTAAAAGTTTTAAGCTCCTTTTCCTCCTAATGTTGAGCAACAAAGGGAGAGCCTGAAACATCACAAGAATTTTCCAGGGCCTAACAGGCTATTTACATATTATGTGAATATCCTCCTTAAGCTGTGAACAACAGAAGATGACTGCGAGGAGGATTTGAGCATTTTCTTTCACTGCTGGCAGAATACTTTTTAGTAGGTTGTACTTGTAAGGGTGTCAACAGGCTATGGATGGGTTGCATGAATTAATCTATAGGTCCAAGATGGGTCCTGTAACTAATACCCAGGGCTCATGTCTAGAGCACTGTCGGTCTGTCACAATTATCAATGACATTTTGAAAATGTTATGATATTGTCTCCATATTTACTTGAAAAGGCGTTTTTGGATAATATCCTGTTATTTTCAAATTATCGGTACAGTTGAACAAATTGTGAGAAAATGGTGTCACTATAGGAATAAAAATGGAAAAATTGTGCAAAATCTATAAAAATTATTTTTAACAGTAATTTAAGTTTATTTTATAATTATTATTTAAAATCAATTTATTTTTATCTGATCAGAGGCAAATATCAAGTTGGGTCTGAGTTTGAGTTTTGCTAAATGATCTGGTGCTTTAACGGATGAAACAGTTAAATGCGCATTTTCTTGCTTTCTTGAGATTAAGGAGTTGGATGAGGCAAAGACCAGGGCTTTGCTGTAGGGCTTCAATCTTCAATTGCAACTGCCCTTTGCTTACGAACTAGCTAGAGGATCCATAAAGAGCTGCTCCATGATGCAGTTGATAGTCAAATCTATTCGAAAATGATTGTGGATCAGTCAGATTTAAAAACCTTGTTGGCAGTATAACCTAGCATCTCCCATTGGTTGTATATCATCATCATCATCAAAACCTTGTCCCAATTATGTTGGAGTCGGCTACACGAATTATGTTTCTCTATTCCGATCTATCTTGAGCCAAATCCTTAGATAGTTTACACTTCTTCATATCTATTTTTACTACGTTCATCCACGTCCTCTTTGGCCTCCCCTTCCCCTTTGGTGGGCCATCAACCTTCATAGCCAAACTTTTCGTTATAAGCGCCGTTGCTGGCCTACGTTGGACATGCCCAAACCATTGGTTTTGTATACGCTTCATAATGATAGGATACAGACCATTATGGAGACGAAGATATAGGAACTAGGAAGTGTGGAGTGAGGGAACTTATAGGTAGCCAATCTTTACTAAACTTTGCCCAAGCTTATAACTCCAATGTATTTCTTGATCAAGCCAATGCAATAGTAATGTGTGGGATCTTATACGTAGCGAGTCATTACTAGACTTTGTCACAGCCCTGCCCAACAAGGATGAAATTGTCCGCTTTGGCCCACGTGCGCGCATGGGGACTTTCCAGGAGGTCACCCCATCTTAGTACTGCTCCCGTCCGAGCATGCTTAACTCTAAAGTTTGGATGGTTTTCGGGGCCGCACAGTTTTAAAATGCGTCACGTTGAGTTAAGACGGAGTTTGACTTATAACTTATAAGCCCAGGGTCGGGACTTGGATATTTCCGATGTGGGACCGGCGGAGACTTCTCCGTTTGAAGCCCGTGGTTGACACGCTACACCGTGGTTAAGGGTGCCGCCTGGACTGAGTTCTCATAGACTTCGCCCAAGCCTATAACTCCAATATATTTCTTGGTCAAGCCAGTGCAAAAGGTGATTTTTGATAAGTCTTCCTGATTTTGAGATCAAGAGGTAGAAGAAGAAGGATGAATGAAAAGTATTTTTTATGGTTTCACTGAATAGCCCATTTGAGCAAGTTGCCACTGTTTACTGAACTGTTGTGGGGAACTCATCACACATACACAGTTGGGCGATTTTCTCTTGGCCGGCAAAAGGAATCTGGATTGGGGGCCTGTGACTTGTGAGTACCATACACAAAATCGAGGACATTGCTTCCACATTGACTTGACTTTGTTGTGCTCCAAGAGGCAAATGATATTGCCATTTCCTTGGGTTAAGTAGGCAATCGGCCTTCATGTATTTGTCAGCTTTGCTTAGTGCTCATTGCTTAGTCTATATTTCTTTGTATTTGATAAGTTTGTTGCTAATTGAAAGAGGGAGGAAAATGTGGCTAGAAAATTTATATTCTTGCTACTCTTTCGCCTGCAGAATCATCATGTTACATCACATAATGAATATATCTGACTTGAGAGAGATTCAGAGGGACAACTTGGAGCTGGCTGTTTTGATTGTATGAGAATCATCATCATCATCTGCATCAAAGCTTTATCTGATAAATCTGGGGCTGGTTAAAAGAGTTTTACTCCATTTCAACACTGAAAAACCAAATAAAGTTAAGCCCAAAAACCCATCTATATATTCCAAACTTATAAAATGATCTCTCTCTCTCTCTCTCTCTCTCTCTCTCTCTCTCTCTCTCTCTCTCTCTCTCTCTCTCTCTCTCTCTCTCTCTCTCTCTCTCTCTCTCTCTCTCTCTCTCTCTCTCTCTCTCTCTCTCTCTCACACACACACACACACACACACACACAAAAAACGCAATGTGCCTGAGTGTGATATTGATATTACCTAAAAAAGAGACCCTCTTAGTAGAAAAGGATCTACCTACATATCTACATTGATGCAAAACCCATCTACTTAAGGTCTCCTTTGTGAGTTTTTGCTTCCACTCTACCTTATCTAATGCAATCCTTAGTCACTCTACATACTAACACTTCTTTCCCCGTTCATTCTACATATTAACACTTCTTTCCCCACTGCTTCATCTAAGGTCCAGGCTTCTATCTTCTCCTAGTACCTTCCATTACTAACCCTTTGATTTGTCTCACAAAGTAGGAGGTACAAAGAAAACAACCAATCAACATGGATTGGCCAACATCAGTATACAAGAATTATATTGAACAAAACTAAAAGAAATTACATAGAAAAAATGACAAAAGGAAAAGAACAATCCACCCCTTGCTTCAACAAAGAGTCCACTATTCCATTGGCTAAGCATAAATCTGTTTAAACTTGTTGGGTTTATGTCTTGTATTCTGGGTTAACTAGATTGGCCCATTGGGTTAGCCGGGGGCCAGGTTTTGGGTCAGGGGTATTTTGATAATTGTACTGGGCTTTCGTAGGGCTTAAGAAAGAGAGTGTTATAAATATGATATAACTTGTATCCATAGATCTAAGAGTGCAAAGTAAGAGTAGTTTCTCTTTGGCCTTGGACGTAGGCACATCATTAAACCACATAATCTCTCGTGTCTCTTATCTTGTGTGACTTGATTGTCGATTGCAGGTATTCACGCTTCCGCACGCATGTTCACAACAAAACTCTTCTTGAATTCATGAGGACAACATCTTGATCTCATTAAGAAGGAAATGGAACTTCTATGGACCTCCACATAATGATGGGTACCCAAGCAATAGCAGTAGACGAATCGCTTTCCACAATCAGTTTGATTTGGTAAAAACGTACAAACATATAAAGAGCCTAAAAAATATCCAACACTTCTGCATCATTTGAATCTTTAACATTGGTATATACTTAGAGAACATCATTTTACACTTCCCTTCTATCATTACAAAGCACCCCTCCTATACGTGCCAGACTGGTTTTCCTCTTGCCACCCCATCTCTGCCTAGTATATGTTATGTGCTACTTATGTTATGTCTTCATCATTTTAAATTTCAGCTGAGCCCAGGTCAACTCAGTTGGGCAGTATTGGACTTGGTACCTACCTAGTTTCTTGGACTCGGCAATTTTCGTAAAGGACTCCGTGGTCATCAAGTTGGCAACCAAAATTGAGTTTTAAAACCATAGTTCTTTAGTTGTTTGGATTTTGAAAGTGTTGGCCCTCCATTAATCAAATCAGGTCATAGTCGGCATTGGGGACTTGCATAGTATATATTTGGTATTATCATTAGGCTTTTGAAGCATCGTTTTACAAGTGCAATCTGGTGATTCTTGGAACACCCCATGGTCCATGATGTCCCTTCCAATCCACTTCCCATTGACCAGGCAGTTGTTCTTGGCTTATCACACAAATGTCAGTACTTATAGTAATGTCCATTTTACTATGATAATGTACAACCATGATGCAATACATATAGGAAGAGTGATAATGTCCCACACAGCCTAGGGACATTAACACAAAAGGACAAAACTGACAATTATCCTGAATGTCAACAAAACATAATTATTCTTCAGTGACCTTTTACTTTCTAAGCTTCTCCTTCCTCTTCCTGCTAGAGATGTTATTTGCCTAGTTGATGCATATGAGTTCTACATTTGTCAAATTCCATTTATTTTGGCTAATGCGTGCCCTTGGTGCAGGCATTCGAACGAGAAGAAGAGGGATGCATGTGTCATGGATGGGTGGGTTCCCTGATGAAATCAGCAAAGGTTTCTTGGCAATTGAGTTACTTGTTTACTATCTGTATAATTTATTTTTCTCCTAGTCTGTGCCCTCAAAAAACAGGGACAAGCATATCTTTGTAAACAAGAAACCTCAACCTGATTCCTGTACCTTTCTGTATCTGTTCTGCCCTGATTTTAAAGTTTAACATCTCATAGATACCTCAAGAAGATGGTTATTTGTAGCTGTTAGCTGTTCATTCATGAGTATGAAGGCAGCCTAGTCCCTCACCTGTGTCTCTAGCGGACCATGTTATTGCTCTTGTATTCGTGATGTTTGCTTTATCAGTTGGGGTTGTAGGGGATGGATCTCATAATGGATAAGCGTTATGTGAAAAATCAGCAGTCTTACATTATCATCATTAACTCTTGATTTAGAGGTCTTAAAGTTTATCAGTCAACTATAACATATTTTTATGAGATTCAATCCAGTAGTGAAAGGTTAGATGAGGGTAAAACTAGACCTGTTGTCAATTTGAAGTGGATAATGATATCCAAGTCTTGGGTGGGCCCTATAAGGTTGAATCATACATGTAGCAATTGCTTTTGTCTCTGCCACAACCATTTACTGATAGTAGAAGTTAAAAGTAATTAGAGTGGAACTGATTACTGGGCGAGTCCACTTCCAAATAACCAAATGTGAACGACCAATTTCTTTTCTTGCTTGGCATGTTCTTGCTTTTTTTTTCTTTACCCATTCATTTGCAAGCCAGTGATCAGATTGCTACGGTCACCATCTGGGTTGATAATCGGTTGGTTGAGGCACAAGCTAGTGCAAGTGGGAGTTGTGACACGTGTGCACATGTGCATCATTCCCCCGTGTTTTTTTTTTTTTTTTGCTGAAGATCATCCCCCCCCCAATGTTTACTATTACTTTTTTTTAATGGTTTAATGATTCTAGAGAAGATTAAAGTAATCAAATCCATGTAGCCACATATGTCTTTTACTGTGGTCTTTTCATTTTTCTATTAGACCTCCATCTCTTTCTATGGAATGTGAATGCTGTTACAACGGTCAATCCGCTGGTAGCCCAATGGTGGGCCATCTCCCTAGCCATGGATACAACAAGGGAACCTATCCACAGACACAACAGGGATCGATCCCTGGGTGGGGCTTGGGTATTCTGTGTATGAGCTAGAGGGGTAAAAAAGGAAAGAAAAAAAAATGTCGTTACAACGGTCAAAACCTAAGTATCCAGAGCGAGAGCAGGAACGGAAACGGGAGCGTCGAAACGCTAAATTTTAAAATAATTAAATGTCCAGAGTGCCTATACAACATTGTGTTTATGAGTTTATAAATAATTAACTAATGGGCACAAATATATCTTATCCAAATATTTAAATATAAAAAGTGGAGAAAAAAATTAACTTTATAATTTGATCACATAAAATAGATAATAATTAATATCCGCGCTTGGAGCATTTCAAAATCGTACTTTAAAAATGGTTAAATCGTGCTCCGAGGATGGATCCGCTCTCAAAGCGGGATCCGCATTTTCGTAACAGTAGAAGGGAGAGGGGGAGTTTCCGGTTACTGGCGTCAAAACTACCATTAAATTGGAAGTTCATAGGTGTTCTCATCCCTGCAAAAGATCTACTAAAACCCCCTGTCGTCCTTATCATAGTTGCTTTATATTTTTAAAACATTTCATACCCTCTTACTTTTGCCTTGGGTGGCTTGTAGTGCAAGCAATTGATACCCTTTAATAAAGGTACAGAGTTGGTGGAGGAGATGGGCCCTTTGCCTTGTGAGTTTGCAAATAAAAAAACATATGGTGTTTGATTGCACTGTTTGCATCGATAAAGACTTTGATAGTACTATGTAAACTTGTATACTGTCATGATCCAGACAAGAAAATTAGCCTTTAACTTTTTGTGTGGACATTATAAAGTTTTCAGTTAAAGTAGTCATTAACTAACATAGTAATGAAACTAAGACCTGTTACCGACATGGAATCAATTGACTGAAAATCTAGACTCTAGTCTGTGGGTACCATTGAGTGTAGTATTCCTTTGATCTCAACCTTGATTTCCCACAGCATTGCCGTGTCAGGAAAAAAAGAGAGATGAGAAAAGAAGAGGCAAGTTGATGCAGGTGAAACTGCAAAAGCATTTGTGGTGGACTGGTGGTGATGTCAATGCAAATCCATAATGCGAAAGATTAGCTCATATAGCTCAATTGACAGTGTTTTCACAATTCACAAGAACAAAATATAAACATGCAAATAAGGTCTACTTGATAGTAGGAGTTTGAGGAGTTTTTGTCTACGAATTTTAAAACTATTAAATCTTTGTCAGAAACTCTGTTAGGAGGATTTCTCAAATTCCAATCTCTAAGAAAGCATTTAGAATTTCAAAAGTTTGAAACATCCTATGCACTATTGTAGCCATTTCCCTGTTGCTAGCTATTGGGTTCTAGAATTTAGACAATTTGGGAGAGAAGACCTGACAAGAATCTCAGGTGAATTCCAGTGAGAGATTTCACTCACTAAACAAAAGAGTGCCGAGTGCCTACTTTTTTCATGTAAAATGGTCATTAAATTATCTCCCCACCAATGAAAAATGAATTGAGGTAAAAATTAATACAAACCCACCGTCTAGTAAATCAAATCCGAGGAAAGTGAAGATTCTACATGAGTCCTTTCCAAAGTAGTCACCCAAAAAGAGAAAAAAAAAATACTGTAAAGCCTTAAACATAAATTATTTATTAAAGCATTAACATGATTCACAGTGGGCTTGAAAATCAGTTGTAATTGGTGGAGGTATCCAACTTGACCAGTTCAGATCCATCAGCGAAAGTATTCAGGTGAAACTTTATGGGGACTTCTTCATTCCATAAGAAACCAACATAAACAACTAAACAATACTTTTATTCCTTTGGTGTGATATGACTCTTTTCAAAAGATCAATTATACATTAAGGGAACATCCAAGTCAAACTTGGACTTTAGAGGCTTTTGCATTCCAGTAAACCAAACCTTTATAAGCAACAAATTTTGCTGTTTAATCCTTTGGCATGGTATGGTTGAAAGTATTCGTTTAATATATATATGTCAATGTAGAAGCCATTGAGAGATAGATTGTTCCTTTGGAATGATGTGTATGATGTGTACCTTTTAATAGAGAAATTTTCTCCTATGGGATTCCTGCAATATTGTAACATTGTTGTGCTGGATTTTAGGTTTGCAACTTCAATACAAGGGGAAATCCGCCTTTTGTACACAACCTCAGATTGATAATCCCACATCATCCATGTGCGGGACTCTTGCTGGGTATTAAGATTTGTTGGGTGCCATCTATGGTTAAAATAAGCAATCTCTGACATACACTTGTTATCAAAGTGTCCACCATGCATGCGGGGCCCACCTATGACTCACTCACCAGGCACCACTTGCTGTGACCTGCCGTTGGATCCCTTTTTGTAGCCATGCCAATTGGTTATCTTTTTCCAATGAAGAGTTTCAGTCGCCATCACAGAGCTTTCAGATGTGGTCACATTTTGAATTATCAACAGCATGGGTCCCACAGCTATCCCACTAGTTCACACCCCCACCCCCACCCCCACATAAAGTGTCACGCAAGAAATCATAGACGAAAATATTTATAAAATACACACACGTTCATACTTCATAGGGCAAGGCGGAGCCCTTTGGCAAACCTGATCTTTGGCTTTTTAGAGCCTCGCTTTAGGTTTTGCTTAAAAATCCTGTGGGCCAAGCTGAGACTCAAGTGGCAAGTAGCTTGGGTAACAGTTTGGCTTTGCTCATTGCTCAATATATCACACTTATCAAGGGTTCTTATGTAGGTTCATTACCCCACTTCTCACCAGAGTATCTAAAGAACGATTTTTAAATATATATTTCTCTTTTCCATGCGTGCGTAACCTCTTTACATATATGTGGGCTCTCTTGACTTCCAATACTCTTGATTGGGGTACCCAAAAAAGAAAAAAAGAGAAAAGAAGAAGAGGAGGAAATACCACACTTATCGCGAGGGTGGAGGGGAAGGGTTTTTAAATAATCCCCAATTGTTATGATATTTTTTTAAAATTGGGCTCTCCATGAAATTGCTTGTCATAGAATTGTTTTCTCAAACGAAGACAGTTGGCTATAGGCAATATGAGCTGAACTTCAGCCATGGTTTAAAATCTCGGTATCGGTCGCGGTATCAGCCGGGCCGAAAAATCGATACGTCGTGGATATCGTCGCGGATATCGGTCCGTCGCGGTCGTCGTGGTGTGAATTTTTTTTTAATCCAAAAAAATCCGCAAAAATATTCAAAAAATCCAGAATATTAGAAAATGTTGGAAAACAATATTTTTTCCCATTAGTAACAACAATAAATCAAAATCTCGGTCACCTTAAGTTATGAGTTCTGTCTGTATCGCTGTTCGCTTTATTCTCCAGTATTTTATATAATGCAACCATTATTGATGCTCATGATCAATAGGATGAAATATCATAAATCTGACATAATGCAACCACAATTTTTGGCAAAAACTCATACTTTTTGTTCCAAAAGTATAGATCTATTTTAAACTAACACATTATCAATGCATTTGAACACTAATGTGAAAAAATGTAATTGATTTCAAGAAAAGCCCCAAATTTTGAAAATAAAAAAATTTAGATCTACACTTTAAAATACTAGATTTAGGGAAAAATAAGTGAGTAACATCGAATCTAACTCAATATAAAGCCTTTTCGTTCATGAATTAGCATATTACACAATCTTTACTACTATATCATTCCAAACATAATTAAATAGGTTTAATATCATATCTAGTAGTATATGATAATAATTGACATCCAAGCACAAAAGAAAAAGAAAAAGAAAGACAATCAAAAGAGTCCTAGCTATCATGGTCAAGTAGATCATTTTGTCTTCTTGAATTTAGATTGCCACTTATCTAAAACATGCGCTTCGCAGAGGGGGTCCGGGGGCAATTTGTCAACTCCGTTTGTTTAAAGTACGAGGGGCAATTTGAAAAAAGGTTAGCAAGTTTTGGATAATTTCATAAAAATGATCCTAAAGTGTGAGTGTCATTTAAGACCAACCAATTGTTTGTTTTTCTTCATCTCCAAATTAACTGCTCAAATGTAAATTTAACTAAAAAAATTTCTTTTGAATAATGAAAATACCCTGGTTAGAAATGTTCTTGATTGAATATGCAAAATGACTTAAATACCCCTTTCTCTAAATCTTCATATTTTCAAATTAAAACACCCCCCCCCCCCCCCCCCCCCCCAAAAAAAAAAAAAAAAAATGGAATTCTCTTATATCTTTCGGTAGATCTTGCCAGCTGGGGCTGGACTCTCTGACAAGGCAGCTAGATATATGAGTCCGGATCCACCGTCCACGTCAATTGGGTGGCCCCACACGGTCATCCACAGGCAGTCAAAGCACCTTCCTCGAAGATTCTTCGACATGCCACGTCATTTGGGTGGCCCCACACGTGAGTGACGATTGTCACCGTCGTGGCGCAATCTCAGTGGCTACTTCCCACATCATTTCAGCTCAATTTCCAAACAATTTCGGTACGAGTACGACAGAATGAAAATTTTCTTTATATTAGTGGATGAGACTTTGGGTCGTCTGAAATCGTCACTCACGAGAAATTCGTGAGGCTGGGGCTACTAATACTAATTAATAAACCAAGCCAAAGCCGTTCAATTAGGTGAAACTGATCCTATGTTGTACAGATTCATCTCTAATAAACATATTCCCCATTCATGGAGAAATTTCTCCACATTTTGGCTCATCGAGTCCAATTTATGCTCGTCAAATTTGAACTCGATATTTGTTTGAATATAGAAAAATTTATTATTAAAAGACCACTAAATTCAATACTTTTAAATCTAGACAAAGGATAATTTGATGAAGTCATTTTTTTTTTCGTTGCGCAAGCCATATATGAACTGAACTTTTCCTATCTCCCATCCCCTTATGATAAGAATGTATTCAATTACATTGTTAAAATATTACAAGCCGTTCATGCACCCACAGAAAATAGTTCTATTGGATAATGGGATACTCTTTAAAAAAAGAAAGAAAAGAAAAAAACTACGTTTAATTAAATGAAGCCTTATATAAACTTGTTCTATCTCCTATCCCTGATGAAAAAAAATGTATTTAATTACATTGTTAAAATATCACCGGCCATTAGTGCACACACAAAAAACAGTCATGCCGGATAATGAGATACACTTTTTAATGAAAAAAATGCATTAATTAAATAAAGCTTTATATAAGCTTTTCCCATCTTCTATCCTCGATGATAAAAATGTATTCAATTGCATTCTTAAAATATCGCAGGTCACGCGTGCACCCACGAAAATTAGTCTGGTCGGATAATTAGATCTTCTTTTCAATGAAAAAAGAAATTGCATTTAATTAAATGAAGCCTTATATAAAATTTTCCTATCTCCTATCCCCAATGATAAGATTGCATTCATAAAATATCACAGGTCATGCTAGCACCTACGAAAATAGTTGTAATAAATAGAATACGATGTGATACTCTTTTAAGCAAAGAAAGAAATTGCATTGAAATAAATGTAGGTAAAAATACTTTCATATCGATTACTTATAGAAAATGGAGAAAGAAAAAAAAAAAAAAACACCAATGAATAAAGAACCTTTAAAATATTTCACATGAGGATATTCATATTCACTTCAAATGGCTTGGATGGGGCTCAACTTTAATTGAGAAGCCTCCTGGGGTTGGTCAATTCTTATATGGCTGCCTGGGTTTGAACCCTCTCCCTTTCTGTGCGGGATATGTTTTTTTCACTTGAGTGAACTACTTCCTTCGTGTATGCGAAGCCTTAGACGATTTTACCAATTCCTCCCGCGCGCTGTTTAAAGAATGATTTTAATTTACCATGGGCCCTCCTCTACACCCTTCCTAATAAAAAAGCGAAGAGAGACAAGAGTCCCCTTCCTCCCCTGCTGCTGCGAAAATGCTTCCATCTTTCCTTTCCGCTCCATATACATGCTTACAAACAAGTGTTCTAGATGCAAATGAAAATTGACAGATTTCATTCTTCCATTTTGAATCGGATTTCCTTTAGATCGAAATCGAAATTGGGTTTTTCTTTCTAACGAGTGATTTGGATTTGGAGTTGGAGTTGGAGAAGATGACATTATCTCTTCAATCTCTCCCGTTCGGATGCAGATTCCATCCAACGGATCAAGAGCTCGTGGAACATTACTTGACACGAAAGATCGACGGTAATTTACCTGAAAAGGATGAGGTGATCGCGGAAGTCGACGTCTGCAAGTGCGAGCCCTGGGATTTGCCTGGTAGAATTTGATTTTGACTCAGGATTTCATTTGGGTTTCTTTGTGTTCTTATTGAATCTGGATCTGGATCTGGATCTTGTTTTATTTGTTTGATTCATTTTGGAGTGAGTTTTTCTTTTTGCAGATAAAGCAGTGATCAAATCGGACGATCCTGAATGGTTCTTCTTCTCACCCCGTGATCAGAAGTATCCGAATGGGCACCGATCGAAACGGGCTACAGAAGCTGGGTATTGGAAAGCTACAGGAAAAGATCGGAAGATCAAGGGCCAACCGCCTCGGTTGAAATTGATTGGAATGAAGAAGACATTGGTTTTCCATCAAGGGCGTGCTCCAAAAGGGGTGAGGACTAATTGGATTATACACGAGTATCGAGCGACCCCAGATGGAGTGGATCGTTGGCAGGTGAGATTTATCATGTTTTTAATTGATTGAAGGTTTGTGATTTGAGATTTATTATTATTGTTTTTTGTTTCTTGTTTAGGTGTGTTGGGTATCTGATGAGTTTTCCCCATTTGTTTGTCTCTCTCTTTAGTCTCTACACAAGTGATTAGCTGAGTGTAGTGATTTTTAACAAGTCTTTGCAGGTTTTATGGAGATATTCTAAATGTATCCAATTCCATCTGTGAAGTTCTTCCAGTAGTAATAAGCTTATAGGTGCAGCTGTTGAGAAGCATTTGGATTTTTGACCAAATGATTGGCTGGAGATTGTGTTATTTTAATGTGCTAATTGGCTTAGGCTGCTTGTTTTCAGAATTTTTTGTTTCTTTCATGTTTTGTTGAAAAATGAACATGGTTTGTCTAGCTTTGTCTATGTTGCTGGAGACGCGCCTGATGAATTTGGATATGTTGTACAATTTTTATTATTGGTGATAGTTTGCTTTTGTCCTAGTATACAAATAGTATATGTAAATTTGTTCAGTGACTGCAATTAGTATATGTATAATGTATATTTTGTACAATTCTATTATTAAAAGACAATTGCTTTCTCTTGATGGAATAAGTTTCCAAATATTGTTTAGCATGTCCAATGAAATTCTGGTAAGTTCTCACTGCAGGAAATGCCTACGCAGTCTAACTCTTCAAATGGATGGATCTGCCATTGAAAATGTCTTTCTATTGTCTGAAGGTCATGCTGTTTCCATCTCTTAGAAAACTAGAATACTCATATTAGATACTTGGAAACAAAATTGGACCAGACACCCCTTTCTTGTGTCATATGAAAGGTGTTTAACTCTCATTTCCTATCATCAACTCAGATCAAATTATTTGGCATGTTGCCTTATTCACTAGATCAATTAGAGACCTGAAATCACTTAGTTCCCATAGGAAGTTGTGGATAATTGAGTCAGCTGGTGCCTGGCGATCCATTTTGGATACAACGTAATGAGTAATTACTTGAAGAAAATGGGTTTAGCACGTTAAGCTTACTTTTCTTTCTTCCTGGTGCATGAGGGGAATCTTTGAGTTGCAAGGTGTAGCTGATATAGTGAAAGAAATCGTATAGCATTTAGAAACATTATGTCCTTGGATTTTTGGAAATCCAAAAAGGAAATGGTTAACCTGCTATTTTCCATATATTCTAAATTTAAGATTTTGATGCTACATTCTTGAGAATAAAGAAGATAAGCAAGGACTGTTAATTCTGGATTGCTGCTGCGAGGACTTGTGGTTATCCTGCATCCATAGATGGCCTGTCGCCCCATCAGTTCAATAGTCTAGATCGCTTGGTCATGGGCACCATGGTTTAAATGTATGTGTAGTATCATCATCATCATCCTCAAGACCTTGTCCCGACCATGTTGGGATCAGAAATGTATGGATAGTATCTGATCTGAAATTTCCTTATTAGTGTATCTCATAATCTACTGATTGTTTTGAAAGTGCTCGACTCCTTAGTTACTTCAATATTCCTCCATCTTTTGTGTAGTTATTCTCTCTTTGTAGTTTTATTTATATGTACTCCTATCAAGGCTCTAAAGGTTCTTGTTTCTATATTTAATTGTTTTTGGTCTCTTCTCTGCAGGCTCTTTTGCTTATCTGGTAATTTATTTCGGTTTCTCAGCATGCATCTTTTCGCCTTTCTCTAACCTTTATTTAGACTATTATTCCTTTACCTTTTTGTAGGGTGGCTTTGTTATCTGCCGCTTATTCAGAAAGGAGAGTGGAAAATCACCAAACTCTGATGAGGAGGAGCCGAGCAGCTCGTCTCCTACCATGAGCAAATCTTCTCCTGAAGGCAGACAGCTTGCAACATATGTTGTAGAGCACTATGAGGCTGGGCAAGATATAGGCATTCCCAGTTCTCATATGCCTCAGCCTTTGTCTGTGGTGATTGCTGATGAAGCAGACAGAGGAACTTCTTCTTATTTCCCACAACCAGAAGAGATCATATGCAATAGCAATATGGCTTCTGATGTGGAAGAACGTGAGGCTGGAGTTGCACCAGCGGAGGTGAGAAGATTTCTAGATCATAATTTCACAAGCTCTGCATTATTTAGTCTTGTAAATAAAAGTTTGGTGGTCAGTAGTGATTCAAAATATTTAAGTTGCTAAAGGTAAATAAAATCAATACAATGGAAAGCCACCCATCATAATTTCTCAAGTCCAAACATATTGATGACTTGAAAGAAAAACTGTCATGGACACAAACACTCTTCATATATAACAAATATAAAGAAACATTGCACACACATAAGAGTGAGTGTGTTGTGTGTGTGTGTGTGTGTGTGTGTGTGTGTGAGAGAGAGAGAGAGAGAGAGAGAGAGAGAGAGAGAGAGAGAGAGAGAGAGAGAGAGAGAGAGAGAGAGAGAGAGAGAGAGAGAGAGAGAGAGAGAGAGAGAGAGAGAGAGAGAGAGACTCTGGTGTATACCTTTTGTTTTGACCAAAGGCTCATTATGTTTGAAACTTCTAATTTCATGTCACACTGAATCTATCTAGTTGACTTGTTGGAGTTTTGGTATGAAGAATTTCAAACCATGTTCTAGACATTTTAAGAAATCGTGTTGTAACTTGCTTTCATGAAGAATTGGCACAATCAGTTCATTCACTATTAATGTCCTGAAACATGTTTGTCTTATGTAGTATAATCTAGACATAATTGGTTGATTTTCCATTCCATAAATTGCCTGAGTCATGCAAATGAAGCTTAGTGCTAATGCATTGTTTATTTATATATATTTCAGGAGGAATCCATTCAGGAAGCTTTAGAAAAATTCTACGAACCAAATTTTAATGACCGTCTTGATAACCTGACTCATCCGCAAGTGAATACCGAGATGTATAGAGAACTTGGACCTCCTTATGTGGATTCGCACTTCAACAGTTGTTTTGGGCACTATCCACAAATGGAGCCAGCTGGCCCAGCTGAGCAGGATGCATCCTCTGTTGATTCCGTCGAAGAATTCTTGAGCAATGTTTTGGTTGAGAATCCTGAAGAATCTTCATGGAAAGACTTTGCTGGTCAGAATGCATCTGTTGAGAGAGGATTTGGAGATGAAATCCGGGGTGGTGACTTGCTGCAATCTGAGATGGAACGTGTCATTCGATTTCCAGTAGCAGATACATGGGAATCAATGTCTGGGTCTGTGAGTGTATCAAGCAGTGATGCAGATGCTGAAGGGGCAGCACCTCTCCCTTCACAGGTAATAAGGAATCTTTTTATGTCGTAGTATTTATGAGAATATTCAAGGAATCTTTTTATGTCGTAGTATTTATGAGAATATTCTTAGGAAACGCTATGCAGGGTGGAAGGCCGCATATGGCATTTTTTTCCCACTTTGTTCAGATAATGCAGTATTAAAAATTCAGAGCTGGCTGAAAATCATGCAGCTTCATGAAAAAAACAAATTCCAGACTTTGCTGTATCACTGGCTTTTTGGGTGGATAGCCACCTGCCAGTACCAATATATGTTAGATTATAATGTATCATTACAATACTAGGCTTACCATTTAGAAAAAAAAAGAAAGATAAAGAAGAAGCCTTTTTCAATGGAAACTCTTTAATTGGATTTATCTGCATGAAATTTCCATAGATGATGTGTCAACCAATGCATAATACTTTCTTATGATTTATCTGCATTATTCATGAAATTAGTACTAGTTGCAGTTATACCTTTAACGAGACCAGGTTAAATATTTATGTACTAGTTGATGTTAGAGATTGAAGACATGAGAGAATGGTAGAGCTAATCTTCATGATGGTCTGGCATTTTTCAATTTCTAATTATTTGGTCTTTTTATAGTAATCAAGTGTACATGATGCTTTAACTTTAGGCATTCATACAGGAGTTTAGACTGAAACATAAAACAAAAAATATTGCTTTAATATATTGAATATAGTACGAAGTCATTGACTTTGTAGTTCCTGATATTATTGTCTAGTCCAAGGAAATAAAAGGAGCTACTAGCCTATTGCACTTTTTTAACCAATTTCAAAATAGTGTTATTAGTCTGAAATCAATCTAATGGGTTGAATTAAATTTGTTGGGCAAGTGGCAAATTAAAGATGCCATACCAATAATCTAGTACAACCCAAAGTAAACAATGAAATAGACTCAAGTGTTGAACATAAAAATGAAAAGGTAGAAATTAGATTCACAAGGCAATGATCACTGAACCCATACCATCAGAACCATCTCTATCAATAAAACTGAACCCATACCATCAATTGGCAACTGCAATGGTCACTGGACCAATGAAGAATCTGATTCTGATGACAATTATTCTCTTGGAAGTGACAATGGGGATGATTGTTATGGGCTTTATTTTTGCTATAACCTGAGTTAAAGATTTTTCCAACACCAGTCACCATGCAATTGGGCGACATCTCTGTTGATGCTCTGATTGATCTCACCGTCATCCAAGTCACACATGCTTTAGCTACAGTAAAAAATGACATCTCCACTACCTACAGTAGAAGTTACAATAATGTGAAATGCAAGGCTAACGCCAAAAAATGACAGGAAAAGAAAATTCTCTCCGGATCCATAGGAGCTTCAAATCGATAAAGTTTATCCCAAGTACTTGTAGCCTTCTCAAGTCTGCCTTTTCCTGTCTTATCAATAAGGAAGTTTGGTGAAGTTTCAGTATTATTTTATTGTGTGAGTGTTTTGAGTGCTTTGCAAATATTAGAGTATTGTTGTTACAAATTACGCTTACGGCTTACCGAAAACACAACTCAGAATTGGTTTTATCTGCATTAAGTTCTTCACAGGTGATGTGCGACCCAATGCATAATACTTATGAAATCAGAATCTTTCCACCGGATTATTTTATTATGCATAATACTTATGAAATCAGAATCTTTCCACCGGATTATTTTATTGAATAACCTGCATCATTTAACAGTCTATTTTCTATCTTAGTCATCTATCCTCTGATTCCTATGGATGTCAATGGCTGGGCCTTGGTTGGTGATAGTGGACTATTTGATAAATTTCACCCAACCAGTTCAAAATACAGGCTTAAAGGGACCCAGGACTGGCCTGTTGACAGCCCTATCATTATTGATACTAATATATGTCAAAACTCAAAATAAGAAAATTACTCGGATTTTGTAGAGCATCTTTTCCATTTCATACTTTGCAGTATCTTGGTACAAAAGGACAACATCTGAGGCAGGAATCTTGCAAGATCTCTGCCTCCTGCTAATCTTGCAAGATCGGTTTTTTCCTAAAACAAAACAAATTCTTTTATTTGGTGGTTTGCAGACCCTCTCTCTCGCATGCTATTAAAAACTTAGTATTTGATGAGTATATGGTATGAATCACATGACCGAACAAAACCAGCATGATTCCAGTTGCATCAAGTTTGTAATTGGAGCAGTGAGGAAATGAAAAGGCTACATCTGGTAGAATGCTTTTTTGACAAATTTTATACATCAAATGACTAGGGAACAATGTCCACAATGTGGTCTCCAATTTCCTGGTGATTTTTATGCATGATGTAGCTGATAACCATCCTTTTAGCTACAATACTCTTAACATTTTAGGGTAGATCCAGATGGGCATTTCCATGGAATTGCATTTCCTCACATCATCTCTTTCCAATGTGATGATATTTTTTCTTTAATCTACTAACTATTCAAGTCACTGCTGATCTAGGGTACATCAAAACTTGCTGTGATGCATGCTTTAGCTTTTGAAGTGCTTACTAATGGAATTATATATTTTAATATTTTTCAAGTTCCAGGTAGATAGACAGATGGAAGATTTTGTGAGGGCTTCTTGGCCAGAATTCTCATATGTGGATTCTGAGAATGTTGTACAAATGAATTATATGCAAGGATCTTCAAGGACAGAACCTATAGTTGGTAGTCTTGTGACTTCACTTGAGAGTCCTGTATGGAATGTTTCCTCTTTTGATCTGTGTGCAGAGTCCTTGCATGGTGTGATAAATGAAGAACCAAATAATGAGGATAGTTTGAGTGATGGTACTGATAATGGGACTGGAATTACGATAAGAGACCACCAGCCACGATATGCTGCAAATGCGAACAGACTTGTAGCACAGGGCATTGCTTCAAGAAGGATTCGTTTGCAAATTGTCCCAGGGAAACAGATGTTTAGCATGGCTAATGAATCTGGCAGTGATATGGGAGACAATGAGGATGACGCATCTGAAAGCACGGTGAGCTTTTATATCATGATTGACATGCTTGTGAAAGCCAAGCAATGGTTGGCTCTTGATTTTTTTAAAAAGAGAGCTTTGTGTTATTTATGCTGCTATGTGTTGTCAACATCATCATTGAATCCTCATCCCATCTATTTCGGGTTCTTTAATATTTCTATTTCTGTACTATTCAACAATGGTTGTTTCTGGTGTTCAAAGACAATGAGTGTGTACGGATACTTTCAAATCATGAAGGTTGATGATCTGATGGTCGTCTCCATTGATCCAAGGGCCCTTTTAACAGTATTACAATTGCATTTAAAATCATTACGTTTCAGATGCCCCTAGATCAATGGTTATGGTCATCAAATTGTAGTGATATTTGACACACTTTAATTTGCAATGAGACCCTCCAATCCTCATTCCCTCGTCTCAGCACCCTTGTGGTTGGCATGCACTACATCAAGGCCTTCTCAAAACCCTTTTTGCAGTTAGATCTCAGTATGATTTTCCTCTCTCTGTCTCTCTCTATATATATATGTATGTATTTGTGTATGTATTCATGTATGTATCTATGTATCTTATCCACATCCAAATTATCTCCGATGATATTCCTTGATTTTCTCATCTGCAGGAGCCACGGGCTGAGTTCCTCTTATTTGTTCATGTCCAATTCTCTCTGTCCTTGATACTTGACACATCCATCTTTGTTACTGTATCCATATCCTCTTATTTACTTCTCATTCCTTAGGGCTTGATTACTTACTTCTTATCAAATCCTATGAATTCATAGTAAAGTAGGTTATAATGAAGTATGAAAGAGGTAAGGAGTGAAGGATATAGGGTGGAGATGCAGATGGGCACTTCACTTTCATAGGGTTAGCTACTTAGCTTTACTTGGGTGATGGCTGGGTAATCATTTCCCACCACTCGATGGCCCTTTGTGAACTCCATTATTTATTTAATTTTAGACACTATGAATGGAAGCATTTGCTTAGAATTTCGAGGTATTCAATATTTTTTTGATGGTAACTGAACCCTCAACAGGATGGAGGGATTGATACTGATGTAAGTCACAGGATTCAAGCCGGGTGGACCAAATGGAGGAGTGCTTCGGGGGTCTTGTGTGATCGGAAAGTCCCCCTCAAGGTTAAAGGAAAGTATTATAAGGTGGCGGTACGGCCAGCGTTGTTATATGGATCAGAGTGTTGGGCAGTAAAGCATAATCATGTCAAGAAGATGGAAGTTGCGGAGATGAGAATGCTAAGATGGATGTGCGGGATCACAAGGAGAGATAGGATTAGGAATGAGGAAATTAGGGGCATAGTAGGAATAGCACCGATTGGAGATAAAATGAGAGAAAATCGACTGAGATGGTTCGGCCATGTTAGAAGGCGTCCAACAGAGGCACCTGTAAAAGGTGTGAAAGCATGGCGTTTGCCAAAGAGGAGGAGAGGGAGAGGTAGACCCAAGAGAAGTTGGAAAGAAACTATTAAACATGATCTTGCCCTACATGTGATCTAACGGCGGACATGCCCTAAACAGATTTGATTGGCGTCGTCAATCCATATAGCCGACCCCCACCTAGTGGGAAAAGGGTTGGTTTGGTCTTGGTTTGGTATTGGTTTGGTAACTGAACCCTCATCCTTGTGGTTGCAACAATGAGTACGTTATGACTGTGCTTTGGGTCTTGGCAATGCAATTTTGATTAAACTTGTGGGCTGTCGGTAGGAATTTCTGTCAATCCTGGAAAGTGTGCCTTTAGATGCCTTCTCTGTATTATGGTTTCCAAAAATTCATGTTTCCTAAATGCTTTTTTCCTTAAATTTGAGAGAAAAGAAGCACAAACATTTTCGAATCGTTGGGAAAGTTTTGGGGCGGCAATACCTGATTAAGAAAATTTGATTTTTTTTTCACACATTGATAATATTAAAAAAAAATGTTTTTTTGCTGCAGGATGAAAATGTGGAAGATACAGACGTCAATGGATCTGAGGAATCAGTATGTTACAATTTGGAAAAGACTCAACATTTCTCTCCTGTTGATGATTGTAAAGGCGGTGAGTGGCATGGTTGAATTTACTGTAAATATACCTATATATATGTGTATTTATATATGTATCTGTGTGACACACACACACACACACACTGGGTTGGTGGTGATGATTTTAGATAAAGTAGTTTTGACAAAATATATTTTCACTATTATTAATTGCTCTAAGAAAAAATATTTTTTTGTCAGAGAGCTCTTTTATGCAGAATTAGTATCTTAAGATATTTTTTAAATTATGATGGTCCAATTTTGTTGAGACACTGGGACATTTAAATTTGCCATACAAGAAATTTTTTTTTGAAATACCAAAAAAAGCCCAATTATACCGACTGTAGACAAATTATAGTTCTGTAGTGGATTCTTTTCCTTGGAATCTCTTCTATGCAAAATCCACTACAGAAAAATTCCCAGTTCTTTTTTATGCTAATAATTCTCATTTTCATACAGAGGAGACTCCAAATTCTGCTGCACTGCACCTTGCGGACGAGTTCCAAAACAAGGCACGGCTTCTTGATTCTGACTTCAGTAGAAAGGCTGGGCATGTGTCCATTGTCAAAAGGAGGCTGAGGCCAGCGCGAAATGATGGAAGGGATGATATCCTAAAAGGCTGGTCACTGCAATTGGAGAGAGCCAAATCCAGTTTCTTTTCTGTTTATGTAGTCTGTATGGCTATATTTATTATCTTCTCCTTGTTGTTTGTTGGGGTATGGAGAGGTTTATAACTTGTTAGAACCTAATACTGTTTTTGTATAGATTATCTAGGACACATACAATGGCTCTTGCTGCACTTGTGTGATAGGGATTCTAGGTTGTGTATATATTAAATCTTATGGCAGTTATATATGAGTTATTATGTATTTACCGTTTGCAGTAGTGGAACTGAAGGTAGCTTCTCAATTATCTTGTTGGGCTGGATCAAATGTACCATTGAGATAGCTAATAGCTCAACCAGGTATTGTCACACCTGATCTGAGCCCTTATTTTTAGCTCTATGATGTTTGTAGATTATGTTCTTCACACTGGGAGTTGATCAAAATCGAAGGGGGGTGAAGAGATTGAATTGATCATAGTTGAACCCCAGGCGTGAGAACAAATAAAGGGCCAAGATGGAGCAGTGGTTACAACAAGGCAATGATTGAGCCTTCCCATCTGAGAATTCTTTACAGGACATTCTTCATGGAGAGACGCTCCTGAAATCAACGGTTTTGATTGCTCCTTGCAGGCCAACTGACCATTTAGCTTTTGAAGGAAAGTAAAAGCGAGACGTAGGAACAGGAGAATCTCTCTTTTGCACATGCAAAACTCGACGGCATGTACAGTTTTTAGATTTTTTTTTTTTGGGTACGAGCTATTGGGGGTTGGGAACCGCCCTCGGTTGAGGGTAGTAAACTTCGAGTGAAGTGATGGAGCCCCCAGGTTAGATGAGATAGCCCTCGGGTGAGGGTAGGTGGGGGTGAGGGTAGGTGGAGGAGAGAACTGACCCAAGTTGCCACTGAGGTAAGAGCTGCAATTCTCCTAACAGTTTTTAGATTGATGCACATAAAACACATTACTAAAATATACGAATTTAGTATAGACAATGTACAAATTACAAAATTTACTTAGACAGCCATGCACTGGACTCGACTTATATTAAAGTGTGATTGGATTCTGTCCTAGCTAAAGAGGGGAATATTTTGGAGCAGGGATAGTCTTAGGGTTCATTTGGAGGGCTTCATAGTGGGGCTCATCACTATCGTCCTAATTTTATTGGATATCTCATGAGAGACTCATCATCGTCAAAGTCTTGTCCAAATATACTTGGAGTGGATTACATTAATGCTGTTTCTCCACTCGGGTATATTCCAAGTCAACTCTTTCAATAGGATGCACTTTCTCATCCTCAACTATTCATTTATGAAAAATCCGGACCGCTTAAACTTTTAAGAAGAGTTAGGGGGCATTTGGAACCATTAAATTTAATAGCTTATTTCAACTTTTAGACTAGATTGTTACTTTGCGTATTCGGTAAACCTCTAGGGAAATTCTATATGCACCTCAAAAATTACTGAGCACACCCACATTCTAAATAAAAAAAATCACTATTCATTGAAGAATGTGGGTGTGTTCAGCAATTTTTGGGGTGCATATAGAATTTTCCAAACCTCTAACACGAGTTCTAATTATTTGATCAGAAGTAGAGAGAAGGCCTCAAAAAATGAAAGTAATCTCCAAAATCCCTCTAAGATGGTAGGTGGAATGGCTTATCGTGGAAAATAAATTCCTATGGAGTCGGAAATTTTTTTTTTTCCGCGGAAGAGTGGTGAATGTGCAGTAAATCTACTGATCGCATGAACCTGGTCTTATCAGTAACCTCCAGAGGATTAAGAAGAGCACTCAACCGTGGATTGATCAATGGGTCTTAACATAAACAAAATTTCAATGATCCTATCACCATTTGATTGGTGCACGTACCTTTACAGAGATTTTGGATAGCCGACAATGTTCTTCTTAATCATTTGACAAGCATGATTTAAATCGGTCACATGCAATGCTAGTAATGTCACGTTCTGCTGCTACTTGGTCTTCATCAAGTCAATTGTGCTGGAAAGTGGAAACCTTATCTCAAATCTATTTGGGATCACCTTTGTTATAATGCACCGACAATGCACACAATTTTGTGGGACCCAATGAGAATGGATCATCTATAAAAGTTTCTGATTCGGAATCTTCATTGTCTTAATGGTCTGTTCCAGCTCTTGAATTGGTTATATCTCTTTCTGGACACACATTTGTATGACCATATGAAAAGTGCAAGTCACTAATTAGTGGGACTATTCTGTACCAGGTGCAAAATTGCCAAGCAATTATTGTTGCAGTTCTTATTGGCCCAAGTTAAACTCATACCCATTTTTTTATTTTTAACATTCAGGAGCTGTTTGGATAGTGGAAAGGTGTGGACGCATTGGATGGGAGAAATGATCACACTACCAAAATTTGGATGGTGGATCAATTCCTTCTTTTTTTCCTTCTACATCCAAACGCCCCCTCATGGTTCCATTTATTGTGATATCAATGGCCCTCTGATTATTTCTTACCTGAAGGACCTACCTAAAAATATTAGGCGTGGACTGTGGACCCTCTGTTTGGGCCAGGTTGATAATCGAGTTTGGATTCAGCTGGGTTCATACCCAAATACCTGTGTATTTAGTGATATGTATAAAGTATTGTTATATAAAACATACATTAGCAAGAATTATTAATGATATTATATATGAAAATCTAGCTTATAAGAGCTAGCTCTTAGCCATGGCATGCCTCGAACCACATCATCAATATTTTAGCAGTCATTTAGTTGTTCAGTCGGCTGTTAGGGTTGAATCTATAGTATATCCAAATCTAAAATCTGAATTACTAAAAAGGATGAATCCCAATCCGAATCCGAATCGATTGAGGTTACTAGGTCCATATCCTTTTCTAAATTTAAATTTAAGATGTGAACATGGAATTGAACTCGAATAAAGGGATTGGATACAAATTAGGATTGCATTTGGAATTTTATGTTTTAATGTTAGAATTCTGAAAATCAACCTCTTAAAAAATTCATTTTTTTAGATAGCATTTGGAGAATTCATAATTCTCTCGGGACAAGAAATCTCAAAATTAATCCAACTAAATAGGCCCTTGAGAAAATATGATATAGATTCGCTTCGCACTCTATTTCATTAACACATACAAGTGATATCTCATATAATCCTATATATTTCTCTTTATTACTGAAGGCCCTTGTATTATTTTATTATACGTGGTTCTCAGGAGATGCAACAGGCATTTGGATTCTCATCACTGAAGAGCTGAGGGGGTGGGACTCGTTCAATCACATAAACCGACTGCCAATACATCATCTTCTTCGCCATCTCTTCCATGACTTCTTCCCCTTCCTTTTTCGCCTCTTCGCCTCCCTCTGCTGCCTTCTCTTCCTTGTTCTCGTTGCTTTCGCCCCCTTGTTCCGGGGCTTTCTCTTCTTCTTTCTTCTCTGCAGGCTCTTCTTTTTTCTCTGCAGTTTCTTCTTTTGGGGCTTCTTCGGCGGGCTTTTCTCCTTCCTTTCCACCCTCCTCTTTCTGTTCAGTGGGCTGTGGAACAATTTTTGCTTGCTTTCTTGTGTGCCGGTAGACGTAGTCTACTAGCCGGTCTGCGTCAATGGTGCCCGTAACCGTCACCTTCCCACTACTCAGCTCAGTCTCAGCAGATTGCACTCCTGTGTGTATACCAACAAGACCTCAAGGTTAGACTTTAAAACTTAAAATCCTGACACATTTTAGCAAATTGAAATTGCCAGTTGGACTGATGGAGTCCATCTTCACGACAGGTTCTGTTGACAGTTAGTTTTAGATCGATCAAAATATCAGGTCCTTTTACTTATGAGACATAATTCTCAGCCTGGGTCCACTCCGCATGCCCACACCCAGCCCATATAAAAAAAATATATGCTTATTTCTTAGTATATACTTTGGGGGTGTGTGAACGGGCCTGAAAATATAGCCCAAGTCCAGCCCAACATGGCCGGTCCAAAGTTAGGCTTGGACTGGTCCATGAGCAATGGGCACCCTTCTCTGATGGGACCATTTATAATATGGAAAGGATCCAAACGAATCAGGGGTCGCTACATGCAGGGGTAGAGGAAAGAGAAAAGCAGTTCTCTTTCTTCCGCCCCCCTCCGCCCCCGCATTTCATCCCTTGATTTGTCCAAACATGGAGCGCGCGAGGTGGGGACGGAGGATGTCGCCCCCTGATTGGTCCAAACTGGGTTCCCTATTTGGACGAAATGGGGATCCTCTTCCATCAATCAGTAGAGGAGGTCCATGGGACCCAGTAAGAATGTAATTAGTGAGCACATGAGGCATGTACCTCTCATCTTGAGTATCTTGCTCTTGAGCTGCTGTGCACATGCCTCGCAGTGCATGTTTATATTCAACTCTATGGTAGTCACGCCACTAACCTGTCATCATCAGAAGCCAAAACGGCATGTAGTAATTTCATGAGCCCACGCAGAAAAATGACGATGCCAATACCATTGTTTCCTATTGGTTGGATTAGAAATGATATAAAAAGGTTTCATGTATTGTTTTAGTATGAAGAACTGCACCTGTGATGTAACAACTTCAGGTTTGATGGTCTCTCCTTCAACTGTTGGCAGAGGAGATAGGACTCTTGCTTTTCTCTTGGTTTTATTTTGTATTCTCATGCATAGTGCTTGAGGGTCTAATATGCCCTTTACTGTCACTCGGTTTTGTGACATGTCTATATCTACACCTTCAACCCCTGATGGCCAGAAAAGAACTAAAAAATTAGAGAGAGAGAGAAGGCCAGAAAGTATTTAACCGAGAGAGAGAGAGAGAGAGAGAGAGAGAGAGAGGGAGGAGACCTTTAAACTTCATCGTACATCTTTCTACTCTCTTTGCACATCCTACACAATGCAAATCTACAAACAAGACAATTGGAGGAGGAGGAGGAGGAGGAGGAGGAGTTTCCTCCTCTTTCTTTTCTTCTGCTGGCTTGTCTTCTTTCTTTTCCTCAGCCTTCTCTTCTGGCTGAGTTTCTGCCTTGGCTTCTTCCTACCCACATGATAAAAAAAGCCCAATTGAAATCCAAAGATCCCAAAACCATGAACTAACTCATTAAA
Source organism: Litsea cubeba (assembly GCA_012931725.1). Classification (NCBI taxonomy): domain Eukaryota; kingdom Viridiplantae; phylum Streptophyta; class Magnoliopsida; order Laurales; family Lauraceae; genus Litsea; species Litsea cubeba. Next base: position 75,051,702 of record CM022951.1, on the reverse strand, counting down.
CACAACTCAAAATGAGACTATTACCTGTTTAGCTTCTTCACCCATTGGACCAAAGAAGAGAAACTGATCCTAACTCTCTCAAGATGAGAAGCAAAAACAGGAGAGAGAGAGAGAGAGAGAGAGAGAGAGAGAGAGAGAGAGAGAGAGAGACCCAACAAGCAATAGACAGTCTTTTATACACAAATACTTCTGTCTGTAATCAATGCGCGCAGCCAGTCCTGTTAATACCTTTGAAACAAACCCCCCCAATGATTCCTATGCACATGCACCTCCACTATCTCTAGATAGAGAGGGAACCTCACCCTTACTTAATTTCAATTATCAAACAGCTCTGCTTTCTTTTCTTTTGTAATTTATGTATGTTTTGGTTCTCCAGGGAAGAAGGGGAGGAATCAAGGGATGGGCGGTGGGGTGATTTATAGGGAGGAGAGTGTGGGCTGGTGCTGCATTGAGATTGAGGAAGAAAAGGATTAGGGGTAAAGTAATAGCAAAAGAGGGAGAGGTGCATGTCTTTTTTCAAGGTTAAGACGTGGAAAGCTGAAAGCGGACTTGTTTTGACAAAAAGCATGGGAAAGGATCACATGGGACTGATTAAGACCAAGATCATTTGCTTCATTACCAACCACCAAAATTTCTAACCTCCTAATTCCATTTTGTTCATCCTTGTGTCGATTTCCTAATTCTTAATTCCCAATTCCCTCTTTTACAACTTTGTGAAAGACTGCTCCATTGTGACCATATGCTTAACTCACAGAGGAATATTTTACCTGGAATCTTATAATTTGTCCGTGTGCATATGTTTGCTATAAATTAAGAATAAGTTTTTAATGAGTCCTGCAGGTGATCTGAACGCTATGGACTCAGGAGAAATTTGTACCTGGAGTTACTTGTTAAACATCTAAATAAGATTTCTCTCACTTGTAAAACATGGTGAAAAATTATTATATATGAAAAATCCACAACTTTTATAGCGATCAATCTATGCATAGAACAACTCTTAGCGGAGTAAATTCTGGCCGAAAGCCTACATATGGGAAAGCATTTATTTTTAGAATTATTAATAGGAGGGCCACTCTTAAAAATCTCACGAATTTCTAGTGAGTTTGGCCACGGATTCTGTTTGATTGCATTTTGCAAGCATTTCTGATAAGATTTCTCTATCTAAAACTTCTAGACAAGTTTGCATATATATGTTGTCTCTCTGGAATTCCAACATACGTTTTTTTATTAAGGAAAATTCTTTAAATTGCATTCCAAATAACACTTTTGCCATGTGAAATTCTTTGATATCCAGCATTTGGATTTCTAATCAGCCTCTGGCTATCCAGAATTCCATTTGAAGGAACAACATTTAGAATTCTTCAAATGCTCCAAGACAAGAAATCCTCAAATGCATGCAACCCAACAAACCCTAAGAGGATTTAGACTCATTTTGCAATAATGGTGTTGGTGGGGCTGCTATGTTGATGCAATGACATTCTCCACCATTAAGTCGTCATAGCACACAGGTGAATACAAAAGCATTCAATTGGTGCATGTTTCTAAAAAAAAATGGAGCATATTATTTACTGGTTAAAACATACAAAAAAAAAATTGTACATATGTTAATTAACTACGGATCATTGAGGTTGAAAAAATAAGTTTCAAGAAAATAAATTGAAGACAAAGAAGGGATCAAATTAAAGGGAGACTGAAAAATGTACTTAACAGAATGCATCCAAGCCTTTTCATCTTTTGTACTTTTGTAATGTAACTAATATTTCAGGAAAGAATATCAGCGGCCAAAGAAATCCGTTTTCTTGTTTGGCTGCCACACTAGCTGATGGTAGCTAAATAACCAACCTCACATCATTTCTAATGGTGACCTAGTAATCTTTTAGTTTGCTCTAACTCAAATAAACGACCTTGTGGTCATAAAAACTTTGTGTCAAGAGACCTGATAACATTTCAAACCTTTATGGTTTGCCGAATGCTAAGTGATGAAGCCAAAAATAGGTTTCGGACACCACCGGTCAAGTAATAAATGCTAGATGAGAATGTAGTAAATAAATGAGAGAGAGAGAGGGAATTTATAGTGGTTCGGTCTGTATGACCTACGTCCACTTTGAATATGGTGATCTTTGATTGATAAGGTGGATTACAAGCGAGAGAGAGGTGAGTAAGATTTTAATCATTGCCCCTCAAGTGATGAGGAGACCCTGAATTTATAACACTTCTCCAACAGATGGGATTCGAAAATAAAGCAACGTCTCTCTGGAGCCTGGAGCCTGGAGCCTCAGACGTGTCCTCGAGCAAGGCGGAGGGCCTGGAGCCTCAGACGTGTCCTCGAGGAACGAGCAAGGTGGAGGGCAGGTGAGATATTCTCCGCAGGAATTGGTAGAAGCGGGACTGCTTCCAAAGCGACGTAGATGCCTGCCTTGACTTGGTCACTCCGTGGATCTGGACCTGGACCTGGGCTTCCCTGGTGGATTTGGATCTGGCTCATCATATTCTAGGCCACTTGGGCCTGACTCATCATTTGCCCCCAATGCCCTGCGCACAAAGAAGCTTTGAAAGGGGGGCATTTTGAAAAGAAGGAGATGAGCCTAAAACTTGCTAAAAAGAATGCCCCAGACCCAAAGTTGGAGCAAAGGACGAGGTACCAAGCGGCCGATCTGCAGTTTGCTGTGCAGGCGGAGAGGAGGTGGTTGCGCCAACAGACGAAGCAGGCAGCAGGAGGCTGGGCACCCGGAAGAGGCCTGGGCGGTCGACAGGCAGTCTGGGCGCCAGGAGCAAAGGTGCCAGGGAGCTGGGCGCCAAGGTGCTAGGGTGCTGGGCGCCAGCAGGGAGCTGGGATGCCAGGAGGATCTTTAGTATCCAGGAGCGGTTGAGGCCCGATTGTTGACATTCAATCTGGAAAGAGAGGCAGACTTCTTGCCTGCTGAGAGCAGTGCAGAGACGAAGCGTTTTTTGCAACCCGCGAGAGGGCCGCTAAGCTGGATATATAGACTGCCTGTTTAAGAACAGTGCAGAGGCCAAGCTTTTTGGGCGACCCGCGAGAGAGCCGCTAAGTTGAAGATAGGCTGCCTGTTTAACAACAGTGCAGAGACCAAGCTTTTTGGCGACCCGTGAGAGAGCCGCTAAGCTGGAGATAGGCTGCCTGTTTAAAAACAGTGCAGAGGCCAAGCTTTTTTGGCGACCCGCGAGAGAGCCGCTAAGCTGGAGATAGGCTGCCTGTTTAAAAACAGTGCAAAGGCCAAGCTTTTTTGGCGACCCGCGAGAGAGCCGCTAAGCCGGATGATAGGCTGCCTGTTTAAAAACAGTGCAGAGGCCAAGCTTTTTTGGCGACCCGTGAGAGAGCCGCTAAGCCGGATGTATAGGCTGCCTGTTTGAGAACAGTGCAGAGGCCAAGCTTTTTTGGCGACCCGTGAGAGAGCCGCTAAGCCGGATGATAGGCTGCCTATTTAAAAACAGTACAGAGGCAGGTCACCACGTAGGGCGATCCGCGAGATGATTCATCCAAATGGAACGTCCAAGAGAGAGAAAATCATCCCAAGAGAATGCAAGTAGCTGTAATGATGGGTGCAGTAGAAAAAAAACAGACGGAGACCGTTGTTGAGCGGACTACAGCAATCGCGCAAGGGGCACTAGGCGAGGTTGAAGGAGAGGATGGCGTGGCTGATGGCGCTGGCGGGCGGAGGGGCGCCGCGCCGCGGCAGCGGGCGCAGGGGCGCCGGGCGTCGGGCGCCGCGGCAGCGGACTTGGGCGCCGGGGCGTCGGGCGTCGGGCGCCGCGGCAGCGGACTTGGGCGCCGGGGCGTCGGGCGTCGGGCGCCGCGGCAGCGGGCGCAGGGGCGCCGGGCGTCGCGGCAGCGGGACTTGGGCGCCCGGGGGAGAAGTCCTGGGCGCCTGGGGGATTTGTTCTGATGAGGAAGTCCCATGGGGGTTTGTTCTGATGAGGAAGTCCCATGGGGGTTTGTTCTAATAAATGCTAGATGAGAATGTAGTAAATAAATGAGAGAGAGAGAGGGAATTTATAGTGGTTCGGTCTGTATGACCTACGTCCACTTTGAATATGGTGATCTTTGATTGATAAGGTGGATTACAAGCGAGAGAGAGGTGAGTAAGATTTTAATCATTGCCCCTCAAGTGATGAGGAGACCCTGAATTTATAACACTTCTCCAACAGATGGGATTCGAAAATAAAGCAACGTCTCTCTGGAGCCTGGAGCCTGGAGCCTCAGACGTGTCCTCGAGCAAGGCGGAGGGCCTGGAGCCTCAGACGTGTCCTCGAGGAACGAGCAAGGTGGAGGGCAGGTGAGATATTCTCCGCAGGAATTGGTAGAAGCGGGACTGCTTCCAAAGCGACGTAGATGCCTGCCTTGACTTGGTCACTCCTGAAAGTCCGGGATCCGAACCCTAGAGGGGGGGTGAATAGGGTGAGCTACAATTAGTGACCAACTATGACCAATTTTAACTTAATTAAATCAATTAGTCACATGTGATGATTAATCAAACAAAATGCGGAAGCTTAAACAAACACAATCACCACAATGCTATCACCACAATTCAAGATTTATAGTGGTTCGGCCTCAATGCCTACATCCACTACCGGCTTGTGATCCAACACCCCACCGGATTTCCACTATCTATGCTTTTCAAAAGGCTAAGCAATAACCTCTAACAATGTGCTTTTCAAGGCTAAGCAATAACCTTTACAAGATGCTTTTCAAGGCTAAGCAATAACCTCTACACAATGCTTTTCTTAGGCTAAGCAATAACCTTTACAAGTAGAAGATTTTCTTCTCAAGGAAGTGTCTATACAAACACTAGATGAGAAACAATTTAAGCTCAAATACAAAGCCTCTTAAATAGGCGGATATTAAAATGTAAAATAAACTCACACAAACACTATATGAATGCAAAGATGAATGCTCATGATGTGTGTGTGTGTGTGAAAACTTCAATCAAGTTAAAAAGGTAAGCTCAATCAATGTATGCTTAAAGCATTTAAAAGTTTAAGGCACATAAAAAGATTTGATTGAAGTGAAATGCAAATCACATGTATAAATACTAACTTGTTAATGATATAAAAATCAAAGGCTCACAAGTTGTATAAAACTATTTAATTCTAAACATGTGATGCATGTGCTATGTTGTTTTAAAAAACAAACTAGTTTAACTAATGTTCTAAATTGATTGAAAACCACTAATGAGGATTCAACCAAGTAAATGAATCATGCTATAAAAGAAATCAAAGATTTTGACAAAACATGATTAATGAAGTTTTTAAAACAAACTTGGTTTGAATTAAGGTGAAGAGTCCAACACAAATAAATCCAAGATTAAATATGATAAAGGATTCAACACATCATATTTATCATGCTAAAATTCATTTACCAATAATTAAAACAAAGCATGATATAATTAAAGAAAATGGAGCATACCCATTAGAGAAGAGTCCAAGATTGAATCAATGAAATACACCAATAATCCCTTCACTAATGCTCTTAAAACATTCCCCTTCCTTAGCCTCAAAACTCCTCAAAAGTTTCACATTTTTCTCAAAGAAAATGACTCTTTTTATAGGCAAAAATGTTGCCAACGGCTAGCCCAACGGTTATATATTTTTTTTAAACTACACTTTTAGCGGGGGCCGGGCCGCCGGTACAAGTGTATAATGGTCGCCGGTATAAGTCCTTCCAACGGTCATAATATTTTTTGAAAATATGCTTTTAGCGACGGTTTCAGCCGCCGGTAAAGGTGACATATTGGCCGCCGGTAAAAGCCCTGTTTTCCCAAAAAAAATATTTCAAAGAGATTTTCTTGAGGGGACTTTAAGCCATAGAATCAAGCTAGAAAACATGTTTTAAATCATTCTAAGATTTTTAAAAAAATGAAACCTAAAATGCCTAAGATGATTTAAAAACATGCATAACATATGATAAAAACGAAGATTATAAAAGAAGATTTTGCATGAAGATCCCAAGATTAAGGAAATGAATGAATGGGAGGTCATGCTATAAAATTGAATGCATCCTATCAAATTGCAACAAAATAAAAACTCTAACAATCTCCCCCTTTGCAATTTGATGGCAACTCTTGAAGCTTGAACTCTCTCTCAATCTTCTATGAAAACTTGAACATCATCTTTTTTGGACATTTAAGGAGCTTTGGATGTTCGGGAGCATTTGGATATTTTGGAGCTTTGGATTTTCTTTGCGAGAGCAATGACACACAGATGCTACACAAAAGTGATATGCTAGGCAAAGCTTCTCCCCCTCAACTAGATAACCCTTGAGTCTTCTCCCCCTCAATTGGAGACCACTTAATATTTCTCTCCCCCTTTGACATCTAATTGCAAAGGATCCTGCCCACCAACGAGAAAATACAAAACCTTGTTAGTAGCACCTGTTAATAAGTGATATGATAAAAGTAAAATGTGGTAACAGGTGATTAACCAACAGAAATTTAGAAATTACGGCATGGGCCAATGCCCAATTGATGTCTCAATTTAATGAACCGATCATTTCCAAGGGGTTTAGTAAATAAGTTAGCCAATTGATTATCTGTTGGAACAAAAATTAACTCAATATTGCCTTTATCAGCGTGATCACGTAGAAAATGATAACGAATGTCAATGTGCTTAGTGCGAGAATGTTGAACAGGATTCTTATTGATGCTAATGGTACTTGAATTGTCACACATGATTGGCATACATTGTTGTGGAACATTATAATCTAACAAAGTTTGTTTCATCCACAACAGTTGAGCACAACAGCTACCTGCAACAATATATTCAGCTTCTGCAGAGACAAAGATACAGAATTTTGCTTTTTGCTATGCCAAGCTACTAGGCAGTTTCCTATGAAATAACAGCAGCCACTAGTGCTCTTCCTATCATCTATAGATCATGCCCAATCTGCATCACTATATCCAGTTAATTGCAGAGTGGAGTCACGGGGATACCAGATACCATAGTGAGAAGTCCCATGAATGTATTTTATGATTCGTTTAACCGCCTTAAGATGAGACTCACGGGGATCAGATTGGTACCTAGCACATATTCCAACACTAAAAGAGAGATCTGGTCTACTACCTGTAAGGTAAAGAAGGCTCCCAATCATGCTTCTAAGATAGCAGGGACATCATAATCCACTAGATCTTCTACTACACATTCCTTCTCCACAATGATCCCTTTGTTTCGGAAGGATTTGACAACAGAAGATGGAGAAGGGATGGGTTTGAATTTGACCTCACGAGGAGGGGAAGCTTCGGGAGAGGATGGAGGAGTTCTATGAGAAGATGAAGCTTGGCCTGTTTTTGACTTTTTATTAGGCTGCCTCCAGGTTTGCTTGGTTCTTGCCATGACTGAGTAGCTGAATAAGTAAACTGACTGTCCTCAAGTGCTAGGCTGAAATGTAGAAGAAAGTGATTACTGGGCACTAAGATACCAGTTGGGAAAGAGAGGGACAGTACACAGAGGTCGACCGCGTCAACATGGAAAACAGTATTTCTGTTCAGATTCAAGAAAAAAATTTCAAACTTCAAACTCTCTGAACATATGATTCCCTTAACCCAACTATCCTACAAGCTCAATCTAATTAGGAAAAGAGATTTTACAAAATTAATTCTAAATAAATCCATTTAAGAGATTGAAAACTTGTAAGTCCAAGACAAATCATTTTTCAAAAGAATTTAATTTGACAAATGTGAAATAACTATAAATCCATTCAAATAAAAATAAATTTGAAAAACAAATCAATTGATTGTGAAGATGTATCACGAAAGTCCAAGCCCACCCAATCCAAGCCCGCAAAGAGATGTATTTTGAAACCACCTATGTCCGACAAACTCTGCAAAGGCTAGAGGCCTAGTTTTATCAGCTAGATACAGAAGATCATTGACAAATTCGCTGGATGTTGTTGACAAGCAGAAAAAGATAGGGACAACCCGCATTTAACTTCAATGGCTTAGCTAAGTAGCTTTTGAAAATCTGCATCCAGCGGATTTTCAATCTGGAAAAGCAAGATTTGAAGAGATGAGGATTTGTCTTGTTCGAAATCCATTTCTATAAGAGCAGTCTTAGCTCTAACTGATTTATATCAGCACTTCTTCTTGTCATCTGCATTCTTATTCCTCAAAGTTTCAATGGCTCACAAATTTCCTTTTAGAACTTCTTCTGATCAGGAGATGAGGTACTCTTTACCTCAATCTCAAACTTTCTCTGCATCTGTTTTAGGTTCCATGATACCAAGGCGACAAGAGAGAGCTATGGCTAATAAAACAGATGAAGATGCCATTTATGAGCTTGTGAGTCTCGGAACTCATTATTCATCATCCATTGTCTCATTTTCCGATCGGTTGCGGTCCAGAACCCGTACGACAGAAAAGTTTATTGAGGAGATCGATGTACTGCAACGGCTTTTACTCGAGTCTAATAGAAAAGTAGTAGAGTTGAAGCAAGAGAATAAGGATTTAAGATCCTTGCTTACCTCTTCAATTCGATTGCCTAATCCTTTAGACAAAGAATGTATTATGATCTATGAAAAACAGAAGCATTTGAATGATGAGGCTAAAAGTCTCAAGTTTTTGTAAGACATGGAGAAAAGAATTCAATAAACATTCATGGCATGCATCATATTGATCTCTCTTCTTATCATGCATATCTGCCAACTGATCATGTGTGCTTGTGAATTTTAGTACAATATTACCCTTCTGCACATGATTTCTAAGAAAATGATATCTAATTTCAATGTGCTTAGTTTTAGAGTGTTGGACCGAATTTTTGGAAATATTGATAGCACTGGTGATATCACAATACAAATTCATGCTACCTTTTTAAAATCAAAATGCATTTTCAACAAGTAAAACTAAAACCGATGATACTTGAACAAAAAGACAATACTGAGAAAAGTAGAAGGAACTTAGACATAAGACCAACAATACATATAACTTATGAGAAAAGGTTGGTCTAATCTAATAAAAAGAACTTAGTATTTGTCTAAAGGTCTAACCTTAGGTATCCATCTAAGGTCTTGAGCTTTGGAGTCTTTGTAGGAGATTCCACCAACCAGAGGAGATAGATATTGATCAAATCTTTGAGGTTTGACAATTTCATAATTAGATTGATGCGTAGTCTTTAGTGGTAGAGGTTTCTTTTTATTTTTCTCATTTCTTTTAGCTTTTCCTCTCTCTTTTTGTCTTTTGAATTTTAATTTTAATCTCTCAATCTTTATCAAAAGTTCTTTCATTTCCAAGGTCAGAGGAGGTAAAAAGAGAGGTTTCTTATTGATAGATTTATTTTGACCAATTTTTACTTGTTTAGTCCTTTTAAAATCTATCTTAGGAGACTCTTGTTGAGGTGTTTTAATTTGTTTAAACTTTCTAGAGTCTTCCTTTGATTTAAATACCTTAACCTTCATAGAATTAGATTTTTCATTTTTAGGTTCATAGATAGGTTTATACAAATGACTTTTTCTTAATTTGCACTCAAATTTGAAATGCCCTTCATTACCACAATAATGACATTTTGTTTTGGGCAAGTGAGTGCATGAGAATGAGGACTCACCTTTCACAAATGTATTGGTGAAATTTGGGTCATGTGTAATATACTTATTGAATCCAAGACCCGTCCTATCTCCTTGTGATTTACCCATTTTAAATAATTTTTCTAATTTCTCTTCGCCTTGGGTAAATTTGCACTCATACTTTTGTTTGTGAGTCTCAAGTTGAGTGACTTGATTTTTAAGAATTGAATTTTTATTTTTAACTTTTAAGAGTTCAATTTCAATTTCATTAAACTTGTTTATTTTTTCATAAGCAAGTTTTAATTCAAATTTAAGTTCATTAGATCCAAGTTGTAAAGTTTTTATATTACTTTGAGCATTGAATAAATTTTCTTTGATGATTATTAACTTGGATTCAAGGTTGACAATATCTTCAACTTGATTTTTTATATGATCACTTAGAGTTGAATTTTCTTTGGTAAGTCCTTCACAACTTATCTTAGATACATTTAGTTCATCTTGAAGATTAGACAAGTTATCTTTAGAAATTTTCAATTTGGATTCTAAATAGATAATGTTTTCATCTTGTCTTTTTAATGTATCTCTTAGGTTTAAATTTTCTTTATTTAGTTCATTATGATTTAGTTTCATTTCATTTAGTTCATCTTGAGCATTGGATAGGTTGTGCAAAGTGATCATAACCTTAGAGTCTAGGCAATGTATTACTTCTTCTTTCTCTCTAAGTTCATCATTTGAAGAGATTAAATCTTTGTTTAGCCTTTTTTATTCTTCTCTTAACTTTTTATTCTTCTTAGCTATGACTTCACATAGTTCATGTAGTTCCTCATAGGCTTCATGTATATCATCTTCATTATCATAATTTTCTTCTTTTTTTGATTCAAATTTAGATTCATTAAATTCAAGGTTTGAATCTTTAATAGAAGGAAGGAGAGGTCTAGAAGAATCTACGAGATAATCTACACAATCTAGCATAGTGGAATCCATTTTAATGATTTTCATGAAAAACACAACTAGGGTTTAAACTCTAGGTTTTTACACCTAATCAAGAGTTTTAAACACTTGATCCTAATTATAGAGCACGAGGCTCTGATACCAATTGAAAGTCCTACTCTGATAGGATTTCAAATTGGGGGACCTAGACTTGCTAAGGATCAACTCCGGGTAGTTAAGCCCTATAATGGAGTAACCCGCTCTGATACCAATTGAAAGTCCGGGATCCGAACCCTAGAGGGGGGGTGAATAGGGTGAGCTACAATTAGTGACCAACTATGACCAATTTTAACTTAATTAAATCAATTAGTCACATGTGATGATTAATCAAACAAAATGCGGAAGCTTAAACAAACACAATCACCACAATGCTATCACCACAATACAAGATTTATAGTGGTTCGGCCTCAATGCCTACATCCACTACCGGCTTGTGATCCAACACCCCACCGGATTTCCACTATCTATGCTTTTCAAAAGGCTAAGCACTAACCTCTAACAATGTGCTTTTCAAGGCTAAGCAATAACCTTTACAAGATGCTTTTCAAGGCTAAGCAATAACCTCTACACAATGCTTTTCTTAGGCTAAGCAATAACCTTTACAAGTAGAAGATTTTCTTCTCAAGGAAGTGTCTATACAAACACTAGATGAGAAACAATTTAAGCTCAAATACAAAGCCTCTTAAATAGGCGGATATTAAAATGTAAAATAAACTCACACAAACACTATATGAATGCAAAGATGAATGCTCATGATGTGTGTGTGTGTGTGAAAACTTCAATCAAGTTAAAAAGGTAAGCTCAATCAATGTATGCTTAAAGCATTTAAAAGTTTAAGGCACATAAAAAGATTTGATTGAAGTGAAATGCAAATCACATGTATAAATACTAACTTGTTAATGATATAAAAATCAAAGGCTCACAAGTTGTATAAAACTATTTAATTCTAAACATGTGATGCATGTGCTATGTTGTTTTAAAAAACAAACTAGTTTAACTAATGTTCTAAATTGATTGAAAACCACTAATGAGGATTCAACCAAGTAAATGAATCATGCTATAAAAGAAATCAAAGATTTTGACAAAACATGATTAATGAAGTTTTTAAAACAAACTTGGTTTGAATTAAGGTGAAGAGTCCAACACAAATAAATCCAAGATTAAATATGATAAAGGATTCAACACATCATATTTATCATGCTAAAATTCATTTACCAATAATTAAAACAAAGCATGATATAATTAAAGAAAATGGAGCATACCCATTAGAGAAGAGTCCAAGATTGAATCAATGAAATACACCAATAATCCCTTCACTAATGCTCTTAAAACATTCCCCTTCCTTAGCCTCAAAACTCCTCAAAAGTTCCACATTTTTCTCAAAGAAAATGACTCTTTTTATAGGCAAAAATGTTGCCAACGGCTAGCCCAACGGTTATATTTTTTTTTTTAAACTACACTTTTAGCGGGGGCCGGGCCGCCGGTACAAGTGTATAATGGTCGCCGGTATAAGTCCTTCCAACGGTCATAATATTTTTTGAAAATATGCTTTTAGCGACGGTTTCAGCCGCCGGTAAAGGTGACATATTGGCCGCCGGTAAAAGCCCTGTTTTCCCAAAAAAAATATTTCAAAGAGATTTTCTTGAGGGGACTTTAAGCCATAGAATCAAGCTAGAAAACATGTTTTAAATCATTCTAAGATTTTTAAAAAAATGAAACCTAAAATGCCTAAGATGATTTAAAAACATGCATAACATATGATAAAAACGAAGATTATAAAAGAAGATTTTGCATGAAGATCCCAAGATTAAGGAAATGAATGAATGGGAGGTCATGCTATAAAATTGAATGCATCCTATCAAATTGCAACAAAATAAAAACTCTAACAACTCCGTGGATCTGGACCTGGGCTTCCCTGGTGGATTTGGATCTGGCTCATCATATTCTAGGCCACTTGGGCCTGACTCATCACTAAGCAATGAGATAAGGACCACAGGAGCATGTAGCACAAAGGCCAGACCATTAAGAAACACTGATATGGTGTGGCCTCTCTGCCAAAAAGCATGGTTCAACCCATGAGATCGAAGAGAATGGGTGGAGTGTAAGACCACCATTCTTGTTTGGGCATCTCTGCCCACTGCCATTTTCTACTTATTTCGTATCAACTGCTGCACATGCTCTATTTGTCAAGTACGATTAGGTTTGAGCATTCAGTAGATGAGATTTTTGCTCTCATACGAAACCTACGTTTGGAATGAAGTATAGGACTAAAAGTCCAATGTTTTCTAAATGTGCTAGTATTTAATGGGGAAAGAATTAATAGAACAACATTGAACTCCTGGCTTCTTCAAGATTAAAATAGATAAGAATATCTTGCGTTGCTTAGATGGGTCGGTGAGATCTTGTGTTTAACGGCAAAAGGAAGGAAATGTATCAACCATCTATTAGGAAATTTATTAGACATTATCAGTCACGTAATGTGAAGTACCACAATTAAAGAGGTGGTTTCTGTAAGTGCCTAAAAATTACGGACTTGGAATGATGGATTAGGCTAGATGATAAGCCTCTTTGACGGTGGAGAAATATCTGAATCATGCAAAGAGAAGAGGAAAAAATCAGTCAAATACCCTGGCTGTAGTCAGCGCAGGGCTCTCCGATGCCTAAGTTAATTAGTTCAATGACTCAGCCGTAGGATGAAGATGAATAGTAAAGGAGTTGGGTGATATGCGCATGCAAGTTATGCATAGCGTGTGTACCTTGTATTTGGAATTGGATCATCTATTTAATTTATAGAAGATGGAACTGACTGTGGATGGTGGGCCCCATGATGTGACCTCATCAACCCATTCTTCATTAAATAACAGTCCCGTCATAGCCCATCCTGTCCCATCGTAGTCCATCCTGTCCCATCCGGCCTTACTCTGGCGCATTGGGAGTTGTGGACGCCGAATTATCAAGGACTAGGGGCGGCAAGATGGCTTATCAGCCCTACTTGCGTATGACTTTGGCTTATCACACTTCCCATAACGTGGTTGAGCTTCCATAGAACTTCGGTTGTCAGTGTCTGTATCGACTAGCCACCTGACACTTTTTGCCGAGATGCGTGACCGAGGTCGGGAGCAACCTTGATCTCGGTTGGCAACCTAGCACTACTGCCGAAGTGCCCGTGGCTGAGGTCGAGACATGATTAACTAGTACTTTTACCAAAGCTAATGTTATCTCGGTATCTTTGGAAATATCCCCACATAGTTTTTATGTTATTGATGAGCATAGATGGATGTTTGAAATGAATGGTTAAATATGAATTTTGGTAAATAGCTAATCTAAATATTTTTATATTTAATGTATTTCATGGACTTTACTAACATGTTACTTCGCCTCAGAGAGGCTACAATTTATACTGCCTCATTAGTTTTCCCTTCCTTCGTGTACATCCATGTAGACGCAATGCTAGTGATATGAAACTCATTTCGGTGGGTAGGGGTGTTGTTAGAGACAACACTGCTTGGCTGGCAAACAGTTTACTGGGTATGGTTAGATGGGACGGTGCCTTTCATGCTATTGAGGAGTTGCTAGGGGCCTGTGATCTGCTGGATGCCAAAGTGGTTCGATTGGGCGGGAACATGGTTTTGATTTCTTTCCTAAATTTAGAGAATGTTTTACCCATTATAAAAGAGTTTAAACTCTACTTCTCAGAATTATTTGTTTCTTTGGATAGGTGGAAACCTGGTTCTGTTAAGCAAGCCAGGTCTGTTTGGTTAAGGTGTGTTGGGGTTCCATTACCTGGTTGGAGTGTCTCAACCTTTGAGGCGATTGGAAGCAGTTTTGGTGAAGTAACTGCAGTGGCAGTAGAAACTGTGGATAAATCAGTTCTAGAGTTTGGCAGAGTGTGTGTGGTGGTGGAGAGAGCTCTGCCGATTGGAGAAGTGGTTTTTTTAGATATTTTTGGGAACAAATATGGCGTGGAGGTAATTGAGGAGTCCTCTTTCTTGGGGGTTCCTGCAAGTGGTAGACATAACCAGATGGAGTATCAGAGGGTGGACAAAGAGGCCAAGATAGGAGAAAGTTCATCATCGGACTCTGGAGGGTATTCTTCAGGTCTTAATAGGAGGCAATGCTGTCTGCAGTCTAAAGAAGGAAATAACATATTGTATGGGTGTTCTATGGTGCATCAGAGTTGTGGTGTCGAAGAGGGAGTCTCTTTGAATCCCGGTGGTCAGCCGGATAATGAGGTTGTGGACGAAGAAGATGACCAGAGTAATGCCGCTGATTTGCTTGGGTTGGCGGAGCCTATTCCTCAGCTTTCCACTTCAGCAGACGGCAGGGGTGATGATGGTGTGGTGAAAAGACTGCTGCAGCCGGCTATGTCAGGAGATTTGAAAATTTTCAATGGCAAGGAAAGCTGTGAGCACAGTAAGGTCGCTTATATTCCTAGCTTTCGTTCTAAAGGGTCCACTGAGCTTTCATTAAATGAGTTGAGAAGAATGCATGGTAAAAGGAGTGGTGGGAAGACAGCTGTCTCACACCAGCTAGGACAGCCCGGGCATTTGGAAGATTGTGATGAGTTGGGTGAGATGGTCTATAGAGCCTGTTGCCACCTTGACTCTTCTTTTAAAGAGGTCCGAGTAGTTGTGGAGTCCGAGGATCCGGATCAGATATTTTCAATGGGCCAGGTCCATTATAGCAACGACCGACTTCAATCCATGGCCCCAACTCCAATTGGGTTGGGTCATAAGTTGTCTTTGCCTAAGAGAATTGCCGCCAAGGGGGAAGAATTGCAGTCCCATTTGTCAACATGTGGCACTCTTTCGAAGGTGGGTTGTAATGAGTTCCAAGAGATCTTATATTCAGGTATGCAGAATTTCGTTTCATGTTCTATTGATTGTCAATGCCGGTCGGATGTTGTATTTTCATCTTTTCTACCTCAGGAAAGCACTTCTAGTAACAGTGTAAATTCCTTCAACAAAAAGGCTTCATCCTTCCCATTATTATCAGCCAAGATTAAACAGCTCTGGGGAAGGAATTCCCGGAGGTTAGGGAATGCTCATTTCAGGAGGAAGATTGTGGCTTCGGCAGTCAAAGGCAAGGGGCTTTTTCAATCTTCTAGAGGGTTGGGTTCTGCCAGCAAGGCACCTGATCTACAAGAGAATCCTTCTTTCTCTAAGGCCCATTTGAAGACAGGTTCTAGGAATTCATCGAACTGTGATTCCATTGTAGGTGAAGGGGATAAGGAGATGGAAGGTCAACAGACGATTGTAGTTGGCAAACTACTGGGAATGTCTTTTGGGAGTAATGAGGCAGAAATTGTTAACCGGGCCATGTTGTTGGAAGAGTTAGAGGAGAAGGGTGAGAGAATGGGTGAGCCAGGCGAGGAGACTTCCTGAGTCAGATAATTGGTATCTGTGGGGGTATTTTTGTTGTGTTCGATTAATGATTATAGTTAGTTGGAATATAAGGGGTTTAGGGAAGTTGGAGAAGAGGGCAGCAGTTAGAAAGTTAGTTAAAAAATATAAAGTAGATATTCTCCTGTTGCAAGAAACTAAGATTTCTAAGAACATTATCTCCATCATTCACGATGTTTGGGGTGCTCAAAATTGTGGGTGGGAGTGGGTTCCTTCAGAAGGTTCATCTGGGGGATTAATCTCTATTTGGAAAGAAGACGTTATTCGAATGGTGGATGTACACAAGGAGCCAAGGGTATTAGCGATGAAGCTTCTTAGCATTGCATGTGGTCTTGAATGGGCTGTGGCTAACGTGTATGGTCCTAATGTAGATTCAGCTAGAAATTCCTTTTGGGATAGTCTTTCCATGGTTTTGTCTATGTGGTCGGTTCCGTGGTGTATGGGTGGAGATTTTAATATGGTTCGGTTTCCTCATGAAAAGAAGGGTGGTGTAATTCTTTCTCGTAGTATGGAAAGATTTTCTGATTTTATAAATGGGAATGCTCTTGTTGATATGCCTCTGGTGGGTAGGAAGTTCACTTGGTCTAACAATCAAGAGAGGTTGGCTATGAGTAGGATTGATAGATTTCTCTTTACTAAAGATTGGGAAGATCTTAATGCTGGGATGATTCAAGTTGCTATTCCTAGACATGTATCTGATCATTGTCCAATTATGCTTAAACCTAATGTCACAGACTGGGGCCCTAAACCCTTCAGATTTTTAAACTGTTGGTTGTCCAATAAAGATTTCCTAGTGAAGGCGTGTGAGTGGTGGTTGCAGGTGCAAGTGCAAGGCTTTGCAGGTTTCAGAATCTCTAAAAGGTTTCAGGGGTTGAAACAAAAGATTAAGGAGTGGAATTCAGAGGTGTTCGGTAAAATCGATGTTTCTAGAGATGCTCTTTCTTTCAAGGTGGATGAGTGGGATCGGTTAGAAGAGGAAAAAGGGTTGTCTACGCCAGAGCGATCCAGCAGATGGGATGCTATTAAGAAGATACAAGATTTAAATCACATGGAGGAGGTGATATGGAGGCAAAAATCTAGAGTGAGTTGGCTTAAAGAAGGTGACAAGAACACCAAGTTTTTTCATCGAATGGCAAGTGTGAGGAATAGAATTAATTTCATTGGCAAAATAAAAAAAGGATCTTGTTTTATTGAGAAGCCGGAGGATGTTAAGGAAGAGATAGCCTCTTTCTTTGAGAATTTGTACAAGCGTGAAGAGTTTTCGAGGCCAAATATTGATGCAATTCCTTTTCCTTCAATTTCAGTTGACCATTCGGCATGGTTGGAGAGGGATTTCGATAAGGAGGAGATTTACTCTGCTTTAGTAGAATGTGATGGAGATAAGGCGCCTGGTCCTGACGGTTTTAATTTCTCCTTCATTAAAGCCGGTTGGCATTTTTTAAAAGATGATTTCTATGAGATGCTGGCAGAATTTCACCGCAGAGGCAGGCTTAATAAGGAGCTAAATGCTACTTTTTTGACACTCGTTCCAAAATTTCCAAATCCTGTGGAGCTGAAGGATTATCGTCCTATTAGTTTAGTGGGATGTGTTTACAAGCTGTTGTCAAAGATCTTGGCGAACAGATTGAAAAGAGTGTTGCCATTCATCATTAGTCCTTTCCAAGGTGCTTTTGTCAATAAGCAGCAGATTCTTGATGGGATTTTGATTGCAAATGAGCTTATCCATTCAAGGAAAAGGTCTCGTAAGGAGGGTGTTATTTTTAAGATTGATTTGGAAAAGGCTTATGATCATGTTGATTGGACTTTTGTGGATTATATGCTTGGAAGATTTGGTTTTGGTTCTAAATGGAGAGGATGGATTTGGGAATGTATTTCTTCTACTTCTTTTTCGGTTTTGGTAAATGGTTCTCCCTCGAGGCTTTTTAGAGCTTCTAGAGGTCTGAGACAAGGTGACCCACTTTCTCCTTTTCTCTTCACTTTGGTTGTTGAAGTGATGGGAACTCTGTTATCGAAGGCTAAGGAAATGAGGCTCATTGAGGGCTTTGAAGTTGGTTCCAATGGAGAGGCGATAACTCACCTTCAATTTGCAGATGATACCATCTTATTTTCTTCTGCCAGATGGGAGGAGCTCATAGTCTTGAAAAGGATTTTAAGATGTTTTCAGTTGGTTTCGGGATTAAAGATAAATCTATCAAAAAGTTTTTTAGTGGGGGTAGGGAGTACGGAAGATCACATTGCTCTTATGGCAAGGAGATTGCATTGTCAAGTCGGCAAATTACCTTTTCAGTATCTTGGAATGCCGGTAGGGGGGAATCCGAGTAGAAAGGCTATGTGGACTCCTGTGATAGAGAAATTTGAAAGAAAGTTATCCAAGTGGAAGAGCCATTATCTCTCCTTAGGGGGAAGGATTGCTTTGATTAAAGCCACTCTTTCCAACTTGCCTGTGTATTATATGTCTCTTTTCAAAGTGCCAAAGGCGGTGATTGAAAATTTAGACCGTTTAAGAAGGAATTTCTTGTGGGGAGGCCAAACCAATAAAAAGAAAATGCATCTTGTAAAATGGAGTGAAGTAGTGAAACCAAAGTGGGCGGGGGGTTTGGGCCTTGGTGATCTTGGGCTAAAGAATTGGGCTCTTTTAGCTAAATGGTGGTAGATGTTTGGTGAAGAAAGAGATGCTCTATGGAGGAAAGTCATTGTGTCTAAATATGGTGACGATCCTTGGGGGTGGGTTCCTTCTAAAGTTCCTTTGTATCGTGTCTCTGGGTTGTGGAGAGTCATTTCTAGTTTGGGGGACGAGTTTAGTGAGAGGGGTAAAGTCCTTAACAAAGGGGTGGGTTTCAATGTGGGGGAGGGGAGTCGTGTCCGATTTTGGTTGGACGATTGGTTGGGCGGGGGTCCTTTGTGTCTTTTATTTGCTAGACTCTTTCGGGTGGCTTCTAATAAAGAGTCTTCTGTTAAAGATTGTTATATTTGGGAGGGGAACAATGTGTCTTGGTCTGTGTTGTTTTCGAGAGTGTTGCGTCCGTCTGAGTTGTCTCAGTATGAGTCATTGTTGAGTCTTCTTTCTAACACTTTTATCTGCAGAGATGAGCCAGACGTCCGCATTTGGAAGCCTCACCCCTCTGGTCAGTTTTCTCCAAAGTCTTGTTATAAGGCTTTGGACTCTTCGATGGAGGTTCTAGCCCCTTTTTTGTAGGTTTGGCTTGGTTTGGTGCCTCCTAGAGTAGAGGCTTTTTGTTGGCTGGCAGTTTCCGGTAAATTGGCTACGGTTGATAACCTTCGCAGGAGAGGAATGATGTCAGATGAATTGGTGGACTGCTGCTCTTTGTGTGGGAAGGATGGAGAATCCATTAATCATATCTTCTTGCATTGTGATTATGCAACCTATCTTTGGAGTCATTTCTTGAGGAGGTGTGGTCTGCTTTGGTGCCTCCCACACTCCCTATATCAGTTGGTGGAAGAGTGGAGGGTTAGTCCTTTTCATGGTTGTGGCTTAATTTTGTGGAGGATCATTCCCTTTGCGATTTTATGGTCTCTTTGGAAGGAAAGAAATGACAGAATTTTTAGGAGATCTCCTTCGATGCTGGAAGATATTGTTTTGCTTGTGGAGGTTAGAGTAGCAGAATGGGCTCTTTTAAGAAAGGAATTTATTGGAATGAATTTAGATTGTATTCTTCAGAATTGGGAAGCTTGCATGTCATGTGGTCCGTCCAAGAATATGAAAGTGGCCTGTTGGTGTCCTCCTCCATCGGGTTGGTTAAAATTTAATGTTGATGGTGCAGCTAAAGGCAAGCCCGGGCCAGCGGGTATTGGTGGAGTTCTTAGGAATGATAAGGGTGAAGTGTTGTTTATATTCTCTAAGAATGTTGGTATAAAAGAATCTAATGAAGCTGAAGTGCTTGCTATTTTGGAAGCTTTAAGGATTTTTTCTTCTACTTTCAAGGAAAGCTTAATTGTGGAAAGTGATTCTTCGAATGCTATTAGGTGGGTGTCTAAGGTGGAGAGGGGTCCTTGGAGATTTCAATATTATCTCAATGAGATTAAGGCTTTATCTTCTTCGATTAAAGTTTCTTTTTCTCATATTTTTCGGTCAGCAAATGGTTTGGCAGACTCTCTAGCCAAACAAGGAGTGCATAGAGTTGTTCAGCTAGTGGCCCCTATTGTTTAGTTTTGTTGTTTTTGGTGTTGGTATATGGCTTTTGTACCAACTCTTTTTTTTGTTTCTTCTTTTGTTGGAGATTTTCTTGTACTGTTGCCTTATCCTTAATTTAATTTACCGTTACCGATCAAAAAAAAAAAAAAACCTTTCAAAATTGTGAACCATAATTTGAACGTATTAACTATCACATCCATATTTAAAATTCTAAGACCCCATCTCGAGACATTCAAATGGATGGATAGAAAACTAGGTATTGACACGAAATTAATGTAAGGGATTCTGTTTTTCATTTCAATGGGAAATTTAATAGGCATACTATACAAAAAATACTTGAACTTAAAAAAAAAAAAAAACATAAGGCCATAGGATGAGGGAAGGAACCCTCGGGTGATGGTAAGGGACATGCCCAAGGTTCGAACCCTAGGGAAGCCACACTTCTCGTGAATTTAATTTTGCACATTAACATTGTGATATTTTATTATCGATGAATAATTTTGTCTTGGGAATCACTTAGTTTTGTTGATAATTAACATTTTTTTTTTTGTTAATGGAGTATTAGGCACCGCCCATGCTACCTTGGGACCTGAATTGTATCCTGCCTAGAGATGTCGGACCCTTTTGGATCTCACAGTGTATGCATATATACATTAATATATACATCTGATCACATTCCTTCTCTTCATCGTTTTCTGCAATCCGGACATTTTTATGACTTAAATTATTGCAGAAATCCTATAGACATGTGAATAGATTTTAGCATTTTGTAACAATTAAGATGCCAATGAGTTTTATGTATATATATTTCAAATACACACGTCACTAAACGAATCCAAATCAAGTATTTTATCGTTTCAAGAACATGGAACAGAATTCTGCGTATTTTTTCTTCAAAATATGTTTAATCTACTATTACTTGCATGTGTATAGGCCTATAGACCACCATGTTATTGAAGGCTCAAAGTCACCAACTCTACATGTGTAACATTTTGGACACAAAAGAAGGTAACATTTTAACCACCAAGTTAAAATTTAGATCTTATTTGTGGCTTAATTATACTTATTTATAACTAATAACCGTAGAAACTTACAAAACCTGCATTCCTTTTTGGGTACTCATATAGCCCTTTTAGTCCCTTCCTAAACACCTAACAATTAAACTAGCTATAATCCTAATTTGAATATAAGTCACCATTGGATTTGACCACTAAAAATTTGTAAGATATGCGGCTCCAAAACTTTGTGGATCCAAACTCAGAGGCTAGGATTAATATTTGAATGAAATGATATATATATAGGCCATCAACAGTCCGCATGCTTACTCGTTTTCCATTTATGTCATGCTTCCAAGTGTGCTTATGAAGAAATGACCCCAAGACATACATTCGCATTGTTTTGGAGTTTGCAAATGTGAGATGAAACTTCATTGATTATCCACAATAAATTAAGGCATAGATCTCATGAGTAACCTGATTTGTAAATTATTTCAAAATATGCAGATGCTACGTACAATTATTTGAAGATTCTAATAGTCTACTTTACCGTCTAGAAAGATAACAATCTAATAGCTGTGCATATTTTTGGACACACAATCTCCAAAGAGTATCTACTCTTTTTTTAAAAAAAAAAAGAAAGAAAAAAAGAATTCATGAACCTAAATATTAAAGAAAAATAATTTGGACTTTGTACACATAAAGATTTCCTCTAAATATTAAAAAGTTTATATCAATTTTTATCGAATTGCATCTTCTTTTGATTCCACTTCCTAAAAATTATGTTATTTGATGTTCATTTTTGAAAACTCGCCTTTAATATTCATTTTTAACCACCCTATATGTATTTAGTTGATATGAATTCTAATGCAAACAATTAGGCTTTAAGAATTTACAAATTCTGAAACTTTTCATTTTTTTAATTTTTCAAACACATTTTCTGAATCTTGTTAACCCATTTGCAAAATCACACCAAGAATGGACCAGTGCTAAAATGCTTTATCCATAGAGCTCATACATATATAAAAAACCAATGTGGAGTCTGATTTATATATTTAAAGCCATGCATTGAGATGCTTTTCTTTCCTCCATTAAAACTACACCGAACCCGAACCATGTTAAGGAAATATTAACTCACTTTGTATCACAGGACAGGTTTCATATATGCATCCTAATAAGTTAGATTGCAAATTGTCGCATTAACCGATTTCTTTGACTTTGATCCTATCTTTTCAGAAAGCCGAACCTTTAACTAAGATAAGAGCATGTAGATTTTACCAAGTAAAACTAGCTTTCTAGTCTTATCCAGTTCCAGTATAGTCTAGAACTTTACAGAAAGGGTGGAGTGTATATTTGCATGGGACATAAAGATGTTTGGCAGCTAGATCACTTTCTTTTTTGAAGATTCAAAAGAAAAGATTGATTTTACTGTCAAAAGAAAGTGCTGAAAGGATATGATGGCCACATGGAAGTGATTCAGCCAGAAGACTGAGACCGACCTGAAAACAAAATGTTGGATGCTAACAAGAAGAGAAAATGAGGCCCATTTTCACCAACACCCACTTTCTCTATTCCTTTTGATTGGAGAACACACTCAGCAAGGAAAAGGAATGAGGTGGGGAACTGCAGGCCCATTTGGCACAAATGATTTAGACAATGTGGGTTGGAAGGTGGAAGGATTGGAGGTGTCTTTAAATCACAAAAGAAAAATGAGATGGGCGGTTAGCATCACCTGGATGGTTGCTTTCGACTAGATAGAAAACCAATCATACTCAACCAACACTAGCTTTTGTTTAATGCTGAAAAAAGTAGTAATTAATAGAAAGAGACTATCATTAGGGGAATAATGTTACTTTTGTTCATGCTTAGCATGTGTCATGTCACATGTGTGCTTGTTTGTCAAGTAAGATGCTAATTAGTATTGTTTGATCTAATGGTGCAACTTGTCGCATGGCTATTGGATGTCAGTGAGGTGATCGAATGAACTCTATAAATATAACGAATAGGAATTGGATGTTTATTTAAAAAATAATAATCTTTGATTAGATTAGAGGGCAAACAAATTTAAATTGATCTGATTTTGTTAACCCACAAACTTTCCATGTATTTCATAGGTTTGGGGGCTCCCAAATGCCACGAGATTGAAAAGGTCAAGTAAGACGTAGCATGTTACTTTCCAAATTACATTATAGCTTATTACATTTTTTGACTATAAAGTTTACAAATCTGTGCAGTCCGATTGCCAACTATTTAAAAGCTTTAGATTACAAGGAAAAACAATGTTAGTTGAAACTGAGTTTTGGAAGATGGCTATATCAAATATAATGGTTTTCAATCAGAACAATGCTCTAGAAGACCGAACCATGGCCCCACATGTAAGTAGCAAGTGCTAAAGGTAATTTTTTTTCCTTGAAGGTAAGGCCCAACAATTTTATTAACTCCATTTTCTAGGGGGATTACTAACTTATGTGTTCATTGTTAGTCATTTCATTAGTCATGATTACTCATCAGACAGTCAAATGATATTGGAAATTAAAGGGTGTGAGTGTGATTATCTCAGGAAATGTTTCATTCTCTAACAACAACATTTCGATGAAAGGAGTTGAATTAGACTGATTGCCAAGGAGACACGAATAAAATTCGATGTGTGATCAAGTAGATAGCTTTTTTATGGGTATGAAGTTTTGAACAAGAAACATGGGTTGTCATCTGAATTTGGACAAGGCATATGTAGTCCAACAGCCCATAGTACCATGTGGTGGTTCTCGATGCATGTGACACTTCGAAGGATCCTGTTTATAGGTTTGTCTTGCTAGTGATGGGGCACCTGACTTTGTCACCCTTTGGTTGGAGAGAAGGGGGGATGAATGCTTGGGTTTGGTGTTGCCTTTTGATTCGGATATTGGAATCAATACATGCAAGAGGGATCACCAAGTCTACCCCTACCATCTTTTTTCCTTCCATGAGTCATACAAAGCAACCACTGTCACATCATATTATTGAGAGAGAGAGAGAGAATCATTCAGGCACACTTGTCATGGTGGGACATGTTTCCATCATGTGCTTACACTTGTATTTGTTATAGCTCACAAAATAAAATAAAAGAAGTGGTGAGACATCAGTGAGAAATATACCCATAAAATTGATAATTGTGAATGTCATTTGATCCAGGTACAATATTTGAGGAATTGTGGAGTCTTTAACCTCACCGAATCTATTATTCTATCATTTTGATTTATATTTCTGTGACCCAAAGCATGGATACAATCGTCTCCAATTTGATTGAGAATCCTAAAAGAATGTTAGTTGGAAAGATTGCAGCCATCTGTTCGTTTGTTCGTTTGTTTTAGCACTGCTTTATTTACTTTAATAACTGTCATTAGAAAACAAATAGCTCTTGGGACATCACATCTATAATGGGGCCGGTATTATAAATAGCTAGTGTGGACCATACAACCAACCAAATTATTTGTTCCAAGTGTACGAAATTTGTGTATGGGCAGACTGGTCATCTATGTGGTTCAGGATCCAGCAAAGCCTCCAGAATCGATCATCGAGAGGGATCTATAAATGGGGTCCATGTTTTATATATCACTCCCACAAATAGTGGTCTAATGGGCCCACTGTTGATAGATCATGAGAGTAGAATCTTCCTGATTGGACAATGCTACTTCCTCACTCCTACAAACAAATATGCCCATCACCTAAAACTAAACATCCATCATACATTTTTCATAGGGCCCACTTTATCATTGAGCATATGATATTATCTACGTAAAAGATAAATGCCAACATTATTGTGATGTCGCAAAATTTTACAAGATTTTGTGATATCGCAAAATTGCTTTGCAAACTCTGCAAAGTTACGCTTATATAGGACCCATCTTATTATTGAGCATATAATATTAGCTAATGACTGGCCAAAATAAGTTGGCAGCTCTAAGTTTTGAATCATTATTTTTTCTTCTTCTTTTTATAGTGATACACCAACTATAATTGGGCCATATCCATCAGCCAGTAAAGACCCACTGGTATGATTTCATTTTTTTTGTCCTTTTAAAGTGCCACCAATCATAAGTGGTATCATCTATTCATATGATGACTTGGATCCGCCACTGCAGATATGCCCAAGAATTGATCCTGTGTTTTTAGGTTGAAAGTGTCACTTCTAATCAGATGCCCAACATAGAAAAGAAGTATAAAATGAAGAAAAGAAAAACACATTCGGTGCCTCACTGACCCTGTAAATGCCCCCCTCCCTTCCCCTTCCCCTTCCCCTTCCCCTTCCCCAACCCAATAGACGGCCGTGGGACCTCCTTGAGCACTGCACGTATTGACTTATTAGGAACTCGCGTCGCAAATAGGTTCATCTTATATGAGGGGGGCAGTTGAAGATCCTTGATGGCTCCCTACATATCCTAGACGGCAATGGGTCCCAGTGATGTATTCCAACGCTATACAACACTTTGGGCCCACTTGAAGATAAGGCTCAGAAAAGAAGCCATATTGGTGAGTTTCACATCCAGTCAGATGATGGCAACCATCAACTAAAAGGATTGATGGGCCAACAGCTTTGAGGCCATCTACTCGGATGTCCCTTTGTCAATGTCTGCGCGCACTGCATGCTTTCAAAGTGTGGGCTAGCACTGATGAGATAAACAGTACTAGTACAGTACTTGTCCAATGCAATTTGTTGCTGACTTGGGAAGATTGTGGCTTAAAATATCTAAAAGACACCACCGAACTAACATTATTTTGCTCCTCACTGCATGCACAATTGTAACATAATTTGATCTCCAGTGAAAGTAATACTCATGTGGTAATGTTGCAAATCCTGCATATGATTGAGGCGGTGCATGAAGCAAAGATCAACCTCCTGCAGGAATATATGAGAGACCCTTCTTTTGGAGTCCCTATGAAAGCACTCTTTCCACTAAAAAGAAGGAAGATTGTTTAAGATCATGTTATTATTCCATGTATTAAGGATTCAGCTGGCAAACCCAAGGCTGCAAATTGAGTCCATCGCCCAAGACCGAGCCTGCACAGCCCCACCTGCATTAAAACTCATCTGGCTCATTTACAATGCGGATCAAATCATCTTAACTATTGATTTAGGAGCCTTAATTAATCTTTCAACTCTTAGATAAAATAATTTATTTATTGTCTAATTTTCGAAGCTTTTTGTTTGTAGTAATCCGATGAGAGTCAAACTCTTGGGAATGCGAATGCATGAAGTTGTAAGTGTACGTGATTGTTTGGATCATCTTATCTCTTAAGTGGCCTCCACTAAACATTTCTACTTTTAATAATAAGGAGCCAGTTATACCCAAAGGACAGGAGTTGCAAAACCCAGACTTGGGTCCAATACTCGGACATGTTTTAATTCTGGTCTGGATTCGGGTCCCTGCATAGACTCGAGCAAAGTTCAGTTTGGGTCCATGGATTTCAGTGAAATACCTCAATACTTAATACGATATCCTATTTTATATATTATATATATATTAAGTATGAGAGATGCTCATACAAGAAATATCTAATCACCTTATATGAGAGATAGGGGTATGAGCCCTCACGTTTAAGTTATTGACATTGGATATGGATGTGAGGACCCTTACCTTATCTCTTATAATAAGGTTAGAGGATTTCTCATACGAGCATCTCACATTAAGTATATATAGACATTTTACAAAAAAAGTAAAAAATAAATATAGACATGCATGTTATAATAGTATTACAGACTGGGCCTTGATTTGGGCTTGATCCATTCCCTTTATTTCAGATCAGGTCTTTTAATATTTGAACCGGGGCATGGTTACAAGTCCTGTAGCCATATAGCAAATTGAGTTCGGGTATGGGTCCTTGTAGTGATTTGGGTTCATGATGTCCGAGTTAAATCCGGAGCAAGCATTATTCGACTCGTTTTCATCCTTATGAGAAGGCATTTTGAGGCATAAGAGGATGAACCTAGCTCGTCTCATGCTTGGAATCAAACAAAACCTAGGCTCTCATTGAACCTAGCTCGTCTCATGCTTGGAATCAAACAAAACCTAGGCTCTCATCAAATGTGCCCCATCGATCAGGAAGCTTTGGTAGTAGGTTGGAAATTTTTTTTTTTTCTTAAAGTGGTGGAACCAAAATTGGAGATTAGAGTGGCAAATTAAACCACACTGTTGATGCAATTGGACCAATAGCTCTTTGATGGACTACAATCCACGATGTCACCTTTCTTTTTCCTTACACCCTGCAAATTTTTAGTGGTTGAATCTTCTTTATCCGACACTTCACATGGGAACCATACGAACAAAGCATCCCTAAAGCAGATGGGTAATCCTAAAATATAAGAAAATGATGTCACACCCCACGTTCTTCATCCTTGTGAACCTCTCTTCCACTCCATAAAATAGTCCACAAAAAGAATCTAGATAGCAAAAGCAAGACTCCATGAACAGTTAACAAAATCAAATAACCAACCAACTTAACTGATAATGGGAAAGGTAACCAAAAGAGAGAGAAAAAAGAATCCAGCCTATAGTGAGTAAGTTCTTTTTGACTCAGCCTAAACCATCTTTAGTTAGAAATCCTTTTTTTTTTTTTTTCACTTTTAGAGTTGCTCAGAGATATAAATGCCCGAGCCTCTACACCCATCAAGCTATAGTTGAGAGAGAGGGAAAGGGAGAGAGATGGCAAACATGCAAATAGTTCCAGCTTCCAAGAACGTGGAGGCACAGTATGTGGAAATGAAGGTCCCTCTCTATTCCTACGGGTGTGAGAAGAAAGTGAGGAAGGCTTTACTGCAACTCAAAGGTAGATTTCTCTACCACATTGTCATTTGCCTGTAGGGGAATCTTTATAAATTTCCCATCAACCTATCAAGAAACAGAGATTGGGCTGTATTTTTAGGCCCCACGTTGATCTTGACTGAATAATGATGACCCCACATATGGGTAGGGCCAGAGGTGCTCATAGGCCCCACCAGATAAGCCAGACTTGGGCTGTGTTTTTTTATAGACCCATTGGAAAGTCAGGGCTCCTTTTCTGGCCCAATAGTTAAAATGGCCAGGCACCTGCGAATTGTATGCTTTAAGGCCCGGTTCAGACCCACATATTTAGTGGAAAGGTCACATAGAGCTGACTTTGGGCCTGAATCTGGCCAAATCTGGCACTGGATCTTGGGCCGTTTAGCCTGGTTGGACATGCATGTAGGGCAACAGGCAAGAACCGGGCATAGACTTACGAGACCGATGGGCTCTTATACAACCCATGTAGGTCAAACACGGTCTCCTCTACCTCTTCCACGGTGTTTCACTTCAAGCTTGGTCATAACTCCTGGATGTACTACCAGGCTTTCAATATTTGAACTCGGGTCTAACCATTTCACAAAGAGGCAGACTCAGGTCCATTAGGATCTATATAATATCAGAGCTACCCAGCCATATGAACGGATGAAACACCCTACAAATGGGCCTACCAAGTCCAAAAGACTAGTATCTCATGTGAACTTTGTAACGACACCTGACCCAATCTCCCATATGATATTGTCCGCTTTGGGGCTCCGCAGGGTCACCCTCACGGGTTTATTTATGAGGCCCATTAAGCTCCAAAACGCGTAATACTAAGTCAAGGAGGGCTCGCACCTTTAAGTCCAGGTTCTGGGCTAACGACACCCGACCCAATCTCCCAGTATGATATTATCCGCTTTGGGCCCCCGCAGATCACCCTCACGGGTTTGTTTCTAAGGCCCGTTAAGCATCAAAACGCATCATATGATATTGTCCGCTTTGGGCCGCCGCAGGGTCACCCTCACTGGTTTGTTTCTAAGGCCCGTTAAGCACCAAAAAACATCATACTAAGTCAATGAGGGCTCACACATTTAAGTCCAGGTTCTGGGCGTAGTTCTGGGCGCTTCATGGGCGATGTGGGATCTTACAAACTTTCAATTCGTCTAAAACTAAAACTGAGTTAGGTGAGTGGCTGATTGAACTGGGTGGTTTCAGGTATATATTCGGTGAATGTAGACTTCGAACAGCAGAAGGTGACAGTGTGGGGCATCTGCGATAGAAACGATGTGTTGAATGCCATCAAGAGCAAGAGAAGAGGAGCGCGCTTCTGGGGCTCAGAGGAGATCAGTGAAGGCCCACGACCCAAGCCCTTGAGTTCTTCAACCCGATCTTGGAGCTGGAAGGCATGGAAGATGGCCAAGATTTTGTTAATCTAAGTGCTTTTGGACTTCTAATTTGTTCTAGCAAGCAGTTCGGAGGACATCTGTACAGAGAGAAATTTTCAAAGCAAATCATCAAATGTTATTATTTTAGCTATTGGACTGGACCCGTGGGCCTAGGGTGGAGACTGCTTTTAAATGGGTTTGTACTGGCCATCATGATTGTGATTAACGGATGTCAATATGGATTTGATCAATGATGAAAACGAGTTGCCCAACTCAGATCCTCATCTCGATCCTTTTAGGTTCCAAGTGTAATTAGCTCCATGTCTATGTGTTTAGATCCGATTAATATTTGAACTGGGTTTAAGTCTGGGTTTCTTAGGCTCAATTGGATCCTAGATATATATTAACATTGGTTTTAATGAAATGTATGTCAACCTTAATTTTGTACATGAGTCCCCGTAAGATAAACTAAAACCATCCCTTTTGATCAAGTTCGGGGGTGTCCACGTTACATATAACCCACAGTGGACCTCACTCTAAGCCCAACCTGACCTGATCAATTGGCAACCCTTCCTATCATGGATGCAGAGCGGTAAGGTGTTGGTAAATTGCATTTGGAAATACAAATGATGGCCCACAATTGCAAACCAGACTCTAACAAATCAGTACTGGGTAGTTGGATGAAAGAGGTTGTTCAATTTATCCATGGACTTCAAGAGACTTGACATGGATCAGACATGGATCACCACCAGATGTGGGGCCATTTAGAAATGAAAATGGTTCTCCGATTACCCACGAACCTGAAGGACCCAAAATGTGAAAAGTGCAAAAAAGAAGGTGATGTTTTGCCAGATTCAAAGTTGTCCAAATTCCAACCATTAAATAATTGCTTGGCAACCCCACATATGACTTGGCAGGAGAGGATTCAATCCTTGGGTGTGCAGGTCTTTCCACATGTATTGGCTCTCCTTTCTCCGGTGTGGGCTTCATCTTCCCATATGTGTGAGCTCTCTTAGGTCCCATCCCTCTTGATTTGGTTGGAGTATCAATAATAATAATAATAATGGCTATTTTGACAAAATTTACATGATCGATTGGAGCTTTACAAATTTCATATGAGAGTCAAATTTGTGCTTCTAAGAATTAATGAAATGGTCCACCCCCATGGCCGTCCCCAGACCATTTATAGTGAAGGAAATGCCATCTCCTGCTTACTTTTCTAAAAAAAATGGTTTAAAATATACTTGCAGTATCCCTACCAGGATAACATCAGTGGGAGATAATATCAGGATGATTTGATTGTGTTTCTTTAAAGATATAATCAGGAAAATAGTTTTAAGGATAATAACTAAGAGGTAATTTGAAAAAAAAAAGATTTTATGCATCATTATATATATTTAAAACTATACTAGCTACACTAGTTTTCCTAGTAAAGTTAAACCGAAGTAAAGCCTTCATTATCCAGATAAGAAAAGACAATGGGTCATATCAAAAGTGCACACTCAAAATTCCCTCCTTAAAAAAAAATAGTAAGAAAGCAACTTCATTTCTCCACTAAATAGCAAAAAAATATTCTATTTTTACACAAAAAGTAAAAAGACTTCCTATCAAACAACTAAAAACAAAAGACCGTCATAACCCCCGATATTTTATTCTTTTTTGATTTGATGTTTCACCTCTCTTTACTTCAATTCACCATACATCCAAAACCCCCTCGATCTTAGCTTAGTAATGATTTGGGCCCACCTGCTCCCTCCAATTATTAGTGTAATCCCTTTACACTCATTGTTCTCCAGTTAATTATCGGTGTACCAAATTTGACAAACTTTAATTAAGTGCTTGAATTTGGATAAATTTTAAACCCTCAACTAATGCCTTCCTTTGACTAAAGTGACCTTTTTGGTCCAGTGGTCATATAAAGCGAATTTTTTGGTAAACTTCTCTTTATATAATAAGATACTCTCTGGTTGAAAGTATTTAGGTATGGGCCTGACTAGACATTGGTTTTATTTTTATTTTTATGAAAAGGAAATTGTATTGCAAGAGAGAGGAGTACAAAATGAAAGTGTGTGGTCTACAGTTAGATAAGTCCCACCATAAATGCCACCCTGCAACTGAATCAGCACAACTCTTTCTAATGAAAACTTGGAGTCCTTGAAAGGTCATTAGGCATATATAAATCATGAAAATCATAATCATATAAATAAATATTGGTGGCTTGCATGACTTTATAATCTACAATTCAATGTACATCTGATGAATAGTACCATCATTGACTCTGTTCACAAGTAATTATTAGTCCTCTCGCTCATTTTCAACAGGCTTATTAGACCTATTATCAGCGGATACTTTCCTGTTAATGACATGGCTTATAATGAAGATTAGGCATGTAGATGGCGCTTGATGCCCACCATGTTGAATGCCGAATTGTTGGACTAGCTATTTATTGAAAAAAAAAAAAAAAAAACTTGGCAGCTTTACTAATAGAGTCAAGTGAAATAAAACCCCCATTTCTCAATAAAAAGTTATATCAAAAGCACTTCAATTTAAAATTCCCGCAAAAGATAAAAAAAAAAACCTCCTTTCTCTACTAAAAAAAAAAAAAAAAAACTCATCCTTTCTGTACAAAAAGTTTTAAAGATTTCATACTAAACAACTAAAAATAAAATACCATCAAAACCCACTTATATTTTATTCTTTCTATAAAATAGTCTTTATTTCACTATACTATATTAGTAAGTGTTCCAAACAGGAACGCGATGGAAGGGAGTAGTAGTAGAAGTAAAAAATAATGAGAGGTTCTTACAAGAAGGCCACTGTATTTTTAGATTACTCAAAAAGGCCCGTCTTTTATATTTCACAAAAAGGGCCATTGGCTTAAGTTAAATGAATGATAACCGAGGGAGGCATGTTGATAAAAAGGCTTGAATGTAAATTAGGAAAACATATAACATCAAGCAATTCAAATGTTTGGCCTTTAGTTTTAGGTCCTTCAAGTTTAAGGGCGAAGTTATCTTTTTACCTTTTAACTAGGATAATTTATTTGAAGTTTTTTTTTTAGGGTAAATCAGTTAAAAAGAAAAGAAAAGAACTGTCTAGTTACTTTTTGAACAAGAGAGTGGCTCCCTACACACTACATTCAACTCTCTACACACTGCATTTAAAAAAAAAATTCCTAAACTACCCCTCATTCTCTCTCCTTCCCTCTCTCCCTGCTCGTCGCCGTCCGCCGTCCGCCGCCCGCCCACTCTCTCCCCTTCCTCTCCTCTCCTCTCCTCTCCTTCTCCCTCTCTATTTCCCTCTCCCTGCTAAACCCTAAACCCTGCCCGTCGCCGCCCGCCCACCCTCTCTCCTTCTCCCTCTTCCTCTCATTCTCCCTCTCTATTTCGCTCTCCCTGCTCGTCGTCGACCGCTGCCCGCCCACCTTCTCCCCTTCCTCCCTCCCTCTCCTTCTCAATGGCCAAAGGAAGCTCAACACTTCTAGTGTGTTTCTGCCATTTTGATTCGGGCTCAAATCGAGTTTGTTCGGCATTGGAGGGCCGAACAAATTAGATTCATCGAGCTTTCATGTTCAATGTGATTCGTTCAGCCACATAAGGCCGAACAAATCGAGTTTGTTCGGCCCTACGACGCCGAACAAACTTGATTTGAGCCTGAGTCAAAATGGCAGAAACACACTAGAAATGTTGAGCTACCTTTGGCCATTGAGAAGGAGAGGGAGAGAGGAAGGGGAGAAGGTGGGCGCTGCCGGGGAGAGGAGGAGAAAGAGAAAGACCAGAGGGAGGGAGAGGGCAGGTGGTGGGTTGGGGGCTGCCGGGGAGATGGGGAGAAAGAGAGAGACCAGAGGGAGGGGGAGGTGTGGGGGTGGGCTGGGGCTGCCAGAGCAGGAGAGGAAGAGAGGGAGATGGGTCGGCGGCTCACCGGAGCAGGGTCGCCGGAGAAGGGAGAGGAAAAGAGAGGGTGGAGAGGACTAGGGGTAGTTTAGAAAAAAAAAATTTAAAATGCAGTGGGTAGAGAGGAAAATTCAGTGTAGGTAGAAGCTCTCTTTGAACAATTGGACTCTTAGTTATGGGAGGTTTTTGTAAAAGCATAAAATATAAGACTCTTTTTTAGGTTGTGAGAAAATATAAGTGCCTTCTTGTAAAACAAACTCAAATAATAATCAGTGTTTTACGATCATCTACTTGGATTTATCACTAACAACTTTCAATGAGATTAATCTTTTGTATATATCAATTAAGAAATGCTATTCAGTCCGAAAAGGAGCTTGAATTAGAGTGAAAAGACATTTGAGTGAAGGACATTGAGTGAAAGACATCTGAGGGTCAAAGATGTCTTTTCACTCCAATTCAGGCTCGTTTTCAGGCTGAATAACATTTCTCATATCAATTTATTAAGCCAATTGAAACTGGCGCTCCAAAAAGGGGTGTTTTTGATGGAGGTGCTCCTTGCCACACTGTGCATTTGAGGAGCGCCTCCATCACTTTTGGGAGCGCCAATATCATCTCCCTTTATTAACCATCAACCTTATATTGCCATTTTTTATTGGTAAAATATATAATGCCATGGTATGGGTAAGATAATAATTCAACGTAGGAATGTTGATGGGTACCCACTATTCAAATAATGAAGTATAAAGTTAGGAAAAAAATGGTATTCAACTAGATTTAAGATGGAGAAAACTTCAAATTAAAAGATGTCTTGTTTTATAATGCCAAATTGGCATTTCAATAGTTGTACGGTCCAAATATATATTTGTTTGAGACAATACAAGTATCTACTTGTTAGAGTTGATGAGATAGTTGGTTAGAGATGTGGTTAATTTGATTACTTAAATTTGAATTATTTTCTTTTTCTTTACTCTCTTCCCTTTGAAAGAGGTTTGTAAATAAAATAATATGCCCTTGTCTTTTATGATTTGGTAAGAGCTAACGAACCTGTGAGTTATCTTGAGGATAATTTTTTTTAGTCAAGGACTTTGTAAGTGCCTAAAAATTAAGGACTTTAATGCAGGGATTAGGATCTCTGATTCGGGTGATTTGGATGAAATTTGCTGTGGCTCCGACTGGACCTGAAAAGGAAGAGAGGGAAGAGGCGTCAAAGGACCCTGGCTGCAGGCAGCGCAAGGCTCTCCGATGCTTAAGTTAGTTCAGTGAACGAGCAGGGGAGAAGGAGAGGAAATTGCAGAGTGATAGTGTGTATATGGGTTGCGTACCTTTGGATGGAAGTGGATGCGCTATTTATAGGCGATGGGGTTGACTTTCGTGGGCGAGTTCCAAGACTGGGCCGGCCACTTGAGTGGTTGCGTCCACTTAGCCCATAACGCATTAAATGCTGACCCATGCTTCATTAAATGCTTGGCTTGCTGGGTCAGGCGGCGGTTCTGACTTACGGGCCAGGTCCCATCAGGCCTGGCCCGGAGCCATGCCCTGGGGGCGCACGTGTCCCGTACGCGCCGTTTTGTCAGTAATGATAATCTGCAGGGCATGCCTTGGCATGCGCCGTTGTTCTGTCGCTGGTCCCATCAGTCTCTGTCAAGTCCGCGCTGCCGGGGTCGATGCCGAGGTCGGGTAGGTCAGTCTTCGAGAGCTCCCGCCTCGGCGAGTGCCGCGGTCCTTCAGCCGCGGTCACCCTTGGCCCAGGGGAGGCATAATCATCCTGTCCGGAGGCCTGGGCTAGTGCTGATCTCGGCTTAGTGAAAATACCCCCACACAATTGCCCCCCAGTCTTCCGAGCTCTTAAGGGTGTCAACTCTTTGAGGTCGGAAGCTGAGTAGGTCTCGCCGAGATGCAATATGCCGCGGTGCTCAGATAACTTCCTGCCCGGGCCTGGGGGAGCTCAAACGTCTCCTGGTTTTCGGAATTCCACCGCCATTTTGGCAGCTGGCGTCTGCACCCCTTCCTGCCGTCGCTTCCGTACCCGAGGCATTAAATGGCGCACGAGAATCAAGCTGACGCTTCCATGCGTCTCTCTTTATTTGGTTGGCCCGTCATTTCGCGACGGCGCGTGCAGTGAAAAGGCGCGCCCTCTTCAAATTTCGAACAGGCGCCATGATTAACCGCCCAATTTTTGGCTATAAATAGGGGCTCGCTCCTTCTTCTTTCTCTTTTACTTGCATTCTGTCTTCCTTTTCCCTTGCCTTCTTCTTCCTTTCGTTCTTGGAGCCTTCATTCTTCCTTTCTTGCCTTCATCTCTGCCGAAAGAGGCTGTTGCAGAGAATCTCTAGGCTTCTTCGCTGCTAGGACTCCGTTCTGCACCTTGGAACTCTCGTAAGTCTCCTTCCCCCTTTCCCTGTTCCGTTCTGCTTTCTAGGTCTCTAGGGTTTTCTCTGTTTTTGGGGTCCTTTCTTTCTCCTTGGTATATTTCTGGCGCTTTCGCCTGAGAGATGGGCATCTATAGCCATTGGATAGAGTCTGAGAGGGGCCTAGCTGACCTTAGGGCTAGGTATGGTATACCCGAAGGAGTCCAGGTCATGGCGGCTACAGTCATGTCTTACGCCCTTGGGGATTTTTGCGATGGCTGGATGCCGTTTCCCCTGGTTGCCGTGATCGAGGGCGGGGTTAGGTTTCCCCTCCGCCCTCTGCTTAGGGACTGTCTCCGAGCATGGCACCTCTGCCCCTGCCAACTGATGCCCAACAGTTTCAAAATTATAATGGGTACCGACGCGCTTAATACAATACTGGGCATCAGTCTTGGCGTCCACGATATCGAGGAGGCCTACGATATCTGCAAGTCCGGGAAGGACATGTACTACCTCCGCGTCAAGTCGGGGCGGAGGCCCTTCGTGCAGGCCTTAGAAGATTCCAATAAATATGCCGGGGACGATCGCCTGATGGTCACTGGCGGTTGGGAGTTTGGTGAAGACGAGCCCATCTCGGCAAGAAATTTCAGGATCCCTCGTCACTACGGCACTCCTCCAAGTAATTAATCCCTGAGTACATCCTTTTACTTTTCGTCCCCTTTTGTACTTGCCGATCTGATATCCTCTGTTTGCTCTGCAGGCGTTCGACAGAGGAGAGCTGCCGCTTTCCGAGAAGGCTGGGAGCCGAACAGAGCTTGGATCCGAACTTTAGAGAGTTACCACGGCCACGGTGACAGGTCCGCGTGGAAACTGCTGGGGTACGAGCCCAGGTACCGCGGCTACAGGGAGAGGAAGGTGATTGCTCATCGCAGGCAAGCCGCGGCGGAGGTAGAGGGAGAGACCAGGGCGGACGAGGACCGGACCGCGGCGGACCGTTCTGCGACCAACTCCGAGGCGTCAACCTCGGGGTCCGAAGACAACGCCGAGACGATCGGTAGGATCATCCTGTCCGACTCGGAGCCTGAGGGAGAAATGGACCGGACCCGCCCGAAGCCCGTCCTGCGAAACCTGAAGGCCGTCCCAGTGACCGGCAAGGGTCGGGGCGGGCCCTCTCCCTCCCGCGCTCCCGCGCAGACGAGTGCGCCCTCGTCATCCTCCGTGCCCCCGCCTTCCAGTACGCCGACGCCGCTTGCCGCGACCGGGAGCGGGACGCCTGGTCCTTCTACCATTTCGGCCACACAGGTGGACGACCAAGCCCGTAAGAGGGCCCGGGTAGAGAGCTCGGCGGGTGAATCGTCCGGGCCTTTCATGGGAACGCGGGCTCACCCCGCTCCATGGAAGCCGAGCTTCATGATCCAGCCCGGGAGGCCGCTGTCGGTGGAGGATCGCCTCTCGGGGGGAACGTCCGTGGTCGCCTGCTTGGGTAGCGCCTGCGCCCTGCCGCGGGACATGGAAAACCACGATAAGATGGACGACATCTCCCTCTTGGCCGCGCAGATGAAGGCCAACCTGAGTGTAAGTCTGATTTTGTACTTCAATATTTACTATTTGGTTACGGCTTCCGCTCACTGGTGGTTAACCTGCTTGGTTATCTCCTGCTTTCTTGCAGAGCGTCCAGATGGCTCAGATTTCGGTGTCTCGTATCCAGAAGTGCCACGCCGAGGTGAAAAGACTCCAGGCTGTATGCGATCAGCAAAAGAGAGACCTGGAGGAGGCGAAGGCGAAGGTGTCTGAGTACGAGGACACGCACCGATCCCTTTTTGCCGAACTTGACAAGCTCAAGTCGGTTTTTGATCTGACTAAAAGGAGGGAGGCCGAGCTGGAGAGGACGATTGCGGGGCTGGAGGGCCAAAAGGCCGATCTAGAGCTCACCCTCCAAGCTGAAGTCAAACTCGCCTTCCAGGATGGCGTCGACGCAGCGGGCAATGAGTACGCTGCGCAAGTCAACGACATTCGGGTCTCGGCTTGGGAGATGGGCTGGAGGGCGGCTCTCGACAAGATGGGCGTCTCCCATGACCACCCTACCTACGCCAAGCCGGACGAGTATCCGTGCTCGGACGTCGTCGGAAGCGCAGAGACGGGCCCTGGTGCCCAGCCGACACCGGAGCTCCCCACCGCATTGCCGGAGGCGCCTGCTGCGGTCGAGGACCCTGTCGAAGCTTCCGCACCCGAAGCTCCTCCTACCGCGTGAAGTCGGCCTGCTGTTATCCCTCTTGTTTGTTGCTTTTGATGTATCTTTTCTTCTGACGCACCGCGTCCTTTTATGTAAAAAGACGCTTTTTGAATGAAAAAACCTTTGTCCATGTCTATCTGTGTGACTGTGTTTGCGTTTGCTTGTTTTGAATGTTTGCGAGTGTTTCTCTTCGGCTACATGGCCGAGACCACTTCTTCGTGGACTATCAATTTTCAGCCGAAAGACTGAGCGTTATGGCGAGCGGGTGACATAAGCTTGGTGAGTGTCGCGGCAATTTGGTGTGTAAGGCGATTCCCTTGGTTCATGGCCAGTGATCGAGCTGGCCATCCGGTACGTAGCCGAGATAAGCTTTGTTGCCCGAGTGGAGATTTCCCCCTGGCTCGCCCCCAGGGGCCGTGCTGGCTATCTGGCACGTAGCCAAGATGAGCACGAGATGGAGATGTCCCCCTGGCTCGTCACCAGGGGCCGTGCTGGCGATCTGGCGCGTAGCCGAGATGCGCACGAAATGGAGAAGTCCCCCTGGCTCGTCACCAGGGGCCGTGCTGGCTATCTGGCGCGTAGCCGAGATGCGCACGAGATGGAGATGCCCCCCTGGCTCGTCACCAGGGGCCGTGCTGGCTATCTGGCGCGTAGCCGAGATGCGCACGAGATGGAGATGCCCCCTGGCTCGTCACCAGGGGCCGTGCTGGCTATCTGGCGCGTAGCCGAGATGCGCACGAGATGGAGATGCCCCCTGGCTCGTCACCAGGGGCCGTGCTGGCAATCTGGCGCGTAGCCGAGATGCGCAAGAGATGGAGAAGTCCCCCTGGCTCGTCACCAGGGGCCGTGCTGGGGAGTCGTTGTTGTTGCCGCGGTCCTTTCCTTGGAGCAATTTTGATTGGAGCAATTTTGATTTAGAACACAGACAACGAAACTTTCTTGAGAGGAAAGGACCTTCATTGATTTTGCATAAACGGAATACATTTAAAAGTAAAATTTCTTCAAATGCGACGCGTTCCATGGCCGCGGCAGCAGTTTCCCGTCCATATCTTCAAGCTTATATGCGGACCGCCCCGCGGTCGAGACTACCTTGAACGGACCGCGCCAGTTTGGGGCCAACTTGCCCTGATTCGGATCCTTATCTGCGGGCAGTGCCTTCTTCAGGACCAGCTCTCCGATGGAAAACTTCCTTTCCCGCACTTTTTGATTGTAATCCCTCGCCAGTCGTTGCTGGTAGGCTGCCAAACGGATGGAAGCGGCTTCTCTGCGCTCTTCGGCCAAGTCCAGTCCCAGGGTGAGGTTTTTATCGTTCTGGGCCTGGTCAAAGAGTTCAGATCTGAGGGTTGGGAGACCGATCTCGAGAGGGATCACGGCTTCCATTCCGTATGCCAAGGAAAAAGGAGTTTCTGAGGTGGAGCGTCGCGGAGTGGTCCTGTAGGCCCACAACACGCTGGGCAGCTCTTCTACCCACCTTCCTTTGGCCCCATCGAGTCTTTTCTTGAGCCCATCCAAGAACACCTTGTTGGAGATTTCAGCCTGGCCATTGCTCTGGGGGTAGGCCGGAGTCGAGTAGTGGTTTCTTATGCCGAGCTCCTTGCAAAAGTTTTTGAAGAGGCTGGAGTCAAATTGGGTCCCGTTGTCCGAGACGAAGACTCGAGGGATGCCGAACCTCGTGACGATGTTCTTCCATACGGAGTTCTTGGAGTCCCGCTCCGTGATGGAAGATAGTGCTTCTGCCTCGATCCACTTTGTGAAATAGTCGGTGGCCACTATCAGCCACCTTTTATTCCCCGGAGCTCGGTGGAGAGGACCCACGATGTCCAGCCCCCACTGTGCAAAAGGCCATGGACTGGAGAGCGGGCTCAAATCCTGTGCAGGTTGATGGAGGTTGTGCGAGAATTTCTGGCACTTCTCGCACTTCATAGCGTACATTTGTGCGTCCTTTTGCATGTATGGCCACCAGTATCCTTGGCTTATAGCCCGGTATGCTAGTGACCTTCCTCCGATGTGACTTCCGCAGATGCCTTCATGTATTTCGTAGAGGAAGTCTTCAACTCGGCTTGGGTGGACGCATTGGAGATAAGGGCCCGTGAAGGATTTCCTGTACAGCTTTCCTTCTGGAGAGAGCCAGAACCGGGCTGCCCGGAGCCTGATCTTGTGAGCCTGCGCTCTGTCCTCGGGGAGTTGGTCGTCTTTGAGGTATGCGATGATGGGATCCATCCAACTGGGCCCGAGGTCGGCACACAGGACTTGCCGTGGTGGGCTGAGCTCTATACTTGGCGATGTTAGCGAGCCAACTTCTATAGTTCTCTTTTTTCCAGCCTCGACGGCGGAGGCTAAGTTGGCGAGCGCGTCGGCATGTGAGTTAGAATCTCTGCCGATTTGTTTGATTTCTGCTTCCGGGAACTGGGAGAGGAGTTTTTTGGCGAGGGCTAAATAGGCTGCCATTCTATCGTCGCGAGCCTGATAACCTCCAGTGAGCTGGCTCGTCACCAACTGCGAGTCACTGTAGATTACCAGCTGCTGAGCTCCGAGAACCTTGGCACTATTCAGCCCTGCCAGCAATGCTTCATACTCCGCCTCGTTATTTGACGCTCGGAAGTCAAGGGTCAGTGCTTGTTCGATTACTAGCCCTTCTGGAGACTGGAGGACTACGCCGACGCCGGCCCTTCTAGAGGTGGAAGACCCGTCAACGAAGACCTTCCAAGCCGAATCTCGGGAGGTGTCCCGAGGTAGCTCGTAATCAGTCTCCGGGACTAGGCCACCCTGCCCCTTGCCCCCCAGTGCGGGGTCGAGTGGGCTCGGCGCCGAACTCGGAGGAGTGAACTCGACGATGAAGTCTGCCAAAATCTGTGCCTTGATCGCTGTCCGGGGCTGGTAATGGATATCGTACTGCCCTAGCTCCACGGCCCATCTCAAAATTCGCCCAGAGAAGTCGGCCTTCCGGAAGACGGACTTGAGTTGGTGCTCCGTTACCACCACTATTTTGTGGGCCTGAAAATAGTGCGAGAGCTTCCGAGAGGCACTGACGAGGGCCAGTGCGAGTTTCTCCATTGGCAAGTACCTGGTTTCGGCGGCGAGGAAGGTTTTGCTGGTATAGTAGATGGGCTTTTGCTGCCCTTCATCTTCTCTGATCAGGACTGAGCTCACCGCGTGGCTGGAGACCGCCAAGTACAGGTACAATGTTTCGCCTTTCTTCGGGGTTGATAACAGTGGAGGCGAGGCCAAATAGGCTTTGAGTTCCTGGAGGGCCGAGTCGCATTCTGGGGTCCACTCAAATCTCAGGTTCTTTCGCAGCAATTGGAAGAAAGGGCGGCATTTGTCCGAAGACTTGCTGATGAAGCGGTTGAGGGCGGCAGCCATGCCGGTGAGCCTCTGGACCTGCTTCGTTGTTGCCGGGCTCTGAATTCCCAGGATCGCGGAGATCTGGTCCGGGTTTGCTTCGATACCGCGTCGCGTGACGAGGCTTCCTAAAAACTTGCCGGACCCGACCCCGAAGGCGCATTTGGAGGCGTTCAGCTTCAGCCCGAACTTTCGAAGAACTTCAAAAACTTGCCCGAGATCCGCCAGATGGTTGCGAGACTGGGTGGATTTGACGACCATGTCGCCGATGTATACTTCGACTGTCTTGCCGAGGTGATCCTGGAACATTTTGGTGACCAGTCTCTGATAGGTTGCCCCCGCATTTTTTAGGCCGAACGGCATCACCTTATAGCAGTAGGTTCCCCTAGGAGTGATGAATGCCGTTTTCTCCTGATCCGGCTCGTACATGGGTATCTGATGATAACCGCGGTAGGCGTCAAGAAAGCTCATCCTCTCGTGACCGGCGGTGGCGTCAATCATCTGGTCGATCTTCGGGAGAGGGAAGCAGTCTTTGGGACATGCTCTGTTGAGGTCAGTGAAGTCGACGCAGACCCTCCATTTTCCGGTCTTCTTCTTCACCACCACGGTGTTTGCCAGCCACTTCGGGTACTGGACCTCTCTGATGGCGCTTGCTTCGAGCAGTTTTTCCACCTCTTCGACCACGGCTGCAGACTGGTCGATTCCGGATCTTCTTGCTTTCTGAACCACTGGCTTGGCCTGAGGGTCTACATTTAGCCTGTGGCTCATAACCTCTGGGTTCACGCCTGGCATTTCCTGCGGGGTCCAGGCGAAGACATCTCTGCTCTGTAATAGGAAACTGAGCAGCTCGGACCGCTCCTGCTCGGCGAGCTGGCTCCCAAGAAGGAAGTACCTCTCTGGATCACTGGGGTCGATCCTGACCTCGGTGAGGTCCTCGATACTTTTTTCTCCTGGATCACGGCCGACCCTCTCTAGCTCTGCTTCGAGCTCTGCCATGTGCACTTGCTTTGGCTCTTCCTCGCCGGACACCACGGCCATCATGCAATGTTTGGCCATTTGCTGGTCCCCATTGACTGTGACCACCTCGACTCCGCCATCCCTTTCCAAAGGGAACTTGAGCTTTTGATGGTAGGAGGAGGGGACGGCTTCTATCTGGTGCAGCCAGCTCCGCCCTACGATGGCATTGTAGGGAGATGGCGTGTCCACTACGAGGAAGTCGGCCACCACTGACGTGCCACCTACTCGGACTTCGAGGGAGACTCTCCCTTTGGGGTACACGGGCTTGGCGCTGAACCCTATCAGGGGGGTCCGCGCCTCTCGGAGGTCTTCTTCCGTGAGCCCCATCTTGGTGAAGCAGTCGAAGTAGAGGATCTCGGACGAACTGCCGGAGTCGACGAGGATCCTCTGCACCTTGCAACTCCCCAATTTTAGGGTCATGATCAGTGGGTCATTGTGAGGGAGTTGAACCCCTTTCAGGTCCTCGTCTGAGAACCAGATCTTCGGCCTTTCTTTGCGGGCCTTCTTAGGGGACGGCCCGAGCTCGGCCGACATGACCTGCTTCCCATGGGAGGCCCTCCTGGCCTCGGCGCGGGCTTGACTGCTGCTCTGCTTGGTAGGGGCCAGGTGGATGACGCTTATGAGCCTCTCTGACCCGTCGCTGTCGTGATTCTCCTCAGTTCGGCGCCGAGGTCGGTCGTTGCTCCCGCTGCCCGCTGCCTTGCAGAACTCCTTCAGGTGCCCGTCCTTGACGAGCCTTTCGAGATGGTCCTTGAGACAGTAGCAATCATTGGTGTTATGCCCGTTCTGTTTGTGAAAAGCGCAGAACCTGTCTTGATCTCTCTTGGAGTTATCGCCCTGCAAGGGGCGCGGCCACTTGAAGTATGGTTTTCCCTGGATCTTTTCCAGGATCTGGTGAATCGGTTCTGTAAAAACCGTGTTGACCCTCTCACGCGAACGGTAAGATGGTTTGTGTCTCTTGCCTCCTCCCGAGGTGCGAGCCCAAGACGAGGCCCGGTCGCCCGAGCGATTTTCTCGGCTCGCTTCATCCCTACGGGAGGTCCTTCTTTCTTCGTCTGCGGACCGATCCTCATGCCTGGATCGGTCTTCCTGCCGCGATCGGCCATCCTGCCGAGACCGGTTTCCCTGCCGAGATCGGCCCTTGGAGACGCCGAAACTTTCGTTGGCGCGCCCCTCGTCCTCCTCTTGCTCGATATATTTATTTACCCTCGTCATGAGGGCCGTGACGGAGGGCACAGGATTTCGGACGAGCTCTCTCCTGAGCTCGCACCCCGGCAGGAGGGCGTGCTGGAAAGATCTGATTGCCACGTCCTCGGAGGAGTTGTCAATCTGGCTGTATACTGTCCAGAACCTCTTTGCGAACTGAGTGACGCTTTCGCTCCACCTCATCCTGAGGGCCATGATGTCGCTGTCGGTCTTGGGAATGACCTCTGTGCGCCTGGAATTTCCCGAGGAAGGAGTCCCGCAACTGGGCCCAGCTCGAGATCGATCCCTCGGGGAGCGCACAGAACCATTTGAGGGGTAGGTCCCCCAGGCTGGAGGAGAAGACTCTGCAATTGAGATGCCCAACGTCACCCCAGACGGACAGTTTCTGTGTGAAATGGCGGAGATGCGCTGCTGGATCCGAGGTCCCGTCGTAGAGGGTGAACCT
This sequence comes from Litsea cubeba, assembly GCA_012931725.1. NCBI lineage: Eukaryota > Viridiplantae > Streptophyta > Magnoliopsida > Laurales > Lauraceae > Litsea > Litsea cubeba. The sequence continues at coordinate 75,008,006 of CM022951.1, read as the reverse complement.
TGGAACACTGAACTTCTTGGGGAGGGGGTATTCGATTATTTCTCTGGTGAAGGGTGACGAGTCGAGGCCAGCGAAGTCGGGGAGGTCCAGCTGGCTTTGGGCGAGCCCTGCCTCCTTCAGGGTGTTCTGGAGAGCCTGCTTGGCCAGGCGGTTGATCAGAGCCTGCTGGTCTGCCGCCTCCGATCTCGGCACTGATCCTCTGTCCTCGTGGTCATGGTAAGAACTCCCGACGTGACTTCGCTCCCGACTCTTATCGTTCAGATGATCTCTCAAGTCTTTGCCGGTGACGGGATCCTTCCTGCCCACGGGATCACCACCCCCGGGGACTACTCCCTTCTCTCGGAGCTGCTGCCTGAGCTGGCGGATGAGATCATCTTTCTCCTGGAGGGCGAGATTCTGAGCCCTGATTGCGGCTTGGGCGGGGTCGGCTCTGTTGCCTTCGCGGTCCGAGTGGCGCCCGGACCGATGCGACCCCTCCGCCGCCGGGGCCTTGCCCTTCGAGAAGCGCTCCTGAAGGGGAGCGTTTAGCCGCGGTGGGCCCCCCAGCTCCAGCGGGGACGACGCGGACTCGGTGTGGTAGCTTTCTACCTCTGCGGCCCCTCCCGACGCATAGGGCAATGGCCCAGGGAGGACCAGTGGCCCTGGGGGGAGAGACTTCGGGTGCTCTGCGCCTCTCTTGTTTCTCGGAGCCATTGGTGATTGAAAAGAATTTTGGGAAAGGTTTTGAGGTATGGGTTAGTACTTCCCCACAGACGGCGCCAATTGTAAGTGCCTAAAAATTAAGGACTTTAATGCAGGGATTAGGATCTCTGATTCGGGTGATTTGGATGAAATTTGCTGTGGCTCCGACTGGACCTGAAAAGGAAGAGAGGGAAGAGGCGTCAAAGGACCCTGGCTGCAGGCAGCGCAAGGCTCTCCGATGCTTAAGTTAGTTCAGTGAACGAGCAGGGGAGAAGGAGAGGAAATTGCAGAGTGATAGTGTGTATATGGGTTGCGTACCTTTGGATGGAAGTGGATGCGCTATTTATAGGCGATGGGGTTGACTTTCGTGGGCGAGTTCCAAGACTGGGCCGGCCACTTGAGTGGTTGCGTCCACTCAGCCCATAACGCATTAAATGCTGACCCATGCTTCATTAAATGCTTGGCTTGCTGGGTCAGGCGGCGGTTCTGACTTACGGGCCAGGTCCCATCAGGCCTGGCCCGGAGCCATGCCCTGGGGGCGCACGTGTCCCGTACGCGCCGTTTTGTCAGTAATGATAATCTGCAGGGCATGCCTTGGCATGCGCCGTTGTTCTGTCGCTGGTCCCATCAGTCTCTGTCAAGTCCGCGCTGCCGGGGTCGATGCCGAGGTCGGGTAGGTCAGTCTTCGAGAGCTCCCGCCTCGGCGAGTGCCGCGGTCCTTCAGCCGCGGTCACCCTTGGCCCAGGGGAGGCATAATCATCCTGTCCGGAGGCCTGGGCTAGTGCTGATCTCGGCTTAGTGAAAATACCCCCACACAGACTTGACATTAATATTAATAAAAAACAATTGGTATTATGCATGAGTTTCAAAATTGTACGAATCCACATATTTATATTTATAAAATTTATAATTATTAAATGTGAATTTTTTCAATAATTTTAGAATTTGATTGCCAAAAGTGATCAAAATCAAATTAAATTTTTTGAGATATCTTTTTATCCTAATAATTCTTTGCTCCATTGCGCTCTTGCAAACATCCATTGAATAAACGGTTCACAATTAACAGAGGTATTCTACTTTCCATCACCATCGTAGGAAACGGGCCAAATGGAATTTGGACGGTTTGATTCTAGCAGCCAGATATTTGCAGGGTTCGTTTAAGCAACGTAAACTTCGCAGCGAAGGGAGAAGCGGAAGTGGGACGAAAGCCAACAAGGGAAAGCAAGTAGTAGCCAGAGGTCAACAATTCGTCTTCCTTGTTCTTTCCATTTCCCTTGAAATAATCGCAGCAGCTTTCCACTTCCCCATGCCCTGCTTTTCTGCTTCTCTGCTTCGCTTGATTTGAATGCTTTCAAGGCTTCTTCCCTCAATCCTTGATTGAATGCTCAAAGTATCTTCACAGACTAGGTTCGATTTTCATCTGGGTCTTTCTTTTCTTGCATGAATCGCAGACTTCTGTAAGTTTTTTCATCTGGGGTACTCTTTTCTTGCTTCAATTTCATCAGAATGTTCGCGATTCAGCACTCCTAGGGCTTGATTTCATCTGGGTCTTTTTTTGCTCGCTTCAAATCCTTCTGGGTCTTCTCCATTCAGCACTATTATCCTAGGATTTGATCTGGGTTCCTATTTTCTTGCTCTATTGCAGCTTCATCTGGTTTGCTTTGACTCATCTGCTTCTTTACCATTCAGCATTGCAGGCTTAGGTTTTGATCTTCTTTTTTCGTTTTCCATCCATAATCGGGGAATTTTGTGCCTTTTCATTCCAAAAGGAAACCCCCTTTCTTCCCAAGGCCATTTTTTTTTTGAAGCAGTTGAAGATATCCGTTTTGGGTTTATCGTGCTTTACCCTTGCAAATGGCAATAATAGGCACTGGGTGTGGTCACGGATCATCATCATCTTCGTCCACGTTATCGCCTTTGGCTCAGCCGTTCACTGTCAATCGCTCTGCCCCAAATCCCAAATCGAGCCCCCCACCAAGGCCACTTATCGACAATTATTTTTGTCACCAAGATCCTAACTCTACTTGGTTATCCGATTCATCTTCTCATTTGAATCGGGACGTTGGTTTCGCTCAAGGCTATGCATATTTTGATTCTCAGTCTATCGGTTCTTGTGGGACTCATTTGTCTTCTTTAAGCCCGAACACCCATGACTTCTCATATGGGGAGCACTTGGAATCTATAGGGAGTAATGTTACTGAAGCAGATACCTATTATCTGCAGTATCAACATGAAACTCTTGATACTAACTCAGGGGTAATGCAAGAACCTGGTTATGTGATTCTGACTTCTGGTACTTCTGCCCCCTTAGAAGGGTCTTCTCAAACTAATTTCATTCAGAGCTCGACTGGTTTTGGTATTGCGCCCAAGTGGACAGGCCAGTGGAAGGATGTTGATGCGAGTTCATCTTGGAAGGAACCCAAAGGCAATGTGGATTTTCCATATAGAAGCTCATTACAGCTAGGTATCTTGATTCTCACATGGCTTGTGTGAATTTGAACCAGATACCTTTGTTAGAACACTAATTTCATAGCTCTTGTGCTTATAGACCAGCTGTTTGCCAGTGCTTTTGTTTGACTATCATGGCTTTTGCATTTAACATATCTCTCCATGTTTATACTCATGTTCTTACGGACTTGATATTATGGGAATCTTCTTAGCTTGATATTTGGCATCTTTTCTCTTTATGGCTTGTATGCATCTTTTATGAGATGGTAGTTAGATGTGCTTTGTTGTATGGAGTTGAATGTTAGGCGACCAAGAGATAAGAAGATTATGTGTGATTGGGAATGATCACATTAGAGGAAAATCACAGCTAGTTTCTGTAGAAGAGAGAAATTAAGGACAATAAGGAATTGTGTTTACAATGGACTGGGCATGTATGTAGAAGGTAAGACACAACTCTTGTATGATGGATTAGATGACAATATATTCAAGGTACTGGGAGAAAGGAGACAAATAAAGATCTTGAATGAAGTAGTTAGGAAAGATATGATATAATGTGAAGGTAGGGAGAACAGGTTTAAATAGGGTTGAATGGAAAAAAATTGAACTCATGAAGTTAACTCCCAAATAGATGGGTAAAGGCTATGATGATGATGACGTTGATAAAATTATATAAAAGGGTGCATTTGTGTGATGAGAGGAATCCACGGTAGAGAAGAAAACTGTTTTGGTTTTCCATGCAGCCACTTTTTCACATTTTACTTGTGGAAAAGAAAAAAAAATGGACCGATTATACTCGATAGAGAGGAGCTCGATTTCCTATGTGAGGGATACCATTGGGATGCAGGATTCCTCTCTATCGTGGAAATGGAAATCTGCTGAGAGTGGAATCTGCTTGCTACACAAACACACTCAAGGCTCTTGGGAAAAACATATAGACAGAGAAAGAAATAAAATGAAAAAGAAACACAAGTATTGTACAGACAATACTGATAAGCTGTTGGATATCCTCTCTTAGTCCTTGTATTTATTTTATTCCAGGTTCATGTTTCCCCCGATTAACTAATTAGACCCCTGATATAATCTAAAGATGGGCTTCCTTTATTTCTGGGCTTGTTCTTTTTGTGGATCATCACAATTCCTTTTTGTTATATGCCCTAATTTCTTAGGATGAACGCCCACATTTGTCCTTTTGCAATGAGAGGCCATCCTCAGTTACTGCATCTAAAACATTGTTGTTTGGATGAGTCATTGGCCTTTGTTCATTTATTTTGTTTCTTCTAGTTGAATACATTGTAGTTTAAGATCATTTTAATGTAGCATATTCATTGTGCTGTCTTTACAAAGCATATCCACATGGATAATATCAAAGTTGCACAGGGTTTTCTGTATTTGGTAAATTTTCAATTGTTACATAAATTCGAGTGTCTGAAGGGTGTGTATGTATTAGAAGTGTTGATGGATGAAGGAACAGCAATACTAGGGTACAATGAAAAGAAAAAAAAAATTCTTTTAGTACTTGAAACAAAATTAAGAGGTTACGAAAAGTCTGACTAAGCCTAAGAATTTCCTAAATAGACCTTTCAAAAAAAAAAAAAAAAAGAAAGAAAAAGAAAAAAGAAAGAAAAAAGAAATAAAGAACGCTCTGAATAGAAAGCCCATGATTTCTAAGAGATGTGAAAGTGTCAACAAGGTATTTGATGTGGCCAATAATGTGTTTTGCATCCCTTAGCTCCATTTTGGAATGTTCTTTTATTTCTTTCTTTCCAAGTTGGCCACATTAGTTTAAGAGGTAAAAGCAATGAAAATACCTTCCCTTTACTCTCAAATAGTCAAATGGCACAATCAGTCACCCATTCATAATCTATTGGGTGTGAGCAATGATGTGTTGAGCATCCATTGTGCTGTTTTCATATGTTCTTCCATTTTTTTCCTTCAAAGTCTTTCACATTACTGTAAGAGGTATATTTAAACCCCAATTGTAGTCAAGGAAAAATAGAACTGAGATTGCGCTGACCTTTTGAGTCTTGAAATTTAAGAAAAAAAGAGGTGAAAATCTTTTATAATGTAAGCTTAAATAAATTCTAAACCTCCCTCCCACCGCCAACACACCCCCCCCCCCCCCCCCCCCGAGCAAGGGTGTGGGTGCAGTTGTGTGTGCTTATGTGCACTTAACTGAAGTATATTTGCATTTTTAATCTGTTGCTGAACTCCTGCTTGGTATTCATTACTATTTATTTACACGCTGTGTTATTGTATAGGTGCAACCCCCTCTGAAGGCTTTATGTCTTATGAAGATGCTCCAGCTGTTTGTTATGGAAACTTTGTTGAATCTTCAGCAAGAAAAGATAATGTTGGATTGACAGGAAGTGGTTCTGAACAGATATATGCTAAACACTTAGCAATTTCAGAAGTTAATGCTAGTCGTCCTTTTAACATGCCTGGGCTGTCAGTTTTGCTTCCTTCAACAATGCAAGAAACATCATATTCCCATATACCAGAGACATCAGTTTTCATTCCTTCACCAATCAAAGAAACAATGTATTCCCAGAAACCAGAGCTATCGGTTTTGGTTCCTTCAACAATCAAAGAACCAATGTTTTCCCATATGCCAGAAACATCCTTCAGGAATTCCTGGAATCCTTTTTATCAAAATATTGCGTCTTATGATAGATGCTTTACTCCGCTTGATTCATGTACGACGGAGCCCACTATTTTCTATCCTTCGACAACAGTTCCAGCAATGATCTGTTCGTCTGTAACAACACAGCCTGTCCCTTCTGCTGGTGATTCGAGTTCGTTACTTGGTAAAGTTGTGTTGAAAGACATGAAATCTTGCAATCAACCCATGGATACTTTTACTAAAAAGGATTATGGGGGCCAAGTTTCTGTCAATGTAAAAGCACCCACCACTACACTGACTGCTGACACTAGCAAAATCAAGAATGACATGGGAAAATATAATTACATTTCTATGGAATCATCTTCTGCAAAAGGTCTCCCCTTAAATCAGAAGGCAATAAGTAGTAACTCCTTGGCAGTTCTATCAAAGAACGAAATTGAGCTGAAGCTTACCCCCTTGAAGGTTCAAGAAGCTTCCACCCTCACAACTTGTACTGATGGATCAGATTATTCTGTCCAGAGTTCTGATGCTCTTGATCAGTTTGACTCTGCTGTTGACTCTCCCTGTTGGAAAGGCACTTCTTCTCAGCATTCTTCATTTTCGATTTTCAATGCTGCACCTTTAATATCTCTTGCAAAAGATCCAGAAGAATGCAGTGATTTCAGTCGGCACGGCCAGATTCTCTCCATCAATGCAGATGGTGAGGCATCCGTTTCCTCTCCAGAACCATGTGGAGGCTTAAAAAATCACGGAACAAGAGGTGTGGAGAATCCATCTCTTACAGTGAAACATCCTTCAGTTGTTTGTTCCCTCCCTGCGAGACCTGAACTTAATGCTGCTGTTGAGAAGGCAGAATCAGATAGTTCTAAGGCTGGAAATAAAAATGGAGCTCAATGTTCTGAAGGATTCCTAGACACAGGAAATGGTTATGTGCTTTCCAACAGTCCTGCAAGTAATTCTGGATGTCAAACTTCTGATGTGATGCCTTTAAACCACAAAGATGTTTCTTCGGCTAAGCCCATGTTGCAGAATACAAATAAAAATCCAGCGATGGATTTTAATGCTGTACAAGATTGTTCACCTGATTTCTGTTCTCACGAGGAACGTGCATGTAATACATCAACTACAGGTCATCTTCCGGATGAGGCTGATGAAATCTTTAGAGCTTCTAATATGTCAAATCAGCAATCGGTTGCAAGGTTAGATGTTTCCATACTGGTTAAGACGATTCATAGTCTGTCAGAGTTGCTAACATCGAGTCACTATAGTGACGCCAATGCATTGAAGGAGAATGATTGTGAGGTTATTTGTCTTGTGATCAACAATCTTGTTGGATTAGTGACGCAATTGCCCAAATTGATTACCGAGGTTGGCAGTTCTTACTGTATTAGAGACTCAACTGATCCATACAAGGTATGATGATTTGCCTCTTAGGTATCCCGCATTTCTAATGTTTTTCCTTTGCAAATTGCACTTAGCCAATACAACAAGGAGAATTGACTGGGATAGAGGCTTTTACTTCTACACTTTTATGCAATAACAATTACAATGTAATGCTAACACATTGCAATCTTAACATTTTATTTTATATTTTATATTTTATATTTTTATTTTTGACATTATGGCATACTGAGCTTTTGAAGTCGCTGTGTAACTTTGCTGTGGGATTAGATCTGGTGGACCCTGCAACTAAGGCATCATTCCCTATAAGCAGAAGAGATAGACAGATTGGTTACTGATTGTTGATGATGTCATTGTGGTATCATGATAACTTCAGAAGTAGGCCTCATACTGTTAGATCCAATTTTGTTGATGATTTGATGTATCATAAATTCTAAGTGATTTTTCTTTTATTTATGGACATATAAGTTTTGGTTTTAAATTGTATGGGTATTTTGGTTATTTTCAGCTTTTGGGTGAAATGGGCAATCTCATCCTGTGGTGAACAGAGTTCTGTAATTTGTTCTAGAAGATTTCTACTCAGGGCTTTGGTGTTGAGAATAATAAGTAATAACATTTAAAATTAGAATGGCATATGATTTGTTGTTGTGATTTGTGACAATGATAACTTAGGAGGCTTCTTTTGTCAGTTATATGCTAGCTAGGAAGCACGGACACTTCTCCGAGGCCAGAGTGTCGGTGTCCGACACGTGTCGGACACGGACATGCTCCGGACATGCTCCGACACGTGTCGGACACGCCCAAAAGAGTGTCCTGATTATTTTTTTTATTTTTAATATTTCGGACACGCTGGGACACGCTGGCCTCTTTTAATTGGAAAAAAAAAATAAAATTAGAGTAAAAAATGAAAAGAAAATGGGGCTGTTTGTAAAAGGTCATAACTTATTTGTTTGCTAAATTGATTACAAAGTTAAAATAATAAAATTAGAGTAAAAAATGAAAAGAAAAGGGGGCTGATTGCAAAAGGTCATAACTTATTTGATTGCTAAATTGATTACAAAGTTAAAATAATAAAATTAGAGTAAAAAATGAAAAGAAAAGGGGGCTGTTTGTAAAAGGTCATAACTTATTTGTTTGCTAAATTGATTACAAAGTTAAAATGATAGTATCTTTTAGTATATGATTAGATATATTATTATTATTATTATTATTAATTATTAACGTGTCCCGAACGTGTCCGTGTCCTACTTTTTTGAGAAATGCCGTGTCGGCGTGTTCGTGTCGTGTCCGTGTCCCGTGTCCGTGTTCGGGCTTCTTAGTATGCTAGAAATGAGAGAATTTTGATATCCTCTATTGGTTTTCTTGTCTCTAATGTTTGTGGGGAATTGATTCACACCTTGATTTGATCTTTTCTGTTTCTACCTCTGAAATTTTATATCCTTTTTGCTACCTAACATGATACTTCTCTAGTTCTCCCGACAAATTACATAGCAAATGAGTGATTCTCTCTTTTTTAGTGGAAACTCTGTGGTTAAAAAAAATATGGTTGCATGCCATGAATTTTTATTTCTAAAAATTCTCTCTCTTGCTGTTCTCGGACTAGGTCAAAAGACGTTTTTATTTATTTATTGAAATGGCTATATCTTCTTGAAGATGCATGCAGGTGTTCACAATGCTCACACATTTTTAATTGAACTTCCAAAATTCTGCAGGAAAATGATGATCTTCAGGTGAAATGATTGGGTTAAATTTAATATTTAAAAAAAGGAGTAGAGACATCATTTAGTGAAAAAGCTAAAACAGTGACCTCATGCGTGTCATGACTTGAGGACCATGGTAAACATTGAGACATACTGCATGCTCATGGAGTTCATTGTCTCCACCAGATTTTTCTCTCTTTTCCTTTGTGGATTGGGCAACTGCCAAATTGAGAACCATTAATATGTTGTTATTTTTTTTAAGGTGTCGATTTATTATTATTATTACTCTACTACTATTACTATTAGCATTTTACTTTAACCATCCAATCATTTTCTAGATTGAGTGGCTAGCAATAACAATGGGGTTTATTTTTGTCATGTCTAATGTAACAGAGGCCACTGATGTTCGGTGGGGCCATTATCCAACTAAGATGCCACTATCCTATGCTTTGAGTGGCTGTCAGGTTGTCATGCACAATAGCTCATCCATCTGAGAAGTATTGAATTTTAAATGAGTCATATTAGATGGTAGATAATCCTCTTTATTTCTGTTCCAATGAAAATGCACTCAGTTAAATTGTTATTCACGTATCAGTACAGTAATACCATTTGCTCTGGTTCACGTATCAGTAGACAGTAATACCATTTGCTCTTTTAAACCAGAATTTTAAACATGTTACAACTGTTTCAGACTTTCAGTGTTTCCTTCTTAAATCTGGTCATGCACAAAAGAATATAATGGAACAGGACTCCAATTTTAACCGTCATAAATGATGCATGCGTGCCTTTTTATTTCCATTTTATTGAAAATACTCTTATGCAGTTTTGCAAGTGTTAGCATTACCATTTGCTCTTTAAACTGAAGTCTTCAATATGTTGTAAGCATTGTGCTTTTCCTTCACGAAATTTAGGGAGTTTCTGAATGACATCCTTTTCCTGAGCTGCCACTCATGTTTCTTTATATGTTGTGCCATAATGTAAATTTGTTGCATTCAAGACTTTCTACTTCAAATCTGAATATTTTATTCTCCAGGGCACCAATGCGGCAGACAGTCATCTGGGTACTGTGGTAGAATCCGATGATGGCCTGAGTCTGGGTGGCCGTCTAAGATCTCTTTGCAAGGATGGAATAATGCATTCATATTTTTGTAGATCTCGTAGGAAAGTCGATAAGATTGATGTAGTTGCTAAAAGTGATGGGATTGATTTTGACGAGGATGTGAGAATAATGCAGGTATAAACAGATTCTTAGGTATCTGCTGTCTTGCTTGTGCTTCTTGTTCTCACTGTAAAACTTTCTCCCTTCCTGGGCTACAGGCTGTCAAGAAGGCTGTTAATCAAAATATCCCCGAGGAGGAAGATAATTGCCCGCAAACATTATTGTTTAAGGATTTATGGATTGATGCAGTAGCTGCATTGTGTTCCATTAAGTACGAACTCCAACTTGCACGCGTGCAGATTGAGATGGAGAAATCCAAGCAGCACCAGATGAAAGGTGACCAATTTGATTTTGTTCCTATCTTCCTACATAGGATTTATTAGTAGGAATTTGATGATTATCAAAACAAAGGGTTGGGATGAAACTGGGTCCCTGAATATCCCAAATACCCGAGTTCCTGAGTACTGGGTAGGGGTTTAGTATTTGACCCTGCCTTTAAATTGGATCCTTGTCTGGGTCCAGTGTATGGGCCCTAATAAAACTTGGTTAGAGATGTCCATGTATTTCATACCTTAAATCACGAATGCCCAATGCCAGAACCATATAGTACATATGACATTTATGTTAGGCATGTAACAATTATAATATATAAAATATACTTGTTTGGGCCTTGGCCCAAGCCTTTATTCAAGTCTGGATTTGGGTTTGGGCCTCTAAATTGAATTTTGTGTCTTGGACACTGGACATGATCCGAACCCAACCTGTCTTCATCCTTACCAAAGGGAAGCAAATTATCCTTGTGCCTTTGAGCCGTACAAGGAGGACCAGTTGTACAGTGATCCAGACTTTTGTATCATGTTATCCACTAAGGGTTATGGCTTAGAAAGTCTGAAGGAGACTGTTCTGGCACTTGCTAGCACATGAATGGACAACGAAAAAGAGCTGCATCAGAGAGACATTTCTAACATGCTCAATTAAGAAACACAGCAAAGGTCATTTGACATGAGCAGGGAAAATGTTGGCCGGCTGGATACATCCAGTCTGGGTTTTCTCATGGTCTGGCCAAGTGATATTTTCAGATTGACTCAAGGCCTGATGATTCTGTGTATTCTCGGGCTGAGAATCATATAGTTTCTTATGGGTTTAAATTGTTTTTTCCCCCTTCTCTGTGAACTGCATTGGTGTAGCTACAGATTCCCAGACCTCAATTGCACCTGGGAAGACTATAGGCGTGAAGAATATTTTGAGCCGAAATGATGCTGGTGGCATTGGTTGTAAAGAAAGATCTGCAGCTGAAGCTAACAAAGGTCCAACAGAGAACACTCCTAACAAGTGCAGTAACAGAAAATCACCAGAGATGAATAGATCAGACAGTAATGTGCCAGCGGAAGATGGCAATTTGAGTTCTATGACTAATAAAAAATTGGCACAACAGTTTCCACCTTCAATTCTCATTGGAGAAAATGTGTCAAGTGAAATGGTTTCCAGCCCCGGTTCAGAGCGGAAGTTTGATGTTGACATGAGGGAGAATCAAATGAAAGCTGCTGGTCTGGGTTCTATAGAGGTGAAAAGGCCAAGGCCGTCTATCCAAAACCAACGAGAGGTGAAATATCGAAACAGATCTGACATGCAGATGCTGCATCTCGGTGTTAACCAGACTGGTGAAAGCTCAGGTTTGGATGCTTCAGAAAAGCACAGAATGGCCAGAGGATCTCGCATATGTGTTGCAGACGAGGCATCAACCTGGCCATATATGCCTGACCAGCTTGGGAATTGGTTTCCTAATCCTGCCATTGGGTGCCTGCCTTCTGATTGGGAGCATGTACCCAAGTAGTTCAGTCTGGTGGAGCGCAGACAGGTTGAGTTTGGTCTTTTCCCTGCTTTTAGTTGGTACTTGGTGTGATTTTGTAGTGTCAGTAACTAAATAGTCGGGTCATATGTTTATATGTTGGAACATTGGGATTATCTGGCAGTACACTGGCATTCGAACCTTGTAAGTAGCTGTACATGTGAACTACATGATGGTTTGTCTATATATATATGGTTTTATCTTCTGCCATGGCCTCATGTTAAGGGCGTTTGGTCCTGGCGTTTGACCTGATGATGGTTATGAATTATGATCTTATTTGATGAGGTATGTTTTCCTACCAGATGGATGCCCATGAACTTCATCAGGATTGTTTCTGTTGCATGTGTTATGATAGGATAATATTGGCAGGCTGTGATAATTATCTAGTACGATTTGGATATTTTGGATAGGATCTGGGTAAATCCTTTGTTATCTTTGATTATGTGTCTAATGTAATGTGTCCTATAAATAATGTTCTCTCTTAATGCTGAATAGGTTAGCAATTAATGAATTTTTAGAATAAGTTACAGCATGATGCTTGCTTGTTTTGGCTTTGCATTGCATGTAGAAAGACCCAATGTTTTATTCCCGAATGTGTTTGCATCATCCTTTTCTCCTCCAAAAATTCCTGATTATGATATCAAAGGCGTTGTCTAGCTAGCCTCTAATTTAGAGATATAGTCATATTCATCATGGTAGGTTCTGCATAATTAGTTGCTTGAGTTATAGGTACCTGTTCTATGTATAATAAGATTGTGAACTTACTGTGCTTGATCGGAGGTTTGTTCTTGAAAACTGATGCCAATTGAAATACCTATTCTCCCACTAATGGTCCATCTTATTGGTAGATTCCTCATGTGTCAAAAACTATTGGCTTTATTTTTGTAAAAGATGGAATATTAAATTCTCCTTGATAGTATCATAATTTTTCAAAAATATTTTCAAGATTAACGTCGTCATGATAAATTTAGATATATCGGGTTAAAATGGTAAAAAATGGTATTATTAATATACAATTTGATTATGATAATAATTTATATTTATTTTATAGTTTCAAGTTTAATCCAAGAATGTTACTTGACACTGGACCACCCTTCTGGTCAGGGTGTCCCGTTTACGGCAGGCTCTTGCAGAAACTCCCAATTTCCCTTCTCATGGGTAGCTGAGTAGTGCAAAAGGTGCATCACCTTACTACCATTTGCTATTCCAAACTACAGTATTAGTGAATACAGAAACGCTTTTCCTGGTACATTAATGCAAATGATGAGATTACCATAAAAACTCGCTTGAGTGGCGGTTTCCTTTGTGATTTGCATAGCAATTTTTAAGAAGCTAATTTGGATTTACTTGCTGGTTCCCCACCTTGCAGAGAGGCCATGTTTATTATGAAGTTGCAATTATTTTGAGTTAGGTGTGGATCCATGGTGCATCCAATTTGGATATCTGTTTGATGGGCTTAAGGTGGGTCTGACCTGCATTCTATGTTGCAAATATTGTTATCAGTATATAATATAAATAGGAGTTAATATTGGTATCATTTCACGTTTGTTGTTTTGTATGAGTACAATATTGGAAAAAAATATTGTAGAACATAACAAGATTTTAAATATTAAAACATAATAGAAGTTAAGAAACTATATATTAAGTCTGTTCTTCTGCTTTAAAAATATCATTTTGATTCTTACAGTGTTTGATCCTGATGCAGTCCTGATGATTTCATATCAAGTCAGTTATCCATCCATGTACCATATGATGCTTTGTTTGCTCATGTATGGGTCCATCTATAAAGTCAGTTATTCATGTACCATAATCTAGATTTAGACTTTAATGAGTCCGTTCCTAGGGTTCAGAAGCTAATCAGGAGGAATGAGGAACTCTTCTCTTCAAGATAAGGAGGTTTCACTGACTGGAGGCTTTATGCATGAAAAGAAGGCAATGTTAGCTAGCTATGTGGAAGGAACAAAATTAGTAAAAAAGGTATTATTAAGTATCCATCACTATTCACCAGTCACCACTGCTATGAAATGTAGTTTTAGAAACTATGCGGCTGCCAGGGGCCGACCCAGGTACAAGGGTCCGTACCCAAAAACAGTTTAAAACTCTTGAACCCCATCATGATACCCTCCTTGGCTTTGAAGATCCAAAGGGGCCTTCCCGGACCATCAGCTAATGTATGGTTTTTCTTGACTGGGGTTTATGTTGATCAATCAATTTTACTTATATCACACATTTCTAATGATTACACAATGAGAGATTGGTCTGAACTTAAATTTAATATAAGCTGTTGGATTGAAAGCTATATATTTTGCACAATCTAAACCAAATGGTATAAATTGCTGAACCATTGATAGAATAGTGGAAGAGGCACCTAAATTTTAAAGTACCAATCAGGATCGATCACTGAAACTCAGTCTCACTCCCTCGCTTGGGATCCATACTAGGGAGGCAAAAAAAAAAGAAAGAAAAAACAGCCCCAAGGGTTGGTAATGACTCCAATTACAGTGAAATGCTGGATGCTAAATTTAGTTTTATTATTTGACAGTCCTAAATCCAAATCATGTGTTTCAGATTGGAGGCAGATCCAGGCCAACCGTAAGTGCATTATAAGTGGATGTGGCAAAAGTGTTGGATCTATGTTTTGGAGCTCAACCCATATCAGACCCAACTTTAAAATGGGTAAAATATCCCCAAACTGCACCTGGTGTGGTTGACCTGACCCGACTTTCATTGACGGGCCAACCTAAACTGATTGGCATTAATCTCCAAACTGTGTGGGTCAACCCAGTTAACTTGACCTATCCCCGCCCAACTTAAAAGCTTAGCTCAAGCCCAACTTCGGTTTAGCTACTATATTAGTCTATTATCCAGTTTTCCGTCTGCATAAAAGTTGGGCCAAGTTACATTAACATTTTTCTGGGCCATGAACCAAACTAAACCTTCAAATTTTACCACCATTTTTAAATGTTTAGCCCTAGCCCAAGCCCAAGCCCAACTTCATTTCAAGAACTATATGAATTAATCTTTTTTGCGAGCCAAGTACTACAGAGCATGTGGGTTTGAATGGATTAACTATAAACCAACCTATTCTTATGCAGGTTAGGAAAACTTGACCCATGATCCACCCGTAATTTATATGGGCCAGAGTTTGGCGGGTCAAATACGGATCGAGTTCGAGTTGCTCCAGTGGTGTAATGCTGTTGCTTACAGGCTACAGACACCAAGATTTCAAAATTTCCCACTATGCTCCTTCCTGACCTGTTCCTCTCATCTTTTGTCACATTGTCGATTCTAGGATCAGCTGCCAATCGTAGGTAGACTCCATCGCAGTACTGTTATAGATATATATATACACAGAGCCTTTAAAGTAGCAGAAAAGCCAAAATTTAGATACTGTTTTTAGGCTCCATGGCTATGGTGATTGGTGGATGGTATTTGCAGACACTTGCATATGATCCCATCCACATGAAAGCAACAAGATCCAAACCGTTGGTCCTGCGGAAGCCACCATGTGGAATTGCACTTATTTCACCACCTGGCCGACCTCTGAAATCACAGTCAGAAGCCAGTGAACAAAAGCTCTCAGATTGGACACTTTGAACATGGAAGGAATGAATAGGGTATTGAGGCAATGATAGCTAGTGGTGGGGCTAAAACTGAATGAACACTTGTCTAAATCTGCTGTAAAGTTGGTACAGTAAATGAGAAGTAAAGGTGGTCCATCCACCATTAATGTCCCAAGCAGACTGCATGCTCTCTCATGCTCCTGCAATCTGTCCTTTAATCACTTGGATAAGAGTGATTACATCTATGGAGAGTAGGGGAGGCCTATTAAGCCTAGGTTTATGGGCTTCAGGCTTTCAACTAGGAACGAAAATATTGGGAATGAAGTAAGGAGTTGATGTTTTCTCAGTCCATCTCCATGAGTATATATCCGTGGGGTCAACTTTTGAAATTCAAATAGTTCATAATCACTGTTTGGGCTGGTTCTTTCATCAATTGATGTTGTACTCTAATTAGAGGCATGCCAACTGTTGGATTGATGATATAATCTTTTTTCTTTATTTTAATTCACTCGATTTATATATTAAACTTAACTTTAATTAGAGTTCGAACTTTCTTTGTGATAGAATAAGGTGGGATCTTGAGTGGCTTAGATCAAATTGGGAGACCAATTAATGGATTTATAGCAATGTACTGCAAGAATCCCCTAGTTCTGCCCTGACAAAATCCATACTCTGAAGCCTCATTGGCCAAACAGTTCACATAGATGAAGGGAGTATGCGCCTTCTAGTTCCCAATTCAAGAAATTATGGTCCTATTGCTATAATTCGACTAATTGTTTATCTCCAAGAAATATTCTATATTTTTTGCTCATGCCTACTGTTAATTTGATCATGTAAACTTACATGATTTTCATATCATATCTTTTAGATTCAATTAGTTGACTGTGGGAATAGATATGCTAGTTTAGGATCTTGCTTTTGAATGGCTTGGATCTTAGCAGTAGGCTCACTTTATCACCCTCGAAAAATGCAATTTCTGATCAGAGCTCTAGTTGATCATGAAGGGACAATGCCATTATCTTGGTGGGATAAGCTTAGATAATCAAGATCCATTGCCCTATTTGTTTATACTAAAATATATAGGAATTGAATACATAATGTGGTTAAAAATGAATATCAAATGTGACTTTTCAAAAATGAGCACCTAAAAGTGTCTTTTATTTTCATAAAAAGAAATGTTATTTGATGTTCATTTTAAAAGCTCACTTTTAGGGCTTGTTTCTTTACTGTACTTTATGACAAATCAGGGATGTTGGGTTTTCATTTATATGATGTGAGATGATTGACCTCTTAAAATGTCATATATTTTTTTTATCAGAGTTTCAAATTCTAGCCACTTAAAAAACCTCAAATGACCTTTTGAAGTTCTAAAATTTCAATATCTTAATTTGCATTTTGCTAGAACTTCAAATCCACCTCAAAGTGAAAGTAATTGGAATTCCAAGTTAGGGGACAACTTTAAGAGAATTTCAAGTTCTTTAAACATGAATTCTTGAAATCTTAGTAAAGAAACATTTCCTTAATCTTCATCTCTAAATGTGTCCCAACACAAACAAACAGACGCCAAAAGAAATCAACTCCATTGATCGTAAAAAGTAATCAAATAAATGTACAAATGAAAACAAAGTCATCTACTTGGTGTGAACCATTTTCTTATGTAGTTATATATTTGTCTTTCTCTAACTTCAACCATGGGATATTACATTTCTCTTCGGACACATCTGATAAATGTCCTACGCGGACTTTTCATTTAGGTTCGTGACTTTCACATTTTTAGAGAGAGGCATATGGAAACACAAACAAAAACAAACCAATATCCAGTAGAAGAGAAAGCACTTGGAATCCTGCATACCTTTCTTTCCTGAAATTAAGAAGGTGGGAATGGATGCACTTGGATCGATGGAAGAAAACTACCACTCGTCCACTCTGCAGCAATCTTGAAAACCCCATAAAAGTTCAGCCAAGATTGCAGCCAAGGATTAATTACAGGAGGCATCTCTGCAATTTTCCACCCCACAAGTTTTCCTTTTCAAACCACGAGAAAGCAAAGGGTTCTTGTTAGGATTGTTTGTTTTCTCAAAGCAGCAATCCCAATTGATGCCTTATCGTACGCAACCTTTGCTGGATATATTGCAATGATTGGGACCCCACCTATACCAGCTGTGTTGGCATAGGTCCCTCTGTCCTTCTCTTCCCTTGCACGTTGGACACATGCTTCTTTGATCATGACCGTTCATATGATGGGACATGCCTTGAAACCTCTCAAATTTCTGCCCTTTTCTTATTAATTTAAGTGGGGATGCACATAGATATAACATGAACGGTTCAAGATAAATTCCATCATATTTATTTCTATATCCTCAAGTTTCACTACTAAGAGAGAGGGACCCACCGCTTGATTCATCATATGACAAAAATGTGATTCATGCCACGTTAGCAGCTGTCACATTAGCGCCTAGTCACGTTCTTGTCATGTGCTCAATTGGATGGAAGGACCCACTCTTTTTTTAACTAAAACTTGAGAATCTAGATATATAAGGGATGAGACCATCTTGAGCGGTCTGAATTATCTCTATATATTGGTTCCATGATAGAGTTCCATAAATCTGCTACAGAATTGATGGTTCCCATGTAATTAATAGCTGCGATAGATGATCGGGATTCTTCAATTTAGTGTTCCTGCAATAGGGTTTTATCAGGTCCCCAACATTCTTATTATCAAAAGGAAACGTGCGCCCACTCATAAAAAAATTTAAAATTTAGAACTATAAATTAAGGGCTAGGATGATCTCATGAGAATGGTATTTAGTAATCCTTAATCCAACAAGTACCCATTTCTCCTCTAGCTCTTCATGTGGCCGATATCAATGTTTTTCAAGCACTACTGTTTCTTAGGTGATGAAAGAAGCAGTTTCCCATGTGGCAGAAATTTGGGAACTTGAAAGTGGAGGATAGCATCCTCACATGTGATCCATATCATGAAACCATGGTTAACACACATAAGGAATAAAGAAATGGAAGGAGCAGCAAGCTGTGCATACAATCCCTCTTTCTATTCTAACATGGTAGGATTATTACCCAGGTACTAAACTGAAATTAAGGGATGGCTTCACAGCAAGTAATCTTCCATCTCACAATCCTAACAATCAAACCACCTATCACATTCTTTTTTTTTTTTTGGGTGAAGTTCATCCATTGAATAAGTATAATGGAGAAAATAAAAGAAACATGCATGCACCACATGTATAAGTTGAATGGTATGGGGTATCAGTTCAATGATCTCATTCAATTGTTACATAGATACTGGGATCATAGTACTGTTCTACATGGACTTGGACCTCTCAACAGCCCATTTTAGTGTAAATTAGGCTCGGGCTAGAAAAGTAGGGGAGAGCTTTCTCATAGAAGTACATAAAAGATGGAGATTGGTGTCTGGGCACAAATAGATGGTTGTTATGAGGTTTTTAAAAGGAGGACTGAACATTTTCTTTCTTGAATTGAAGGCATCAAAAGTATCATCCTCTTCTCCTTCTGTTAAATACAAATAATTACATTTCTTTCCTTTTCCACATGTTTTGCTCTCTAAGTCTAAATGCACAATAATATGTGCGTAAAAAGATTGGTGCAAGAGCTAGCTCACTTCATTTTACTCGTGGAAGCAACAAAATAGAATTAAAAATTAAAAAAAGATTGGTGCATAACAATTGGAGGCTTTTTCACTGCAGTCACGCATCTATGGTTGATTGGTTCCACTCAAGTATAGGGTTACCAATCAATCTTGTTAAGAATTACTATAATGAAAGTGTTCAGAATGTATGATGCCCCTACTGTAGGAAATGAGCAAATTCAAGAGCTGGGACACTGAGAGAATCATGGGTTTGGTGGTGAAGTGAAGCTATGTGGTTTGGACCATGAAGGTTTGTTATTCCTCTAGAACTCTCAAAATAACTTATGGATGCTGTCAAACATGGAAGAGTAGGCAACATGATTTCCTAGGCGATTTCACCCATGGAGAGAGACCACTTCCAAAGGACTTCTTGTTGGGTATCAGGCCCCAAGTAAGTGTCACTGCAGGGGCATGGCCCAGGAGATCACTGGGTTATCTATTCCTTGGTTTTCCCCTTTATTCAGCTCATTCAAAGCATCTTTTTTGCACGACTTCAATTTCGTTAAACCTTTGTTATTAAACATTTTGAAGTTCTTTCATTATCCAAACAAGTGAGAAAGAAAAACATGTTGACACGAACTGCAATCAATTCTAAGAAAAAATTGTTTTAAGATTTTAAGTCGTTGCTATATCTGTTGACAACAATGTATTAGTAATATTAATAGTAATGGAGGGTTTTCTTTTTCATTAGATGGTTAAAACAAGACAAAACATTTAAAACCTTGCATACATATTCGATCTCAATCATTATAAGGCTAGAATGAACCAGCCATGCATAGCTTCAGAAATCTTAAAGAGTTTAGAGTGCTCGTAAAGGATTTTAGAATAGATACGGAAAACATAGATTTTACTTCAATCGGGTTACTTTAACTAATACGGCCAATAAAACCATTCGAAACAGGTTCGCTTAATCCCATAAGTGTTTCGTTTGTTATGAGGGGAATAGAGATCTTGAGTATGCACAGCTAAAAAGATTAAGTACAAATAATATACTTTTAAAATTGAGATTTGTAGGGTGAGTGCAAATATAAATGAGGAACATTAATCTATTGAAGAGTAAACTAGTTAGTGTGGTGGAAACTGGAAACTCAAGGACATATTATGGATGAACAGTAGGATAAAGATCGAGAAATTGAGTCACCTGTAAATTCAGCAACATTTGCTATAATTTATAAAATTAAACAGCTTTGCAAATTTACAAGATTCAAAAGGTACCTTTTTCGATAGAAAACATACTCTAGAGTTCGGGTTAGAGGGCTATATCAAACTGTCAAACACTTCTAATTAGATGTCCAAACTATCTAATCTTTTTTAGGTCTAAAATAGGCTAGAGGCCAAAATTCATAACCCACTTTTTTAATTTATGGACTATCTTATGGACTTAATGATTTATAGATGCACCTTCTTCTTTTTTTTTACTTTTTTAACTTCTGGAATTATAGAGTTGTGAAATGTACTGTTAAAATACTTGATTGTTGAACAAATTATGTGGCTTAGTATCTATCAAAAAGTATCTGCGTATCCATCATTTCCTTTGATTTATTCCCTTTCCTTAGATTACCACATTGAATAGGTTACCGCATTGAGGTTTTATTTCATATAAAGAGATCCTTTCTTTCATAGATAGTAATACAAGATAACAAATTTATAAGATGACAAGTGATAGGTCCACAAGTTTTGATACTCAAGTAAATCAGTCTTGCAGTATCACTTCTCGTCAACTTAAATCATAGGATCAGACCTTAGGTTAAATTAATCTACTCTAAGTCGAATTCACCAAATCAAAGTTGTACAGTTGGCTGGGATTGGTTCTGAAAAATCAGCCTTAACACAGGCTTAGGTCCCAATAAAAATATTCCTAACGGATTTTCAAAACACGTGATTAATCTAGAAATTAACCCTAATTCAGATTAAAAGCAATCAACAACGAAGAGACAATGACGCACGATATATACGTGGAAAACCCTATTCGGAAAAAAATCACGGGCCTTATCGTCTAGGTCAACAAACAACCAAGCACTAAAATAATTGAAAGTTACAAAACAGAACTCACAACCCTTTCCCAGTTGCAACTCAACCTAAGGACTGCGCTATCTTGTCGACTGCTCGCCGTATACCTTCACCGTGCTTGAACAAACACCTTGAAACCGCCTTCAAGATGTCTCTACTTCAGAAGAATAGATGGAACGAGAAACCAAAGCTTTATTTTCAGCACAGCAACTAGAAGCCTTGGGTGAAGATGGATCTCTCACAAATATTCTTTGGGGTTTTGTATTAAAGAGAAATACTTTAGAATAGAGAGAGAATGGCCATATATAAGCCAAGGTTCGTGCCTCAAGAGTTGTGATAAGATTAGGGTTCAACAATGCATCTGGAGAGAAAATATAGTTTCCGGAGTGGATTAGAATTCACCCTAGGTTCGCTCGAGCGGTCAGAACAGTTCGTTCGAGCGAAGTTGATTCTGTCTTAGAACTTCAAATCAAAACATAGATAGCTCGAGCGAAGAAGCTTCTGTGAGGGGTTCACTCGAGCGGTCATTGGAGTTCGCTCGAGCGAAGTGGGTTCTGTCTTCCATAAAAAGAGATGGCTCGAGCGATGCAAAGGAGAGCTTGAGCGAAGGAGCTAGGTTCTGTCAGGGGTTCGCTACAGTGAACACAGTCAGCTTTAAAATAATTTATCTTCTTTGCTTGGAGTTTTTAGGCAGTCCATTATAATAAAATTTACATATTTTGAAATCCTGTTTTGTCCATTAACCAATGAATTAGCCAACTCTCATAAAACCTTACAGGTTCAAATTTATATAGGGTTGACCTGATGATATTCAGGACAACAATGATAATGGAGCATGCTCTGATCACATGTTGATTACTAGATATCGCTGAGTCAAAAACAGAAAGTAGAAAAAAGAACACAGGCACAAGCAATTACGGATTTACATATGGTATATGTCTCAGTGTGCGACCACATTCACAGGGAAATACAAACTTGGATAGCTTTCATATGATGTAGAATTCATATACACAATAAAATTTCACCTCTAAAAGAAGTTATATAATAACTGCCACTGTGTCCAAATCAGAGGGTTTGTCCCAATGGTTCAGCTTGATTGTCTGTAGGCCCATAAATTCTCATCTTCTCAAGGTACGATAGACATTGATATTGCATCGATTCTTGTATATTTTAAGCATTTTATTTTTTGTCAAGATCAATTTTGTCAAACCATTTTTTGATCCATCAAGATATGCAGTGGAGATGAAATTGTAAAATATGAACTACATGTGTACACAAAATCTTATATTCCCTGTAAGAGATACTACAGTGGAATATAACCAAATTTAGGAAGCCATTATTAAATTAGTGGAACTAATTATAGTCTTGTGGTATTCAAAGAATTTCATTTTCATATGGTTTAGATAGGAAAGTCTCATCGATGAAATGGTGAAGGGTGAATGAAAGATGAACGATGATTATATACAAGCTATATTCAGAATTTTGCCCATTGATGGTAAATAGATTCTTTCCCACTCCAACCCCACACCCCAAAACAAAAATCTTAATCCCACCAAAATGTGCTAAGATTTTGATGTTCTTTGACCTTCCCCATTCACCATCACCATCGTTCACTCTTTTTTTGCCCTTAACATTCCTATGTGAACCATAGGAATATGTGACTTGTCCCCTTTAGGGTGCATAAATCTATTAACCACTGGACACATCTCAACGGGATTTGTTTTAGATGTTCTTGATTTGCATCTGATTAAAACATTAAGGCCACTCATACAAGTAAAGATAAAATTCTTAACCACCTATTCATTTGCCATTTGAAGAAAATGGAGCAGTAGGATAAGGCCAAGAATAAAAGGTAATTAAGACTTACCAAGAAAAAAATGTTTAGCTAGATGTTAATGATGATTTACTAATCTTCCTTGCTTGTGGTATAATGTAGTAGCTGGCGCGGTGCACCTTCTCCTGCCACCAAGCAAACCTAGCATCTGCAGAAGAGCAGCAAGCAAAGGTTATCAGACAAGATGGGCTTCTTCTCACTGTATTATTATTTTCTTACTAGACTTTTATAAAAACAATCATGAGTTAGTAATATCACAAATTCTCAACCAACAGATCGACCTACTAATTTCCTTCCTATGCTGCTTATAGAGGAGTATGATCACATTATAGCAAGGTTTCTTTTGCTATAGAAAACAAAGAAGTGAATAATGAGCCATATGTCAGAAAGACAGTGAACAAAAAACAACCTCAATAACCACCCTACAATATATACCATATAACATCATAGCTTACCGTCATAAAATTATACATACACCAGGTAGACACTATACTGTAATTGGTTTAGATTCTTGTTGAAGTTAGGTATATAGATTGCAACCTGTCATCCTCTGGCATTAAAAGAATTCTCAAATTGTTTCCAATGAAGGGATTAACAAAAATAGTTCTGAGCTTGCATTAGTGACCTGTTAAAAGCCTTCAGAAGCAGCAGATTTCAGTGTACGGAGCTTTCCCATTAAAAGAAAAATGCCTTGTTCCATAAAGGATCCTTTTGTAAGAATTCAGATTGGCTTAAAATAATCATACACCAAATGTGGTTATAACATAGAAGGATCACTAGCCAAACGAGAAGCACTACTGGTAAAGATCTTACCTTTAAGCTTCTGCGTCTGCGTCTGATGCTTGATTATGGGAAGTTGAGGCTCCAACAATCTATCAGAAGAAACTAAAGAATGGGAAAAAGGAAGACAGAAAGGGTTGATGTATCCCCCAACTCTGTGACCATAAGAAGTCATAACATTTAAGACCAAGAGGTATTGAAATGCAGCAGATAACAGAAGAAGAAAAGTTTTTTAGATAACCGGGGATATGGGGTTGGTTGCATTTGTGGAATCCAAGATCTACAGAAGGAAATATTTCATATGTCATTTGTAGTGCATCGTACTTTTAATATATTCTAATACATATATACAGTTGAAATAACAGTTCTAATGCAGCACCATCTCCAATTCCTCCAGAAAGAAAAGGGAAAAAAACAAAAGGCTTCTTTCTGATATATATAACTAAATCATTTAAAATTCTCATGCACTAAGAAACAAACAAAAAAAAAAAGAAAAAAGAAAAAAAGAAGGCCTTGCCATGGCTGAACTACATACAATGTCCCCAATCATCATCATCATCATCAAATTCTTCTTATTGAGTGCCATTGGCAGCTGCAAAAAGAGGAGCTTTTTGGGTGTTAGGTTAAAGACATTTTACAGTGAGAATCCATATCCATTTGTCTGTTTTTTCACCATCTCTCTCTCTCTCTCTCTCTCTCTCTCTCTCTCTCTCTCTCTCTCTCTCTCTCTCTCTCTCTCTCTCTCTTCAGATATTCAATTCTAAGGACAGGGACGGCTTCCTTTTCTTGGGCAACTCTTCTAGTCCCAGAGGAAGTGGAGTGCCATTGAAGAGCTTTAATTGGAGAGAAGGATGGGAAGGAGTCTGTGGGGAAAGAGATGAAACCCTTGTCTTCGACACGGTCGATGACAAGAAGTCGCCATCGGCATCATCTGTGGTGGGGCTCTCCAGGTTCACGCCGAAGAGCCTCAGACGCTTGGCCGCTACCAAATTACCCGGGACCACTGGCACCGAATTGAAACCCATCGGCAAATCCTCATTCCTAACCCCACCCACCACCCCTTGTGGACCTGCTTGGCCCCGGTAAATCACTGGACCAGGGCTCACCCCATTGTAGCTATGACCATGGCCGCCTGCGCACCTCCATCGGCCAAAACTCAACTGCTGCTGCAAGCTCATGTGAGTGTGACTCGATGAGGCAGGCATGAGGAAGCTCCGGCCCCATGGGCATCTCGGCAGCTGTAATGCAGCCTCCGCCACATTAGTCCGCCGCTTCCAGTCGATGTAGAGGCGGTCCTTGGTCAACTCACCCACCCCCCTCTCGAACGAGACTATGTCACCTGCGTCGAGCTTCTTCTCCTTGACAAAGCGGCTCCATCCTTTGGTCATCACATAGCTCTGGCTGCTGTTCCAGTAGGAGTACCGGAACCGCCATGACTTGCCGCTCCGATCTTCAAAATTCAAAAGCAGGCCCTTCTCATTAGCTGTAGAATCAAGGGGGAAGTACTTCTCCGCATGCTGCTTCGGTATCACTAAGCGATTGAGCTTACCTACATCACTCGGTGTCACGACCTTATCGAACATGTGCTCTTTCTCCACGTTTTCTCCTGCTTTGAAGTCGCCTTCTCCGCCACCTTCTCTAAACCCCATGTTGTTGAAATTGGTTGTGTGATCACCACTATGGAGCTTGAATGCTGCCTGATCATAAATCTGTGTTCCCCACTGGCTGCAGGGGTGATTGGCCACACCTTTGTACCGAGAAGGTGGTGATGATGCTGATGATGATGGAGAGAATTGAAAAGGACGGAGCATGCCCATGTCACCTAACATCACCTTCTTTTCCATCTCACTGTACCTCTCTCTCTCTCTCTCTCTCTCTCTCTCTCTCTCTCTCTCTCTCTCTCTCTCTCTCTCTCTCTCTCTCTCTCTCTCTCTCTCTCTCTCTCTCCTCTATCTAATTACATGTACTAGAATTCTTTTGTAGCTCAAGAAAGAGAAGATTCAGACAAAAGGAATAGAGGGTCCTTTCAACTGTGTAAATATCTAAGAGAAGATTGTTTTTTAATTTCTTCTTCTTCAATTGTGTGAGACTGAAGAGAAGAAAGATGGGAAAGAGGAAAAGAAGAGCTGGATTAAGGAGAGTGTTTCTCTTAGAGAAGGAAAAGGAAGGCTACAAGCCATGAGAGGAGGGATGGGTTCTTATTGACTTTTTTTTTTTTTAACATATGGCCTCTTTGCTGTCCCCTTGCTCGAAGCTTCCGAAAACTACAGCGAAAGAACATGTGTGAGTGTGTGTGTGTGTGTGAGAGAGAGAGAGAGAGAGAGAGAGAGAGAGAGAGAATTAGAATTTCCATTTGCTACCAAGAACTAACTATAGAGAGAACAGCTTAGCTGGGGAGGGTTCTAGGCTACAGTATTCGTTTACTACAATTCTGACGGTTATCCTTTAATGGAGTAGGATTCTTTAATGGATCCAGGTCCTCTAAGTGCATCCAACTATACCTATCAATTACAGTTTCTGGATCTAAGTAAAGATTGAAAAAAGAAGTCAAGTTTATTGAATCGAATGGTTTTAGTTGAATGATTTAAGTTGATGAAATATACGGTAAAAATAGAAAGTTACCTTACATAAGGGTCTGTTTGGCCGAGAGCATTTCTGTTAAGGGATTTCTTGACAAAAATGCAGAGGTTTTTCACAATTCCCTATTTAATTGGATTTAGGTGGTTGAAATTTACTGACGAAGTAAAAAATCACTTTAGGTGAGCTCAATTCTTTAAATTATAGAATTCAGAATGTTTTTTTGCCATTAGCATTTTCAATTCTACTTCTTGGGGGATAGCATGTGGAATTCTCTAAATACTCCAAATAGCACGTCATCAAATGCTTGCAATCAAACAAGTTCTAAGGAATCTATGGCACTAACTGAGAATTATTGGTCAAATGATATCTTGGCGTTTTGTATACCTTGCATTGATTTTTTCAACACTCTCTTCTCAACTATGCATTGGGTAGGCATCATTCGACGTATTGGATGGTTTGATGTCTATGATGTTGGGTTATGTCTTCCATTCCTGATCAATCAGATCAGTTCATCAGGGCAAAGCCAGGATCCAAATCTAGGTGGGGCTATGTTGGTCTTTGTACTAATGCTTTCTTAGGTTTTATAAAGAGATTGTTATATATAACCCTATAAATAGGAACAAAGGGGGACAAAGGAAGTGAGCGTTTTCCCCGAGTGATTGCTCGATTAGATTTTGTGTTCATCCTATGTTTGTATCGATCCTAAAGTTTCGCTGCTTGATTGTCCGGCTAAAATCCATCAACAATGGGCCGGTAATCTACAAGCTCCATATTGACAAACATATTTGATGGTCAATGGGAATATAAGTTGGATAGTTGTCTGACAAACGCACAGTGGAGTCCAGCCTAAGTAAGGAAAGATGCATCTTCTTCATACGTTGGGTCCATGAATAATGCGGTTAGGCTCATGTGAAGGTGGGTGTCCTTTTCATGATTTGGGAGTTTATATTCGCTTGGTGATAAGCCCAAAAGGCCAGTTGCTCCAGAGTGCATGAGCTTGTGTTAGACTTCCCTTGTGAGAGAGATGCATAGGCATGTACGAATGGGGAAACCCTAGCTAGGGTTTATTTTCTAGTGGGCGATGTTTTGGCTTTTGGGACCATTGCTTTTGAACATGGGCCACATGACCTACTTCGGGAAGAGGGTATGTATTGTATAGAATACCCCACCTGGCCTCTTACTCTTCAAGGACATTTCTCATAGAGCAATACAAGATTTCTCAAGTTGTGATGTCACAACATTCAATCCAAGAATACAGGTAGCTACTTGGCATAAAGGTTCTTTCCTTTCACCCACTGTTTGTATACGTGCTCATGTGGTACAGGTGAATTAGGATTACATCATGTGGCCTCTTCTAACCTGCCAGGGGTTACACAAAGTAAAAAAGAAATGGCTCAGACAGTTAGCCATTCATGAATTCTACCTCTTAGAAATCTATTACTGGAAGGATGTGAATTAGGCTAATTGATTGCGCATAGTTTTAAGAGAAAATAATCAACTCGAAGTCCAACTGCATCTTTTTGGGTCAACTCAGCTACTTCTATGAATGGTTAATGGTTGAATGAGATAAGTTGTGCATGAATTGATTATTGATAAAAGTCTGACTTCATTTGATGGTTGTTGCCATCTTGTTAAAAAGCTGCAAAATAAACAGCTTGAGCGATTTTGCGTGTAATCGTTCAATTTGCATGCTGTTATTTCAATAGTTATGAGTACTAAATTAAATTAAAATCAGATTTTGGATTTCTTTTAATGGGAATTCAAATTGGCTCTTAGACCCGATTCCGGGTTGTTTACAAGAACGACTGGGTCAGAACATTAGAACCCGATCTAATATGATGTAAGATATCATATACGAACGCAAAAGCTTAAGTTGATAGGTGGAAGATCCAAACACGTATATGAAGCCCTATCAAACCCATTACTTTGGTGATGTGGGATGTGAGACTTTTCCAACATTTTTTAAAAACTGACCTACTAGAATGATTTCTGGGTATTGATCATCCTTTTTTTTCATTGATTAACTTTTCCTTTAGAGGTTGTTTGTCTACACCAATTTATATATGTAAATGGTGAATATGCATAATATTTACACATCGGTCATATTTGTCTATAATTATTTACGCATCTTGCGTGAAATTGAAAGTGTAAATGGTGTGAAAATGAGCCAGTTTTCATACCAAAATTTGAACACCGGTTGAAGTGGGGAAATGAAGCATACCAAAATACATGCGCTTCCTAAGAATACCAGTTAGGCGGACGGTTTGTTGTTGGGCGTTTCCATGAAAGTGGTTCTGGTTTCGAAACTCCCCTCCAACGCAGAACAATAATAATAAAAGAGGTCTCAAAGTTGGGGCATTTTCGTGAAAGAGGTTTTGGGTTCAAAACGCCCCTCCAACATATTAGAAAAATAATAATAAAAGAGGTCTCAAAATGGATGATTTTAAGGGGCAAAATCTGTAAGATAAAAAATATATTAGAAGATGAAAGTGGCTCAAATGATTTTAAGGAATAAAATTTATAGGGCAAAAAATATATTGATAGTAAGAATTTTAAGGGACAATCTATAAGATAAATATCTTAATGATTTTTCTATATCAACTTTTACCTAGTTAATTACCTTATTATTTCAGTTTTCTTCTAATATCTCAATGATTTTTTTAAAGTTATTTATTATTGCAATACTTTAAAAATCTTTAAACATGTATATATGAATATAAGAGAAAAGGAAAAATATATTTTATATAGCATTATGGCATCATTTAGAAATTATATATAAATGTGATTTTATCTAACCATAACAAATTTGTGACACTTTTAATATGAATTAACTTCGCCACAAAATACTCATTTTTAGAACTTTCTATAATTGATTAATATTAGCATAAAGCCTGTGAGATGCATGGGTTAAGTTTTATGCAAATTGAGTAATGAATTAAGATCAATATTGAATTAAATATTAGTAATGATGCTATTTGCTTAGCTATCAAAATATAAATTCATATTTTCTTAACTAAACATGTTGGAATTCATTTTTGTAAAGATGATCATTGATAGAAATGTATTTTTTTGAAAGTATATTTCATGTTGAAAGACAAATTCCTTTTAAAGTATCTAAAATGCAAATAAAAACTTTGATATAAAATGGACCTTTTTGTCTCATTTTTAAATCATTATAATAGAATTTAATTTAATGAATAATAAGTATCATTTACAAAATCATCTAATACATTTACACATATCATTGAAACAAACATTGTAAAATAAATCACATATGTAAATGATGCGAAGCTGGTGTTATTAGACAAATGTTGTAAAAAAAAAATACATGTATAATCGTTACATATTTAAAATTTGAATATTCATTATTTACATGTGTAAATTGTATTTACATATCCCATGCGTAAAAGACAAACGACCCCTTAAGCGACTTTATTTATTGTTCTTCATTTTCAACCACTTATGAGATGAATTCCAACGTACTCTATGCAAACGAGCAGGTTATAAATGGATATTGATAGAGCCGAATTGTGGCCTGTTGAGAGCCCTCCAAAGTACGATATCTGGTTGACCTTTGCTGATCTCACTCTTTACATTCTTATACTATGATTTATGGTTGACTATTGGCTACTTTCATATCAAATTCCTTACTCAACATTTCTTTGATTCCATACGTTATACCATTTCATAGCCTAGCATCAAATCTCACTTAGCTTCCTGAAAGAGAAAAAAAGAAAGATAGCCTCATGTTTTCTTTACCATGATAATCACAGCAATGATTAGTTTAGCAATTTATAATTTTCTTATGATGTTCCCAATATGTTATACTACTGCTAAATTAAAAATAAAAATGATGATTTTATCCCTTATTTGATGGTCCCTTTTAAGCAGTGCATTGGCATCATGAAGTAGTTTCATTTTACTTTTATAGAGGGTTGGTTGACATTAGGATGACAGCACCATCTAAAACTTATCTAATTATTAAGATAAAACTCTAATTACATTCATTTGGTCAAAATTAACAATGAAAGATGCTGAGGCTAAGATGATATGTTGGACTTTTACTTTTGCATGAGGCAAGTGCCGGGTTTTTTTTTTTATATATATATAATCTCTCAGCAATTAGAGAATTAGAAAAGAGGAATTTATTTGAAAAAAGACCTTAGATGGTCACTAGACGAAAAAGGGGACACTAGTTTATATGCTACGAAACTGGTATTCCCGCCAAATTTTTATCTTTTTTTGCTCTTTTTCGACAAGCGTCGACATCGTCGCTCATTTAAATGGGACCAAGTTTTTTCAAGATTTTGCGAAGAGACGACGTCGTCATTTATTCTACCCCTTCAGCAAGACTGCATAAACGGTTGTGCAACTACGTCGACGCTGATCTTAGTGTTTTTTTTTTTTTTTGCCCTTTTTACATTACTTTTTTTGTGGGGTTCCTATTAATGATGCTTATTTTTATTTATTTATTTATCATCCTATGGGGCATTCAGAAGTAGGAAAATTAGTGAATTTTTGAAGGGAATCAATCGAGAAATTTATAGGCTTGAAGCTGAGCAAATTGTAAAGGAATGGCGATATGTTATCATCAATATCGAAGGCTTATTGAGAAATGATATGTTCCATTTAAAAGTCATGTTTCATTAAGGTTTGGAAGTGTGGAGTCCACCAAACTTAGCTTCAAGGAGTTCACTTCACCATTTCAAATTTTGATAGTTCAGTTCACATGGTTTGAGCTGATTCAGGTCTGGAGTTTAAGGTGCGGATTTATAACCCAAGGCATTGTTGCTCAAAACCGGTGATGGGAATGACACATCCCCAAGCATCCTCAAAACTGATTGAAGATTTCATTGATGACAGAGTTCGATGCAATAACCACTTGAAGCCGAAAGAAATTATGAATGAATACCAAAAGTTACATATTTACATCAACACTTCTTTACATTAGATTCTGTGAAGCAACGACGTCGTCATATATTAAAGCACATTTTCTAGCACTAGCTTCTGTGAAGCAACGATGTCGTCAGATATTAAAGCACACTTTCTTCCACTAACTTCTGTGAAGCAACGACGTCGTCAGTTATTAGACCACACTTCCTTCCACTATCTTCTGTGAGGCAACGACGTCGTCACTGACCATTGCAATCGAAAAAAAATGATGTGTGTATTGGTTTGATGTGTGAGCGCACTACAAGACATAGACATACAAGCTTCGTTTCTTGCCATAAAAAAGAAAATAACTTGACAGCATTAAAAAATCCATATTAAAACATTCAATAATCCACCACAAGACAACATTCAATAATCCATAACAAGCGGGCGTTAACGTCGCAAAATTTAAGAACCAGATTTCCAACACACCCATATCGGAAAAAGGGCTGTTTTCCGGCCGTCTGCCATTTTTGGCGGCATGGAGAGCTTACCACCCGTTCTTGAAGCGTATGTGGTGCTCGCCGCGATCATCATCGTCCATGAAAGCGGCCACTTTCTTGCTGCTCATCTTCAAGGTATCCATGTGAGTCAGTTTGCCAATGGGTTTGGTCCTGAACTCAAGACCTGATCTTTCGGGCGTTGAAGCCCAAGTTCGGAAGCTAACTGAAGATCTCCAGAGTGATTCAGGTGACATGCAATGAACTTTGGGACCACCTTAACTAACTTTTGAGGAAGAAGGAAAAGGAAACCACCAGGAAAAAAGGAAAAAAGTGATGAGAGGAAGAAGGAGATAGTGGGGAAGTGGGGTTCGGGCACTTTTATGGGGTTGGATGGTGCAACGACGTCGTCACTTGTTTCGATCATTAATAATAAAAAAAACAGAAGTGGTCCCTTCCGTGCCATATTTACTAGTGGCCCATTTTATGTTTAGTGGCCATCAGGGGAAGTAAAATTCTCATTAGAAAAACTTCAGTTCATTTGCTTTCTTGTTAGACTTGGGCGGTCTCATGATATTTCCATCAGGGTCGTCCATTTGGTCCGATCAAGTTTTATTGATTAGTTGGCAAGCATCCTAACATTCGATCTAATCAAGTATTTTTACTTTTTATAAAAAGAAAAGATGCCTCAATCTAAGAATAAGAATCTAGTAGGGTTTGATTGCGTTTCCACAGAAAGGGCCAAAGCTTATGATTGTTGGGTAGGGTTCACATAAATGTCTATTGATTGATTATCTGGCGGGAAACATCCCAGCAATCAGGTGGTTAAAATCAAACTAAAGTCAATGCTAAAATCAAGATTTTTTTTTGTGAAAAAAAGATCCCTCAATCTAAGGATAAGAATCTAGTAAGGGTTTCATTGGGCTCGGACAAAATTGGCTGAAGCTCCTGATTGTTAGCTAGGTACGGTTCAAATGAACGTCGTCTTTGTGTTTCTGCCAAATAATAATCTAAGCTGCATAGGACATAGGTGATGGCAGAGAGTCCTTCACTGTGAAGCCAGAAAACCAAAGAGTCACTTCAATGGATGGTCCTTGCCATGGACAGTGTCGCTGTATGGTTTAGGTCTGATATGTACTTTAATAAAAGTCGTCCTACAGACAGAGGAATTGACAAAATGGATGGTCCTGGTTGAACCTGTCAAAATGCAAGTGGTTGCAATCTACGTTCCCACCTATGGCAACTTACATCTTGGATTGGATTGCTCCAAAATTGACATTACACGTTATCTGCATGTGGGGTCCACCCCAACTGATGAAATGTGATGCAGAGCTTTATCTGTCCGGTGATATGAATAATTGTGGGGCCCACTCAAAGGGACTTTTTTTTTTTTCAAAAGTAAAAAAAATGAAGAAAGAGAATTGAGATAATGCTAACAAC
The DNA here is from genome assembly GCA_012931725.1 of Litsea cubeba. NCBI lineage: Eukaryota > Viridiplantae > Streptophyta > Magnoliopsida > Laurales > Lauraceae > Litsea > Litsea cubeba. Next base: position 74,974,902 of record CM022951.1, on the reverse strand, counting down.
AGTGTTGTCTTCAAAATACCACTTAATATGGCATTTCCAGACAATAAAGACAGTTTTATGTTCCTTTTCAAAATTTAAACCTCCTTTCTTATGCTCAAGTTTTCTTTATTTTTAGGAATCTTGGACACTTCATACTCAGATATCAAATGAAATTATCCCTATAGCTGATAGTGCAAGTTAACCCAACAAATAAAAAAAAAGTAGGGGTTTTGATATATTGGTTCGCCTTGGATTTTATTATCCCAATTTCATTACTCAAATTTACATAATATCATCAGAGTCGTTTGACTCTGGTCTCCTTTTTTTTTTCTTTTTTTTTTCTACTTTTTTGCCTTGGATCCCATGATATCATGGGTTCTTTGGGATCCAAGGTTGTGACATTTAGTGTCTCTTAGTCATGAATTTGGGGATCGAGTGTCTAACGGACTTTGAATTGTCAAATCCCCCAAAAAATATCTCAGTTGAAAAATCATCTCCTACCGTCCATAAGAGCAACCGAAGTGTTTGATGGTTTGGCCATATTTACAAAACCCCAGGTTTTATAGCTGAGATTCTGTGAGTGGATAAAAAGAAGTGACATGAAATATATTGCATCCAGTTTGTCCCAATACAAAGAACCACCCTTGCAGCGTGATTCTCTCACCTGTGCTGGTATTAATACCAACACTACCAAATCATCAACATAGGAAAGGATTTAGAGAAGGCCGGATCTATCCATGCACAGATGCACCCCCACAATCACATTCACATCCGCACCTCATGTTCTCAAGTATTATCAGAAGAAAGGAATGAGACAGAAAAGAGGAGACACTGGAAGAGTAAATGCAATGGCAGCCTTTGGATATCATCATAAAGAAATTACAAAAACAAGATGCCACTTTCAAGAAGGCCATTCCAAAAGCCTGGAAAGCACCGCTTATCCTTGTGTAGTAGGGCACTCGAAAGCAGCAAGGTCGTTTTGCATGCGTCCCAGATGCACATTACTTGTAAGGTTCTACAGCTTTTTAATTAATAGCTGCCTTGGGTGGGTCCCACTTGTGCAAACGATCTGAATCGCTCCTCTTCTCCAGGGGATGATTGGGACGTAGATTGTTGGAATTCTTTTACCTGTCAGATGTTGGTATTTACCATAAGTTTGACAGATCGATGTAGCTATTTGTACTTGTTGGATGACCATTAAACCAGCCTCTGGTTGGAATGATACGGAACGTGCCAGCTGCTAGGGGCCAAATGAAATAGAGGCCACCATCCGATGTGGTCCTATTCCTATTCTAGGCTTCCAACTTCTTAGATGTTGTACTTGCATCGATCCAGGTTTGGTATCCGTGTGAGGCCCACTTCGTACCATGCCAGTGGTGGATAGATCTCCACACAGATTAGAGAATAGAATTGGAAAAATATCAGTGTGGACCAATTTTCTTAATGGTTTGATAATCGCACATTTTTTTGGAGAATCAATCAATGTACACGAAGTAGGTTGGATGAAAGTGTTATTGGGGGTAAGTATGGACGTGAGTAGTGTAAAAAGGATTGTATTGATCATAGGCGGGCCACATTGCACACAACAAAGGTGACCTTAGCTCCTTTTTCCCTCTCCTTATTAAACTGCCTCTGTCTTTAACCGTGAATCCCATTCTCACCACTCAGTTGATTGCAAAAGAAAGAAAAAAAAAAATACAAAAGTGTCAAATTATCGTAGCTAGGGGGACTGAGACCCAAGAGATCATTGAACTTAACGATTAAAATCATATATCAGACTGTAACCGGGCCAACGCTGGCTGCATTCACATCCCAGTGAAATCCATCAAATCCTGTCGGTTGTCAAGCATCCAGGTAGGCCCAACTGGGATGGACATCAAGGCCTTTCCTGGACAATCTCATGTTAAAGTGTATTCTAAAGATGAAATTATTACAGTGTATATATTTGTTACCTATACATAACAGTAAATGCTAACCCAGACCTCAGGAACTCATAACGAATTGGCGCTACTATGAATATGCAAGTATGCAAGGACGTCGTGTGGGCGTAATAGTAGGAGTAGGACCACATCATATGGAGGGCTTCCTCCTTCGTTTGGCCGCTAGCTAGCATGTTCCGTAATTCCTCTGTTGGCGTTTCTCATTCTCTGGAAGTACAGTCAGTCTCTGTATCCCTTCCCATGCCTCTTTCTAGAGTAGAAATGTTCAATTGCTTGGTCCCAGCATATATGCTTTAGGTTTGTTTTTTTGTTATAATTGTGTTTAGTTTGTGCAGGTGAGGCCAATACATGTGCCGGAATAAATATCTATTCGATTAAAACATTGCAAACCAACCATATCTCTAGTTGCTTTCTTAATCTTAGGATATGTTTGTGTGTTGACAATGATAATTGGACTACGTACCGACTATGAATTTCATGTTTTAACCACCCCCTAGCTCTATTACTCTGTCTGTGTTTTTCCCCCTTAATTTATATTGCAAAATTAAGTCTTACACAAGGGGTGAAGCCTATCACACCCACTTTTAACATGGAATAGTACTACTAGTTAGAGACAAATCCAAACATAAGTGACCATTGATTTTAGAGGATTTTACCGGAAAAAAAAAAAAAAACACTATAGATGCGGACTACACCGAAAGGCCCTCTTAATTAGCTTTCCTCACATGGAAGTTTGCATACACGTTTCACCTTATGTCTTTCATCCCTCGCCTCTTAAATAGTTTTTTGTTGGACTTTATTAGGAATTCAGCTCCATGCAAATTAACAATGGTGTTGTCACCGTGATTAATTTAAGATTCCAGAATAGTTTAGATGCTCATAAACAGTTTGGATTTTTGAAACATTATTCCCCCTTGCGCTGCAAAAGATTGATGATGGCTAGATTTTGTAGAGCATCATATCTTAGGATATGAGTATCAGCTCAGATGAACCAAAGTCTGCCAACTCACTTATCAACTTGCTTATGAGACAAGTTGCAGGTTGATTACTGGCATAGGCTCATACTCCATCAGAGTCAGATTAAGATGTAAGCCCACTCAATTGACTTGGTTGTCGAGTGATCGTGATTGTGTTCATCGAGTACCCCTGTAGAAAAAGAAAATTACTTGGCCATCACTAGCAGCCAAGTTTTCGGGTCTAATCAATACAGCTCTATTTCAAAAAGATTTATTTTAATTCGTTGTATTTCAAATAATCAAATAAATCAGATTAGGCATGCAAATAGGCCTAATTCTTCAAGCGGATATATTTGATAGGAAAATTATTAAATATTAAATGACTCTGACCTTTTAACATGTCTATCTTTTTCTCACTATTTATCCACAAAAGCCCACATCAAATGAATGATCCAGATTAATAATTTATGGACACATACAGTACATGTAAACTAATTATTTGTGAATAATAAATCATGAAATCCAATATGAGGTTACTTATAAGCAGGGCCGGACTCAGAAAATGGAACTAGAGGCGGCCAAATGAAAATTATTAAAAGAAGATTTTAAAATTTAGGGGGCAAAATAAAAAAAAAATTACAAAAGTTTTAGTAGTAAAAAATAACATTTTGAAAGCTTGACCCCCCTAGGCCTACATGTAGGTCCGCCCCTGCTTATAAGGTTTTTTTTTTAATTATATTTAGGTTTTTAATTTCTGGTTTCTAAATTAAAGAAAAATGGCATGAGCTGTGTTTTTTTTTTTTTTTTTTCATTCCTTGATTTACCTGAGTCGAGTCCTGAGTCATGAGTTAACAAGCTGTGGTAAGGTCGACTGTTAAGACATCCTACCTTGCCATAGATTCTTGAGTGACTCAGAATCTGAAAATTTTACCCCAGGGAAGGTATAATAAAACCCGATTGATGATTGCTAAAAACATTAAATTACACTACAACAGAACTAGTATGACATACGGCTAAGTCAGCTCATGCAAATTCCAAAAGATGAAACCTTCATTTAAGCCTGAACCTGTTTACGTCGAGGATCCAAAGTCCAAACGGTCTACCCATACGCATTACGCGAGGGAAAAGTTATTCCCTGGAAACTATGTATTAAACTCTCGTCCAATCAATTAAAGTGCCAAGGACGATTAAATTCAAGAACAGGGACATGTGCATGTATCTGTAGAAAAAGCCTTTAATGACAAAAGAAGAAAAAAATGAAAAAGAAAGAGGAAAACCTTCCATAGACTTCCCTGCCCATCATTTTCAAGAGGCTCCTCCCTAGTGCCTACATTTTCTCGCCTAGTGAGTTTTTAAACCATGCTCAAGACTCAAGCTATAGAGAGGTCCCCTGAGTGGTGTTTGTCTGTTTGATATTGCAGGGAAATGGAGGATTCATTCAACTTTAAACCTGTAAATGGGTGTATATAGGTCACGAGAATTTCTCCAGATTAAATAGGAGGAGATGCTTTTGAAGCCCATCAAGGTTGTCAAAGGAATGAGATACAGTACTGATACAGAAAGCAAGTGGGTTAGGATAGTATAGGTCAAAGGTGTATATGGAGGGAGATTGGAGCTACTGGGACCAAGAGCAAGAGGATAGATTCCTCTCTTCAAACTTCAAAGATCTCTCTTAGATTGGATGGATGACTCAGTCAGGAGCCAATCTTCTGAGTCATGACTCGTGACCCAATTGGAAGTTGGAAAGCTTTCGGCCAAAAGCTCCATTCAAAGTTGAACTGGGTGGCGTTATACGTCACTGTAATGTATTCTACGGCTAGCTATCTTGATGTTCCAAGCCTACAGTACCTAAAAAGATGGGCTAGCTAGGAAATTTTATTTGCCATGGGCAATAGTATGTTTTGTGAATTAAGCTCAATTCATGTAGACGAGACTTTGGCTTTTTTAAGATATGAAATCGCAGGTGACAGTGACCTTAGCCTTTTTAAGATTTGAATTAGGAGGGGCTGATTTTTCATTTTCCATTTTCTCTTGATTCTAATTTCATTAAACTAATTTTAGATATTCACTTGTGATTTTTCATTTTTAACAACTTATATACAAACACATATCCGGATATTAGTGGTCTTAGTTAAGATCCAAATCCATTGGAGTTTTAGGTATTAAATAGTGAAAAGATTCGATAAGATCAACACCACTTTCTAATCAGGATCAAGATCTTACACTCGTTGACGAATTGAACCCCTAGCAGGGACTGTGGTACATTCAATATTGAGATCGACAGAGGATCAATCTGCGATCAGGATCACAGAATTGCAGGTGGGTTCAGACTTCAGATTACAAAGATAAAGGTATCAATCAAATTGTTCTAATGTATTAAATATATGATGTACTGGCTGGATTGTCTGTAAGCATATTGGTATAGGCCGGCCCCTACCATGGGCCAGAAAATCAGGCCTGAACCATAGAGCCAAAAGAATCTGATAAAATTGTACCATTGAGAAAAGGCTTACGTAGCCAATTGAGACACGTTGCTTTCTGGTAGGTTCTGCTGTGCCCAAAGTTATATGTGGGTTGTGTGTCAGAGGTCTAACAAAAATTATTAGCATTGCACATTTTAATCTCTCTGTTCTAAATCATATGAACAATAGTACAGACTTCATTGTGTTTCATTTGACACTTTATTTCGATGGAACCGCCAGTAATGATCCATGGAGATCTAATTTTTCCTCCTACAGTTTTAATACTGATCAGGCTGGCAACAGTAGACAGGTAGGAATTATGTGGGTATGAGCTGGGCCTTTAACCATAAACAGGCACTGGACCATTTAACATTTGAGCAAAAAAATTAGGCCCATGTACAGTCCACAGCCTAGATCAACAGAACCAGCGCAACAACATGGTCTGGGCACGGGCTGGACCCGCCCATGAGTAACCTCTACCAGATCTTCTCAATGAGCCTGTTAAATTCCGACGTCCAAATGCATTATGTCATGATGCACGTACATCTGTCACATCAATAAAATCTGACCCAAGATCAGGACCAAATCCAGCCTATAGACCTAAATCCATTTGGGGGACTCTCATAGGGAGACCAGACTTTTCTGGTCTCTAGCTTGAAAGAGGCATGTTAACAGTCTTGTCCACTATGTAAAATCATGGATGTCCACATGTTGTGTCCTTTGTGTATGTAAGAAATTGATGTCCTTATTAAAACTCAGCAGGTGATTGATTCTCTTCTTCTAGCCATATCAGATGGTTGGGGATCTCCAACCAGCATTCTCCCCATACTCCCAAGTCCCATCTAAAATAATGCTTATAATCTTCTGGATACATCTGCACACGTTTTCCCTAATTAACCCAGTAGGTTGTGTCAGGTACTGGGTTAACCTAGGTGCAGCCTGCAGGATGCGGGTTGGTGGGCTGAAGCAGGAATGAAACTAGAATCACCGAGCCCATTAGCCCAGGAGAAACTTTAATAACCGAGCCCATATATACCTGAGCCCAAGCCCAGGTTGATAGTATTGGCTAGTGTTCATCTACTCACTAGGTAAGGGGTTTGTAAGTATTAATTAAGCATGGGCATGTCTATCAAATCCCAGATACTCATTGGCACATGTTAATGAGGCACTTGAATTTTACCCGAAATCTATTGGATTGAATATTTGGCAGATTTTAAAGTCAACAATTCCTCTTTGCACTAGGGCACTGAGAACAAGGAATCAAATTAGGTGGGATACTTCTGTTTCATATATTTGCCAGTTGTAATTGCTATTTCATTTGGATCAGAAAAGGCAGAAAGCAGTATCCCAACTAATGATGCTAACCTGATTACCCCAGTTTAAATATTCACACACCCTAATCACAAGTAAGCCAACTGATATAATAGTTAAATATCTTGTGATTTGGGGTACATCTAAAATCACTCAAACTGTAGCATTAGATGATAAATTAGAGGAAGAAGGCGAATATTGTTGAAGAAATTGATAATTACGAATGTGAGAGATCATCCTCATTATATAGATTGTCATATTCCAAAAAATGAACCCATATTATGGGATGTTACAATCCGTTAAGATAACTTGCAATCTCCTAGATAACATAAGATACATGGCACTACCTAGTTATCTTCCCTTGATCTGGTACTTGGCATTAGTGCCCATCTGGTGGTCTATATTAACAAATTAAATCTTATGTGTAAGACTCTTGATGTTTTCTACCGCTATCAAGAGTTTTAAAATAATGGTGTGCTGTAGATGGTACAAGTCATTTTCCTGAATTCAATCATCTGGTACTCATTATTTTATGACAATATATTCCTTTAATCTATGGGTTACTTGCACAAACTGCATTTTTGGTGAGGCTAAATGTTTTCTACCTAAAATCTAATAGTGCATGGTGTGGTGAAGATGGTAGAAGTCACTATCATGGTTTCATTAATATTTGAGGGTCATATGACAGTGTTTTCCTTTGATTAAGGGGTTACTTGCACTGAATCTTAAAATGAATTCTAGAGCTTCAGTATGTTTTGGCTTTCTTGTTCTCAAGACTCTTATATGCCTGGGAGAATCGAACATACCATCAAACGTATTACCGATTCTTATACATGGTCTTAGAATGAATTGTCCTTCATGAACTCTCCTTCTTGATTTAAGAAAGGTGACCAATATTTTGGGCTAGCTCGTTTGCTTTAAATACATAGGAACTCATGATCAAATTGTAAGATTATTAAAGAGCTAAGAGATTAAAGATATAAGGTGGGAATGCAGATGGGACCATGACTTTTTTACGATTTGATTTATTAGGGTTCAGTGAGTTTCCATTAAAGTGGAGGTCATTTGAATGTCATTTTTCAATGTTCAACTTTGATTATTCATTTTTAACCCCTTAAAAGAAATATAAAATCATAGAATTCCTAGAAATTCAATTACAGAAAATAAATCGGACATTAGTGTCACAGTAATGGGTAGATTTTGGAAGGGCTGCTATCCCCGAATTCAATATTATCTTCGAAGTACTCACATTCTTGTAGAAAATCAAGTGCTCTATGAATATGAGAAACCGTGCTTCATGGAATAATTTAATATACTTTTGCCCGCGGCCTTGGCTTAGCCAACCTAGATTGATAGGTTAAGGTAATAATAATGATGATGATGACCAAAAAGATGATTCAATAAAACAGTAAAGAAGAAGAAAAGTGAGAATGTCTTTGTTAGGTCAAAAGTCATGTGATAGAACAATCCATCAGGCTCGAGACAATGAGGTATCTTGCTAGAGCGAGAATGGCGCTGATGCCCAAGTCTGATCCAATCAGAACTCTTTTAAAGAGTTGAAAAGGGTTTGCTATTCTTAGTGGATTATGATTATTTGTCTTATGCACGAATTTGGAGTTATAACTTGGGCGATTCTATCAACCCAAAGACACTACCACTCTCACTAATCCGAGTCAGAATATCTTAAAGAGAGATTATCCTCTAGAGCCATTGAAAGATCGTTCTGAATGGCTGATCTAGAAGGTCATTGTTGCTTCTGCTTTTTTGTTGAAGATAGTTAATCTGAACTGACAAAGCGCGAGGAGATCAAGTAAGGAGAATGGTGCACAGTAGAAGTAGTGTTAGTAGATTCTGTGCAAAAACAACTACAGTCCTTAGATCGAGGTACAGACTGAGGTAAAAGAGCTTGTGAGTATATCTTGTAAGTTGTTCGTGAACTCTTAATTTCTGGTTCGTGGCTTTTCTCATTGGATTGAGTTTTTACGCTAAATATTATGTCTGCATTTTTGTGATGTGTGATTGGTATATAGCTAGTTCTATATTATCTTATTGGTTATTTTCGCTGTGCATTGATTTGATTAATTAGACTAGCATCCATTCTAGTGCGTCCTGCAAAACTCTCAGTCTTGATAAGATCTTGTGAGAGGTAATATAATCTGGATTGTGGGGTCAACCAATACCATCCATGCTTAACAAAATACTTGAATATATCATATCGTTATCAATACAACTGTCATACATTGTTCCATTAATTGATAGTTGATACATATATAATCAAGAAATAAAATTTTAAATCACTCCTCATCCCAAATGCTTTACAGCGTCGCTACCTATGTCAATAATCAATCAATTGATCACTCTGCAATTCGAACGTATCTCTCCAGCATTGCCTGTGAGTACGCCGATCTGACCCATCTTCACCATGGCTGCAGCAAAGTTGGCGCGCCAACCCAACCCACTGACAGCATTCTGTGTCACTTGGGCAGCAGTTGACGGATCGGTAAGGAGGACCTGATCAGAAATGAACAAGCCACGGTTCGCCAGAAGATCAGAATAGTAGGAAGTGTCCATGAAATTAGGGCTACTCGGATTGATTGGAACCACAAGGTTAGGATTTGTGCTCCCTTGTGGGCACTGTTGCTTCAATTGGGCCGCATAGATTGGGTCTAAGCTTGGGTCTTGACTAGTCGTTGAGCTGAAATTGTACAGTCTGTTGCTAAATGAAGTGCAATGAGAGCGGCCAATGGTGTGAGCCCCTGTACATAATAAATAAAAAAAAAACTTAATTATGTTACTAGATCTAATTAAAGTCTTCTTAACATCCTTTAGTATATATGTCTATCAACAACTGACCCAGCCCATCAATCTTCCAGGTTGGTGTCAATTGTTTCCCACCATGGTGGGCCATGAGCCAAGGAAAATTTGTTGGTTTTGGGACATGACAATCCTATGTGAGAATTGGGGCCGATGTGATCATTTGGGTCAGACAAACCATGGAAAAGGATGCGCCAATAGTCACTTGGTGTTCCTCAAGGGCTGGTGTCCTTTACATTTCAAGAGTGACCATTCAACCCCATAGAAAAGGCACCATTAATGCTACCCTACTTGCATAAAAATATAATTTTTAATAAGATCACATTTGACATAGATCCACTCTCAATTTGTTTAAGTCTTTAATTGGTTGGTTTGGACTTGTGAAAAGCAGGTGAATGGATCCAACAGTTCATAATTAGAGATTCCTACCAGAGAGTGTAACCATTTCTTCTTGTGTCAAGCCTTTTCTTGCAAAGAATTGGCTGAGTTGGGCCACATTAGAGGTGGGTCGAGGTATATCTATTAAGGTATCGGAAAGCAGTGAAATCCTTCCATCTCTTCTACCTGCCGGGACATCGTACCCAAATCCTCCTGTCTGCATAAACAAAAACACATGAAAACATAGATTAATTAACTAATCATAGGAAGAGAAGGTATTATATTTATCACATGAAAATTGAACTATCCTTACTTTCTAGTTCCTAGGTCTTGAAACTTTGCTAAACTATACCCAACTAAGATTACCACGTGAAACTGTGCCATTTCGATAACATCATGAGGACCCCATTGAAAAAAAAAAAAAAAGTCAAGACCCATTTAAAAGCTATTAAATCAAATGAAGGATTACTTACCAACAGCACACTATCCCTGGCTGCAAATGCAAGAATGTCAGCACATGAAACAACTCCTGGACATATGGTTTCCAATTGATCCTTGGCATTGTCGATGACTTCGAACCCTCGAAGGCTAGGGTTGTTAACTGGAGAGTCCTTCTCAGCCTTGTTTGGTGGGTTCGTCGTGGAATCAATGAGAATAGATCCATCACAACCCTGAAAAATGGTAACAGGGATTGCTTAGTAGTGAAACACGTGAACTTGGGTAGTGAAAAGTACGCTTGGGTTGCAGCTTATTTGAATGAAAATTTTCATACTATGATGTATTGACCATGGGGCTGAAAAAAAAAAAATGATGACTGGATGATCATAACCATCCAATATAGACAGACCTCGGTCTAAAAATCAGTTTAATAAATTGCCTTTAACAATGATTGATATTCAGATAGCCAATAGCAGAAACAGTTATATACAAACTTTCTCGCAGAGCGTAGACAATTTATATGCTGTCCAGATCGAAGGGCCAGGAAAAAGGGTGAATCAAAACTTCTCATTATGGATAAAGGTCATCCAAAACATCACCCCGTTAGATTATCTTAGCCCTTGGTTTAACGGCCTTAAATTTTAATGATATTCTAGTTTTTTTTTTTAAGTGAGTGAATATTTGATTAGTATCATAGCCTTATTTCATATTCTCTCTCTCTCTCCATCAAGTGTGTTAACATAAAGATTATTGATAAAGTAAATAAAGAATATAAAGTGAAAGCTAAACTTACCCTAATAAAGCAGTCATGGAAATGCATTCTCACTAAACCAGCAGCAACACCCCCATCACCAATAAGTCCCCTGGAAACCTCCCCCAAAACAATAGCCTCTGCAACGGGGCACGTATCGTCATAAAACCCTACCTGAAGCTGAGCTTCCAACCCAGCACTCAGCCACAATCCCACAGCCAAAGCCACCCATATCTCTACTCTCTTACCCATTTCTTGGATTCTCCTGTACTCGACTCTCCTTTGCACTAAACTTCAATATATATATGGACAAGAAACGTAACAAGGGTTGAACCTATATGAAGGTTAGTACCAAATGAGAAGTCATAGCTCTGGAATACGTTGCGTTTTCCATGGAAACTGAACCATTGAAAAGTTTATGAAAGCTCAGAGACAACAGGACTGACATTGAGATTTCTGCATATTCTATTAGGTTTTAATCGATTCTGGTGGGAAGAAGGCTTGGTTAAGTATAGAAGAAACCAAAGTGTGGTGAGATCTTAGTGGCAGTGATTGCAATCTCAGGTGCAAAAGAGGCCATGGACGGAACTTAGAAGGCGACAGATGATTACAAAATTAATATCAATGAAAGAAACGCAACGCGGATCTGTACTGTGACCATCGGTTCACACTAGGATGGGGACGGGTCGGACCTATCTCTTATTGCATGAATTGATTGTATTCATATAAATTACAGACATGGTTAGAGTATTTTAGCTTTGTATGTAGTTTTATTTATTAAGACCGCGTAAAACGTGAATCTGACCCAACATTACTTGGTCAAAAGTTATCCAATTCTTCAACCTGTCCAAACCAAGATCAAACTCATGCACCCCTTTAAGTGCAACCATTGTCATCAAAAGTTTGAGATGCTGTCACCTGGTTACATTTGATAAAGGCCCTCACTAAAACCCCCTTCAATGAATATGCATTGGCAAATTTCAGTCATGACTCTACTTGTAATAGAAATTTAGACGCAATGTCCTAAAACTCAATTAAAGAATTCAAGACATTAAAGAAGGTCAAAACCATCTAGAATTTCAAAACTTGTCGAATTCGTAACATCCTTTTTTTTTAATGTTTTCTTCTGCTCAAATTCATACATTCTCTTTGAAGCTGAAAGATGCAGTGGGTAGGCTAAGCTTCCAATTAAATTCAGTTATAAAAAATGAAAGATGCCAAAAACAAAAGAGTTCAGGGGTAGTAATATATTTCTTGTATGAATACTTCAGGACCAGAAATGTTCATACATATTGTGTGGGGAGATTTCCAGAACCACGGGATTACGCTAATCACAGCCATCAGATGAGGCTAAGCACTCTCACGTGCCATCCGCGTGCCATCCACGTGGCACCAAGCTCACCCCGGCCACCAGGACAGGGGGTCCGGCCGAAGTCAGGCAGCTCCGGGCCGCTAGCGCCGAACTGAGCCACCCCGGGTGCCATTTCGGCAGAAAGCTCCACCCCGGCTGAAGAAGCCGGGATGGAAGCCGAAGCAAGAAAGAGCCTCCACTTGCGCCCCTCATCCCCCACGTCATCAGGCACGTGGAGAGATAGGGGCACGAGCTAGTGGGACAGACGCGACATCCAGTCGCTCGCAATCTTCGCCAGATCTCTGACAGGGCGGCATCCAGCGGCTGAGGCCACATCAGGGCAAGGCCCGAGGGCAGATCCGATGATCCCCTACCGCCAAAGGCGTCCAACACGATCTGGCCCAACAAGACGCGCATTAAATGCGACGTGGGCTGATCCGACGCGCATTTAATGCAGAGTGGGCTGGATTGGACCGCATTAATTGCAACGTGGGCTGATCATGACTTCCCAGTCGAATCATGAGACCCATGCCAAGATATCGTCCAATATATCTTCCAAATCGTCTATAAAAAGGACTGCATTTCACATGCAAGGTACGCACAATACAACTCATAGAGCTGTTACTCTGCCTCTCTTCTTCCTCTCCTTCCATTGTTCCAGTTCCTTCACTGACTTTGGCATCGGAGAGCCTTGCGCCGCCCAGGCCAGGGTCCTCTGACCGTGTGTTTTTCTCTTTCAGGCTTTCGGACGGCACCCAGTCATCACCATCATTGGATAAGTCCTCTAAGGCTCCCCAGTTATTGTGGGTCATTATTTTCTGCACCTACAATTGGCGCCGTCTGTGGGAAAGTAATATCCCAACCTTCCCAACCTTCCCAACCTTCTTAACCTCAATCTCTCAGAAGCCATGCCTCCGAAAGCTAGGAAGGGCGTAGAGTCCTCGAGAGCGGCGCTCGAGCTGCCACCACCGTCGACGGACGTCCCTCCTCAAGGACGCTCCCGCACGGTGCGTGGCACGTCTGCAGGCGAGGGCCGCTTAGGCTCTCAGCTCTTTGTCGAGTTCCCCTTCCAAGAGGGACTCGAGGCCTCGATCTCAGCAGAAGAAGTCATGCCGCCCAGACGCGATGAGCGTCGGCATGAGCGTCCTCGGAAGGACAAAGCCGTGGCCGTAGGAGAGACGCGCCACGTTCAACCCCCTGCCACTGGAGGGGTTCTCGAAGCCCAAACTGCTCTCCTCCAGAGGCAAGAGCAGCTGATTCGCGAGCTCCAGCAGCAACTGAGGGCAGCGCAAACCGCCTCCTTGAGGCAGGTCTCTGAGCCTCAAGGGAAGAAGAAGGACGCCCCCAGCAGGGCAGCCCAGCCTCCCCGCGAGGATCTCAGAAATCATCTGGACCATAAACGGAGCCAGATTCGTGACGAAGGCTCGAGCAACAGCCGGAGTCATCATAGCCGCGATGGCCGAACTCGTAGCCATCGCAGCCCGAACCACTCCAAGCGAAAGCCAAGGGCCCAGTCTCCAGAGACGGACGATGAGCAGGAGCGGTTCGACAAACGCGTCAGGCTAGCTCTTCAGCACAACCTGGACGTGCGGGACCAGAAGCAGATCTGTGGCCACACCGATTTGGGGGGCTCATCCTTTACAAAAGAGATCGAGCGCACCCCCTTGCCCAGAAAGTTCTCCGTCCCGCGGTTCGTCCCCTACGACGGACTGTCCGACCCATCCGCTCACCTCCGACACTTCTCCCAGAAGATGTCCATCTGGGGGAATGAGGGTCACCTAAACTGCAAAATCTTCTCCTCCAGTTTGGGCGACCTCCCCCTGAAGTGGTTCTGTTCTCTCCCAGAGCAGTCAGTTTCCAGTTGGAAGGAGCTCCAGCTCTCCTTCCTGAAGAAGTTCCAAGCCTACAGCGTCGTCCCCAAGAAAGAAGGGGACCTCCTCGCCCTGAGAATGAAGCAGGGTGAGACCCTCGCCAAGTTCGCCCAGCGATTTTGGGCGGTCTACAGCCAGATCGAGGGCACCAGGGAGGAGATAGCAATCTACGCCTTCCAGCATGCCCTGATCCCCGGCCACGACTTGCGGAAGGACTTGGCCGGGAACCCCCCAGAGTCCATGCCAGAGTTGATGTCCCGGGTGAAGCGCTTCATCGCCCAGAATGAAGACGAGATCCGAGCCCGGGATCAGGACGGGCATCCGGAGCCCGAGCAGAAGAGTAGCCAGCCTCGGCAGAGAGGCGGGAGGCCCTTCCAGAAGTAGGAGCCCAAGCAGGCCTGGGTCTCCAGTTCGGCGAAACCTGCGTCGTCCAGATCCGGGGGCGCCTGGAAGCCCAGACCTCCCTCCAGCGCCAGTCAGAGCGTCAACGTCGTCTTCAAGGAGCCGATCTACCGCATCCTGACCAAGATCAGGTCCAAGCCATTCTTCAAGTACCCTCAGCCCATGAAGAATGAGCCCACCGCCGGCAGCCGAAGCAAGCTCTACTGCTCCTTCCATAGGGGTAACGGGCACAAGACCGAGGACTGCAAGACTTTGCAGTGGTACCTGGAGAAGCTGGCCGAAGAGGGCCACATTCCAGAATTCGTCAAGGCAGGTGATGCCGGCGGCAGCGAGGGCCGGATTCACCAGAGCGCGGCCCAGGCTCCAGACAGCGAGGATTCAGAGAAGATCATTAACGTGATCCATCTGGCGTCCTCAGCTCCCGCTTCCTCGTCCCGGGGCAGCTCCCAGGCCCGTGCCGAAGCCAGGCGGGCTTCGCACGGGAAGGAAGTAATGAAAGCCGAGCTCGCTCCGGCATCCAAGAGAGCCCGCCGCGACCGACCCGCCATCTCGTTCTCGGACAGAGACCTAGAGGGAATCCAGCTCCCTCACAACGACCCCCTGCTCCTCACCATGAAGCTGAGAGACTTCACAGTGAAGAGAATCCTCGTCGACTCCTGCAGCTCCTCCGAGGTCCTCTACTACGACTGCTTCAAGAAGATGAACCTCTCGGAAGCAGACCTCACGGAGGTCCGTGCGCCCCTGCTAGGGTTGTCCGCCACGCCAGTCTATCCCAAGGGTAGGATCACCTTGGAGACCCGAGTTGGCGGAGCCTCCGTGTCGGCCGACTTTCTAGTCGTGGACGCCCCTTCTCCCTACAACGTCATTCTGGGCAGAACGTGGCTCCACAAGTTAGAAGCAGTTCCTTCTTCCCTCCATCAAAAGCTGAAGTTCGTCCTTGAGAACAAGGAGGGCAAGATGGAAGTAGTCACAGTGGAGGGAGATCAGCAGCAAGCCAGGCAGTGCATGCTGGCCGCAGTCCCGGCAGTAAAGGAGCCAGAGCGCGTCAACCTCGCCGAGTTCGAGAAAGGCCTAGATGAAATCGGCCGGGACCCCGAAAAGAAGAGCATCGAGGACCTGGCCGAGGTCAGGCTAAACCCGGCAGATCCAGACAGGTTCTTCCTGGTTGGCACCCAGCTACCAGACGAAGAAAGGGCCGAACTCTCTCGGTTCCTGATGCAGAACGTCGACGTCTTCGCTTGAAGCCCAAGCGAAATGCCTGGGGTCGACCCTGAGGTCATGTGCCACAAGCTGAATGTGGACCCCGACCACAAGCCGGTAGTGCAGAGGGCCCGTAGGACAGGGCTGCAGCAGACAGATGCGGTCGTCGAAGAGATCGACAACCTGCTGAAGGGAGGAGCCATCCGGGAAGTCTAGTACCCAGTATGGCTGGCCAACACGATGGTGGTCAAGAAGAAAACTGGAAAGTGGAGGGTGTGCGTGGACTTCACGGACTTGAACAGGGCCTGCCCTAAAGATAGTTTCCCCCTTCCAAAGATCGACCAACTGATCGACGTCACCGCTGGTCACGACCGAATGAGCTTCCTCGACGCCTACAGAGGCTACCACCAGATCCCGCTCTACGAGCCAGACGAGGAGAAAACATCATTCATAACCCCCCGCGGCACCTACTGCTACAAGGTGATGCCCTTCGGGCTAAAGAACGCGGGGGCAACCTATCAGCGCCTCGTCACAAAAATGTTCCATGCTCAGCTCGGCCGAACGGTAGAGGTGTACATCGACGACATGGTCGTCAAATCAGTGCACTCCGGCGATCATCTGGCGGATCTCGGCCAAGTCTTCGACATCCTCCGCGCATACAAGCTCAAGCTAAACGCTTCCAAGTGCGCCTTCGGCGTAGCCTCTGGCAAGTTCCTCGGCAGCTTGGTAACGCGGAGGGGGATAGAGGCTAATCCGGACCAGATCACTGCAATTCAGGGCATCCAGAGCCCCTCTACCACGAAGGAAGTTCAGAAGCTCACAGGAATGGCTGCAGCACTCAACCGCTTCATCAGCCGGTCATCAGATAAGTGCAGGCCTTTCTTTCAGCTTTTAAAGAAAAATTTGAAATTCCAGTGGACCCCCGAGTGCGACCAGGCATTGGCCGCACTCAAAACCTATTTAATGTCACCACCCTTACTCTCCACCCCAACTTTGGAGGAGATTCTGTATTTGTACCTCGCGGTCTCGGATCACGCAGTAAGCTCCGTCCTCATCAGGGAGGACGAGGGAATTCAAAAGCCAATTTATTATACGAGCAAGACCCTGCTCGATGCCGAGACCAGGTACCTTCTATTGGAGAAGCTTGCGTTGGCTCTCGTCAGTGCCTCCCGCAAGCTCTCCCATTATTTCCAATCCCACACCATTGTGGTGATCACGGAGCTCCCACTCCGTTCAGTGTTCAAGAAGGCTGACTTTTCAGGGCGAATATCAAAGTGGGCAGTCGAACTGGGGCAATATGATATACAGTACCGTCCCCGAACTGCGATCAAAGCCCAGATTCTGGCAGACTTTATTGTCGAATTCGTCTCCCCCAACCCGGCTCCGACCCAGCTCGGCACGGCACTGGGGGGCACAGGGCACGAGCCAGTAGAAACTGAGGTCGAGCAGTCTCCCACCTCGGCATGGAAGATCTTTGTCGATGGATCGTCCACCTCCAAGAGAGCTGGCGCCGGCATAGTTCTCCAATCGCCAGAGGGACTGGTCATAGAGCAGGCCTTCACCCTGGACTTCAAAGCGATAAACAATGAGGCAGAGTACGAAGCACTGATTGCAGGGTTGAACAGCGCCCAAATCCTCGGAGCCCAGCACCTGGAGATCTTCAGCGACTCTCAACTGGTAACTAGCCAGCTCGCTGGAGACTACCAGGCCAGGGACGACAGGATGGCGGCCTACTTAGCCCTTGCGAAAAAACTGCTCTCTCATTTCCAGAAAGCCAAGGTCAGGCAAATATCCCAAGATACCAACACGCATGCAGATGCGCTTGCAAACCTGGCCTCCGCTGTCGAAGCAGGAAAGAAAAGGACCATCGAGGTTGGGTCAGTATCAAGGTCAAGTTTAGAACTCCATTCATCTCGGCTTGTCCTCTGTGATGACCTCGGCCCAAGCTGGATGGATCCAATTGTCGCCTACTTGAAGGACGACCAGCTCCCCGAGGACAAAGCTGAAGCCCACAGGATCAGACTCAAGGCAGCGCGATTTTGGCTCTCTCCAGAAGGCAAACTCTACAGGAAATCCTTCACAGGTCCATACCTCCAATGCGTCCATCCAAGCAAGGTGGACGACTTCTTGTATGAGATCCACGAAGGAATCTGCGGCAGTCACATAGGAGGTCGATCCCTGGCTTACAGAGCAATAAGCCAGGGCTACTGGTGGCCCTATATGCAGAAAGATGCGCAGGTCTACGCCAGGAAATGCGAGAAGTGCCAGAAGTTCTCCCACTCCCTCCATCAGCCAGCACAAGATCTGAGTCCCCTCTCTAGCCCATGGCCCTTCGCTCAATGGGGCCTGGACATTGTGGGGCCTCTTCACCGAGCTCCAGGAAACAAGAGATGGCTGATAGTGGCTACGGACTACTTCACAAAATGGATAGAAGCTGAACCGTTGTCTTCAATCACGGACAGGGACTCCAGGAACTTCGTTTGGAAAAACATCCTTACGAGGTTCGGCATCTCCCGGATCCTGATTTCGGATAACGGGACTCAGTTCGACTCCAAGTCCTTCAAAGACTTCTGCCAAGAGCACGGCATCAGAAATCATTACTCCACTCCGGCATATCCACAGAGTAATGGCCAGGCAGAAAGCTCCAACAAAGAGATCCTGGACGGCCTGAAGAAGCGACTGGACAAGGCAAAGGGCAGATGGACAGAGGAGCTTCCGAGCGTGCTGTGGGCATACAGAACAACTCCAAGGAGGTCCACCTCGGCAACACCCTTCTCTCTGGCCTATGGGATGGAGGCAGTCATTCCTTTGGAAATCGGCCTTCCTACCCTGAGGACAGAACTGGTCGACCAAGGCCGAAATGAGACAAACCTGGCGATGGAGCTGGAGCTGGCAGACGAGCGACGAGAAGCAGCAGCCCTGCGACTGACCGACTATCAGCAGCGGTTAGCCAGGGCATACAATCAGAATGTCAGAGAAAGAAAGTTCTCCGCGGGAGAGCTGGTTCTAAAGAAAACCCTGTCAGCTGACAGAGAGCCAAACGAAGGGAAGCTGGCCCCGAACTGGCATGGCCCGTTCAGAATAGTCTCACTAGCAGGAAAGTCAGCCTACAAGCTCGAAGACTTAGAAGGCAAGCCGCTGCCAAGACCATGGAATGCATCCCACTTGAAGAAATTTTATTTCTAAGGATGTATTGAATCTCAGAATCAATAAAAGCAGCTTTCGCCTTGCCATCAATTTGTCGTCTCTCTCTGGCTGATTCCGGCAGCACTGGGTCTACGCCCTGGATATAGCCTGGAGTTCTTACACTCGGCCGAATTCCTAAAGTCCCGGGTTTTGAACCCAATTAAGGGTCTACGCCCTGGAAATGGCCTGGAGTTCCTACACTCAGCCTTTCCTAAAGTCCCGGGTTTTGAACCCACTCAAGGGTCTACGCCCTGGAAATGGCCTGGAGTTCTTACACTCAGCCTTTTCTAAAGTCCCGGGTTTGGAACCCACTCAAGGGTCTACGCCCTGGAAATGGCCTGGAGTTCTTACACTCAGCCTTTCCTAAAGTCCCGGGTTTGGAACCCACTCAAGGGTCTACGCCCTGGAAATAGCCTGGAGTTCTTACACTCGGCCGAATTCCTAAAGTCCCGGGTTTTGAACCCAATCAAGGGTCTACGCCCTGAAAATAGCCTGGAGTTCTTACACTCGGCCGAATTCCTAAAGTCCCAATCAAGGGTTAACAGCCCTGGAAAAGGCCTCGAGTTCGGACACTCGGCCGAATTCCTAAAATCAGGGTTTTTACACCCCTCAAAGATCATCGCCGAGCTCACGCTCCCATAGCCGAGACCAGCGGAATGATGACTCCACTTCGGCACAAGCAGCTCGTCTCGGCCAAAGCCAGCCATTTCGGCCAAGGTCAGCTTTTCAGAGAGAGAGAGCTTTGCCAGCACTCAAACACACAAAAATGCAGGCATTCCAGAACAATGCAAGGAAAGTGAAAAAGAACTCAAAAGCATTGTACACAGTTTGGGTGATCACAGAACTCCTCCTTTTTATTCATTGTAAACTGCTTTATTACAAGAGTTACAGAACAGAAAAAAAGTACAAAAAGGAGGATCGCAGTCCTCTAAAAACAGAAAATAAAGAAAAGCTGGGAGGCTCTGATCTTCGCCGACTCTTCGGGCTGCAGACTTCGAGATGCCGGATCACGGACTGGAGGTTCTGAGTGATCCTGAATTTCACAGAGCTCTATAATACACTTTGGTTGGTCAGACCAAAGCGATTGCAGAGCCCCTCCAGTCCGGAGGCCCTGGACCTCGCTGAGCTCTTCAACACCCTCCGGTCAGTGAGACCAAAGTTTGAAGAACCCCCAGGTCCAGCGGGCCTCAACTCCACCCTTAGTCTTACCATTCTGACAGGGCGCGGGCTCGATGCCACCCAGGACCCTGCAGGATCGGCAGACACCCCGGACCCGAACATCCCGCAGTTGCAGAAGATTCCCCTGCAACCTGACCAGGGACGGTCGGCCATGAACCCGCGTTCAGAGAGCGCGTGGTCCACGGGGAGTTCCTTCAGAGAGCGCGCAGACCACGATGGGCTTCCCCCCTTGGAGAAAGCCATCCACAGGCACAATGGTTCCCCCCGGATCAAAGATTACAGAATGACTGCCAGGCATGGCTCCTATGTCTACGTGATTTAAACTATCCTATGTTCTGTTCTTTTCATCGCCCATGGCAAGCCTGTCGCCCCTACTTATAGGAAGAAGAAGGGCTCAGCCTCCGAAGGAAGTTATGGG
The DNA here is from genome assembly GCA_012931725.1 of Litsea cubeba. Lineage (NCBI taxonomy): Eukaryota > Viridiplantae > Streptophyta > Magnoliopsida > Laurales > Lauraceae > Litsea > Litsea cubeba. The sequence goes on along the minus strand of CM022951.1, from coordinate 74,954,266 downwards.
GGCGAAGTCTCCCACGCGTTACTCGGGATGCACGACTGTTGACCAGCGATCCCTATGACGCCAAGTGGAGACATCCGTCCGTTTCCCTCATAGGCCGTGCCACCATGTTTATTGCTATTTATGGCCTCCAGAATACGGAGAATCGGCACAGACAGGTATGAGGACCGTTTGACTCTCTCTACCTCGAGGGTCACACGTCACAGTAAAGGCATTCAACACCATTCAATGCACATCCAGAAATGAAGGAGAAACGAATGCAGAGAAAAATGCACAAGTGAAGAAGCCCGACTTTCATTGAATTGACAGAGAATATTACAAGGCTAAGAAGCAAAAACATTACATGCAAGAAGACAGAAATAAAAAGAAGCCCGGCTACTGCGGTTTCGGCGACTCCACTAGGTCGATCACCGTATCTTCTGGACCAGTGGACTCAGCCGAAACCGTGACCTTGCTTGGAGCGTCGCTGGCAGAGGAGGCTTTGACCGGTACCTCACCCGAACCAGGGGCAGAAGAGGTCTCACCCTGAGGCACGGCCGAAGCATCGCTGGCGACCGGGGCATCGCTCAAGACCGGGGCAGCTGGAGCGTCGTCAGCAGCAGGAGCAACTGTAGGAGCTTCAACTGGGGCACTCTCGGCTGCAGGAGCGGAGCTCGGCTCAGGAGCCGAGTCCGAGTACTTCGGCAGGTCCCGATAGACAGGATGATCTTCAGGGACCCCCGCACGTCTCAGTGCAGCCAGGCATCCTTCCTCGAACAGGATGGCGGTGATCTCCTCCACCTGCTTCTCATACAGCTCGGTGGCGTGATCCACCCCATCCTGGAAGGCGGACTGGGCCTCGGACAGAAGAGAGGCCTTCTCCTTCTCCAGCTCGGCGTTCGCCGTCTTCAGCCTCGCCGTTTCGGCTCGCCCAGCCAACACTTCCCCGCGCAGCCTCGTCCCCTCGGCCGTCGATTCAGCCTTTAACCTGGCCAGCTCCGACTCCAGCTCGGCGGTCTTCTTGTTCCTCGCCCAGACCTCGCCTTTCAGATGATTGGCCTTCGACGTAAGTTCGGCGACATCAGCCAGAGCCGATGCCAACCGAGCAGCCTCATCAGCGCTGGCCTTCTTCATCCGCTCCATTTCCGCCTGCAGCTCCTCCAGCTCCTTCTTCAGCTTGTCCCTCTCAGACTCCAGCTGAGTGACCCGTGCAGCATTCCTATCACTCCGTGTCACGTCCCCCGAACCCGATTAAAGAGATAACCGGATCCGGAGAGTGAATTTTAGGACTATTTAAAAATTTTGTCCTTTGGGTCCACGGATCGTAGTCCGCGGTGAGGATTTAATATTTCCAACCTCATGTGTCACAATAAATATGGAGTTCATTGAACTCTTGGCATATAGGATCTCAAGCAATGATTAATAAACTCTCCTTAAATTAAAGTTGCAAGAAGAATAAATAGAACTTCAAAGTTAAGTAATTTATTACAATGGCCAACCCACTAAACATGGCCAATCAAAGAAACAGAAGTCAATGAATATAAAGGTTTGACGAGAGAAATATACAAATGAAAGATAAATCTAATAGATCCCAATTATGTCTCTCTTGTGCCAGGGGTGATGACGCTACTCTACGTCATCGGCACGCCACTCTCGTGCCTCCTCTGCTGGTTGGAGATCCTCTGGGATCTCCTCACCTGCCTGCTCCTCGTAGAAGAACTCACCTGATGTGTCTGCACATCAAGGAACAAAGTCAACGACATGTTGAGCAATAGATGTACAAAACATAATAAACACGACATGCATCAAGTGTAGAGTAATGACAGGTATAAGATCATATGAATACAAGAATATACAACTAGGCATAAAGCGAGATTAATAAGCAGAAACAATAACAGGAATCCTAACAATCATCTAACTATAACCACTATCCATGCAAATGCAAGCAAGACAAGCAAGACAAGCAAGAGGGAGACTCCGAGGATGTCCTATGCCACCTCCCGGGGGTACCAGTAACAATCCCCTTGGACTACTGATACCATAGTCCGGCTCCAGTGGGATCCTAGCTCCCTGTCCTGGGAATAGCAGCACGGTCCTAGCCCGCTCCCAGCTATTCAACGCCATGGACGCCGTCCTACGCCGACTGCCCACCCCGACAACCGGAGTAACCGATTCGTCATTAAATCCCAAACTGCAGATGGCCATGATATGCAAACAATAATAAAGTGGTTCTGACACAAGAATATCAAGATAAGCAAGTCTGGCTAGTTTTATGTACAAGACAAGATTCTAGGGATTATCTTCTCCAAAACAATACAAGACAAGCAAGCCACGTAATAATCCCTTTCCATTACTAGCCAGTCATGTTTATCACACAAGACACGGTTTCCTAAGGTACACTCTAAGTCAAGTCCAAGTCCTAAATTCTATAAGAATTTATGTTTCATAATTGATTAAGTATTTTATGTCAAGAGTGTACAAGGAACATAAGCAACGAATACAAGTCAAAAGTCAAGGGGATGTTACAATCCAATCCTAGGCAAGTGGTGTCATCCCTGTATTTCACGTGTTCTAACGGAGTACATGTGGAAATTGGATCAATGATGCTTTTAGGAAAATCCCTTGGTGTACAATCATGTTAAGCATCTATTGGTTCAGTTCCATATGCATTCGGTTATACCATATGTAATACACGAATACCTAGACAACCCATCGAATTCACACCAAGCCACGTGTTTCGATTTCAATCCCCATTAATGGTCAAGTGAGAGTAAGTTTATGGTTTCCAACATCTAAGGCCCAAACCTAGGTTACCGGTCTCTTTTCCAATAAAACATAAGCTGGATTAATAATCTAAGTATTTACATCACTTCTCGAACTCCTATCGTGATGAAACTAGAACCATTGGATTCTACATTCTAAGAGCTTTCCAACGGTATATAGCTCGTGAAATTCCGACGAACGGATCAAAAGTTATGACCGTTGGAAAATCTGCCTAAAATCGGTCAATTGCCAGGAGTTCGAACGTTCGAAGAAGTGTTCGAACGTTCGTCCCAGGCCAATTTCCCGAGAGCTCAAGTGTTCGAACGTTCAGGAACAGTGTTCGAACGTTCGTGTGCAGAAAGTGCTGTTTGCTGAATTTTTTTGTTCTAGTTGTTCCAGATCATCTCCATTCTGTTCTAAACCTTTCCCAATGGCTATATCCTGCACAAAATCGAGCCTCCTGCTCTCCCAACAATATATTCCATCCACATTCCATTCTATTCCATTAAGAAATTCTAAAACAACCTATTATCATCAATTATCCATTTTCCAAAAATCTTACCTAACATATAATTTCCAATTAAAATCACAACAGGCTTGGAATTAAAGGGAAATCTACAGAAAACATAGCCAATCCAATGAAAACAGACATACATGCTTATATATGAATTGCAGATCTACTTGCCTCAACCAAGACGGAGATTGGAAATGGGTGAAATTTGAGGAGAAGCTTCCTACCGCAAGATCCACGATCTAACCCGATAAAATGCAAACTAGGAAACCAAGAAGATGATAGGAAGGAAAAGAATTAAGATCTAACCTAAATATAACCAAAAGGAAGATGTAAGAAAAGATGAAGTTATCGGAAACCTCACCAGGTTGATACCGGAAGCAAGAGGGAAACACGAGGATGACTTCTAGCGGATCAGATCTCCGAATAGGGTCTCCTGGGCTAGGGTTCCGGGCTTGAGAAAGGAAGAAGAAGAAGATGGCTGCGGTTCTCTCTTCCGTTGCAGATAATGAAATGAAATTAGGGCTAGGCTTTCGTTTAAGAAGACAATTAAGGGGAAAAGACCGAATCGCCCCTTTAAGTGGGTCCGGTGAAAGAATGGACCACTTGAAAGGTTTCTGATCGCCGGATCGCGATGAGTCAAGAGACAAAAGTCATCAGAACGATGAGACCTTTCCAACGAACCCATAAATCACGGCGTTTGGAATATTTCAGAAAAACACTCAATTTTCCCTAAATTGCAAACTACACCCCTGCTATGATCAAACGAACTCGGAATCGAACGAAACTTCGCAGGCACTATTCTAATGCTAAAAGAAACTCGCTCATGATCTAAACCCACTTAAATATCTAAAATACAATTAATTAAATTAATAACAAATTAAACGGGTCAATGGGCCGGGTTTTGGGCCCAACTGACCCAGTAAGGTCACGGACCTTACAACTCTCACAAATAAAAAGAACATTTGGTCCCCCAAATGCCTAAACATACCTCATCTGGAAATAGATAGGGGTACGCTTTCTGCATCTGCTCCTTCAGCTCTCACGTTGCTTCCTCCGGACTGTGGTTCTCCCACTGTACTTTGACCCACTGAATGGTCTTGGTACGCAACACTACCTCCTTCGTGTCGATGATCTGAGCTGGCCGCTCCACGTAGGTGACATCTGCCTGAAGCTGAAGTGGCTCGTGCTGCAATACGTGGGTGGGATCGGGAATATACTTCCGAAGCATTGAGACATGAAATACGTCGTGCACACCCGCTAACTCTGGCGGTAGCACTAGACGATAAGCCACGTCTCCTATCTTGCTCTTGATCTCAAATGGTCCCACAAACCTCTTAGCAAGCTTCCCTTTCTGTCCAAATCTGACAACACCTCTCATCGGAGACACTTTTAGGAAAACCATATCTCCCACTTGGAATTCTAAAGGTCTCCGCCTCTTGTCTGCATAGCTCTTCTGACGATCCCGTGACTCCTTCATTCTCATCTGGACAACTCTGACCTTCTCACTGGAATCAGCAATCTCTGAGAGGCCATGAAAACTCCGAACTCCAACTTCCTCCCAACATGCCGGGGTCCTGCATCTCCTCCCGTACAATGCCTCAAATGGTGCCATACCAATACTTGAATGATAGCTGTTATTGTAGGCAAACTCACATAGAGGCAAACTCTCATCCCAACTCTCCTTAAAATCCAAAACACATGCTCGGAGGAGATCTTCCAATGTCTGGATTGTACGCTCTGACTGCCCATCTGTCTGAGGGTGGTAAGCTGTGCTAAACTTCAACTGGGTACCCATAGATGACTGGAAAGTAGACCGAAACCGAGAGACAAACTTAGTGTCTCGATCGGACACTATAGACTTAGGCACTCCATGCAACTTGACTATATTGTCCCTGTACATCTTAGTCATCTTGTCCATAAATTGACCAGTCTTGAATGGCAAGAAATGAGCTGATTTAGTCAGTCTATCAACAATCACCCAAATAGCATCATTGCCTTTCTTGGTATTCGGCAACCCTGACACGAAATCCATGGTAATATTCTCCCATTTCCACTGTGGAATCTCCAACGGGTGAAGTAAACCAGGAGGCTTCTTGTGCTCTGTCTTAATTTGCTGACAAGTCATACACCGGGAGACAAATTCTGCAATCTCTTTCTTCATTTTCACCCACCAATAGTGATTCTTCAAATTCTGATACATCTTGGTGCTCCCTGGGTGAATAGAATATCGGGTATGGGCGCATCTGTCATCAACTCTGACTTGATATTTTGAACATCTGGCACACACAACCTATCCTTACAGTACAAAACTCCCTCTATCAATCTGAACTCTCGCTTGTCATCCACATGATCAATGATTCTCTGCAACTCTGGATCATCCTTCTGGCATTCCTTGATCCTGTTAACTATTTCTGGCTCCCAAACTCCCATTGTAGCAACTAGGACCTTCTCATTGACTGGCCAAACTTCCACATCCATGTCTCTGAATTGCTCCATCCATCTCCATTCAGGCATTATACATCCACTGAATGCTGCCTTTCTACTGAGAGCATCTGCTACAACATTCACTCTTCCAGGATGGTATTTGATCGGAAAATCATAATCTTTTATGTACTCCATCCATCTCCTCTGCCTGTTATTCAGATCACCTTGTGTAAACAGATATTGCAGACTCTTGTGATCTGTATGCACCTCAAATCTCTCCCCATACAAATAGTGCCTCCACAACTTCAATGCAAACACCACTGCTGCTAACTCCAAGTCATGTGTGGCATACTTCTTCTCATGATCTTTCAATTGTCTCAATCCATATGCTATTTACCTTGTCATGCTGCATGAGAACACATCCCAAACCTACTCCTGATGCATCGGTGAAAATCACAAATCCTCCACTTCCAGCGGGTAAGGCAAGTATCGGTGCTGTAGTCAATATGGTCTTCAGCTCTTGGAAACTCTTTTCACACCCCTCCGTCCATACAAATGGAATATCCTTCCTTGTCAACTTAGTCAACGGGGATGCTATGGTAGCGAATCCTTTCACAAACCTTCTGTAGTAACCTGCAAGTCCAAGGAAACTACGAATCTCCGCTACATTCCGCGGGCTACTCCAATTGACAACTACTGCAATCTTCTTGGGATCCACTGTCAGTCCTTCCTTAGAGATTATATGGCCCAAAAATGCCACTTGTTCCAACCAAAACTCACATTTGCTCAACTTTGCATACAGTTGGTTATCCCTCAAAAGCTGCAAAGAAGTTCTCAACTGATGCTCATGCTCCTCCTTAGTCTTTGAGTACACCAATACATCATCAATGAAGACTACCACAAACTGATCCAAGAAAGGAGCAAATGCCTTATTCATCAATGCCATAAAAACTGCTGGAGCATTCGTCAATCCAAAAGGCATCACAAGAAACTCAAAATGTCCATATCTCGTCCGGAATGCAGTCTTAGGAACATCTTCCTTTCTGACTCGCAACTGATGATAACCGGAACGCAGATCTATCTTTGAAAAGAATTGAGCTCCCTGTAATTGATCGAAGAGCTCATCGATCCTCGGTAACGGGTACTTGTTCTTAACAGTCATCTGGTTCAACTGTCTGTAATCTATGCACATCCGCATAGTCCCGTCCTTCTTCTTCACAAATATTACCGGAGCTCCCCACGGTGAAACACTGGGCCTGATGAAACCCTTATCCAACAGATCTTCGATCTGAGTTTTTAACTCTTTCAATTCTGCTGGTGCCATCCTATAAGGGGCCTTTGAAATAGGTGCTGTCCCTGGCTGCAATTCTATCGTGAAATCCAACTCACGAACAGGTGGCAAACCAGGAATCTCCTCCGGAAACACATCCGGGAATTCTCGCACCACTGGAATCTCATCAACCGACTTGGACTCCTTATCTTCCGCAATAAATGCGATAAAACCTTCGCAACCGCTCCTCATCAATCGCTCTGCCTTTAATGCAGAAATCATCCGAGTGGAGATGGGCTTTTCAGCTCCAATAAACTCAACACTACGATCTGCACTCTGCAACTTCATAGTCTTGTTAAAACAATCTAACACTGCTCGGTTCTTAGCTAACCAATCCATACCGAGTATCACATCAAACTCCGCCATCGGTAAAATGATCAAACTGACGGTCAACTTAACTTCCCCAATCTGAATACTACACCTAGGGTAGATGACATTACAAGCTACATGTCTACCTACAGGGGTAGCTACTATCAAATCATAGGGTAGTATCTCCTTATCCTCCCCCAAATGCAGTGCAAATGCTGGTGCAACAAACGAATGTGTGGATCCAGGATCAAATAAAACTTTAGCATCAAATCCACAAACTAAAAGTGTACCTTCTATGACATTTCTGCAAAATATTCAAGGTTAGTTCCTATATGCCCCAAGCTAACATCACAATGCTAGAAACAAAACTAAAAGATCAACCTACTGACTAACGAAATCCTCACACGCGTCCTATGGTTTCTACAATTTTTACCCTGAGAAACCAACCACTGCTCTGATACCAATCTGTCACGTCCCCCGAACCCGATTAAAGAGATAACCGGATCCGGAGAGTGAATTTTAGGACTATTTAAAAATTTTGTCCTTTGGGTCCACGGATCGTAGTCCGCGGTGAGGATTTAATATTTCCAACCTCATGTGTCACAATAAATATGGAGTTCATTGAACTCTAGGCATATAGGATCTCAAGCAATGATTAATAAACTCTCCTTAAATTAAAGTTGCAAGAAGAATAAATAGAACTTCAAAGTTAAGTAATTTATTACAATGGCCAACCCACTAAACATGGCCAATCAAAGAAACAGAAGTCAATGAATATAAAGGTTTGACGAGAGAAATATATAAATGAAAGATAAATCTAATAGATCCCAATTATGTCTCTCTTGTGCCAGGGGTGATGACGCTACTCTACGTCATCGGCACGCCACTCTCGTGCCTCCTCTGCTGGTTGGAGATCCTCTGGGATCTCCTCACCTGCCTGCTCCTCGTAGAAGAACTCACCTGATGTGTCTGCACATCAAGGAACAAAGTCAACGACATGTTGAGCAATAGATATACAAAACATAATAAACACGACATGCATCAAGTGTAGAGTAATGACAGGTATAAGATCATATGAATACAAGAATATACAACTAGGCATAAAGCAAGATTAATAAGCAGAAACAATAACAGGAATCCTAGCAATCATCTAACTATAACCACTATCCATGCAAATGCAAGCAAGGCAAGCAAGACAAGCAAGAGGGAGACTCCGAGGATGTCCTATGCCACCTCCCGGGGTACCAGTAACAATCCCCTTGGACTACTGATACCATAGTCCGGCTCCAGTGGGATCCTAGCTCCCTGTCCTGGGAATAGCAGCACGGTCCTAGCCCGCTCCCAGCTATTCAACGCCATGGACGCCGTCCTACGCCGACTGCCCACCCCGACAACCGGAGTAACCGATTCGTCATTAAATCCCAAACTGCAGATGGCCATGATATGCAAACAATAATAAAGTGGTTCTGACACAAGAATATCAAGATAAGCAAGTCTGGCTAGTTTTATGTACAAGACAAGATTCTAGGGATTATCTTCTCCAAAACAATACAAGACAAGCAAGCCACGTAATAATCCCTTTCCATTACTAGCCAGTCATGTTTATCACACAAGACACGGTTTCCTAAGGTACACTCTAAGTCAAGTCCAAGTCCTAAATTCTATAAGAATTTATGTTTCATAATTGATTAAGTATTTTATGTCAAGAGTGTACAAGGAACATAAGCAACGAATACAAGTCAAAAGTCAAGGGGATGTTACAATCCAATCCTAGGCAAGTGGTGTCATCCCTGTATTTCACGTGTTCTAACGGAGTACATGTGGAAATTGGATCAATGATGCTTTTAGGAAAATCCCTTGGTGTACAATCATGTTAAGCATCTATTGGTTCAGTTCCATATGCATTCGGTTATACCATATGTAATACACGAATACCTAGACAACCCATCGAATTCACACCAAGCCACGTGTTTCGATTTCAATCCCCATTAATGGTCAAGTGAGAGTAAGTTTATGGTTTCCAACATCTAAGGCCCAAACCTAGGTTACCGGTCTCTTTTCCAATAAAACATAAGCTGGATTAATAATCTAAGTATTTACATCACTTCTCGAACTCCTATCGTGATGAAACTAGAACCATTGGATTCTACATTCTAAGAGCTTTCCAACGGTATATAGCTCGTGAAATTCCGACGAACGGATCAAAAGTTATGACCGTTGGAAAATCTGCCTAAAATCGGTCAATTGCCAGGAGTTCGAACGTTCGAAGAAGTGTTCGAACGTTCGTCCCAGGCCAATTTCCCGAGAGCTCAAGTGTTCGAACGTTCAGGAACAGTGTTCGAACGTTCGTGTGCAGAAAGTGCTGTTTGCTGAATTTTTTTGTTCTAGTTGTTCCAGATCATCTCCATTCTGTTCTAAACCTTTCCCAATGGCTATATCCTGCACAAAATCGAGCCTCCTGCTCTCCCAACAATATATTCCATCCACATTCCATTCTATTCCATTAAGAAATTCTAAAACAACCTATTATCATCAATTATCCATTTTCCAAAAATCTTACCTAACATATAATTTCCAATTAAAATCACAACAGGCTTGGAATTAAAGGGAAATCTACAGAAAACATAGCCAATCAAATGAAAACAAACATACATGCTTATATATGAATTGCAGATCTACTTGCCTCAACCAAGACGGAGATTGGAAATGGGTGAAATTTGAGGAGAAGCTTCCTACCGCAAGATCCACGATCTAACCCGATAAAATGCAAACTAGGAAACCAAGAAGATGATAGGAAGGAAAAGAATTAAGATCTAACCTAAATATAACCAAAAGGAAGATGTAAGAAAAGATGAAGTTATCGGAAACCTCACCAGGTTGATACCGGAAGCAAGAGGGAAACACGAGGATGACTTCTAGCGGATCAGATCTCCGAATAGGGTCTCCTGGGCTAGGGTTCCGGGCTTGAGAAAGGAAGAAGAAGAAGATGGCTGCGGTTCTCTCTTCCGTTGCAGATAATGAAATGAAATTAGGGCTAGGCTTTCGTTTAAGAAGACAATTAAGGGGAAAAGACCGAATCGCCCCTTTAAGTGGGTCCGGTGAAAGAATGGACCACTTGAAAGGTTTCTGATCGCCGGATCGCGATGAGTCAAGAGACAAAAGTCATCAGAACGATGAGACCTTTCCAACGAACCCATAAATCACGGCGTTTGGAATATTTCAGAAAAACACTCAATTTTCCCTAAATTGCAAACTACACCCCTGCTATGATCAAACGAACTCGGAATCGAACGAAACTTCGCAGGCACTATTCTAATGCTAAAAGAAACTCGCTCATGATCTAAACCCACTTAAATATCTAAAATACAATTAATTAAATTAATAACAAATTAAACGGGTCAATGGGCCGGGTTTTGGGCCCAACTGACCCAGTAAGGTCACGGACCTTACACTCCGCCCCACCACGGTCAGGAGCCTCTGCACGTTCTGCAAATGGAGAAAGATGAGTCAAGCTGGGGCAGTCGAGCCAGATTACTTGGAAGGAAAACACTGAAAGCACTTACCAGGAGGTTAGCCTGAATCGCCGAGACCATCAGGCTCTCGCTATCGAACCTCTCGTGCGTCTCCATATCCCGTGGCAGAGCACAGACCTTGGCGAGGGCCCCGATGACGTCGGCGTTCCCCAGCAGCCGGTCCTCGACGTTCAGAGGCTTACCGGGCTGAGTCTCCATCCTCGGCCTCCATGGCGCTGGGGCACTTCGGGGTCCGGAGGCCGATCCAGACCCTTGCCCCACTGAGATCGTCAGCTCGCGAGTCGTCCCGCCTGACGCCCTGCCCGCCGGCACGCTCTTCTCAGCTGGTGCACTCTTCTCAGCCGGTGCACTCTTGTCAGTTGGGGCCTTGGCTCCGGGGGCCCGCGCAGGGGTTTTGCCCTTCGGAGGCTGTTCGGCCCCCAGGTCCTTCTCCCCCGCCTTGGACTTCTTCCTGGGCGGGGACCCCTCCCTCGGGCGCTCCGGCGAACGTCGCCGAACTCCCGCATTCGAAGCAGGAGCAGAAGCAGGAGCAGGAGCAGGAGCGGAAGTGTCGCCAGCACCTCCCGAGCTCGAAGCTGCTCGGGTGCTGGCAGAAGATGGTGTCGCAGAGGAAGAAGACCCCCGCCTGAATTTGGCCGCTAGGTCCTTGACGGCTGGCTCCCTCGACCTTCCCGCCATATCTTCTTCCTGATCAGAAGAGTAAGCGTCCACTATCTGTCTCAGGTTCGGCGGCTCCGAACTGGAAGTGGACGCCTCGGACCCAGACGCAGCTCGGCTCGCGGCAGGATCGTTCGAGGGGATCCCGGTAGGAACAGCAAGGGAGACGGTTGGACGATCAAGGTGCGCTTCGTCCACCTCGGGTACCCCGGTCCTCTGGTAGTGGCCGCGGTATCTCGGCGTGTATCCGAGCAGCTTCCAGGCTGACCTGGTCTCGTGCCCCTTGTACCTCTCAACCTTATTGATGTCGTCGGGGTTCCTCCTCCAGCCTTCACTCGCAGCTCGGCGTCGTCTCGCACCTGCCTCTGCATAACAAATAATAGAGGAGTCAGCTCGGCATCGTCGAAATCAAGCAAAGAAGATGAATGAAAAGGAGCGATGTTTACTTGGGACTGTCCCGGGGCGGCGCGGGACCGCTAGCCTCCTACTTTCGCCAGCGCCGAACTCCCAGTCCCCCGAGACGCAGAAGAAGGCTTCTTCGGCATTCTTACTTGAATCTTCCAAGGCCAGGACGAAGCCTCTTCGCTGCGGCTTCACCCGGAGATAATATTTCCCTTCCCCGGCCTTGCAGATATCATAGGTGTCCTCGATATCATGGACACCTAGGTCGGTCCCCAGAACCTCATTCAGCTTCGCTGTGCCCATGATGACCTTATAGCCATTGGGCATCAGCTGGCACGGGGTAAGGGACCAGGTACTGAGGCAGGCTCTAAGTAGAGGGTGTAGGGGAAATCTGACCCCGCCCTCGATCACAGAGATCAGAGGGAACGGCATCCAGCCGCCGGACCAGCGCATCGTGGCATAGTCGACGGAGTCTGCCGGCTTGAGCAGGACTCGTTCCGGAATATCGAAGGCAGCCCTGAATCTGGCTATGCCCTCTTCGGTGTCTAAACTGAACCTAGGGGTGCCCATGTCTAGAAAGAAAGGTACAGCAAAAGAGAAAACCCTAAAGGTTGCGAAACCCTAAAGAAAAGCTACAAGGAGGCGCGGAGCAACTTACAGAGACGAAAAGGGACGACTCGAGTATAGATCCAGACACGCCCTGTGGTCGTCCTCGCTAGAAAGATCTTGAGCAGCAGAGCAGAAATCGGAGATGAAGGCAAGGCGAAAAGAAATCAGAAGCGAGAAGAGAAGAAGACGACCCTATTTATGGAGAAGAAACTCTCGGCGCTCTCTGCTTTCGAAATTCGAAAGGACGGATTTCGCGATCCGCGCCCATTCCATCAATAAGACAGCGCAACCAGTGAAGAGGCGACGCGTGTAACCGTCGACTCGCTTCCCAGTACAGGCAAGACAGAGCATTCATTGATTAAGGACAGTTGAAGCGACACCAGGCAATGACCGTCGCATCCCCAGGCGAGTCTTCTAGCTTTCAACCACTAAAGGCCAGGGCGCTCAAGAGGTCAAAAGCTAGGGGGCAATTGTGTGGGGAGATTTCCAGAACCACGGGATTACGCTAATCACAGCCATCAGATGAGGCTAAGCACTCTCACGTGCCATCCGCGTGCCATCCACGTGGCACCAAGCTCACCCCGGCCACCAGGACAGGGGGTCCGGCCGAAGTCAGGCAGCTCCGGGCCGCTAGCGCCGAACTGAGCCACCCCGGGTGCCATTTCGGCAGAAAGCTCCACCCCGGCTGAAGAAGCCGGGATGGAAGCCGAAGCAAGAAAGAGCCTCCACTTGCGCCCCTCATCCCCCACGTCATCAGGCACGTGGAGAGATAGGGGCACAAGCTAGTGGGACAGACGCGACATCCAGCCGCTCGCAATCTTCGCCAGATCTCTGACAGGGCGGCATCCAGCGGCTGAGGCCACATCAGGGCAAGGCCCGAGGGCAGATCCGATGATCCCCTACCGCCAAAGGCGTCCAACACGATCTGGCCCAACAAGACGCGCATTAAATGCGACGTGGGCTGATCCGACGCGCATTTAATGCAGAGTGGGCTGGATTGGACCGCATTAATTGCAACGTGGGCTGATCATGACTTCCCAGTCGAATCATGAGACCCATGCCAAGATATCGTCCAATATATCTTCCAAATCGTCTATAAAAAGGACTGCATTTCACATGCAAGGTACGCACAATACAACTCATAGAGCTGTTACTCTGCCTCTCTTCTTCCTCTCCTTCCATTGTTCCAGTTCCTTCACTGACTTTGGCATCGGAGAGCCTTGCGCCGCCCAGGCCAGGGTCCTCTGACCGTGTGTTTTTCTCTTTCAGGCTTTCAGACGGCACCCAGTCATCACCATCATTGGATAAGTCCTCTAAGGCTCCCCAGTTATTGTGGGTCATTATTTTCTGCACCTACACATATATTTGAATATAATTTATCGAGAGTCTTTCTTTTTTTGGCTAACAATATTTTATATTGCTTTCCAATATATGTTTTTTTTATCAAATTTAGCATATGTACTATGATTTTATATGTGATTTGTATGTGTCTTGAAGTTTATTTTTGAAAAATATTATACATTATGTTTAAATAATTATTATTTAAAATTAAACATATTAAAATCATTTTATAAGAAATTTTTCTAGAACTTATTCCTTTTTGAAAGATGTTCAATTTATGTAAACTTCTTTTCACCAAATAATCATATAATATGATCAGTTTTAGGTGCATTTGAGTATAATTTGTGTATACTACGATTCCATCTAGAATTTGAATATCAATCTATATCCTTTGAAATACATGGAATTTGGGATGTATTTATGAAGAATTCGTTACATATTACAATTTATAGTCAAGCTGATAACTATGGTTAAGATGCTCCCATCAATCTCATTTTGGAGCATTACCCCACAATAGGTACTACCACGTACATACAGTATGTGTATACAGTTTTTACGAATCAATGGTGTGTGGTTGATCATTATAATATGTCCCATACTCCAGGACTTGACAGTAGGTGTCCACATGGGCTGGACCCTGACCATCCTGGGTTACAGTCTGGAAACTCACTTTGACTTGCCTCAACCTAGCTGAGTCGACCCAATTAGGGGATGAATCATCGAGACTAGTTGAGCCATGCCTGCTGCAGTTACCCAGCGGAGTAACCTCTCAAACAGAGCCAAGCTTTCTGAGTTCTTAAACTATGGCCACACCCAAACCCCAGCGCAGCCCACTTTGCACTGGATGGCTAAATGGCTGGAGGCTTTTCTCGAGACTGCACATCCCAGCCTGGAATGGTAAGTTAGTCTCATGGACTGCATGATTGGAAGGAACTAGCTAGGAAAGATATCTGGACGAGCTGGGGTTGGAAAAGAATATGTCAAATCCACAATGTCTATTTCTGCTCTTTGAATGGCTTTTGATTGATAGGTTTAATTTGTTCAGGTTGTTATCAGGAGGTTATTGGACACTGATCATGGAATCTGGATCCTCTTCAGGATAGGCTTCAAGAATTCTTTAACTGTAGTGCTACAAATTCATAAGCCAAGGCCATCTCTAAATCCAAAACTGATTAATATTGTTGTCCTATGCCTTTATGTTGGATTCAAACCAAATTTCATTCCAATTAGAGTTATTTCTATAGTTTGATTGATCAAATTTAATACATATTATGAAAATAATAAATACAAAACTACAAGGAGTCAGTCAAATCATGTTTTTTCTCCTAGTAGCAACGGAATGCAGTCTAGCTCCATGGGGCCATTGGGTCCACTTTGATCAATCTCCCCCTTTACACAAACTGGCACCCTTGAATTGGCACATGACCCGTGACTGTCCTTTACTCAAGAGTTGGGATGTCAAAAATAAAAGTAACATCAGAAAAGAAATAAAAGATAAAAGAAATAAATAAATAAAAGATTGTTAAGACTTGAGAGTTGAGAGTACTGTCCCTTATCTTATCCGCCCTGTCATAGGAGCTGTTGTCCTCATCTTTTTTTCTTAATTGATGTGTGATCTTTCATAAAATTGTCAGAAGAACTACAGAGAGAAAACTCAATAGTTTCTACCATTGGCATAAACTGGAACACTAGCTTCTAGGGAAGCTCCTTTTAATCTCTTTCCTTTAGTATCTTCAGTTATTTTCCTACTTAACCAGGGGATATACATGCAATGTGTTGATGGTTTTTCTTCAACATATTAGTTTTGGGTGCTTGCCATATGTTGGCTGTTTTAAGCCGCATGACCTCTGTTGCTAAGAGAGCCAAGTGCCAACCAACAAACTGATTAGAGAAATGTAGTTGCCTGAGGCCCGGAGGTGTAGTACTGTCTTGTCTTCGGCACAAACCGATTACAAAAAGGTTAAACGGTCCTTCGGAGTCTTCCTTGAATTCTTATTGTGGCAGGTTTGCGGATTGCATTCGACACTCAAAGTTGGTGAAGTTCAGTTTGTTTATTTATTTGTTGCTTACTGTTTCTGATTTGAGATAGAGCCCTCAGGAGTTCTTTTTTTTCAAATGGAAATTCAAAGTGATACACTCTACCCACGCTACTCATGTCCCTAATCAACTGAACTACAACTAAAAGACTATAAAGATTGATAATATTCTCCTTATGAGCAAACTACATGGTATCTCCTTATGGGGAGATGCTCTTATGAGAGCATCTTTTACCTTACTATGAGAGCTAGGGTGGGGGCTCTTACATCCATATCCAATACCAACAACTAAAATGTGAGGGCCCCCACCATATCTCTCATAGTAAGATGATAGATATCTCTCGTAGGAGCATCTTTCCTCCTTACGAGCAAACAACATGTGCATCTATGGAGTCCACTTATGCCCACTGCAACCCCTTTGATACTTTAGTAATCTTACTATCACTGAGCCTTCACTTATCATTGGATTGAATCTCAAAAAAGATCTATGATTAAAACACCATTAAAGACTATTAAATCAAGGGCTATGATTCTCATATTTTGGAGCCCCCCTTAAAGGTGTCATTTTCCATCCGCCCTCCTTCCATTGATTGACATGAATCTAAGTTGGCCTCACTAGTTGAACCCTTCAATGCATCTAGTTCCGCCCATGATATCCCTCCCCCCCACCCCACCACCCCAAAAAAAAAAAAAAAAAAAATTCTGTGGAAGCATCTTATACTTCCTGCAATCTCAAAGAGACTAATATCTATGGGTCTCACTGCCAATATAACCACTAGAAGTGCATATAAGCTCCCTTTTGTTTCATATATCATCATTTTTCATTACCTGCAAACTTTAGCAATGAAATACATTTCACCCACAAACCATCATCATAGGTACTGAAATACATTCGATCCAGAGTCTATCAACTTATAAAGGAGAACGAATTCTCCCTAGAATTACAACCAAAAGCACATAAGAATTCACAAAAAAAAAAAAAAGCAATCTTATAAAAGGCTTCATCCCCACCTCGCAAGCCATTATTGGTGCAGAAAATGAAAAGATAATTGCTCTATCGCCTCAGGGTCTGCAAGATATACTGACCATAAAGATCCCTGCATCGCACCCAACAAAATATAACATAATTAGAAATGTGACATCACACAAGAGGTCAGATAATTGCCCTTCACTTTGCTCTTTGGCATGGAAAAACTGTGTAGACACTACTGTCATTTTCAACGTGATGCAATGAGGAATTCTTACATTGAGTATTGTATTGCTTCATGA
This sequence comes from Litsea cubeba, assembly GCA_012931725.1. NCBI lineage: Eukaryota > Viridiplantae > Streptophyta > Magnoliopsida > Laurales > Lauraceae > Litsea > Litsea cubeba. Next base: position 74,937,103 of record CM022951.1, on the reverse strand, counting down.
GCAGTTTTTGACGGCAAGAATTCATCAACAGCCACCTCCTTGTTCTCATTTTTCTTGTCTGAAAAATTGCTTCTGTCAAGAAACCACCCTTGAAATGCATTTTAATCAATTTCTAGAATTGAAAATTTTAAAAGTTTAAAGCTGAACAAGGATACAGTCTTCAAAAAAGCGTCTGATCTCAGCAAGACGATGAGGTGCAAGCTCTGAAATGTCGGTGTAATGCCTATATTCTGGATCATCCGCACACACTGCAATGATCTTATCATCTCTCTCTCCCTGTTCCACCAAAACCAATCAGCACGGAGATACAACTGAAGAAATAACATCATGTCTAACTAATATCAGAGAAAAAGCAATACCTGATCAATCATGGGCATGAGTCCTATGGCCTTGGCTCGAAGAAAGCAACCAGGAAGGACTGGCTCCTGCTCAAAATGTCGATTTAGGATTTCATTAATTATAGAGCATGAGGATAGATTTATTAAAGAATTGGACATGAATAGCATTTGATTATTAGATAACCTTTAACCATATTAAAGTACTAGAATTTGAGAAATGGATAGTTATATAATTACATCCCCATCCTAGTAATTATAGAATAGGATCAAGTTCAAATTTATAACCATATTTATGTGCTAGAATTTGAGAAATGAAGAGTTATATCCCATCCTAGTCATTACAGACTAAGATCATGTTAAAAATACCTGCATGAGGACCAAAACGTCCATAGGATCGTTGTCTTCACAGAGTGTCCTGGGGATGAATCCATAGTTATGAGGATAGACCACTGATGAATATAAGACCCGATCAACCTGGACATTTGTTTGAGAAATAAATAGGTCATTAGGAAAAAAGATGGAGTCAATGCAAGAAGTGAAAAGTTAAAGATTCCAAATTCCAAGATCTGCTGGATTTAGGTGATCGGTAGGGTTTAACTTTTCAAATAACTGTGGCCCTTCAAAGTTCTACCCTTAGTCTCTTCCTTTCAAAAAGATAATATTATTTCTCTTCTTTTTGGAACCTATGGGGGACATCCATTCCTTCAAAATGTACAGAAGAAGTAAATATAGTATTCATACATACCTTTATCAGCCCAGTTTTCTTGTCGAGTTCATACTTGACTTTACTTCCTTTAGTAATCTCCACAACCTACATTATATGATAAAAAAGTGAATAAGATTACAATTTGAAAGACAAAAAAGTGTGAGCTATGCTATAGGCTAAATCCACCAGCATTTCAGATAGGTGAGGCCATGTTTATGTGAATCACACCAAACATCTAGGAACAGCCATGAATCTGCAAGGAACCTGAAAGCTCCTCGTCAAATAATTTTCAACCAATCTTCTCAGTTAATATGGTGTCATATTTTTGCTATATATTTTCTTTCCAACCAACAACAGGAGGTTTGACTGTCATATGGTTAGGATAGTATTAAGGTGTTACTTGGATCACCAATGGACCATACAAGCAAGGTGGGGCACCCTAGATAGTGGTGTGGGTTATTGAAAGGCATTGCCATCCCTGGACCAAATACTGGTCAAAGTCATAGTCAATTTAAAAATGCCACTAGATATGTCTAGTTTCTCTTAAATTTAGCTCCAGTTAAAACCGCACCAACTGCAGCAGCAAGTTGTGAAAGGATCACTACATATCTATGTTTGTGGTAAAATGCAGTCTCCTATACTATACTACATGGAGTGGAAAGTAAAATCAGGAGGATTCATAAGTATATGGACTTCATTAAGAAAATATGACAATCTGTGCTATTAATTCTGAAAAAACAAAGGCCAAGGGCACTTTTCAGACCAGAACTGTACGGTTTCTTTCAGTATATACCTAAGAAAATGAAATTTTAACAAATCCACATCTGCATAATATTTCTTTTTTTTATCGCTTCACATTCTTTTTTAAATCTTAATCACTCAATATGATACAGAACACAAGTACCCATTTTCAGGGCTAAACTGAAACAATACTCACACAGTTGAAAATAGTAGGAGCGCCAGGTCCTGCACACAGAGTTACAAAGATCAGTTGCAGTGGGTAGTTTAAGCATAAAATCTGGATTTGACGGAATCATGAGTAAGTACCGATCTCAAGATCATGCCAGGGATGTGCAGCTACAGATCTCCTTGACAATGATGACAGTATTCTTTCATTTAGACGTGGGACAGAACGTCGTTGGTTAGAATCATCGGTCCCATTTGCTTCACTCATGTTTCTGAGAAACCACAAATATAAGGTGTGGCAAGTTGTTAGAATCATCACTCTATAAGAGACTTGCTATGAGCAAAATGGAGTATATTCTAAGGCATAAGATGCATCCTTACATATGTTTTGGGTCAAATGCACATTCCTTCCCTAGTAGTTGTTGGTCATTTACCAGCCAAATAACATTCATTTAAGAATGTTTTAGGCCATTCTAAACCTTTGTGAATGGTGAAGTAGTTGAAGCTTAAACCAATTTTGGCAACCAATCTCAAAGCTGTCTTATTAGTCCCACATCCGGGAGGTAAATTGCATCATGAGAATTTGTCCAGTCCTTTCCTAGAGACAGCTTTTTAACAAGCACAATTCTATACCAGCACCAAGAGTGCTACTTCTATCTAACATCCAATAATGGGCAAAAGGAGCAGCTGGCCGACGATATAAGAAAATGTGTGTAAAACAACATGAAGTAAGGCAATGCAACTGAAACAAATGAAAGGAAAAGAAAAGCAAAGAAAATGGACCAAAGACATCTAGAAATAGAAACTTGAAGTCAATATCCCACCAAAACTAGAGACATATTAATAAAATAAGGAAAACGTGACCCTCTCTTCCTAAATAACTAAAGTGTTAAAACATACAATTATATGGCAGTCTGATGTAAAATCTTTCAGACCCAGCAAGGTGCTTTAGCAACAGAAAGCTATACATTTTGGAATAAAAATAGAATCTCAATAGAAAAATTAATCATAGGCATAATAACTTCCCAAGCTCTGAAATTCAAACATGGGTACAATGAAAAAAAAAAAAAATATATATATATATATAGAGATAGATAGATTTCATAATCCTCAAGCAAATGATATGCACACTGATTGTTGGTAATTGAGAACGTACAATTTGGCCCCTAATTTGTCGATCCAGGCTATAAAAGATCTAAATAATGGTTCCAAATTTTGAATAAGAAGTAGCCAAAATGGAGTTGTCATTACTAAATCCAAAAGACAGAAAACAAACAAAGCCTCCATGGCAGGGGAATCCTATTTCTAATCATTCCAACAAGGTCGCGCAAATAGTCAGTTAATAAAAGAAATATGGCAAAGGTCCACAATCACTGGAAAAAAAGGCAAACATTTCATACTAATTATCAAAATACAATTTCATTCATTCTATTTACCACACCTAAGCAACCAAACAGGTTAAGATTCCAGAACACAACTTGTTAGATGTTTCAAAGTGCCTTTAAAAACATTAAACAGAGACAGATATAATAGTAATACATTATCCATTCAGTTTCAGAACCACAGATCAGCCAAAAATGACAGATGATCACATGGAATCCCTAAAATAAACTAGTCATTAAATAATCACAAATGGAGGAACAACAAAGATTCCAACACCACCACCAGCAGCCAGCCAGCCAGCCAAAGATCAAAGTCAATAATAGACTATGATCAAAGAACTGATCTCCTTTCACAGAGATTGAAAAATAAAGATGGAAGATAAACAACATATCAATCAATTGATTGATGAGAATCAGGTAAAAAAAAAGACGAATCATAAAATCGAGATTGAAATTCAAGAGTAGAGAGGATGATAATACCTTGGAAAAGAAGGATGGATCTAATGAAGAAGAAGAAGAAGAAGAAGAAGAAGAAGAAGAAGAGGAAGAGATGGGGCAGCGATCAGAATTGAGAGAGAAAGGGTTGGTCTTTCCCCTCTTCTTGATCGCATTAAATAAAGATCGTACATTGCCAACTCAGCCACACGCATGCAGATGTAGGTTTTCTTTTTTTTAATGTTGTTACGCTAATAGTGCCGCGTGGTCTACGACCAAAAACATACGAGCATATGCTCAAAGGATCGAGTCCCCGGATCCCCGGTCGTCTCTCTCTTATTATGCACTTCGTGTTTAGGGCCCAGCCCAGATAATGAATGGTACGTGTATTCTCAAATTGCTGTTAGAGATGAGATTCCAAGTTTAAGTATTTTCCTCCTACGATGTATTAGGACTGATATCGCTCACATTATACTGTTTTTATTTTAAAGTTGTGCGGTATCATACACATCATTTAAGCGATTTTCTCGGGCCGTGCAACATCGCATTATTATTGTACAAAATAATTATACAGGAATTATAAAAATTCCCACCGCTGGAGTTTGTGAGCACTTAAAATAATATTAGTGTTAAGAGTTTGCGAGTACTACTCCCCTCTCTCTTCCTCTACGTTTCTGTTTGATTAGAGGCAATTTCGTGGCCCCAATAGTAGGCAACTGAAAAACTCAACAAAATGGGACCTTGGCATCATTTTTATGCATGGTTGATAACTCCAGATCTCCTAGGTGGTTGGCTACCTTACGCTCTTTTCAATGAAAGGAGTGAGATTTCATAAATGAAAGCCCTAGCTATTAATGAAATCCCTTCCAATGCAGTCATATTCTCAAACATTTCCTCAACAGAAGTGACTAATCAGGGTCTTTCTCATATGATCAAGTCTTTTGGGACCGGCTCCCATTGGAAAAAATTTGGACGAGATGTGATGTGTTGACTATTTTATTTTAAATGACTTGAATTTTGAATAAATGGGGCCCATAGTGAGTCAGCTCCTCCCAATATGGGAGGCGTGAGTGAGGGAGGTAATTGGGGCTGGGACAGGTGAGCCTGCAAACATGCCATGGTTTTTTTTATCTTTAAAAAAGCAGAAACAGTGATCACTTCATTTGGCATGCAAGCACTAGTAGCTATTGAAGATCCCAGATCCACACAAATGGCATTAAAGTCGTGTTTTGGAGCTGTATGTAAGTGGGAACCTACCAATGTAGGTTGTTGGTATTTATTCATATATAAAGGGGGCGCCACATCAAAGGGACGGAATTGTTCTCTTTCTTCTGCCCCTTGATGTGGCGCCCCTAATCCTGTTTGGACCAAACAGGAGATCCAGCTCCAAAAGGAAAAAGCCATGTGTAGACAGGTTATGGTTGTTGGTATTTATGCATATAAAAATGAAAAGCCATGTGGATGTATGTGGTCAGTCAAACAGAGACCCCAGCAACAACCTATTGGCCTTCAACAAAACTTCCAGACCGTTTCAAGTGGAGCCCCCCACATACATGTATTCAACATCATCCATAATAAAACTTGTTAGCTGTGGATGATGCGATTGTTGGCGTTGCAGTTGCTTGTAGCTGACTTGGTCTTCAAGTAAGATTAGTTGTTGATTACTGTTGAAATAAATTCTCCTGGTTTAAAGGGAGTCTAGCTAGTGTAGTTAGAGTTTGAATATTTCTGCTTGGTAATAGGCCTCAATACCCACGAATAGGAGTTGGTTACATCGTGGAGTCTTTATGTTTATCTCTTTTGTAAATGCCTATAAAAGGCTAGTTGTTTTCTCAATTCAATAACAAGTAAAACAGTTTTTTCTTTAGTTCTTTGCTGATATCCTAACAAGTGGTATCAGAGCTGTGTTTAGAGAGTTCGAAAGTAGAAAGATGTCGAGTGACAAGGATGGCAAGCTGTGCATTCCCAAGTTTGATGGAGATTATGAGCATTGGGCTATGCTCATGGAGAATTTGCTGCGTTCCAAGGAGTGGTGGAACCTGGTGGAAGTTGGCTTCACAGAACCAGCAAATGGAGAGGTGCTGAATGGGGTGCAACAAGCAGAGTTAGCTGACTTGAGGCTGAAGGACCTCAAGGTGAAGAACTACCTGTTTGCATCGATAGAGAAGTCAATTCTAAAGACCATTCTTCAGAAAAAAACTGCAAAGGAGTTGTGGGATTCCATGAAACGTAAGTACCAAGGAAATGAGCGTGTGCAGCGTGCACACTTACAGAGGTTGAGAAGAGACTTTGAAGTACTAGAAATGAAGGAGGGAGAGTCAGTCACGGAGTATTTTCCGAGGGTGATGCTGGTGGCAAATGAAATGCGCAATCTTGGAGACGATATGGCTGATTCCAAGGTAGTTGAGAAGATTTTGCGTACTCTTCATGAAAAATACAACTATATTGTGTGTTGCATTGAAGAGTCGCAAGATATCAATACTCTTTCGATCGATGCTCTGCAAAGTTCTCTTCTAGTGCATGAACAAAAGCTCCGGAAACGCAGTGGGGAGGAGCAGGCATTAACAGCGGCTGTTGGAGCTGGAAGAGGCAGAAGTGATGGAGGACGGGGCCGTGGAGGATTTCAAGGCAGAGGTCGTGGTAGAGGATTCGATAAGACTCTGGTGGAGTGCTATAAGTGTCATAAACTAGGACACTTCAAGAATGAATGTCCTAGTTGGGAGAAAAGTGCTAACTATGCCGAGTTGGATGAAAGTGAGGAGATGTTGCTGATGTCCTATGTTGCCTTGAACAAAGCAAGAAGGGAGTATGTTTGGTTTCTCGATTCAGGTTGCAGCAACCATATGTGTGGCACTAAAGAATGGTTTTCTGAATTTGATGGTGAATTCCGGCAGTCTGTGAGGTTGGGAGACAACTCGAGGATGATGGTAAAAGGAAAGGGAAACATAAAGCTCGTAATTGATGGCGTGGTCCAGGTACTCACCTCTGTTTATTTTGTACCAGAATTAAAGAATAATTTGCTTAGTGTGGGGCAATTACAACAAAGGGGTTTAACTATCTTGGTCAAGGATGATATGTGTAAGATTTACCATCCTATGAAAGGGCTTATTATGAAGTTAGATATGTCTGCAAATAAAATGTTTGTTGTGTTGGCCTCTGTGAAAGATGACGTTTCAGGTGCATTAGATTCTTGCCTTCAAGCGGTTACAGAAGAAGAGGTGCAGCTGTGGCATTCAAGGCTCGGTCATCTAAGTCCAAAAAGTATGAGGACTTTGTACTACAAGAAAATGGTGAATGGCATGCCGAGATTCAATACTCCTTCCAAAGTATGTGAAGTTTGTATGAAAGGGAAGCAACACAGAGAGGCTATTCCAAGAAAGAGTTTGTGGAGGGCAACAAAGAGGCTGCAGCTGGTTCACAGTGACATTTGTGGACCTATCACGCCAATCTCACATGGTGGAAAAAGGTACATAATCAATTTTATTGATGATTACAGCCGGAAGACATGGTCCTATTTTTTACAAGCAAAGTCAGAAGCTCTTAACATATTCAAAAGGTTTCGTGCATTAGTAGAAAAAGAAAGTGGTGACGCAATCACTTGTTTGCGCACAGATAGGGGTGGTGAGTATACTTCCAAGGAATTTCAGGAGTATTGCAACGAGGATGGTATAGCAAGACAGCTGACTGCTGCCTACACGCCTCAGCAAAACGGCGTGGCCGAGAGGAAGAATCGTACGGTCATGGAGATGGTGAGATGTATGCTGATAGGGAAGTCCATTCCCAAGGAATTCTGGCCGGAAGCAGCCAATTATGCCATTCACATTCTTAACAGATGTCCATCAGCTGCCGTGACGAATGTAACTCCAGAAGAAGCATGGAGTGGCACCAAACCTTCGGTAGACCACATCAGAGTGTTTGGAAGCATTGGCTATGTTCATGTACCAGACATAAAAAGAACAAAGTTGGATGACAAGAGCATCAAATGCATTATGTTGGGAGTAAGCGGTGAATCAAAGGCTTATCGACTTTTTAACCCACAAACTGAACAGATTTTTATTAGCAAGGATGTGCGGTTTGCGGAGACCGAACAGTGGGATTGGAAGACGGACAAGGGCCAGATAGAACAAGATGGTTTTGAATGGGAAGACGACTCAGTCCAACAAGTTCCAGCAAATGACGAAGAAGCAGGTGTAGATGAAGAAGAACAAGCAGAGGTCACTACACCACAAAATGGAGCAAACCATGCAGCGGACGAGAGTTCGGTTCCAGGGAGGATCAGACGTCAACCACTATGGCTGCAAGATTATGAGTCAGGGGCTGGTTTGTCAGATGGAGAGCACGAGGAGCAGAGCTTTGCAATGTTCACAGCCTCTGAAGATCCTGATTCCTTTGAGGAGGCGGTGAAGAGTTCCAAGTGGAGAGAAGCTATGAAGAAGGAGATAGAGACCATCGAAGAAAATGACACTTGGGAGCTTACAACCTTACCTGCAGGAACTAAGAAAATCGGTGTGAAGTGGGTTTTTAAAACAAAACTCAATGAAAAAGGAGAGGTGGACAAGTTTAAGGCACGTCTTGTGGCAAAAGGTTATTCACAAAAGCAAGGAGTCGATTTCAATGAAGTGTTTGCACCAGTGGCTAGATGGGATACTATTCGTGTCATATTGGCACTAGCTGCTCAAAAGGGTTGGAGTGTGTTTCAGCTGGACGTCAAGAGTGCATTTTTGCACGGTGAGCTGCTTGAAGACGTATATGTAGATCAACCAAGGGGTTTTGAGCAGAAAGGAGCAGAGGACAAGGTATACAAGCTTCGAAAAGCGCTATATGGGCTCAAACAAGCCCCTCGGGCTTGGTATAGCAGGATTGAGAAGTATTTTGCAAAGGAAGGCTTTGAAAAGTGCTACTGTGAGCACACCTTGTTCGTGAAGAGAGGAAGTGGAGGCTGCCTTCTTATTGTAAGTCTCTACGTCGATGATCTTATATTTACTGGACATAGTGAAGTTATGTTTGATCAGTTTAAGAAATCGATGATGAGTGAGTTTGCCATGACTGATCTTGGTAAAATGAAGTACTTTCTTGGGGTGGAAGTTGTGCAAGGAGAGAAGGGCATTTTTGTGAATCAAACCAAGTATGCTAATGAGTTACTGAGTAGGTTTGGAATGTATGATTGCAATGCTGTGCACAATCCAATTGTTCCAGGCTGCAGACTATCGAAAACTGATGACAGTGGTGCTGTTGATGCTACTAATTTCAAGCAGTTGGTGGGAAGCCTTCGATATTTGACAGCCACAAGGCCAGACTTGATGTTCTCGGTGAATTTGGTCAGTAGATACATGGAACAACCAACTGCCACTCATCTTCTGGCAGCAAAAAGAATTCTAAGGTATGTGAAGGGAACTTTGGAGTTTGGAATTGCATATAAGAAGGGAGGAGATGAAGCGCTAGTGGGATATGCAGACAGTGATTACGCAGGTGATGTGGATGATAGAAAGAGTACTTCGGGCTTTATCTATCTGCTGGGAGGAGGAGCTGTGTCTTGGGCTTCCAAAAAGCAACCTGTGGTTACTCTATCGACAACTGAGGCAGAATTCATTGCCGCAGCTTACTGTGCTTGCCAAGGTGTGTGGCTGCGAAGAGTCCTTGAGAAAATTGGGCATGTTCAAGGTAAATGCACTACAATTTACTGTGATAACAGTTCTACTATTAAGTTGTCAAAGAATCCAGTTTTCCATGGGAGGAGCAAACATATTCATGTTAGATATCACTTCTTGCGTGAGCTTTCAAATGAAGGCACTATAGAACTTGTGTACTGTCCTACTCAAGAACAAGTTTCTGATATTATGACGAAGCCACTTAAACTGGAAGCTTTTTTGAAACTCAGGGATGAGATGGGGGTTTGTTCAAGGAAGAAGTAAACTGATTGCATCAATGCAATGCAGTTTAAGGGAGGAATTGTTGGCGTTGCAGTTGCTTGTAGCTGACTTGGTCTTCAAGTAAGATTAGTTGTTGATTTCTGTTGAAATAAATTCTCCTGGTTTAAAGGGAGTCTAGCTAGTGTAGTTAGAGTTTGAATATTTCTGCTTGGTAATAGGCCTCAATACCCACGAATAGGAGTTGGTTACATCGTGGAGTCTTTATGTTTATCTCTTTTGTAAAATGCCTATAAAAGGCTAGTTGTTTTCTCAATTCAATAACAAGTAAAACAGTTTTTTCTTTAGTTCTTTGCTGATATCCTAACAGCGATTAATGTAGATGACCCAAATTAAAAAAGAAAGGGATGTCACAAGACAGTAAAGTCATAAAATCTCCATGTATGAAAAGCGAGAAAAAGTGCATGACAATTTTCTACAATCCTTTCCACTTGGAACTTGGTAAGTCACCAAACCGACTATATTTCCCAGTCCAGGCTCCAGCTGACTTGTATGACTCACCTAACTCGTGACTCACTGAGCTAGGTTGAGTTGGGCGAGTCAGATGACACCAAGAGCCTAAGCTATAAGGGATGTCAAAGTCTTTGCTAGGAGAGACGAGTGCAATATCAAGCTCGGGTGGCTGGGAGGAGAAATCGAATGCTCTCTTGAAAAGTTGCAAGTGTGGTAGTTGAAGGATCCCTCCATTCATTAGGAGCCAAGAACCCAGTAAAAAACCAAGTGAGAACCCAAGACACAAATGAGCAAAAAGAAAAAGAAAAAGAAGAAGAATATGAAATCAGTTTCTGCTTGTATCAGCCATGCATGTAGAATGTACCAGCCAACGCCAATATGTATTGCCAACATTCAAAACCATGCTTAGGAAAGATCTATGGTAATGACTCCACAATGTGACCTGATTGCAAAGTCTGCAAGATATCTGACCTATAATCCGTTTGGCACTTTACTAGTTTAGTAAAAGTCAAGTAAAAAGACGGACATTATTTGGCTCGGTTTACAGGAATCTCATCAAGTTAATTTATATTTTTCTGCTTAATCTAGTTCACACTTGAGGCCTCTGTGGAAATAGAATAATAATCAGTTCCGGACATCTAAACTGTCCTGTTTATCATGTCAGAAACTGCCGTAGGTCCTAACTACAGCATTACGACGTTTATTCATCAATGAAGTGCAAATCTTGTAGAGTTTCTGAAGGAAAATCTCAAACATCTTTTAATGCACTTTGCTAATAATTCTAGATAGAAAATGGTGCCTCATCCAATTATAAAATTCCAGGGCCAAAGAACATAGTACACAAGGGAATGTTTAAGAATTTAAAACCACTACAGTAATAAAAAGTGAAAAAATCTTAACAAGCCTAGCACAGTACTTACCAGTAACCACTGCAGAGTTGGGAAATCATCATCATCAAAGTCCAACTATGTTGGAGTCGGCTAGATAAATTGTCTCATTCCGATTTGCACATCTTCAAATCCTTCCGGGAAAATGCCAAAATAGGGAAAATGTGAAGTGCCAACTGCTTAAAGAAAATGTGAAAAGCCAACTACTCGAATCATTCCCAACGGTTCAGTGTGGAGGTCTAGTTTTAGAAAAGTGGCTTCACTTCATGATTTAACCACTTAACGGGTTTCACCAATAAAAAAAAAATTTGTGGACTAAAGGCCTATTTGTTTGCATAGAATACAACAGAATTAATAGTCCAACAAACTCCACCAAAGGATTATTAAAGAGGATAGGGGTGGAGGATATGAGGTACTGGTGCAGATAGGACCTTGACTTTCCCAGGTATTGAATTAGTAGGGTGATGGCTGGGTATTCAGTTCTCTTTTTCCCTTTATTCAATTTTCATTAAGGGGGAGGGGGAGGGGTGTTTATTTGGTGGTCATTTTTGTATATTCATCTTTGTTTCTTCACTTTTAATCACTTATTAAAATACAGTCTTAGAATCCCTAGGAATTCAATTAGGTGAAACAAACAGGCCCCAAGGAACTGCAACATGTGAGAAACTGCAACTTTGTAATATTTTCAGGCTAGATTAGTTAACCAATGTTACCACTGATGAGTCTTTTCAGAATAAAATAGCAAATGCTGAAATTGGGCCACAACTGCTCTTAACTACCCCTTTGAATGACAAGTGACCGCAAACTCATTTGCCATCAGTGTGCAATCCAGACTAGAGGTAACATGGTAAACCCAAAGGGAAGTTGGCCGGTCCACTCTGCAGAATTTCCCTTTCAATAAGGAAAAAGTCATTCATCTCAATGAGAACAGATATATAACTACAGAAATGTGCACATTACTTCAGGCTCATCAGTTTTGTTAGGAGAGAATTTCTACATTTTGTACCAGTGTTTTCAAACGAATGTTTCCACCCCTCCATAATGCCGCTCAGCTACTGCTTCTATGCACCTGTACAAGGGGCATATAATGTGTCAGGAGACATTGATATCATCTGCAGAAGACTTGAGGTTGAAAATGTTTCCTCCAAAGCTGCCCCTTTCCTCCTGCTATCCACGTTCTCTTTCATGATCTGCATGAGCTCCATTGAAACTCCCACCATGCTGAGCCTCCCATCTCCACCAAATGATAAGCACCTTGCAGCAAGACCTGCAACTCTTCCTATCTGTTCTCTCTGAAATAGCTGATCACGATAACAAAGGACTGGGTCCACAATCTCATCTAACTTCCCATCTCTTATCTTTGGCAAAGCCAATGATGCAAGATCTACATGTTTGGAACCTGTGATTATCTCCATCAGAATCATGCCAAAGCTGTAAACATCACTTTTACCCAACAGTTGCTGGTGTGAACCTTGAAAAACATTATATGAACTGAACCCATCATCACAACCAGGCTTAAATCGCCAAAAACCAGCAACCTTAACAGAGTAGTCATGGTCAAAGAAAATGTCACTTGATTTGAGATCATGATGGAAGACAGGTGGAGAGATGTCAAATTGTAAGTATGCAAGGGCATTTGCTGCCTCAATTGCAATATTCATCCTTTGGTACCAATCAAGACACTTCCCTCTCTCTCGTTGTAGATACTCATTGAGGGTTCCATTAGCAAAGAACTCATACACCACTAGAAGCACGGAACCAGAGTCGATGCAGCATCCAAGAAGGCGAGCAACATTTTTATGTGTAACTGCATACAAGTTTTCAAGTCTCATCAGAACCCGCATCAGATCTTGTTCACTTTCACATTGTATTTTCTGCACGGCCACAACGGACCCATCATCAAGTATGCCAGCATGAACTGTTCCATCTATGCCATCCACAAGCTTCTGACTTTCATGAAATCCTTTTGTGGCTTCTTCCAGGTCAATATAACTAAATAATCTTATTTTGCAAGCCTTCCTAAATGCAATAACACTTGGGAGATGGGCTGGATCCCACCTATTTGCCTTAAAGGGATGCCTTAACAGAGCAAAACAGATGACCAAGGCAGCAAGAACAATTGCAGATACGATGACCCCTGTTTGTTAAAGAAACTACGAGGTTATCTTGCAGAAACTAAAACATAATAAAAAAAGAGTTCTGCAGGGTAAAAAATTTCTTAGTCACATCCTAAATAATAAAACAAAGGAGGTGGACTGGTTTGTTTTCTTAGTTTCTTACCAGCAAGAACTCCCACTTTCCTTTTGCTGTGTCTTTCGTTATTATGACACTCTCTACCATATGCAATGTCCCCATCCTTCAGACATGCTGACAAAAAAAACAATCAGTATACAAGTCTACCCACACATAGGCACAACATCAGTCATGAATCCTTATACATCTATATATCTATACATCATTGATAGATTTTGCAATTCATTTTTGACTTATGGAGAAGGGTAAAGTTACAGGTAAGGGAAAATAATGCCATACTTAAAAATGTTCCAATGGAAGAATTGAAATAGGCACACTTATAAAGAACTGAACCATTGCCAATTGTACAAACAGAACAGCAGTCGTGTTTCTTTCCACGCAGCTTTTTATCATGAATCTATTGAAATCTTCTATTTTCTAGTAGCAGTAAGCAAAAAACCAAATAAAACAAAAAGAAAATAAACAAACAAAATACACAAGGATAAACAAGATCATCAACAGGTAATGAAATCCAAGTATATAACGAAAAATATCAGGCCATATTCCTTTTCTGACCTGACCTCTCACAGCATGTAAACAGGGAGATTCAACACTACTACAAAATCAAACACCTAATCAGGATATTGATGATAAATTCCAAGCAATGCTCTCCTTGTCTTTAACCAATAAACAGTCTGCAAAGCCCCAATAGAACATTTATTATTAAACCTTAAGTATGTTTGTACAGCTGAGAATGATTGGACATTGCACCATATTAACATTTTACATAGTTTTCCTTCTCTAAGGCAGAGGGAGGCATTTTTCAGATCTTTTTGCAGAAAGTATATTCAGACTGAAGAAATAGAAAGCCATTTTTCTGTGGTCCTTAAACAAGTGTAGAACACATTGCTGCAGGAAAAATATTCCCACAGAAAATAAAAGTCTTCACTTTTCATTGTTTGCATAGAACAAAAGAGCTATAGAAACAAAAAATGCAGAGGATATTATCCATTGCGCCACAAACATGCCCTCAAAGATCAAAGAGAACCTTAGTAAAAAAAAATTCATCATTAGTATAAAGGGTGTGTTTGGATGCCCCTCCAACTCTAATCAAACATGGCTTCAAATTTAAACATATAGGAACAGAGATGAAAAAACAGTTCAGTTCCACCAGAGTGAGTATTCATCTTCCATAGCAATACATAATGTGGTTAAGAGATTGAAGATGATAAAGTGAATTTTTAAAATAAAAAAAAATGCAATGGGGGAGAAGCAATCACTCACATTGGAAGCACCCAATTCCTTCAGCAAATCCATCTCCCACAAAACCAGACCCACAAACACACCTCCCTCCCCCTCTAACCGCACTGGCATTGATGAAAACCGCATCATCAGCACAAATGCGGTCTGAATAATTTCTAGGAACCGCCCACTCAAGCTTAATTCCCCGCCTCGCAGAACTCGTCCCAGGCGCCACAACCCAGCTGGAGAACCCCCTGCACCCAAACGCTCCAAACACAGAAAACCCATCTCCAAACCTCCAAACGCTGCGATCAGACAAAGGGTAGCAGCAGCTACTCCTAAAGCTGTCATTCCCTTCACACCCCTCAAAATCAAACTGCTCGCAGTCGACCTTGCAGACGGAGGAATCGTCGCAGTCGTAGAGGCGGATGAGGTTGTCCGGGGAGACGCCGAAGAAGGGGTTGGAGGAGAAGAGGAAGGAGTCAAGGTCGAGGTAGCGGCGGCAGGAGGAGACGCCGGGGAGATCGAGGAGGAGGGAGTCGGAGGAGAGGTCGAGGACAGGGAAGGTAGAAGGGGGAGAAGGGGAGGGAGAGGGAGGTGGAATTGGAGGAGGAGCAGGAGAGGCGGAAGGCGGAGGGATGGAGGCCGCAGGTGGAGTTGGTGAGGTGGAAGGGGAAGGGGATGTGGAGGTTTCCGCATTTCTCATTACATTTAGAAGGAAGTAGAGAGTGAAGTGCAGAAACAGAGTAGCAAGAATAGACACCCAAGAAGAAGAAGAGAATGAGTATGGAAAAGGAATCCATGACTTTCATGTTTTTTTGTTTTTGTTGGAACTTGGAAGTAGGTGGAGATGAAGTGTAAAGGGAAATGGAAAGGAAGAGGGAAAGTGAAAGTAATGAGGAGGAGGGAAATGGAGTGGGGAGTGGGGAAATGAGGAGGATGGGGAGGGGGAGAAGAAGAAGTGTCTGTGGACTGGGACACATCCATACATGGGCATGTGGGAAGACGAGGTTGCAGGAGACTTGGGAGATGGGAATGAGGGCTGGGAAGGCGCCCCTCTTGCTGCATTGGTTGTTGGACTCGAGGCAGGCACGCAGGTGCTCGGCTGCTTCTCCAATGCATCTCTCTCGCTCTCTCTCTCTCTCTCACTCACTCTCTTCTTCACTCTGGGCCTGGGAGTCTGGTGAGGTGGGGGTGAAGAAAAAGAGTATGTATTTGAGCTGTGAATTGTTGAACTCAAGTTAGACTTTGATCTAATTAGACTAGTTGAACTGTGACAGGCCGGACCAACCTTAATTAGGTCATTATATTAAGGCTCAAATTCAGTTGGATTCACGTTAACATTTCTAACTAAATGCACATTGGTTTTATTGAAACTTTTAACATTATTGAGAACTTTCAACATGATTGCTGTTGTCCTCCATTTGAAACTCCTACCGAATTTTATGAGTTTTTGAGAAGTCAGGGGTTTGTATGTGACATTTTTGGCTAAACCAATTCTTCAAATTTCAAGTTAACAAAATGCTTCTTCAACATTTGTGATTTAGATTTGGGGGACGGCATTTGATGAATTTTGATATCTCCCTAGAAATTCTCATTTCTCCTGTAAACATGTAAGCCATATAAATGATAAGTTTAGGATGAGATTATACAAGTGATTTACATGGCACCATGCAAAAGGAGTCACTGTAGATTCATCATCTGCCAAAAACTCTCCTATTCTATTTTCTTATGTCCCGATTTTTCTAGTAGTCACACATATTTTTACACTGGCTTATCTTTAACATTGGCCATGTTGTTGGTCGAGAAAAACGTATTATATAATAGCTTACAACTGCTGACCACCTTTTCTGTGAGAGGAAAAATAAATAAAACTTCTACCAACCTTTGCAAGGAACCCACCTGTGATTGATTATAAGCAAACAATGCTCTGATTAAAAAATAAATTTATAGCATATTAGTGGGGCCTAATGATCTAATTAGTAGATAGAAGGGTATTGGTGAATTAGTCATTTAACCATGTCTAATATTGAAATATGACTAGCCATAAGATAAGATAAGATATGATGGGCGATGAGGTTGTCAACTATTTACTGATATTTGCTTCTAGTTTCTATAGAAAAACCGTTGCCAATGACAACAATTAAAAAAGGACTCACAAGATGGACAAAAATATTAAACCCTCTTCCTTCATCAGCACTGCTCAGATTCCACACCTAATTTAAGACCAAGGAAGCAGTTGGACCACCTGAAGCAGTCACGCAATCTATCATTGGGTTTCTCAATCCATTCCATTGAATCAAGAGCAGTTAGATGGATAACATAATAATATACAGTGGTTCATATTCATTTAATCACAATTGCATCAAAGTGGTAGATGGTATTATCCTTTGGAGGGTGCTTTCGATTTTTGGAACAATGGGATTCAATCCAAATTTTTAACTGTGGGTGAAGGGGTTTGGTGGTTTCCTGCAAGCTGGCCCAGAGTGCACTGAGATGTGGACCCATCTTGCATGCATATATGGGGTAGTAACTTGGATTCATTCAGTCATAAGGACTCTCTTAAAATCTGGTTCCGGGTCCTATATCTCGAGGGCAGAGTCTGTATCTTTGATCTAAAGACAGATACTGATCTGATCTAGAAACACATGGATCTGAACTCCTGTGGTGAACATTCTGATTGGCAGCCATGTGAAGATTAATACTGAGAGCTGTAATCAAACTATATGAATCTGATTACATTGCTTGTTGATTCACGGATACAGTGTATTACATTTACACACCCTTTTCTATGGTCTCGTTACAGATGACCAGATCTCCGCACATGTGGGGATGAGATTGGGGCGAGTTTAGGAAGGATCTCATTCTCATCAAGTGTGGGCTAGTGGGGAAGTTGCTTCAATTATTGCAGTTGAGAATGCATTTTCAAATCAGGGCATATAATCTTGGTGTCGTCATCATCATTAAAGCGCCTTTTCCAACTATGTTAAGGTTGAATATATGAATTTTGTTTGTTCGTTATTATGTATCATGAGTCAAATCCACAGATAAATTGCGCTTCTTCGCATAATTTAGATATAAAAAAATCAATTTAAAAAAATAAAAGGGAAAGCTTTCCTCTACCATCTGTGCTACATGGATAAAATTTTTTGCCTGAATTTGTACAACTCCTATGATATTCCTCAAATATCATCTTGATATTCGAAGAATATCATAGGGGTTGTCACAAATTCAGGCCAAAAAGTTTGTCCATGTAAACTTTTTCTTCTTCTAATGCCTTACTCTTTGAAATGGGACGTGTGGCAATCTTAACTGAGTTTATGGGGTCAAACTGATACAAGTGGATTTTAAGAATTAGTGATTTTGACTATAATAATCCATTTCATGACTTCATATCTGACAACCGACAATATTCAACGGAATTTCAAAATTAGTAATCTATAAAATTATCGTGTCCTATTTCTATGTAGTGTTGGCCTCAAATTTGCCTTGTAGACTTTCTTTGTGCAGGCTCTCACCACAATTATAGAGATAAGCAGTATGTTCTCTTATGAGCACACTAAATATTGTTAATATGTAGTCTAGGTTGTGTGGCCCACTTAAATATATGTCCCAATGAAATGATGATAGATAAAAAGATCTCCTTGTGGATAAATAGAGTTAAAAAATCAGCCCCACCAAAGTATTTTAGCCCTTGATTCAACAACCTTTTAATGGAGTCTTAACCATATATTATATTATTTTTAGATGTAGTCCAACATGAGTGAATGATCAATGAGCGTAAAATGGGACTTGATGCAAGATCATGGGATGACAAGAGCATCAAAAGAGTTGCACCGATCAAAGTGGGCCCCCCCATAATGCCCCATTACATGTCTGGTAGGAGAAAATCTTGAGAGGGAGGGGGTGTGGTTGAACTAAATTAAATATCTTAGATTGTAATTTGGGACTTCGGGAGATTAAAATATGCCATTGAATTGAGCTAAAACAACGTCTTGAAAATTGGAAACAAACTTGAAATTGTATATAGTATAGTATATAGGTAGGTCATAGGTGATAGGTGCATTGCAAACTTGCAATTTTCATCGTCTTGGAAGTTGGTCGACGCGTGTGCATCAAGTTTTTAGGAGTCCAAGGATTGAATGTTTCAATGGTGGTGCTTTCGGTATAAGATTCTACCAGTACACCGCATGTTGGAGCCTTGGAGGGGAGGGGCCTTTTAATGGCTGGCTTCAGTTAATGCAATCAAATGTAGCATGGTTGCCGTACCAGAGAGAGAGAGAGAGAGAGAGAGCATGCTAGTTGCTTCTGAAAAGGAGTGTGGATCCTCCACATTAATATACACTTGTCATCAGCAGCAAATATGAACCTTTTAAAATGAATGTCCTAATTTGATATGATATGTCTTAAGATTTTACCATATTAGAAGTTGCACTCACATAAGATTGATGATAATGTAATTAATACATGTGATTAATAATGCATAGATTGTATTATTCATATGATTAATAATATGTTCAATTTTAAAGTGAGATCAATTCCTATTAAATTAAAATTTCAAAACATCTAGTACAATCAGAGGACACTCAGTTTTAGCAATTTGAGTTTTCAATAGGTGGGCTCCACAGTGGAGTTCTACTCAACGTTGAGTGGATCCAACTCGTTAAAAGCAATTGAGCACTAATATGGACTGTCCCAAAGGCAGGACCCCTGAATTGCATCAGGTTGCCCGTGATGACAAGCATTGATCTAAATGGACTGCTGAGCATAGAAACACAGGAGAAAATCGTCCATCAATCCCAACTTCAATTTTAGAAGGACCAACCCCAACCCAGCCTTAAAGCTCCTTCAGACCTAGGTAATCCGACCTGGGCCCAGTTGATTGATGGTTTAAATCCAAAAATGAAACAATCTTCTTATCATGATCAATATCCCCCACACAATGAATGGTGAGGTTATGGACGTCCAATTATAGCAGACCACTTACCCAGCAACCTGATATCAATCCATTTTGGTGAATCTAACCAATTCTGAGTTCTTCCCATTTGCACGCTATTGAACAAAATGGTTAGAGATTAGAATTATCCTCTCTCAGTTCCTCTGATGGCCATCTTGCCCAATCTTGAACAGAGGACCCAGCCACCAAAGGGCGATGCCCATCTTAGTTTGCCCTCTAAGCCTTGCCTGGTAGCTCGAAAGAGGTCCAAGTTCGTTTTTGCCGACCATCTCTGATCAACAACAAATCTACAGAAGACTACAGATATATCTCCAGCTTATGATCCATCAAAGCCACAGTCCAAGCCTATATAAGCTTTCTGTTAGCTTTGTTTTGCTTTGGTTTTAATGAAGTTCTCCTTTTACCAAAAACAAAAAAGGCCCCAATAAACACTAGGGCATGCTTGTTTAAAGAAATTTTTTAATGGAATTCCATTGTTGGGGATTTCTCACAACAATAGTCGCTGTCCCTAGAGAATTTGGACTTCCTTGTTTAATTAGTGAGAATCCAAGAATTCAACCTCTGCATTGTCGCTCTGTACTTTCGAATCTTTTAAATTTCAGCTTTCAAAATGCCGTGTTGTATTGGAGCTTCAGGGGCTCACATATACTCATGTACATCCCAACATCATCTTCTAGCATAATTGCAACCCCACATTTTGGAAATTAGAATTTAGGAAAATTCAAAGATCATAAGTAACTATTTAAAAGGCTGAAATTTTAAAAGTCTCACTAATCAAATAAAAATTTTCAAATGTTCAAGCATCTGCAACTTACATTAATGTAATAAACTCTAGACATATTAACTTCTCATTACCCAAGAAAAAAGAAAAGAAAAACATATTGACTTCAAAGAGAAAAATCCTCTGAACAAGTGATATGAACAAGTGATATAATTGATTTCATAAGTTCACTAAAAAGAAAAGCATTACAAGCACAGGATGAACATCCAGATGCAATGGCTGCAGTGAACAGACACAATGAGTCCTGCAAATTATCATTGAAAAATGATCTGGTGAGAACAATTCTCACCAGCTATGTGAGAAGTCTGATCTGGCCAATCTGACGGTCCTCATGATTGATATATGGGGCTCCCAAATGGGAAAAAACCCATCAAAATCAGATCTGTCTCCCGCTTCTTTCTTTTCAATGACGAGAAAAGAGGGAAAACCCCTCTCAATCTTCCTCTTCTCCTTCCTTCTTCTACAAAAAAGAAGGGAGACGCTACTAGGTCCGGTCCGATGACGCGATACCCCCCCTTCAGAGGCAGTCTTCTTCCCCACAGATCTGCTCTGCCACGAGCCCTGATCCTTCCCACCTCATATCTGCCCCCTCTTCTCCGGTCATCTTCGACGATAGTCTTCTTCCCCCTTGGATCTGCTTCGCCGTGAGCCCGGGTCCTCCCCACCTCAAATTTGCTTTGTCGTGAGATTAGATCTGTAGGTGCAGAAAATTATGACCCACAATAAGAGGGTGCCTTATAGGACTTATCCGGGAAGATGATGGTGTCTGGAATGTCTGGATGCCGTCCGGAAGCCTGAAAGAGAGTAGCAAACAGTCAGAGTACCCTGGCCTGAGCGGCGCAAGGCTCTCCGATGCCAAAGTCAGTATGTGAACTGGAACAATGGAAGGAGAGGGAGAAGAGAGACAGAGTAAGGGCTCTGTGAATGGAATTATGCGTACCTTTGATGGTGGTATGAGCCTCTATTTATAGAGTGTGGAACGTATCTTTGGGAGATATTGTGGTGTGGGTCCCATGATTGGACTGGGAAGTCACGATCAGCCCACATTGCATTAATTGTGGTCCAATCCAGCCCACTATGCATTAAATGCCCGTCGGGTCAGCCCACATCTCATTTAATGCACGTCTTGTTGGGCCAGGTCGTGTTGGGCGCCTTTGGCGGTAGGGGTACCAGCGGATCTGCCCTCGGGCCCTGCCCTGATGTGGCCTCAGCCGCTGGATGCCGCCCTGTCAGGGATCTGGTGAAGATTGTGAGCGGCTGGATGTCGCATCTGTCCCACTGGCTCGTGCCTCCATCCCTCCACGTGCCTGGTGACGTGGGGGATGAGGGGCGTGAGTGGAGACCCTTTCTGGTTTCGGCTTCCGTCCCGGCTTCTTCAGCCGAGGTGGAGCTCCCTGCCGAGATGACGCCCGAGGTGGGCCAGTTCGGCATTAAGGGCCCGGAGCTGCCTGACTTCGGTCGGACCTCCTGTCCTGGTAGCCGGGGTGAGATTGGTGCCACGTGGATGGCACGCGGATGGCACGTGAGAATGCTTAGTCTCATCTGATGGCTGTGATTAGCTTAATCCTGTGGTTCTGGAAATCTCCCCACACAATTGCCCCCTAGCTTTTGACCTCTGAAGTGTGCTAGCCTTTAGGGGTTGAAAGCTAGAAGAATCCGTCCGGGGATGTGGCTATCGTCGTCTGGTGTTGCTTCAACTGCTCTGAAGCGATACATGCTCTGTCTTGCCTGTACTGGGAAGCGAGTCGACGGCTACACGCGTCGCCTCTTCACTGATAGCGGTGTCTGCCGGGATCCCCGTGAACGATCCTGTTGCGAGCCGAGCTGCATCCGGTTCCGAGTCGTCTACTTCAAGTTCGGAACCGTCGAACCTAGCGGCCAAGTTTAGGCGGGGGTCTTCTCAGTCTGCGACGCCATCTTCTGCCAGCACCCGCGCTGCTTCGAGCTCGGGAGGTGCTGGCGCTACTTCAGCTTCTGCTCCTGCTCCAGCTTCTGCTCCTGCTCCAGCTTCTGCTCCTGCTCCGAGTGCGGGAGTGCGGCGACGCTTCGCCGGAGCGCCCAAGGGAGGGGTCCCCGCCTAGAAAGAAGTCCAAGGCTGGGGAGAAGGACTCGGGGGCTGAACAGCCTCCGAAGAATAAGGCCCCTGCGCGGGCCCCCGGAGCCAAGACTCCTATTGAGAAGAGCGCGCAGGTCAGCAAGCCGACCGGTGGAGCGGCCCGCGAGCTGACGATCTCGGTGGGGCAAGGGTCTGGATCGGCCTCCGGACCCCGGAGTGCCCCACCGCCATGGAGGCCTAGGATGAGGACTCAGCCCGGTGAGCCTCTGAAAGTCGAGGACCGGCTGTTGGGGAATGCCGAGGTGATCGGAGCTCTCGCCAAGGTCTGTGCTCTGCCAAGAGACATGGAGACGCACGAGATGGTCTCGGCGATCTAGGCTAATCTTCTGGTAAGTGTTTGCGACGCTTTTCTTCATTCTTCAAGTGTCTTGGTCGAACCTGACCCTCTGTTTCCACTTGCAGAACGTGCAGAGGCTCCTGACCGTGGTGCGAAGGAGCGATAAGAACGCGACGCGGGTCACTCAGCTGGAGTCTGAGAGGGACAAGCTGAAAAGGGAGTTGGAAGAGTCGCGGAAATGAATAGAGGGGATGAAGAAGGCCAGCGCTGAAGAGGCTGCTCGGCTGGCATCGGCTCTGGCTGATGTCGCCGAACTTACGTCGAAGAAGGCGATGTCTGGGCGAGGAACAAGAAGACCGCCGAACTGGAGTCTGAGCTGGCCAGATTGAAGGCTGAATCTACTGCTGAGGGGACGAGGCTGTGTGGGGAAGTGCTGGCTGGGCGCGCCGAGACGACAAGGTTGAAGACGGCGAACGCCGAGCTGGAGAAGGAAAAGGCCTCTCTTCAGGCCAAGGCTCGGTCCGCCTTCCAGGATGGGGTGGATCGAGCCACTGAGCCGTACGAGAGGCAGGTGGAGGAGATCACCGCCATCCTGTTCGAGGAAGGATGCCTGGCCGCACTGAGAGGTGCGGGGCTCCTGAGCCGAGCTCCGCTTTTGCAGCCGAAAGTGCCCCAGTTGGAGCTCCTGCAGTGGTTCCTGCTCCGGAAGATGCTCCAGCTGGCCCGGTCTTGAGCGGTGCCCCGGTTGCCAGCGATGCTTCTGCCGTGCCTCGGGGTGAGGCCTCTTCTGCCCCCGGAGCAAATGAGGCTCTGGTCGAAGAATCTCCTGCCAGCGACGCTCACAGCAAGGTCGCGGTTTCGGCCGAATCCATTGGTCCAGCAGATACGGTGATCGACCTAGTGGAGTCGCCGAAGCCACAGTAGCCGGGCTGCTCTTTATTTGTCTTTTTTCCTTGCACTGTTCTGGAACACTTGTTTTTGTGCTGCTTTTGAGTGATGGCACAGCTCTTTTCTTTTTTGAAGACTGACTTTGGCCGAAATGGCTGGCTTTGGCCGAAATGGCTGGCCTTGCGCCGAGGTGGATCCATACCTTGGCCGAATTGCCTTGCGCCGGGTAGATCCATCGTTCCGCTGGACTCGGCTAGGCGAGAGTGCGGCTATGGCCTTCTGAGGGGTGTATGAACCCGGACTTCAGGAAACGGCTGAGTGTAGGGACTCCAGACCATTCCCAGGGCGGTAGACCCTTGTAGAGTGGGATGAAACCCTGATTTTAGGAATTCGGCCGAGTGTCCGAACTCGAGGCCTTTTCCAGGGCTGTTAACCCTTGTAGATGGGTGAAGACCCTGAGTTTAGGAATTGGCCGAGTGTCCGAACTCGAAGCCTTTTCCAGGGCTGTTAACCCTTGAGTGTGTTCCAAACACGGGGACTTTAGGAAAGGCTGAGTGTAAGAACTCCAGGCCATTTCCAGGGCGTATGTACCCAAAGTGTGTCCAAGACACGGGGGCTTTAGGAAAGGCTGAGTGTAGGAACTCCAGGCCATTTCCAGGGCGTAGAGCCATGATTGTGTCCAAGACACGGGGCTTTAGGAAAGGCTGAGTGTAAGAACTCCAGGCCATTTCCAGGGCGTAGAGCCTTGATTGTGTCCAAGACACGGGGCTTTAGGAAAGGCTGAGCGTGAGAACTCCAGGCCGTTTCCAGGGCGTAGAGCCTTGATTGTGTCCAAGACACGGGGCTTTAGGAAAGGCTGAGCGTGAGAACTCCAGGCCGTTTCCAGGGCGTAGAGCCTTGATTGTGTCCAAGACACGGGGCTTTAGGAAAGGCTGAGCGTGAGAACTCCAGGCCGTTTCCAGGGCGTAGAGCCTTGATTGTGTCCAAGACACGGGGCTTTAGGAAAGGCTGAGTGTAAGAACTCCAGGCCATTTCCAGGGCGTAGAGCCTACGCTGCCGGAGTCGTCCAGAGGTGACAGATTGCCCTTGGCCGAAATGGCTGGCTTTGGCCGAGGTGAGCTGCTTGTGCCGAAGTGGAGTCGTCATTCCGGCTGTGGAAGCGTGAGCTCGGCAATGATCCTTGAGGGGTGTAAAAACCCAGACTTTAGGAATCCGGCCGAATGCCCGAACTCGAGACCTTCTCCAGGGTCCAGGACCCGGAGCTTTAGGAAACGACCGAGTTTAGACTCGAGGTCTTTTCCAGGGCGGTAGACCCTTGTAGCCGAAGTCGATCAAAGAGAGATGACAGATTGATGACGGGGCGAAAACTATTTCCATTGATTCAGAGATTCATTACATCTTTTAGAAATTGAATTTCTTGGGATACAGATGGATACAGAGGACGCCAGATGGATCACGTAATGATCTTCTCCGAATCCTCACTGTCTGGAACCTGGGCTGCGCTCTGGTGAACTCGGCCCTCGCTGCCGCCAGCATCTCCTGCCTCAACGAACTCTGGAATGTGGCCCTCTTCGGCCAGCTTCTCCAGATACCACTGCAGAGAGTTGCAGTCTTCGGTCCTGTGCCCGTTGCCCCTATGGAAGGAGCAGTAGAGCTTGCTTCGGGTGCCTGAGGTGGGCTCATTCAGCATGGGCGGAGGGTACTTGAAGAACGGCTTGGACCTGATCTTGGTCAGGATGCGGTAGGTCGGCTCCTTGAAGACGACGTTGACGCTCTGACTGGCGCTGGAGGGAGGTCTGGGCTTCCAGGTGCCCCCAGACCTGGACGACGAAGGCTTCGCCGAACTGGAGACCCAGGCCTGCTCGGGCTCCTGCTTCTGGGAGGGCCTCCCGCCTCCCTGCCGAGGCTGGCTACTCTTCTGCTCGGGCTCCGGATGCCCGTCCTGATCCCGGGCTCGGATCTCATCTTCCTCCCGGGCGATGAAGCGCTTCACCCGGGACATCAACTCTGGCATGGACTCTGGGGTGTCCCCGGCCAAGTCCTTTCGCAAGTCGATGCCGGGGATCAGGGCATGCTGGAAGGCGTAGATGGCTATCCCTTCCCTCGCGCCCTCGATCTGGCTGTAGACCGCCCAGAATCGGTGGGTGAACTTGGCGAGAGTTTCGCCCTGCTTCATTCTGAGGGCGATGAGGTCCCCTTCCTTCTTGGGGACGACGGTGTAGGCCTGGAACTTCTTCAGGAAGGAGAGCTGGAGCTCCTTCCAACTGGAAACCGATTGCTCCGGGAGGGAGCAGAACCACTTCAGGGGGAGGTCGCCCAAACTGGAGGAGAAGATTTTGCAGTTTAGGTGACCCTCGTTTCCCCAGATGGACATCTTCTGGGAGAAGTGTCGGAGGTGCGCAGACGGGTCGGACAGTCCGTCATAGGGAACGAACCGCGGGACGGAGAACTTCCTGGGCAAGGGGGTGTGCTCGATCTCTTTTGTGAAGGGAGAGCCCCCGAGATCAGTGTGACCACAGAGCTGCTTCTGGTCCCGCATCTCCAAGTTGTGCTGTAAAGCCAATCTGACGCGTTTGTCAAATCGCTCTTGCTCGTCGTCCTTCTCTGGAGTCTGAGCTCGGGTCTTCCGCTTGGGACGGCTCGGGCTACGACGGCTATGGGTTCGGCCATCGCGGCTGCGGTGACTTCGGCTGTTGCTCGAGCCTTCGTCACGGATCTGGCTCCGTTTCTGGTCCAGATGAGGTCTGAGGTCCTCACGAGGAGGCTGGGCTGCCTTGCTGGGGGCGCCCTTCTTTTTCCCTTGAGGCTCAGAGACTTCCCTCAAGGAGGCAGTTTGCACTGCCCTCAACTGCTGCTGGAGCTCGCGAATCAGCTGCCCTTGCTTCTGGAGTTGCTTCTGGAGGAGAGCAGCTTCGGGAACCTCTCCAGTAGCAGGGGGTTGAACGTGGCGCGTCTCTCCTACGGCCACGGCTTTGTCCTTCCGGGGACGCTCATCCTGACGCTCATTGCGTCCGGATGGCGCGACTTCTTCTGGCGAGATCGAGGCCTCGAGTCCCTCTTGGAGTGGGAACTCGATAAAGAGTTGAGAGCCTATGCGGCCCTCGCCTGCAGTCGTGCCATGCACCGTACGGGAGCGTCCTTGGGGAGGGACGTCCGTTGGCGGTGGTGGCAGCTCGAGCGCTGCTCTTGAGGATTCTACACCCTTCTTAGCTTTCGGAGGCATGGCTTCTGAGAAGATGAGGTTAAGAAAGATTGTTTGGAAAGATTTGGAGAAGGTTGGGAAGGCTGGGATATTGCTTCCCCACAGACGGCGCCAATTGTAGGTGCAGAAAATTATGACCCACAATAAGAGGGTGCCTTATAGGACTTATCCGGGAAGATGATGGTGTCTGGAATGTCTGGATGCCGTCCGGAAGCCTGAAAGAGAGTAGCAAACAGTCAGAGGACCCTGGCCTGAGCGGCGCAAGGCTCTCCGATGCCAAAGTCAGTATGTGAACTGGAACAATGGAAGGAGAGGGAGAAGAGAGACAGAGTAAGGGCTCTGTGAATGGAATTATGCGTACCTTTGATGGTGGTATGAGCCTCTATTTATAGAGTGTGGAACGTATCTTTGGGAGATATTGTGGTGTGGGTCCAATGATTGGACTGGGAAGTCACGATCAGCCCACATTGCATTAATTGTGGTCCAATCCAGCCCACTATGCATTAAATGCCCGTCGGGTCAGCCCACATCTCATTTAATGCACGTCTTGTTGGGCCAGGTCGTGTTGGGCGCCTTTGGCGGTAGGGGTACCAGCGGATCTGCCCTCGGGCCCTGCCCTGATGTGGCCTCAGCCGCTGGATGCCGCCCTGTCAGGGATCTGGTGAAGATTGTGAGCGGCTGGATGTCGCATCTGTCCCACTGGCTCGTGCCTCCATCCCTCCACGTGCCTGGTGACGTGGGGGATGAGGGGCGTGAGTGGAGACCCTTTCTGGTTTCGGCTTCCGTCCCGGCTTCTTCAGCCGAGGTGGAGCTCCCTGCCGAGATGACGCCCGAGGTGGGCCAGTTCGGCGTTAAGGGCCCGGAGCTGCCTGACTTCGGTCGGACCTCCTGTCCTGGTAGCCGGGGTGAGATTGGTGCCACGTGGATGGCACGCGGATGGCACGTGAGAATGCTTAGTCTCATCTGATGGCTGTGATTAGCTTAATCCTGTGGTTCTGGAAATCTCCCCACACAAGATCCTCCACACCTCAGATCTACTCCGCCGCCGCTAGCCCGGATCCTCCTCATCTTATGTCTGCTTCGCTGCGAGCCCGGGTCCTTGCCACCTCAAATATGATCCGCTGTAAGTCCAGACCCAACCTCCCCGCCTAATATCCGATGCCCAATCTCTCCCGCAACTCATCTCTCTTCCCTCTTTTCCCGCAGCTTTTATTTCTCTCCCTAGATTTGCCCCGCTGAAGCCCGGACTACCATAGCCTTAGATTTGTTAGAAACATAAATCTCTAATCCTCTCCAATGATGACACTTCTGCTACTAGTACTACTATCCATATAGGAAGTAGCATTCAATCTGGAAAAAGAGTTCAAAAATTACGTTGTGTTTGCTTTGTTGTATGAAGTTACGAAAATACACCGAACTTGTGCTGTTTTAGTTCATTGTAGTGTTGAATTAGTTGGGATTTCCAAGAGTGGTGATTATTTGGATCAGGACTCATTCATCCATGATGGCTCGATCCACCTAAGTATGTCTCAGATCCTAAGTGTGTTCTGACAAGGGTAGGCATTTTCACATGTTATATTTCATCCTCCATGTTTCTTTCATCCATTAAGCTTTTGAAATTGCAGCGATTAAAAGCTTTTATGCTTTAATAATCCATAAAAGCCTGTTTATTGGTGGTGGTTGATAAGAACTTAAAGATTTTGTAGGGTGCTCTACACTCTGCTGGGGTAATTTTTCTTAGAAAAATCACTTACTTACTGGCTACTGCTATTTGAAGAGAGTAGAATGATCATTAACATGAGCTAAAATAGTTGATGCCATAGAAGGGGGTCGTCGAGCGAATTTGCCTTCTGCGCAGTTGGTCATGTACATGTGAAGTCGGGTGGTACAAGGGGCTTTTGTGTGACCAATTAATCCTCAAGTCAGACTATGCAAGGCACCTTCTTATTCTAGGGTGTAGGAAAAGTAGTCTCCATAAATTCTGTTGTCGAGTGTGTGTATATGGATGAGAAAATATCTTCTCATTCTGAGACAGATGCCTAGGCACCAAGTTATCAGTGGTTTGTAAGCTTCCTAGTGTGGATGCTTCTGAATGGTAATTACTAGTGTAGTGCCTGAAATGATTATTAGGAGGCATGGGAAGTGCACTGCATCTCGAGTAGACAAACTGATAATTGGAAAGAAGCTTTGTAGAATTTGAAAGGACAAATGTGATATTTCAAGATCCAAGTTTCAAAATTCATTGATTTACATTGATTCATTAACTTTTGTTACCATATCAATGAAAAGGAAAATTATCCAATAATAAGGAAATACGGCTTGATGAGACTCATAGGGCCCACCTGGATGACTTATACACATTGCTCACCTCATGGCTTCTGATTAGTAAACTGAAATGGCATAAATCGTTATCTAAAGACTATTAAGAGAAGGTATATGGGTTTCTGGGATAGAATATGATGCTTCATCCTAATTCCTAACTAGACCAACAGCACAACTGCAAAGAGGAGCCTTTCAGGGAGTTGGAAATTAAATGGTTGTTTATAAGGACTGTTTGTTTGGTATCAGAATTCCATGCATTTGAGATTTCAAACATCACTGTAGTGGTCTCTACTGAGTAATTGAGATTTCTTGGTACCTTAGGAAATTTTAGAAATTTAGCCTTCCTGTGTATATTGGGTTTGACTAATTTCATTTTGCAACAGGAGTTGGGCCATGGTCAATTGATCATTTGCTACAATATGTTTTATGCAGTTACATGTAACTTGATTTCTAGGTAATCCTTAGTGATTTCCAAGGATCCACACAAAACATTGATCAAGATACCCTGTTTGGATGCCAAAGTCATAAATTCAAATCCCTTTCCAGCAAGTATGGAAAGTCACCAAAAATTCATCTTTTTTGGATAGAAATCACCAAAATATATAACAGAGAATAGAGGTCACCAAACATACAAATACATGACAGAGAAACACTAGTACCATGGTACAGAAAATACCAAAACACCATGTACTGAATCATCCAGTTGCAAAAACAACCTCTAGTAATCACCAACCATAACAATATAGCCTAGACCACCAACATCCAGAAACAACCACCACCAATAAAAACAAGCTCCATTTAAACCCCATGTCAACCAGTATCAGTTGCAACAACAAAACCATAAAATGAGGCCATATAGATTTGTATTGTATGTTTTATCAAATGAAACAACATCCAAGAGGAGGATCCAGGCTCGCGGGGAGCAGATATGAGGGGAAAAAAGATGACCGGAGAGGGGGAAGAGCGATGAGAAAGCTGTGTTTCCCCCTTTTCATCGCAGAAGAAATAAGAAGAGGAAGATGGAGCGCCGTCAGACCTATTGTGTTTTCCCCTTTTTTGTTGAAGCAGGAAGGAGAAGAGGAAGATATCGCGTGGGGAGGGGGCAGATTTGAAATGGAGAAGATCTGAAGTGGGGAGGATCAGGGCTCACGGCAGAGCAGATATGGGGAAAGAAGACTACCACCGAAGACAACTGGAGAAGAGGGGGTATCGCGTCCCCGGACCGGACCTTGTAGCGTTTTCCTTATTTTTCTTCAAAGAATGAAGGAGAAGAGGAAGATGGAGAGGGGTTTTCCCTCTTTTCTCGTCATAGTGAAAAGAAGAAGCGGGAGTCAGATCTGATTTTGGAGGGCCTTTCCATTTGGGAGCCCTATATTATCATTCACGAGGATCGTCAAATCAGCCTCGCGATCCGATGGTCCAGATCAGACTTCTCACATAGCTGGTGAGAATTGTTCTAACCCGATCATTTCCCATTATCATTTGGGTCTTTGCACAAAAGGAATTTAGAATGCCACAAGGTGATGTAGCATATTTAGGAACTGTCTAATGTGTGATAGTTCTAATCCCCAATGTAGCAAAGTAAGATGGATAATGAAAGAGATGCTTTCAACTTTTGTAAATCCGAATGGAACACTCAGCAATGTTTCTAAATAAAATGCAACCATCATTATTCAAAATAAATATTTGAGGTTTTTCTCTTCAAAACATGACTGATGGAAAAAAAAAAATTATTGTCAAATGTTTCTGATTTAAACTCTCAAATATTAAATTTGGTGTTGGTTTATAGATATGAGCACTAAATAGCTTTTATGTGTCAAAGTTTATGTAGTTTCATACTTTGTGCAGTAAAAGCTGAAACGTACAGTTTTAAAAGGTTGGCTTAAAAATATCTACTGCATTTTAACATATATTATATAGGGTAATTTAGGGTAAGTCCTTTCTGATTGCTGTTGCCTGCTGCCTCCCCGGCCGCCTATATCCGCTGCTACTTGTTACCTGTGGAGGGAATGAAGAGAATAGGGTCCCAATGATGGGAATAAAAGAAGGCTAATATTAAATGAAGAAAAGACAAAATCTTAAATGCCCATTACGTTCTAAAAGATTTCTAACATGCAGTGTCCTTTTTGGGTAGTACCTGAAAAGATGTTGATGGCATGAAGCATCGTTCCTGAACTGAAAAAAGAAAGTGCTGCAGCTGCAATAATGACTTTATTATTATTGATTCAATTTTCAGAAAGTTAATAAGAGGAACGCACCTGCCCTTCTTGCATCCATGCATTCTGAGAAGTTTCAAGTTATTATGACAATTAAAGCATGTAAACATATTGAAACAAATACATGACAAGGTCCTAGGTCTGAGGGGGCCTAAAATAAAAATTTACATGCAAAACATATCAGGTGCCTCATGGCATATTGAAACAATTAGGTTGAAGCTTCTCCTTCCAGACGTATCCTCTTGGTGCTCTTCTCCTCACTCTGTTTGCTGCTATTGGCTACCATGCTGCTCTCACTGACCTCCATAGAACACCTCTTGTAAGGTTTGAATCCTGTTCGAAAACCCTTCAATTTGCCATGATGTCTGGCCAGCATGTTTGTCAGCGGCCCTTTCTCAGTGACGTCACTGGTCACTGATTCATCCTCGTCAATAAATTGAGGATTATCAAGAGGTGTCACCCTTATCCCATTGCCAATATCTGCCTTGAACAAATCTTTTCCTTTCTCACTTGACTTTTGCTTCTCTTCTTCATCACTGGTCTTCGGAAGTGCCTTGTTCCGAAAATTATGTGCAGGTTTAAAGCTCTGTGGTAATACTTCTCTGGAAAACAATGCTTGAAAGGCCAGCCGTCCCTGACAAGAAAAGACACA
Organism: Litsea cubeba; assembly: GCA_012931725.1. Lineage (NCBI taxonomy): Eukaryota > Viridiplantae > Streptophyta > Magnoliopsida > Laurales > Lauraceae > Litsea > Litsea cubeba. Next base: position 74,905,184 of record CM022951.1, on the reverse strand, counting down.
TAACATGAGCATGGATGCAAGTTCAGATGCTACACTTCATTTTGCTTTTTTGTTTTTTAGGCAGATCCAACATATTGGCAGAATGGATTTGTTTTTGCTGTGTTTGGAATGGACTGAAATCCATGGTGCCAAAATTTACTCAAGACAGCCAAGCTGACCTGATGCTATTGAATTTCTGATTGAGTCAAAACATTTTCGACTTCAGTCACATTCATTAGCTAGCTAAAAACCTACGCTATCATGTAACAGATGCAAACAAACACTCATTTGTTGCAACTCCTACACGAATCATAATGGTCAAAAGAACATTGTATTAAGTCTCGATTTTTTGTACTCTCCTGAAATCATAAATCCTTTTGATAAGGAATGGTTATCCACCGAACTGACTTTATAAATGATAATAGCTGTTGTTGGTGATGAACTGGCACGGAAAGGCATTTAAACAATACCCAAATAAATTGGATTTCATTTTTGGTTCTTGGCCTTCCAAAGCATCAGAACAATTCACCATCCACACTCCGGCAAAATTTCAAAGTAAAAAGAAATAGGGATGCATTCAAACATAGCCTAAGATTTCTGTTGAACCACAACCTCTTCGGACACCTCCTTCCATGAATCACTGTTGCTCCCAATATTCTTACAGCGGCGATTGATAGGCTCATCACCAGCTTCTTTAGAATCTTCATTGCCTTCTGCATGCTTCTCTAATGCATCTGTCTCTACTTCACTGCTGGAAGCTGTGTTTGAGCCACAAGAGGAACGATCCAGCAGTTTTCTGGTCTTCCCCTCATTGGTATCAGGCATCCCAGGGCATGGTACTGTCATTTGCCCATGTGAAGAAGCTTTCTGTTGTGCAGCATGTGTACTTTCACCTGCATTTTCATCTGAGTCAGGTGAAGGCAATGGCGATGGCTTAGTAGCTGGAGCTTGTCCTCTCAAAGCTGTGGAGAATTCTGGATCCAGGAGCCGCTGATCTTCCCTTGCAGGATATGAAGGCATACCATCGTTTATTTCTTTGTTGTCTTCAGTAACTTGGGTAGTTCCTTCTGTTGGAATGTCGGTTGTGGCAGTAGGAGGAAATGCAAAGCTGGTGTGAGGGGGAGGATAAAAAGGAAGCAGGCCATGAGAAGCCCACCAAGCCGATGCAGCAGCCACTGTAGCAGCAACAATAGCTGTCAAACTTGGAGACTGACCTGTCTGTCTAACTGGACATCCTCCAACAAGGGTGTCTGTTGAAGAATTGTCTGCACATGGCCAGAAAGAGGCTGCCACGGTTGCTGCTGCATGGACTGCAGGATTTTGTACAAGAGTAGATATAATAAGACCAGAAAAGGTGGAAGATATGTTAAGGAAAGATCGATAAGAATCATGGTTGTTGCGAAATAGGGTAAAGGGAGGATGAGGAATTGGGAAGGAAGGGTAAAAGGAAGGCCTTCCTGAATTGACATACTGTTCAGTAGTTGGAGAGATGGGTGGAATTGGAAATGGATTTGGATTTTCTTGATCTCCAGAGTGGTGACTGACAGATACAGGGCTGGTCCTATCAAAGGATGAGGTATGTGCAACATTCACAAACTCATGTGTCGGGCAATTTATACTTTGTGTTTCTATTGACAACGCATCTAGTTTCTCTCGCTGCTTCATCTCATTTGTTCTCTGTTCAGGGGCTACTTTTTCATGTGGAGGGTGGGAATAGTCTTCCAAGTTCGGTCCTTCACGTCTGCTAATATTAAGATCTGTATTGCTAATATCAGTTTTACCAAGTTTCTGGTTTGCCTTGGATTCAGCAGTCAGGTAAGATCCATCAGTAGTAGTTGGGCCATTTATCTCTTTCAGTGGGGGCACACATTCACTAGAAGCACATTGTTTTGTAAGCACCTCGGGTATTGATACAGAAGTTATTCTTGTTGGCGAGATGAAAGCAGATGGAGCCTCTTGAAAATTATTAAGGACTTCTGAACAATTGCTATCTTTTGGAGTTTCTTTTGTTCTTTGGCATGTTTCGATTCCAGGATGATCCTGATAAAAAAATGTTAGGAGGTAATATTGAAAGAAGAAAATCCCAACATGAACGAAAAAACTCAAAGAAAAGATGCATAATACCTCAGGAGGTGGATCATTTTCCAAGTCCAGTGCTTGCCTACTGGGACATAGTGAAGATATCGAAGTCACGGGTTTCACATCCCTTGCTCCTGATGAAGAACTAAGAATACTACCTACACTGGTCTTTCGAGGATATGGACTGCTTGGTTTTCTTTTAGGACGTGGAGGTGGAATGTCTATGTCATGAGCATGTCCTAGCGGCACACCTTTTGTAAGAGATTCTTTTTCCAACTGAAAGAAAGTTATTTGTTAGCAGTAGATCTCTTCATTTAGCAATAATCAGGTCCTGAGCCTAGCATGTTTATTACATTTATCCTATATGGTGTCATGAGGCTCTCAGGTTAATATAACTGGATACTACTTGCATGTTCTCAACATCTCATGTTTGACATGATACAGATGATGATACAATACTTATAGATGGTTACTTGTATAGTGGTTAGGATATGTTTTCAGCTATGCATAGATACATGAAATGATAATAAGATATCTCATTTACTAAAATCAAGGACAAGGGATACAAACTGATATGGTATCACCGTCATCATCATCAAAGCCTTGTCCCGACTATATTGGAGTCGGCTACATGAATTTTGTTTCTCAGACATATATGGTATGTCATACTTAAAATACCATCATATCTAGTCTTATGAGTTTTTACTTGAAAGTTGAAACATTTTACCCATGGTATCATAATTTTTAAAATCACGAGATGAAGTCTTATAATCATTCTTGAAGTGAAAAGATTATTAATTATGTGAACTACTCTATAGCATGTTTCTTTTCTTTTGTTCTTTTTTTCTAAATAACATTCTTCCTCAGTTCCTCTATCTCATTTCTCATGATAGAAGTAGGTGAAAATATTATGAGTTCAAAAATGATGAACCTAATGCAACAAGATTCAGTTAAGCATATTCTTTAAGTATTTCAGCATCAATATGATATGATATTTAACAAGATATATTGAGCATCTACATGTATTTGGATGTCTTATCCTTTCATTTTAACTAAAATTTGTCGTCTTAGTTTCGAACATCTAATGGTATTTTCTTTTATATATATTTAGATGACGTGGGTATCCCCGAGGTCTTTGACCAAACATTACTAATCCCCTAGGAGTTGTCCGCTAAACCCACACAAATGCACACCGGGCAATTCTGGGGTGGTGTGGGGAGAAAAACCATGCCTTATGCCACTCCACCAGCTCCCAGGTGGTAATATTTTCTTATATTAGTATCCCAAGAAATATATATATATTGCTAGAAAGCTCTTTCTGTGGAAATAAATGTTATTATTCTCATCCCTAATATGCTAACATAATTTAATATAAGTGGGGAAAAAATAGCATACAAAAAATGTTTGCATTAAAATTTATAAAACATGACATGATATTGCTGCATTCACTTTGATCAATATTTTTATCAATAGCCATATTTGTGTATCATAGCTGTTAGGTTTGTACATGTGGTGCCCAACTGTCCATAGTTTAATGATTCAGAATGCCAATTTGATAGGCTCCAGAATACATCGAGTCAGCCCATTAGATTTCCTAATTGAACGATTCTAGACTTGTTGCAGGCTAAGGCTGGGTGTGCCAATAAATCCACCACCAAAAATGGACCTGCAATCACTGAAATCTAATCCAGGTGATGCACAAAATTATCTATCATGTGCAACAAATGAGAGAAAAATGAATCAGCAAGTAAAGAGGCAACCTGCATCAAGAACAAATCACACAGTTCAAGGATATACATTGTGCACTACATCCAAGGGCAATCCAGAGAAGAAATATATTATTGACAACAAGAAAATTACAATGGTGATTTACAAGGTTACCTTCCCAAATCTCAGCAAATAACCAACAATTAAGACCTCACCACTTACATAACCTCTCTCCAACTTTACTAACAACCATAAATCTAATCAAAGCAAACCCTAGAGAATGCTCCCCACCTATGCTAACCTAGCTCCATGAACTCAAGAAAAAACCCACTCCAATGCCAGAGGAAGCTCTCCACCTCTCTTCCCTAGACTCAGATGGTGTACGCGTGATCAGAGCAACCAAAAAGAGGCATGTGTGAGGCTAAATCAGACCTCACTGTGCTAGTTTTAATGATTTGGATTATCATTTTATGAAAAATAGGACTGGTTTGGTCTAGCAGTTATTCCATGTTTTCAAATCATTTTGTTAAAAAAAAAAAGGGGGTGGTCTGGCCTAGCAGTAACTGCCAGACCAAACCAGCCCCTTCCATATCAGAGAAGAAAATAGAACAAAAGACCTTGCATTCTTGCTATAACTTTCTTCTTGTTTTGCTTCGGTTTCGTTATCCGTGTTACAACTTTCTTCTAATTTTGCTACTGTTTTATTAACTTTAAAACATTTCATAAGTTGTTCACTACCAAGATTGGCCCTTGATACAGGCTCATCTAAATGATCTATTCCTCACATTTTAGCACAAAATTAATCAAGAACTCTCAAGTTAGTGAAGAGATGAAATATTACTGATGTCAAAACTTCCAGTGATGTCAAGGCTAATTGATTAAGCTACAACATTTGAATCCACAAATCTGTAGCAAATCATACCCAAGTTGAGAATACACAGGCTGGTTCAATCATTTGCAATTCTTAAAAATACCAAATATGCTCATTGCAGCAACAAAGGAAAAACATCTTTAAGTAATCAGTTTCATAATACCATGTGAAAAAGGTTAGGCCAGTGGGAGGTAACAGAAATTTCAAGGATCATAGTATTGATGGCATTTCAGAGAAGTGGTGTCATGAGAAGAATGTAGGGATTTTTTTTTGTACTGCAGCGTATTTTATGCTATCTGAATGTAAACCGTATATTTACCAAAAAAAATAATATGTAAACCATATGCTTTGCCTTTTAATTTGGAGGAATAGATCTTGTAAAGCCCCAAGCTTTGATTTTGTATAATTTCCCTTTTAAAAGAAGTCTTCAGAGAGAGAGAGAGAGAGAGAGAGAACTCAATAAGTGGTTTTAGACAATAACAAATTATCCATTAAGTCAGCTTCTTTAATATAACATTACATGATTACAATATGAACAATAACTCAAACTCCCACTCAAAACAGAACTGCATGGGCACATTGAAGAAATGCACAATAAGTTTTTTTTTTTTTTAATGACATGGGTATCCCTGAGATCTTTGACCCAATAGGACTATTCCCCCGAGTGGTGCTCGCTAAACCCATACAAATGCACAACAGGCAAATCTGGGCGGGTTTCGAACACAAGATGTGGGGACCAAACCCACGCCTTATGCTACTTCAACAATAAGCGATTGTCTATATGTTTAGAGAAATGTTGGGGAATAGCACCCTAACCTTTTGAAGCTTGTCTTACCTTAACTAGCAACAACCTTTAATTTTTTAAATATTTTAATTTTGTTATAAGATGTGGGAGGTTTTGAGGTCCTTTTGCACTGATTTTGAAAGACCAAAACCACACTTTTGTCAAAGTTTTTAGTGTTCAAAGACTGGAGGTACTATTTGTTCTACTTAGTAAAAAACAAAATGCAGCCACTTAATGACTACTTAGTTTCATTCTTGATGGTTAAACCATGTGCTCAAAGCTTTAGATTCACAAGACACTACTATTTTTTAAAGATTCTTTAATCATTATTATAAAAATTTCAAGGTTTTTTGGGCTCAAGGATGCAACTCAGTCCGACTCGATTGAGTCCCATGTGACTTGGCTGAGTCAACTTAACTCGAGGGGAACACCTAGTCACCCATCGAGTTTGAGTTTTAAATTTTTGGTTTCAACAGAAATGCCTCTCTAATAAAAGTCTTGGGGCCAGGCAATCTCCAAATAAAAAAAAAATGACATATAACAATGTACAACTATGAGGTTAATACATGTGAAAGGTCCAGCTCTTACCAAGACCTGAGAGATCAAATGCTTACAGTCCCAGAAGCATCGCTGACTGACACAGCACATGTGAAAGGTCCAGGTCTTAAAAAGACCTGAGAGATCAAATGCTTACAGTCTCAGAAGCACTGCTGATGCAGCAAATACAAAAGGGGTTCACAAGTTGACCCATGGTTCATGCATACCATGTGGGATTGCACCATAGAGGATGAGCAGACAACCCAAGCATCATGGCATCTCCTATGAAGATATCCTAATTCGTTAATTTAATTAGTTTGTTTTAAGTAATTTTATTTAATCGTTTTTCATGCGCTGGCCTACTAGTAATAGGACTACCTATAGGGAATAAGGAACGACCTACCGCAGGTTGAAACTTATAACTCGATACCGTAGTGCCAAGCACCAGAAGACGTCATTTCTTGCTTCAAAGTAACAGTGATAGTCAAAATTAAAGCATCTTGTGCATTAATGAACGGTCTCAATATGGTTTGGGTTTTAAACGATGGTATATCCACGTTTATAACATAAAAGAAATAGGCAACTTTGTGTATTTTTTTATTGAATGAAAACTTTAGAGGGTTGTGAACCATGGAAGGTTTGGATATGAGGTTCTTTTGCATATTACTATAATTAATTGAAGAATATCTGGGTCAATAAATAAGGGCTACGTTTTTTGCAGAATAATAAGGGCTACATTGGTGTAAAGAATTGTTGAATTTCTGTTATCATCAAATTGTAAGTGTAAGGTGTGTAATGAGAAAGCAACCTTGGGTTTAAGTGTGACTGCATCAATCACCAAATTGAATCCATGTAAGTGGTTTTCTTTTTTTTCAAAACTAAGAGAATGAACCTAGGTAGACACTAATACAAGGGATGGAAAAGCTGGGAACTCGAAAAGGCTGAGAACTCAACCATGAAACACTGCCAATGATAGCTCATAGGTGAGCAGGCAAAGGATAAATTAAAAAAGATAAAAGGAAATGCATAAGTGAAAGGACACAAAAAAAAAAAAAAATGGCAGTTTATTGGGAAATTTATAGAAGGAGATAATTCTTAAACAACCTTGTTAGACTTTAAAGACAAAAGGATGGCTATGGTACTTGGATCTCCAAAGGAAAACAGAAGTAGGATATCATGTATACATTGGTGGTATAGATGTCGCACCTTTACAAAAATTGGCAAAATGTCACTAAATGTGTATTTATTAATTAACAACTAAAATTTCTACAGCTATGCCCTAAAAATTAATAAATATGTAGAGCTAGAGTCCTAATCTTGAACAACAGAATGATGATCTGATGGAAATTGTGAGGCTCCAAGGCTAGTGCCAATTCACAAGGGTGAATGGAATGTGTAGCATGATATCACATGGATTGTGATGTTTCAGCACCACCTGGTCATGCTTGAATTGTGATTTAGGCAGATGAGAGTTTGACCATATAAAAATGGTTTCAAATCTTGGTATTACTGACTGACAGAGGCACCACCAAGTCCAAGTCGCACCATGACTCAATTAAGTCACATGAAACTCAACTGAGTCCATGAGATTGTGTAGAGACCAGTGTGAATCAACTCCAACTTCATGAAAATTTTTAAATCCAATACACAAAACAATGATTTTTGTTCATGGCTCATCCCACAATCTAAGGGTGATTGGATAGAGGCAAAACTTGACCAACCTCTTATCCATGTGGTCCTGTATAAGATCCACCTACCCTTTTGAATTGTCATTGAGCCAGGTGGATCCTGTATTTGCATCATCATTCCATCGTCCTAGAAAATGACTGCATCTATGTTTTAATAGTAAAAAGAAATTTTTCTGTCAAATCTAAGTCATGCCTCCGTATCATAAAATTTGGGGGCTAAGGAAGTACGCTATGTGGATACATACCCATATCTGAGACCTATACCCTTATCTAAGTAGCATAACCGGACTGGCGTTCTGAATTACAGGAATAGTCTTGAAAAATATCACCCTTCTGCCAACTCTTACAAGATTTTATTTTACCTTGTTTTTTTTAAATATTTTATTTTACCTTGTTTTTTTTTTTTAATATTTTATTTTACCTTGTTATCAGCTACTAATAAAAAAATCTAATGATATTTGATGTTTTGAACCAATATTCAAAATGGCAGTGACAGAAGGTGAATCAGACAGCTAAACAAATAATACAAACCAGTGCTATCCAAAGGTAATCAGAGACATGTACCAATTAAAGAGGTGAGATTTTGTAAGCTTACAAATTTTGGATGAAAAAGATTCAAAATAGTGGAAAATGTTATGTTTTGGTTTTCTTTTCCCTTCATATAGTCTGCTAAAGAGCAAGAAGATGCCTAATGCATGGAGGAAAAGTATTCTTATACCCATATACAAGAACAAAGGAGATATTCAGAACTGTGCGAACTACCGCGGGATTAAATTGATGAGCCATACGATGAAATTATGGGAGAGAGTTATTGAGAGAAGACTAAGAAGAACAACAAATATTTCAGAGAATCAATTTGGTTTCATGCCTGGGAGATCAACCATGGAGGCTATCTTTCTCCTGAGGAGGTTAATGGAACAGTATAGAGAAGGTAAGAGAGATTTACATATGGTGTTCATTGACTTGGAGAAGGCTTATGACCGGGTTCCTAGGGAGATTCTTTGGAAAGTTTTGGAAAAGAAAAGAGTTTGTGTCGCTTATATTGAGGCGATAAAGGATATGTATGATAGAGTCGTGACATCTATAAGGACGACTGGCGGCGAAACTAAGGAATTTCCAATCACGATTGGTCTACACCAAGGCTCAGCGTTAAGCCCGTACTTGTTTGCCCTAGTTATAAATGAGATTACAAGACATATCCAGGATGAGGTGCCGTGGTGTATGTTATTTGCAGATGACATTGTTTTAGTGGATGAGACGAGAGAAGGAGTGAATGCTAAACTTGAATTGTGGCGGAAAACATTAGAGACAAAAGGGTTTAGGCTAAGTCGATGCAAAACGGAATATATGGAATGCAAGTTTAGTCAAAGTAGGACACCTGGTAACATAGAAGTAAGTTTGGGCACACAAAAGATAGTAGAAAAAGAAAACTTTAGGTACCTTGGATCTATGGTGCAACAGGATGGAGGGATTGATACTGATGTAAGTCACAGGATTCAAGCCGGGTGGACCAAATGGAGGAGTGCTTCGGGGGTCTTGTGTGATCGGAAAGTCCCCCTCAAGGTTAAAGGAAAGTATTATAAGGTGGCGGTACGGCCAGCGTTGTTATATGGATCAGAGTGTTGGGCAGTAAAGCATAATCATGTCAAGAAGATGGAAGTTGCGGAGATGAGAATGTTAAAATGGATGTGCGGGATCACAAGGAGAGATAGGATTAGGAATGAGGAAATTAGGGGCATAGTAGGAATAGCACCGATTGGAGATAAAATGAGAGAAAATCGACTGAGATGGTTCGGCCATGTTAGAAGGCGTCCAACAGAGGCACCTGTTAAAAGGTGTGAAAGCATGGAGTTTGCCAAGAGTAGGAGAGGGAGAGGGAGACCCAAGAGAAGTTGGAAAGAAACTATTAAACATGATCTTGCCTACATGGATCTAACGGAGGACATGGCCCTAAACAGATTTGATTGGCGTCGTCAAATCCATATAGCCGACCCCACCTAGTGGGAAAAGGCTTGGTTTGGTTTGGTTTGGTTTGGTATAGTCTGGTTGTATAACGGTACGAATTGGATGCCTACAGATCATATAAGTCATGCATTGCTATCTGGTCCTATTCTCTAGATGGATTTTTTTTTCTTTTTTATTTTTTGTTCTGAATAGGAGTCAAAGACATGTAATTTATGCATTATTTTATTTTAAATGATAAAATAAGGAATAGGAAACTCATAAGTCATAGCATGTGCTTAAGCATGTATACAGTTATACAATATGAAGTCTTAACAGGGATTATGGAGACGAGTCCAAAAATAATATCTAATTAATGGAAAATTTTGATTCAAGTTTAAAAGTGTAAAAAAACAGAGAGATGGAAAAATGGCTCAAACAACACAGATTTGAGCCATCAATAACCATTAGTCATACACCCAAGTAAAATAATAATAATAATAATATCTGCTCAACTTTTAAAAACAGAAGAAAAAACCCAGAAAATTGAAAATAAATATAAAAAAGAAAAAAAGGAATCAAACCACAGTTCTAATCCATTCACAGCCACTAGTTGTAAATATACATTTGAAAACCAAATCCACACATAAAAAATAAATTAACTTTGAAAAATACATGAAAATATCAGTGTTATCAACTGTATCAGTGATATCACCCATATCGATATTATTGGCTGTGTTGGCATTATCAGCCAATGATATCCGCTGATATTAGCTATATTCTGAAGAAGACGGTACACTCCCCTCATTACCATAATGGAATAGCTGATATCGGCTAATATGTATCATATCACCCGGTACTTTGACTTTGAACATTGATTTAAACAAAATGACCACCAAACCTTGCAGTTACTGAAAAATCAGAGAAGATGAAATAAGAGAGAATAGCAAGAGGACTTTGAGAATTTCACCGTGACTAAATAAATTGCCAAAATAAATCTTTTCTCACAAAGGCATCTATTTTTATTAAATAAATAGCCAAAACAACCCCAATTACAATCCCTCCCTAATTACAGCAATTACAGCCCCTAATTACAATCGATCAATCAGTCAAATCTTATTTACAATTTCAATGGTATAACTACAGGAGCATAATAATTATGTTCCTCTAAGTTCAGTGTCCCTTAGGTTCACTGTTTTTTGCATCTCTACACTCCCCATCAAACTGATACAAAGAGGAACAGAGCATATCAATTTGTTAGTTAAGAAATCATGGTATGCCTTGGTCATTGCTTTAGTGAAGAGATCAGCAAACTGCAACTGGGTAGAGATAGACGGAAGATCTAAAGTTCCCAAAGTAAAATGTTGGTAAATGAAATGATAATCCTCTTTGATATGCTTGGTTTGCTCATGAAAAACTAGATTTGAGGCAATACAAATAGCATTAGTATTGTCTGCATGAAAGGGGTGGCCTTCTTAAGGACAACTCCAAATTCTGACAAAAGGCGCTGTAGCCAAATGAATTCACTTTTAGCTGACAACATGGAGTGACATTCAGCTTCAGCTAAAGAATTGACACTGTATCTTGCTTTTTGGCATTTCTAGGATATTAACGATGCGCCAAGAAATAGGAACCATCTGGTGGTAGTGTAAGGACACTGGGCCTAATCAAGATCGGCATATGCAAGAATGCGCGTTGGAAGCTCGGTGGATCCATAACCCACACATCCCAAGATCGAAACCTAGCTTTGATACCATGATAAGTTAGAGAAGATGAAATAAGAGAGAAATAGCAAAAGGACTATGAGAATTTTTCCGTATCTTACCTCACAAAAGGCATCTATATATTACATAGGTTGCCGAAACAACCCCAACTGTAATCCCTAATTACAGTAATTACAATCTATGAATAAATCAAATCTAATTCACAATTTCAATGGTATAATACAGGAGCATACTAAAACGTGTTACTCTATGTTTGGTGTTACACAGGTTCACTGTTTCTGCATATCTACAATTACTCCATCTATCTATTAGGTAAATCTCCTCGAGATGTATTAGAGCTTGAACCTTAGAAAGCCACACTGGCTAGCAGAATAGTGTAATAAGGTTCTCAGGGGAGCATACCAGAGCTTGAACCTTCTGTATGGAGTAGGGTATGCCTAACCATCTCACCTAGGAGCTGTTGGTGAAATCTGGCAAGACTATATGCGTCTGAACTCAATCTAGATGTGATATTTTATTATGCTCACTTAGGATTAGTCAACTTACTAACCTAGTCCCTTGGTCCTTTAATACATCATTTTGTAGTGCCGGCTATTATTATGAGTTATGACCATCGAGATCTCTTTGCTTCATATTACTTTTACTTTAAATAACTAATCATGATCATGATCTTGAAACAGTAAGGTTGGTCATTACCCTGTATCACTTAGGGAATCTGACAACGATGTAAATGATAACGCAGAATCTCTTTTTCCACAGTACATGGAAACACTTCTGGATACCCCAAAAACGGGGGGAAAAGAAACCAAAAAAATAAAATAAAAACGAAAACACTACTAGGCATAAGCATACATCAGTTTGTTTATTGGATTGTGTTTTTATGGTTTCAATTAGAAAGATAAGAGATAAGCCACAAGAAAGCAACGGTAAGTTGATACCAACAGACCTTTGTAAAGAATTTCTGTGCATGACTTCTAATCTGCACTGCAGTCTTTGTGCCAATATGTTCTACACACCAAAAAGACAAAACAATAACAAACCATACATACACACACATCAGATCCTAAATTGTTGATAGATCAAAAACAGCCAATTGATCCTAATTACAGCTCAAAACCAAGAACAGAGTAAATCAAAAGAAACAACCTTCAATCCGCTGCCAAGCTCGCCCATACAGCTTCAAAGCTTCCAGAAACTTGCTGTGCTCCTCCTCCGTCCACCTCTCTCGTTGCTTCGTGATCGTGTAAGGCTTCCTAGTCTGCCAAAATCACGTCTCTAGACCATGATCGCGATCCATTTGTTTTGAAACTAATATAAAACAGGAACCAAATTACAAACACAATTAACTTCACAGTGATCAATCAATCACCTTCACAAGTAACTCTTCTCCAGCAGAATTAGTTCCCGACATCGAGGACCAGGACCGTCAACAGTCTGCAACTACCTCATACCCTCCTCATCCTCGACAAGAAGCCAATCAATACTAGGTATTCCATCCCTCCAACCAAAACAAAATTCTCGCGCAGATCTCGTCCCCAAACTCGAAACATCAAAACCTAAATCCACTGCAACAACAACACAAAAGAACACCAATACTTGTTTTCAAAGATCCAAAACTACAAAGGAAAACAGAGAGAAACAACAAAAACAAATAGGAAGAGAGAAAAAAAAAAATCCGATGATGAAATGAAAAATCGAATCTTTTTCGGAATCCTCACCAAAACGAACCGGATGCGAACACCTAAGAACCTAAAAGAAACGGGATCAGCAACAACGGAAATTCCATGAAAGAAGAAATCTGCAAGCCCTAGAAAACAAACAAACGTACCTTGGCTGCCGACAACAACAGCCATGGAAGATTGGAATGAATACTTTCCAGGTTTCGCCCTAGATCGAGACGCGGAATCCATGTATAGAAATCATGAGGAAATGAGATTGCTTTGATACGATAAAGATTGGTGAGATTTGATGATGATGATCTCTTCTTAGGACTCTCTTCTGCTGCAAGTGGTGTTTTGAGGAGCTGCAAGAAGAGGAGAGTGAGGCGTTTCCGCTAGTTTGGAAGAGAGCGACAGCAGAAGAAATCTCCGCCACGAAATTTTGCTTTTCTGCGGGAATTTATTTTGGGTGGGGGTTTTATTGAGGCCGAAAGAGAAGGGGTGTACTGAATGGGAAAGGAGCAGTCGACGGTCCGGAATGATGAAGGAGATTGTGACAGGTGGCAGAGAAGTAGTGGCTGGATTTATTAAAATAAATCGGAGGGTGCGCTTTTTTGGATAGATGAGAGAGAGAGAGAGAGAAAGGCAGACGGGCTTTCTCGTCCACAAAGTAGAGAGAGATGGGTAGGGGATTTTGAGGCAGGGAGAGAAGCGAACGGAGAAAAAGCGTCTGTGGATGTTCAGTGGAGCCCGCTGATCTGACGTGGCATTGAGTCTAGCCATTAGGAAGCCGTAGCGACACGGTCCTATGTGTACGGACGGATAGCTTTAACGGTTTGTTTTTGGGTTGAGGAAGGACTTTAAACGGGGGAGAGAGCGAGCGAGTGACGTGGGTTCGGACAGCTGTGGAGCAGTGGAGGATGGCATCCAGGCTGGAGCCACTATCATACATTTTGAACGGCCGAAAATTCTGGATTTCCTCCATGGTTCCCCCCGATCCGCTGGCTTTGACTTGGGAAAATGCTTGACTCCGATTGAATATATACAGGGGTTGGGGGGCTGTGAGGTGAATTAAAATGAAGTGTGGTGAAGCATTCATTATCCGGATAAAAAATAATAATTAAAATTATAAAAATTTAAAATTTCTTTTTTTTTCATGAATAAGTAAAAAAATCATCCCTCTATCACCACTAAATAATAAAAAAATATTCTTCCTTTACGGAGATTTCTATATGAACCAACATAACTTGATGAGTACATTCACATTATGAGCTCACCACATAAAAAAATATAAAGGTTTTTTTTTTTTTTTTGAGCCCACCCACAGTAATTTCCAAACTGCCCCCTTCTCCTATTCTTCTTGAAAACATAAGCCGCGTTATAATCTATGCAAATGGAATGGAAGATGGGTTGCAATTGGGAAGGAAACACCGTTTTATGGAAGGGATGGGAGAGAGAAGGAAAAGAAATCCCAAACAGAGTGAAACAAAAAAAAAAAAAAATTGTTCGCATTTTGCACGGAAAAGAAGAGTCGTGCAGTCATGCACAAATTTTTGCACGGCGTATGAAAACTGTGCAGGTTCCATATGCACGGTTCTGCAATTCCGTGTAGGACGCGAACGGAAAAAAATATGGGTATTTTTGGTATTTCACAGATGGGAATCATGGTAATAAAAAAATATTTAAAATGTGGGTGTGCTCAATGAAATCCACGGTGCATTTAGAAATTCTCTCTCTTTATAAAAAAAAGGTCAAAAGGATTCTCTATCAAGTAATTAAAAACAAAAGACCATTAAAACCCTCTATATTTTATTCTCTCTTGATTTGATGCTTTACCTCACTTTACTTCAATTCACCTAACATCCAAACACGCCCTAAGATTTGATCTATGGCATCAGGGGATACCTTATATATATATGCTTACAAGGGCAGCCGCCTTGGTGGATTTTGGCCTCCCTTCAATTACTCTAATTGAATTGTAGAGCATGTTTCTTTACCATAATTTCAAGAAGTCATGTATATCCCTTTTCCAACTAAATGCATTTGAGAGTAGACTTTTCCAACTAAATGCATTTGAGAGTAGACTTTTAGGAATTCAAAACGTTATTTAAGATATGTTCGGTTGCTGAAATTTAGAATCTTAGTGAAAGAAATATAGTATTTTAAATGGAAGGGGACAAGATGTCACGTTATGTCGAAAAAAACCCTTACATACCAAATTTTTGTCAGCTATTCTGATATAGAAAAAGGCCGTGAGAGTGTAATTTTAGAAATTCCAAAAAGGTCATTTGAGAAATGTTAAGTGGGTGGAATTTGGAATAATGGTGAAAGAAATATAGCATTTCAAATGTAATGGGACAAGATGTCATATAAAAAAAATCCAAAATAGCAAATTCTTGTCAAAGAGTTCTGGTAAACAAACAGCCTCAAAGTTTGCCTCTGAAACTCATATGGAAAATATAGGTCTGTTCTCAAGTTTAATGTAAAAACTTAGGGTTTGCCCATAAAATCCAATTACCCATTTGAGTCCGCCACTCCCAAACAAAAATTTGGACTCCACCAATAGCTGGCATGCCACTAATTTAACTTGTGTGGGTTGTCCTTCCTTGATATTGCCTTTTCTTCCCACTTGCATGGGCTTTATTAGGTCTCAGCCCAATAGGCTGGTGTGAAAAAAAAATAAATCTCCCACCTCCTACCTCCCGTTGGTATATCCCCAAATTTTGCCTAAGTAAAAGTTGATCCCACCATATGACTTATTGTTTGATAAAAATATGATTAGTAAAAGAGGTATAAGATTGTACGGATATGCTCCTATGAAAGATATCTCTCAGCTCGTATTTCTTATATATAAAGTGAGAGATATCAAGCATCTCCCACGATTTTATTATCTTCTCTTTATGAAAGGGCAATCCTACCATTGGACCAACTTCTATTATGGTGAAATTTGGGGACATCTTTTCACAGGGAGAATCCTTTTATTTTTAACCAAATAGGAAGAAGAGGGTCGTCAGGTTCAAATTTCTCATATTAGGTCAGTGTTTTCTTGGTAAAGCTCAGATTAGGTCTGTTGAAATCTACAATGGACCAAGTGATCTCTCTATAGCAACGTCGTGATCCTAATTGAGCCGACCAACTGTATCATAATGCGACACTTCCTCTTTTACAAGATCTATGAGATTTCTTTTGCTGCACACTCTCAAGTCTCAACGGATCTAGATCATCTGAGAAAAGCACTCTCAAAGAACTTCCTATTTCTGTAATTCCATCGTATTTCAGCTTATGATTCGACCCAAATCTAAACCACATAAATTGCTGCCCCTAATCTTGCCTCCCAAATATCTACACAAATATTATGAACGATTTCATATCAACTAATCATAGTATCTAATTGGCCATCCATGCGGAATCGAGGTGTATCGGTATCAGATCACTCAAATCAAATGATAGATCTAATTATGGAACACAAGTTGAAAAGCACACTTATATCCTCCTCACTCATTGGGTGCCTAAAATAGATGAGAGGACGAATGCGGAGTCCAGCTTTGTGGGACACACTTGGGCCCATTTTGATTGGTGTAGGTTCTTTCACACTTTCATTCACTGTGATTTGGCATCAATTCTAATTTCACTTTCGTCAAACCTTTACCCTTGGTTAAAAACGAGTCGGACTGCATATAAACAATATTCGGAGCCCCAAGTACGCAAAAATGAGTACCCTTCGCTCAATAAAATAAGGTGATTGATATTGACACTCTCTCCCCCCTTTATGCAAGCACTCCCAAAAAAGGGCTCGCCTGCATCAAAAAGGGGGTAAAACGAGTGCCAATATCAATCCCCTAAAATAAAATGCTTGTTGTCTTAATGTCGTTGAGACATCATGGAGATTGAAGATTGAATGAATACCTCAACACAGAAGGTTCCTGGTTGGCATTTTAAAACCAAACACGGGAAAAAAACAAAGAATCCCCTACCGGGTATGCAAAAATGTGAAGAACTTTCAATGAACTTGAAATAGCGAGTAGCCAAACATAGTTTATGAACATATCAGACCCATTTGGGGCCAGTTTTAGTGATTAAATCCCAACAAACAGCAATGTCCAAATGTGCCAAACAATCACGTGCAATTGCCTAGCGGGTATGTAGCATATATATGCATGTACCTTTCTCTTTCTAGGACTTTTGGCTAAAGATTAAGGGCCTGTTTGGATGCACAAGAAAACACAAGAAAATAATACTTTATAGAATATAATCTTTCATTTTCTAAAGAAAAGAATCTTGTATGTTTGGTAACCCAAGAAAAACTTGAAGAAAATATTCTTTTCTTTCAAAAAGCTCAATATTTTCTCCTACAGCTCCCCCCTGTAGAAAACTTTCTACAAGATAATAATCTTTCAAAATGACGATTACAAAGTGGTAGAGTAAAGTAAAGATTTTCAAATCCATCATGATATTACATATATGGTAAAGTAAAGTAAAAGTAAATGTCACAACATGGTAAATGTATTACATATATGGTAAAGTAAAGTAAAAGTAAATGTCACAACATGGTAAATGTGGGGTAAAGTAAAGTTAGGATACAATATTTGGTAAAGTAAAGTGGGAAGGAATGTTAAAGTATTTTGTTTTTATTCAACTTTACTTTATCACATTCTATCATAGTTTTATATGGTAAGTAAAAGTGACTTGGTTATAGGTGTGGTAAAGTAAAATAAAGATTGATGTCATATCATAGTAAAGGTGAGGTAAAGTAAGGTGAGATGAAGTATGTAGTAAAACAAAGTGGGAGAGAGAGTTATAAAGTAGTTGTTTTTTGTATTGACTTTACTTTGCTATACTTTACCATGATTTTATGTGATAAAAGAAAAGCAACTTAAGGTAAAAACATCGCAATTGAACTTTACTATACCACACTACTTTTTTATCCAGATGTGGTAAATTATATTTAAATTAAAATATTTAATAAAAAATTATTCTAATAATGTAATTTACTTTAATCATAGCACCTCCCAAACAATTCAATTTAAAATCTGTAAGATTTTTCAAATACTGCCAAACAGGAAAAATATTGTAATATTATAATATTACATTATTCTATTCTATATTATTTTATTCTTGCAATAATTAAATCTGTAAATATTTTATTCTGTATATATCCAAACGGGCAAAGGCATGTACCATGCAAAAAAAATCTCTGAAATGAGAAGGAGAACAGCAAACCACAAAAATTATCATCGTCAATAGTTTTTATTATAGAATTTGGAAATATCGGAATATTTTCCAATTTGGGGTTTCTCAATATGTTATGGGAAAAGTTTTCTATAAATAAATTAAATCTTCAACAAGTAAAATACGAAATGATTATAAATTACTGTTAGACGCTAGTTTTTTTAGACCTTTGCCATATTCCTTATTTTTGTTTTCATTGTATCGTGCTTTTATTGTGGTATGTTAAAATTTAGGACTACTCTAAGGTTATGTTTGGTAACAAAATCTTTGTCGAAAAGATTTTCGCTTTCCACATAAATGAGAAAAATCTAGGCTCTAAAGCGTGAAGTGAGTACGGTGGCCTTAAAACAAAAGCCACCACATGATTCTATCCATCTTCCCACCACTATTATGTAAGGGCATGCTTGTGCTGGCATTGTGGAAAATCTATTGTGCCAACAATCTTTCCTTCATTCTACTGAACTGACCCTTCTATGGGAATAACAAAATATATCCTTTTTTTTTTTTTATGGAGAAGCAGTTGTACAAATGTGTCCATAAATATTTAGAAAGAGAGAATTTTTGACAACCCACCGATGATGAACGAACCCTAATATGCACATTTCCATTGAGGGTATTGGCACTGATCACCCCAACTTGATACTCTGATGCTAATATAAACAATATTTATCAGGGCCCTGCCTAGCACATTTCTAATAATTTTGACCAGTTTTAAAATCAAGCCCCTTTAATATTCCTTATAAGAACCCGGATTATCTACTAGCAAGGTGGTAGAGGAATCCGTGCACCTTTTATAAAGTTTGTTGTATGTAAGACATTATACAAAGTAGTATTTCTGTCTGTCAAAACCACCCTAGCATTCCTTTCATTGATGCTATTATTTGTCCACCTATGATGAATTTAATTCCAATCTCTTTTTATATCCACTCCACTGGTTGAATCGGCTCCCTTCGTAATTTGATAATGATTTTGACATTAATCAAAGTTGGATTATGATAATAAACATACATGATATATAGCTATTAAGTTTTGAGATCCTAAACTGACTAAGGTCATTTAATCGGTCCAAACCAAACCTACGCGTCTCTTTGCCTCCCTTAATTTTCATGAATCCATACGTTTTCAGGATAAATGGTCTTGTACTGTGTAGCATGCATGTCTGTTTATCTATCAAAGCTTTCTAGATCCAATTGTCTCGGAAATCATACCCAGCAATCCATCAATGGTTCCATAGGCTGTGTATTGGCTTTGGATCAGATGTCACTACAATAGGGAGTCTACCCTACAGTCAAATTGATCATGCACATAATTTTACTCATAATCAATATGATATATGATTATGGGCCCAATTTATATTACAATCAAATTTGAACCATAACAAATAGCCAAGACACAACATAGTATATATAGTGTGTATCATGCTACAACCCATTTATAGTATGTTAAGATAAGATAAACATTCAAAATACAGTTTACAAGATTCAGATCAGTCTCCTAGAGATGAGGATAATGACACAAGTGACAATATTAATCTTCTAATAACAACAGCATCTCCAACTATATTGAAAATAACTGCTCGGTGACCTGAGAAAGTTCACCTTGTCTCAATTGTCTCTCTGATGAGATAATGGTGATCAAGTCAGTAATTAATTAGCTGCTCCCTATTATGTCCTTGTATATGTCTTTAATCTTCTTTATCAGTGCTTCCCTGAAATTGTATTCACATTGACATAGTTTAGCGAGACATAAAGAAACAAGCCAATTCAACTATTCAAGTGCTTGAGGTTCAGGGTATTTTTGCCTACTCTTTATAGGATTCTAAGAGTTCATAATAAAAGGGATTTTATTAGAGGACGGTTCTCGCAGCTTTAAAGAAGGTGACAGACAATAGATCCATAGGCAAGGGTCTCTCTTAATGAGGAGTTCGATTGGGCAATCAATTCAATTATTGCTGATATCAGTAAGCTTGTTTTGAAGTTTGCCCATGTTAAGTTCGCTTTTATCCCAATAATTCTTTATTCAAAAGCCCATTTGTTGGCAGTCTTTGTTATTAGAGTAATCAGGATATAGATCCGGGAACAGCGTGGTCTTTGTTAGGGGTAGGCAGCTAATTTTGTGGGGTACGCTATTCTTGGTGTTTTTTTTTTCTTTTTCTTTTTCTTTTTGTGGGGTTTGTCTGGTTGTTTGTTTGTATCTATTCTTTTGGCTTTTGAATGAAATGCTTGTTAAAAAAAGAAAAAAAAAAACAAATAAAAAGAAGAAGGAGAAGAAGAAATGAATTTTATTAGAGGAGGGTTAAAAAGATCAAAAAGTCTACATGGACTAACTCATTGAGTTAGTCCATGTAGCACTACTCTAAAAAGATGAGGGGTGAAGGGCCTGTACAGAGATCTAGATAGGATCATCAGTTTTCTATGACCAGTTAATAATTTTCTATCAAAACATAGACTCTTGAAGGCTAGACTCTTGAAGGCCACTTTGTGCATATTCACCTCTAATTCTCTTCTTTGAACTCCTTTGATAGAAATGCATTGTTAAAATCATATAAACAAAATACCCTACATTAAACAAACAGGCCTCTTAGTGGTTCCTTTTTTTTTTTTTCCGCTCATTTACATATGTATATGTGCAATCATTACGCATGTGTTTCATTTGTTTGTTCAAATTTATGCATGTGGTGCTTAAATGAAGTGACAAAGCATCATTTTCACACCTCTATAGTGTGAAAATGATTTACATCCCTATTGGCAAAAGGCATTGGTATAGGTTGTTTCACAGTGAGTTTTTTCTGGACTCACATCGAGCCAGGGATGGCTCTGCCCATGAGCACGGCCCCTTTATGCTGGGATCATGCATGCTATTGTCAAAATTTCTTATAAAGTTACAATCTTAGGTTCAGGTGAGAGACAAGGTTGGAGCAACCCTTGAACATGGAGGCAAAAAGAGTGTGGTCGCTGATATATAGAGCAATAACCCATGTTTAAAGAAAAGAAGACTTGTCAGTCTGTCACACCAACGATAGATGCATACCTGTCCGGCTTAAACACCAGGTTCCGATATGCAAACCACTGCAAGTGCAACATATGATTAATTAGATGAATTATGTTGGATAGAGTAGCGAAAGTATTCGGTTGATAACATAGCAAAGAACTGTATAAACGCTTTGATGAACTACGCCCAGCACTTACTAGTGTTTGTTAGCTTAACCAAGAAGATCGACACGTTAACAGATGATGTATCTAAGAAGTGAAAATTAGGGCGGTAAGCGGTCGGTTTTACGATATATGACACCCGGATCGAAACTTTTGGTTTTATAATTTTGCAATAATCGAAATCGACCAAAGTACATATACTGAACATTGGAAACCAACATTTCAGTTCAGTCGATTTCGGTCGGTCTTCGGTTAATGGGCTGGGCCTAATTTTATTGGGCTTCAACAATAAAATTTATACTTTTTTGGGCCTAAATCATTAAATCCAAATACTTTTTTTGGGCCAAAATCATACATATCAAATTCAGCTTATAAATTATAAAGCTATTACATATAATTACATACCAAGACAAATAGCCAAAAGCCCAAAATATAAAAACCATTAAATCACTCCAAGTCTGTAGCTTACATTTTTGAGTTTTTCTTCTTATTTGTTTATATTTTTCTTTTTAGTTTTTACTATTTACAATATTTATAATGTATGAGTATCTGACTGTGTAAGATACTAAGACTTACATACGTGTAAGTCTTAACTCTTACGTGTCAGTCTTACACTTACACAGATACATATATGTATTATGTCATATAAAATATATATATAATATTTAGTAATTTGTTCGGTCGGTTCGATTTTAACCGAATACTTTCTACATAATTATAAAAACCAATTGTTGAAAATAAACTTATAAAAACCATTCGGTTGGTTTTATTTTTAAAAAAGTCTATAAACCGGCCAAACGGTCGGTTCGGCCGGGCGGTTCGGTTTTCACGGTTACTTTTGACAGCCTTAGTGAAAATGGTCCAATACTTGAGGAAACTCTGATGAAAAAATGGATATGGGTGTAAGATTTTGGACCCAATTTTAGCCAAGAAGGTTAGGGCCAACTGCATGTGCCTGAATAAAAATTGGGTCTTGGACTTGGGCCAAAGGGTTTCATTCTAAGTTACTAAAATACCCTAATATACTAATATTATATACGGTGTGGTCAACCAGAGAGTTTGGAATGGAAAAATATAATTCATATAGCTGATCTAACATAATTGGGACAAGACTCAGACCATGATGAGAGAAAGATAGAGACAGCACATCACTTACTCCAGAATAACCGATGCCAACGACTTCAAGAGCACCTGGTATTAATGGAAGCCTGTCGATAGCCTGCATCAATGAATCATCTAATGAAAAGCCAAAGCAATTTATGAAGAATCAGAAATAAGATTTAGTTGGAAGCAAGTTTTACTAGCTACTAATTAGATTTTTCCATAACAGCAATCAAAACCAAGAAAGGGTTAATTAACATATGTCATATGTTTTATTTACAAGAAAGCATAGTGGGTCCTTACCGAGATCACCCCTCCAGTGCCCCAGAGTGCGACAGCTCCCGCCAATGCTAGAGAAGTCACTGCATACTTATCCTCCACTTTATCCCACTACACACCAAAACATTAAATATTTACTATGATCGATTACAATCAACATACACTAAATTCTTTAAAAGCTATTGGCGGTTGTAAAACCTGCCCATTATTTTTCCTTTTTCACCCACTGAAGGGGACTGAGACTTATAAGAGAACCCTAGACATGGAAAAGAAATCTATTTCCGCAGGAAGAGAAATCTAGGAACCAAAAGTTCGAACATCTAGCTGAGAAAGGGTTATTCATCCAATTAGGTAATCCCTTATTCTCCCATGCAACTTTCTTAATTCAAACCCCTTACATTTTTCACTACTCATGTTGCTAAAGAAGTTCACTATTTTATAAATGACACTTTGCTGTTTAATTATACAAATGAATAAAATGTAAATGATTCCGCGATTTCATCATTTTTGTTTTCCCCTTTCAATGTGATTTTGTCTAGGTGGTAGAGATTGACGAAAGCAATATTGCAAACATTGTTGTCGGGGGTAATAATGGCAGGATATAATATCTTAATCTTGTTGTTTGTGTCTAAAAATCATATGAAAAACACTGCTAAAGTAAAAGTAAATTAATTTTAAGTTTAAGACTTATATATTGAGGGGAAAAAATGTTATATATTTTCATATTTATTTGTTTAAGTAGTAAAGGTAAATTTTCTTTTCCTCCTTGTCTTGTTTGAAACCATAACAATATTATCCCTATTAAATTATTGTAACATTATGGATAAACTACAATTTAATTTGTTGGTAAATATTTATGCTTTTAACTTTCTAAGAAAGGCATGTAATACAACGGTAAATCTTGAGCCAGTTCTATGCAAGGGGAATGCCTTGCACGTGCGGTGGGGACACATAAAACAGGACTAAAACTATCATATAATCATATATATGTTTTGACAAATCTAAGTTTGTACAAAGAATTCTTACTGCTTCTTGTATGGTTTTAACGATTTGTGGAAGCTCTGTTGTTGCCATATCAACCGTTGCTTCTCCAGTGGCCATCATTGACGATTCTCCTGCGGCCATGGCCATCACATTGCGTGCAATCTTACGACCTGAGAATGAAAAAAAGCAAAAGGGAAAGACCAATCAATACAATTAATTGTACAAACATCATGCTGCAGCATTTCCTATTCCCCTCAAACTGCAACATTTTCTCAGAAAAAACAAAATTTGATGAAGCAAACTGAAAACTAGAATCAACAGCCCATCCATGTCTATTGGCCCCCCTGGGAGTGGTCCATGTGAACTAAGGGCCCCAGCCAGATGATTCATCTATGGTGGGGCCCAGCAGATGAACAGTGAGGATAGATTGAAATGCAGATGGGGTACTGAGATTATGATTTGAAACTTTACAGTAAGAGGTGGCCTTCGATGGGCGGCTCTGAGGAGGGAGAGGCGAAGGAGGGAGCTTGGGGAGGGCGACGCAATGCGGGGATGGTGGCTGCTGCCGAGGGGCTTTTCCGTCGATGAGAGTCGTGGATGAGGAGAGAGAGATGTTGGTCGAGGTTGAGGCCATGGTTACAGGAAACTGAGAATATCTCTCTCCTGGGGAGGAAATGAACATAAGTAAATAAATGGTAAAGTTGTGGCAAATGAAGAGCTTCAGCTTGTATTGCTGTGATCCTTGTTTTTACAAGTTTAGAGGGAGACGACCACTCGTTTGTTTGATGTAGATATTGGTGGTCCCAGTTAAATGAGGACCCTTGATTTCGTTATCGTTTTTTTCGGTACTGAGGAATTTTGGGATACAACTGTACCCAAGGTTTGGTGAACCACATTTCACACTCATCTTATACTTTACCTTAGTTTACAATATATACAATCATTAACATTTATGAAATTATACTGAACATGAGATTTTTTTTTTAACGATAACAGTAACTTATATTAAAAGAAAATAGAATACAAACAAAGAGAACAAGAAGAAAAGAAAAGAAAAAGGGGAAAGAAACACAATGGTACAAGAGTAATGTACCATCTCACACCACAACTACATAATAAAATCCTTCCAAGGGGAGATTCTCTCAACACCTTGCTTTGGCTAAAGCATCCGCCATCATGCTGATGATCTACTCTTATGCTGTAAGAAGAGGGAAATGGGAACAATCATGCTCTTTAACACCAAGTAGAAGTGCCCACATGTAAATGGATTATGGACCAACCATGCTTACATAGAAGTGATTACAAACACTCTACATTATTATTTTAATCATGAACTATCTTAACATGTAATCAAGGCTTCTTATAGAACTCAATGACTGAAATGCCATGAGAGCAGGGGAAGGCCTTGACAACAGGGAAGCCGGATTGTTTGCCCAGGGCTTGGAATTCTTGGAAGGTTCGCTCCTTTCCACCCTCGTTCACGGCCAACATCAGTAGGTCTGCGTTGATGATTCGACGAGAAATTGGATCAGTGGTGGTTTCCGTCGGTAGAATAAACTCTACAATGATCACCTTCCCGGTGCCCGGTAATGCCTTCCAACAGTTGTTAAGCACCTTAATGCAACGTTCATCATCCCAGTCATGGAGGATCCACTGTACAGAACAAACCAAACCATATTAACATATAAAACAGAGGAGCAAATCACAAATTGCTCTAGTTTACCTACTGTCAATGAGCAGGTTCATGAATAGGGAAGCCAAAGCAACTTATTCAAGGTTCAATATTCATGGCCCTACCTAGTAAGTGAAACATAGCCACATCATAGTGGTGCTCCACGGACGACCCCTTATTGGTCCAATGGATCTCCAAAATGGGTTTGGTAGAACTTGGGTGGATCAGGTTTTGACTCAGCTTCACCAAACAAAAATTCTAGTTGATTCAGGTCAGCTTGAACCTTACCTAACCCAACATGAGCAAATCAAAGTTGGTTCAGGTTAGGTGAGATTTGTCAGGTTTAGGGCTAACATGAGCACAGCTGTGGCCTGTGGATGAGGCATGTTTCGTCTAAAATGCAACCAATTCTTTGGTCGGGTTCGGGTTTGTGGCGCAACCCAAGTTGCAGCCAAGATAAGAAGTAGAATTGCTCACCTTCATGAATATGGCATCACCACTAGGCACATTCTCAAACATGTCTCCAGCTACATGCTTCACACCTGCATTTCCAAAACTCTCAATTTCTCCAAAATTCTCAAAATACCACCACAAAATTCAAAAAACTGAAACCAATTAATCAACACAAACCGCGGAAGAAGACCTCACCTGGAGAACAAGGAGCATCTGCAATCACATAAGGCAAGTCAAAATTAGTACCCTTTATATGAGGATACTTGGAAATAATCATCATCAAAGAACCCCCAATGCCCCCTCCAACATCCACAATCTCCTCCAATCCCTCAAATCCAATATAATTCTCAAGCACATCCCTCATAGCAGATGTGGAATGGTTGAACATGCCCGCGTTAAACAACTTGCTAAACCTTGTATCCTTCCCATAGTATTCGAAAGCGCTCATCCCATAGGCCTTGTTGAAAGGCACACAACCTTCCAAGACCGCGTCTTTCAGGTAATGCCAGCTCTCCATGAGCACCTTGTCATGGCACATGACAATCAATGGTGCCAGTGAGACCCCATCTTGGTCTGGAAGAAGGTACTTGCACACGGGCGACAGACCGTAAAGCCTCTCTCCCTCTCCGCTATTTGTGCTACTAAGAATGGAATGGCTGGCTAGTAATTTGAGAATGCGGTCGAGGGTGGTGGAGGCATTTGGATTATTTGTAGGGAGTTGGGTGACTATTTGGGAAGCTGAGAGCTTTGATTCTGGGCCAGCTTTTGCAAGGATGTCTAGCACATTGAGTTCAATGGCCGTCTTTAGAGCCATGGGAAGGCAACCTATGCCTACTAGGTCCATGGCAGCTGAAATTGCCGGATCTTGATCCATTAGGGCTTAGAGAAGAAGAGGCTGTTTTGAGCAATTGGATTACGGACTGTAGGAAATTTTGGTTTGGGGTGGGTGATGATGTGAGGTCCGTATTTATAGGACATTGTTTCAAGACAGAAGAACATATCTGTTCTGCAATGGTAGAGAGATGCTCTTTTTTGGCAGTTGTTGGGGTTTTATATGAAGAGAATTATGTTTTAGGTCTCTGTTTCTGGTGCTCTTTGGATGGTTTGTAAGTTATGGGAAGCGGCAGATAACAGCATTTCGAGGGTTGGTGTGTTTGTATGTGCGCCGTTACCTAGGAGAAATCGATTGCCGAGTCCTGAAGAGAGCATCTATCTCATTTTAATAATATATAGTTGTAGACATGTTACACATTAGGCCTAATTTTGAGCCTGTTTGTTTGTTTTGAAATATATGAGATTCCGATCTTGGAATATCTGAGAATTACAAATGTTGTTCCAAAGATGGAATGATCACAAAGGGTTTTTGGCATTTTAAAAGTTAGATATTTAAGAATTTGAAAAATTTTATGAGCCAAATAAACCTCTAAACTTTATACTTTATAGAGCTTGCAAATCAAACAAGGAATTTGAGTGTAGTGGTACACCCTTTGGTTACGCCCAGGCTAATATACCGGGGGTGGGAGGCCCTCACACTCGATGTGGGACAAACGCACAAGGGTTACAGCCACAAAGGTTACAGCCGAGTGTATACAATAGGCGCGGGGCCCTGGGCTCCGCCTATCCCCTGTGGGGGACCACCTGTGCGGGCACTGCCACGCGGACGCTGCGCAGGACGTTGTGTGGGGAGATTTCCAGAACCACAGGGTTACGCTAATCACAGCCATCAGATGAGGCTAAGCACTCTCACGTGCCATCCGCGTGCCATCCGCGTGGCACCAAGCTCACCCCGGCTACCAGGACATGGGGTCCGGCCGAGGTCAGGCAGCCCCGGGCCGCTAGCGCCGAACTGAGCCACCCCGGGTGCCATTTCGGCAGAAAGCTCCACCCCGGCTGAAGAAGCCGGGATGGAAGCCGAAGCAAGAAAGAGCCTCCCCTTGCGCCCCTCATCCCCCACGTCATCAGGCACGTGGAGGGATAGGGGCACGAGCTAGTGGGACAGACGCGACATCCAGCGGCTGAGGCCACATCAGGGCAAGGCCCGAGGGCAGATCTGATGATACCCTACCGCCAAAGGCGTCCAACACGATCTGGCCCAACAAGACGCGCATTAAATGCGACGTGGGCTGATCCGACGCGCATTTAATGCAGAGTGGGCTGGATTGGACCGCATTAATTGCAACGTGGGCTGATCATGACTTCCCAGTCGAATCATAAGACCCATGCCAAGATATCGTCCAAGATATCTTCCAAATCGTCTATAAAAGGATTGCATTTCCACATGCAAGAGAGGCACAATCCAACTCATAGAGCTGTTACTCTGCCTCTCTTCTTCCTCTCCTTCCATTGTTCCAGTTCCTTCACTGACTTTGGCATCGGAGAGCCTTGCGCCGCCTAGGCCAGGGTCCTCTGACCGTGTGTTCTTCTCTTTCAGGCTTTCGGACGGCACCCAGTCATCACCATCTTTGGATAAGTCCTCTAAGGCTCCCCAATTATTGTGGGTCATTATTTTCTGCACCTACAATTGGCGCCGTCTGTGGGAAAGTAATATCCCAACCTTCCCAACCTTCCCAACCTTCTTAACCTCAATCTCTCAGAAGCCATGCCTCCGAAAGCTAGGAAGGGCGTAGAGTCCTCGAGAGCAGCGCTCGAGCTGCCACCACCGTCGACGGACGTCCCTCCTCAAGGATGCTTCCGCACGGTGCATGGCACATCTGCAGGCGAGGGCCGCTTAGGCTCTCAGCTCTTTGTCGAGTTCCCCCTCCAAGAGGGGCTCGAGGCCTCGATCTCAGCAGAAGAAGTCATGCCACCCAGGCGCGATGAGCGTCGGCATGAGCGTCCTCGGAAGGACAAAGCCGTGGCCGTAGGAGAGACGCGCCACGTTCAACCCCCTGCCACTGGAGGGGTTCTCGAAGCCCAAACTGCTCTCCTCCAGAGGCAAGAGCAGCTGATTCGCGAGCTCCAGCAGCAGCTGAGGGCAGCGCAAACTGCCTCCTTGAGGCAGGTCTCTGAGCCTCAAGGGAAAAAGAGGGACGCCCCCAGCAGGGCAGCCCAGCCTCCCCGCGAGGACCTCAGAAATCATCTGGACCATAAGCGGAGCCAGATCCGTGACGAAGGCTCGAGCAACAGCCGGAGTCACCATAGCCGCGATGGCCGAACTCATAGCCATCGCAGCCCGAACCACTCCAAGCGAAAGCCAAAGGCCCATACTCCAGAGAAGGACGATGAGCAGGAGCGATTTGACAAATGCGTCAGATTGGCTCTCCAGCACAACCTGGACGTGCGGGACCAGAAGCAGATCTGTGGTCACACTGATCTGGGGGGCTCACCCTTCACAAAGGAGATCGAGCGCACCCCCTTGCGCAGAAAGTTCTCCGTCCCGCGGTTCGTCCCCTATGACGGACTGTCCGACCCATCCGCTCACCTCCGACACTTCTCCCAGAAGATGTCCATCTGGGGGAATGAGGGTCACCTGAACTGCAAAATCTTCTCCTCCAGTTTGGGTGACCTCCCCCTGAAGTGGTTCTGTTCTCTCCCAGAGAAGTCCATTTCGAGTTGGAAGGAGCTCCAGCTCTCCTTCCTGAAGAAGTTCCAAGCCTACAGCGTCGTCCCCAAGAAAGAAGGGGACCTCCTCGCCCTGAAAATGAAGCAGGGTGAGACCCTCGCCATCTTCGCCCAGCGATTCTGGGCGGTCTACAGCCAGATCGAAGGCACCAGGGAGGAGATAGCAATCTACGCCTTCCAGCATGCCCTGATCCCCGGCCACGACTTGCGGAAGGACTTGGCCGGGAACCCCCCAGAATCCATGCCAGAGTTGATGTCCCGGGTAAAGCGCTTCATCGCCCAGGAGGAAGACGAGATCCGAGCCAGGGATCAGGACGGGCATCCGGAGCCCTAGCAGAAGAGTAGCCAGCCTCGGCAGAGAGGCGGGAGGCCCTTCCAGAAGCAGGAGCCCAAGCAGGCATGGGTCTCCAGTTCGGCGAAGCCTGCGTCGTCCAGGTCCGGGGGCGCCTGGAAGCCCAGACCTCCCTCCAGCGCCAGTCAGAGCGTCAACGTCGTCTTCAAGGAGCCGATCTACCGCATCCTGACCAAGATCAGGTCCAAGCCATTCTTCAAGTACCCTCAGCCCTTGAAGAGTGAGCCCACCGCCGGCAGCCGAAGCAAGCTCTACTGCTCCTTCCATAGGGGTAACGGGCACAAGACCGAGGACTGCAAGACTTTGCAGTGGTACCTGGAGAAGCTGGCCGAAGAGGGCCACATTCCAGAATTCGTCAAGGCAGGTGATGCCGGCGGCAGCGAGGGCCGGATTCACCAGAGCGCAGCCCAGGCTCCAGACAGCGAGGATTCAGAGAAGATCATTAACGTGATCCATCTGGCGTCCTCAGCTCCCGCTTCCTCGTCCCGGGGCAGCTCCCAAGCCCGTGCCGAAGCCAGGCGGGCTTCGCACGGGAAGGAAGTAATGAAAGCCGAACTCGCCCCGGCACCCAAGAAAGCCCGCCGCGACCGACCCGCCATCTCATTCTCAGACAGAGACCTAGAGGGAATCCAGCTCCCTCACAACGACCCCCTGCTCCTCACCATGAAGCTGAGAGACTTCACAGTGAAGAGGGTCCTCGTCGACTCCGGCAGCTCCTCCGAGGTCCTCTACTACGACTGCTTCAAGAAGATGAAACTCTCCGAAGCAGACCTCACGGAGGTCCGTGCACCCCTGCTAGGGTTGTCCGCCACACCAGTCTACCCCAAGGGCAGGATCACCCTGGAGACCCGAGTTGGCGGAGCCTCCGTGTCGGCCGACTTTCTAGTCGTGGACGCCCCTTCTCCCTACAACGTCATTCTGGGCAGAACGTGGCTCCACAAGTTAGAAGCAGTCCCTTCTTCCCTCCACCAGAAGCTGAAGTTTGTCCTTGAGAACAAGGAGGGCAAAATGGAAGTAGTCACAGTGGAGGGGGATCAGCAGCAAGCCAGGCAGTGTATGCTGGCCGCAGTCCCAGCAGTGAAGGAGCCAGAGCGCGTCAACCTCGCCGAGTTCGAGGCCTCGACGAAATCGGCCGGGACCCCGAAAAGAAGAGCATCGAGGACCTGGCTGAGGTCAGGCTAAACCCGGCAGATCCAGACAGGTTCTTCCTGATTGGCACCCAGCTGCCAGACGAGGAGAGGGCCGAACTCTCTCGGTTCCTGATGCAGAACGTCGACGTCTTCGCTTGGAGCCCAAGCGAAATGCCTGGAGTCGACCCCGAGGTCATGTGCCACAAGCTGAATGTGGACCCCGACCACAAGCCGGTAGTGCAGAGGGCCTGTAGGACAGGGCTGCAGCAGACAGATGCGGTCGTCGAAGAGATCGACAACCTGCTAAAGGCAGGCGCCATCCGGGAAGTCCAGTACCCGGTGTGGCTGGCCAACATGGTGGTGGTCAAGAAGAAAACTGGAAAGTGGAGGGTGTGCGTGGACTTCACAGACTTGAACAGGGCATGCCCTAAAGATAGTTTCCCCCTTCCAAAGATTGACCAACTGATCGACGCCACCGCTGGTCACGACCGAATGAACTTCCTCGACACCTACAGAGGCTACCACCAGATCCCGCTCTACGAGCCAGACGAGGAGAAAACATCATTCATAACCCCCCGCGGCACTTACTGCTACAAGGTGATGCCCTTAGGGGTAAAGAACGCGGGGGCAACCTATCAGCGCCTCGTCACAAAAATGTTCCACGCTCAGCTCGGCCGAACGGTAGAGGTGTACATCGACGACATGGTCGTCAAATCAGTGCGCTCCGGCGATCATCTGGCGGATCTCGGCCAAGTCTTCGACATCCTCCGCGCATACAAGCTCAAGCTAAACGCTTCCAAGTGCGCCTTCGGCGTAGCCTCTGGCAAGTTCCTCGGCAGCTTGGTAACGCGGAGGGGGATAGAGGCTAATCCGGACCAGATCACCGCGATCCAGAGCATCCAGAGCCCCTCTACCACAAAGGAAGTTCAGAAGCTCACAGGAATGGCTGCAGCACTCAACCGCTTCATCAGCCGGTCATCAGATAAGTGCAGGCCTTTCTTTCAGCTTTTAAAGAAAAATTTGAAGTTCCAATGGACCCCTGAGTGCGACCAGGCATTGGCCGCACTCAAAACTTATTTAATGACACCACCCTTACTCTCCACCCCAACTTCGGGGGAGATTCTGTATTTGTACCTTGCGGTCTCGGATCACGCAGTGAGCTCCGTCCTCATCAGGGAGGACGAGGGAGTTCAAAAGCCAATCTATTATACGAGCAAGACCCTGCTCGATGCCGAGACCAGGTACCTTCTATTGGAGAAGCTTGCGTTGGCTCTCGTCAGTGCCTCCCGCAAGGTCTCCCATTATTTCCAATCCCACACCATTGTGGTGATCACGGAGCACCCACTCCGTTCAGTGTTCAAGAAGGCTGACTTTTCAGGGCGAATATCAAAATGGGCAGTTGAACTGGGGCAGTATGATATACAGTACCGTCCCCGAACTGCGATCAGAGCCCAGATCCTGGCAGACTTTATTGTCGAATTCGTCTCCCCCAACCCGGCTCCGACTCAGCTCAGCACGGCACTGGGGGGCACAGGGCACGAGCCAGTAGAAACTGAGGTCGAACAGTCTCCCACCTCGGCATGGAAGATCTTTGTCGACGGGTCGTCCACCTCTAAGAGAGCTGGCGCCAGCATAGTTCTCCAATCGCCAGAGGGCCTGGTCATAGAGCAAGCCTTCACCCTGGACTTCAAAGCGACAAACAATGAGGCAGAGTACGAAGCACTGATTGCAGGGTTGAACAGCGCCCAAATCCTCGGAGCCCAGTACCTGGAGATTTTCAGCGACTCTCAACTGGTAACTAGCCAGCTCGTTGGAGACTACCAGGCCAGGGACGACAGGATGGCGGCCTACTTAGCCCTTGCGAAAAAACTGCTCTCCCATTTCCAGAAAGCCGAGGTCAGGCAAATATCCAGAGATACCAACACGCACGCAGATGCGCTTGCAAACCTGGCCTCCGCTGTCGAAGCAGGGAAGAAAAGGACCATCGAGGTTGGGTCAGTATCAAGGTCAAGTCTGGAACTCCATTCATCTCGGCTTGTCCTCTGTGCAGACCTCGGCCCAAGCTGGATGGATCCAATTGTCGCCTACTTGAAGGACGACCAGCTCCCCGAGGACAAGGCTGAAGCCCACAGGATCAGACTCAAGGCAGCGCGATTCTGGCTCTCTCCCGAAGGCAAACTCTACAGGAAATCCTTCACAGGTCCATACCTCCAATGTGTCCATCCAAGCAAGGTGGACGACTTCCTGTATGAGATCCACGAAGGAATCTGCGGCAGTCACATAGGAGGTCGATCCCTGGCTTACAGAGCAATAAGCCAGGGCTACTGGTGGCCCTACATGCAGAAAGACGCGCAGGTCTACGCCAGGAGATGCGAGAAGTGCCAGAAGTTCTCCCACTCCCTCCATCAGCCAGCACAAGATCTGAGTCCCCTCTCTAGCCCATGGCCCTTCGCTCAATGGGGCCTGGACATTGTGGGGCCTCTTCACCGAGCTCCAGGAAACAAGAGATGGCTGATAGTGGCTACGGACTACTTCACAAAATGGATAAAAGCTGAACCGTTGCCTTCGATCACGGACAGGGACTCCAGGAACTTCGTTTGGAAAAACATCCTTACGAGGTTCGGTGTCCCCCGGACCCTGATTTCGGATAACGGGACTCAGTTCGACTCCAAGTCCTTCAAGGACTTCTGCCAAGAGCACGGCATCAAAAATCATTACTCCACTCCGGCATATCCACAGAGTAATGGCCAGGCAGAAATCTCCAACAAAGTGATCCTGGACGGCCTAAAGAAGCGACTGGACAAGGCAAAGGGCAGATGAACAAAAGAGCTTCCGAGCGTGCTGTGGGCATACAGAACAACTCCAAGGAGGTCCACCTCGGCAACACCTTTCTCTCTGGCCTACGGGATGGAGGCAGTCATTCCTTTGGAAATCGGCCTTCCTACCCTGAGGACAGAACTGGTCGACCAAGGCCGAAATGAAACAAACCTGGCAATGGAGCTGGAGCTGGCAGACGAGCGACGAGAAGCAGCAGCCCTGCGACTGACCAACTATCAACAGCGGTTAGCCAGGGCATACAATCAAAATGTCAGAGAGAGAAAGTTCTCCGCAGGAGAACTGGTTCTCAAGAAAACCCTGCCAGCTGACAGAGAGCCAAACGAAGGGAAGCTGGCCCCGAACTGGCATGGCCCGTTCAGAATAGTCTCACTGGCAGGAAAGTCAGCCTACAAGCTCGAAGACTTAAAAGGCAAGCCGCTGCTGAGACCGTGGAATGCATCCCACTTAAAGAAATTTTATTTCTAAAGATGTAATGAATCTCAGAATCAATGAAAGCATCCTTCGCCCTGTCATCAATCTGTGTCATCTCTCCTGACTTCAAGAGCTTCAAAGGTTCATCCGCCTTGGAAAAGACTTCGAGTTCATACACTCAGTCATTTCCTAAAGCCCCGGGTCCTGGACCCTGGAAAGGGCTTCGAGCTCCGACGCTCAGCCGTTTCCTAAATCACTTCAAAGGTTCATCCGCCTTGGAAAAGACTTCGAGTTCATACACTCAGTCATTTCCTAAAGCCCCGGGTCCTGGACCCTGGAAAGGGCTTCGAGCTCCGACGCTCAGCCGTTTCCTAAATCACTTCAAAGGTTCATCCGCCTTGGAAAAGACTTCGAGTTCATACACTCAGTCATTTCCTAAAGCCCCGGGTCCTGGACCCTGGAAAGGGCTTCGAGCTCCGACGCTCAGCCGTTTCCTAAATCACTTCAAAGGTTCATCCGCCTTGGAAAAGACTTCGAGTTCATACACTCAGTCATTTCCTAATGCCCCGGGTCCTGGACCCTGGAAAGGGCTTCGAGCTCCGACGCTCAGCCGTTTCCTAAATCACTTCAAAGGTTCATCCGCCTTGGAAAAGACTTCGAGTTCATACACTCAGTCATTTCCTAAAGCCCCGGGTCCTGGACCCTGGAAAGGGCTTCGAGCTCCGACGCTCAGCCGTTTCCTAAATCACTTCAAAGGTTCATCCGCCTTGGAAAAGACTTCGAGTTCATACACTCAGTCATTTCCTAAAGCCCCGGGTCCTGGACCCTGGAAAGGGCTTCGAGCTCCGACGCTCAGCCGTTTCCTAAATCACTTCAAAGGTTCATCCGCCTTGGAAAAGACTTCGAGTTCATACACTCAGTCATTTCCTAAAGCTCCGGGTCCTGGACCCTGGAAAGGGCTTCGAGCTCCGACGCTCAGCCGTTTCCTAAATCACTTCAAAGGTTCATCCGCCTTGGAAAAGACTTCGAGTTCATACACTCAGTCATTTCCTAAAGCCCCGGGTCCTGGACCCTGGAAAGGGCTTCGAGCTCCGACGCTCAGCCGTTTCCTAAATCACTCCAAAGGCTCATCCGCCTTGGAAAAGACTTCGAGTTCATACACTCAGTCATTTCCTAAAGCCCCGGGTCCTGGACCCTGGAAAGGGCTTCGAGTTCCGACGCTCAGCCGCTTCCTAAATCCCGGGTTCATACACCCCCGAAGCTCGCGCGGCCGAGACCACTGAAACTCTGGGTTCAAAAACCCTGGAAATCACGCCGAACTCAAGCGCGCACGGCCGAGATCACCGGGATTCCACGTTCACCTCGGCGCAAGACAGTTCGCTTCGGCCAAAGCTCTTTATCTCGGCCAGGGCCAGCTTCTAAACAAAAGAGCACTCAAACACACAAAAATGCAAGTATTCCAGAACAGTGCAAAGAAAGAGAGAAAGAACTCAAAAGCATTGTACACAGTTTGGGTGATCACAGAACTCCTCCTTTTTATTCATTGAAAGTTGCTTTATTACAAGAGTTACAGAACAGAAAGCAAAGTACAAAAAGGAGGATCGCAGTCCTCTGAAAACAGAAAATAAAGAAAAGACTGGGAGACTCTGATCTTCGCCGACTCTTCGGGCTGCAGACTTCAAGTTGCCGGATCATGGACTGGAGGTTCTGAGTGATCCTGAATTTCAGTGAGCTCTACAACACGCTATGGTTGGTCAGACCAAAGCGACTGCAGAAGCCCCTCCAGTCCGGAGGCCCTGGACCTCGCCGAGCTCTTCAACACCCTCCGGTCAGTGAGACCAAAGTTTGAAGAGCCCCCAGGTCCAGCGGGCCTCAACTCCACCCTTAGTCTTACCATTCTGACAAGGGCGCCCGCTCGATGCGATGCAGGACCCTGCAGAATCAGCAGACACCCAGGGCCCGACCATCCCGCAGTTGCAGAGGTGTCCCCCGCAACCTGACCAGGGACTGTCGGCCGTGAACCCGCGTTCAGAGAGCGCGTGGTCCACGGAGAGTTCCTTCAGAGAGCGCGCATGCCACGATGGGCTTCCCCCCTCGGAGAAAGCCGTCCACAGGCGCGAGGGTTCCCCCCGGATCGAAGATTGCAGAATGTCTACCAGCCATGGTTCCGATGTCTATGTGAATTAAGCTATCCTACGTTCTGTTCTTTTCATCGCCCATGGCAAGCCTGTCGCCCCTACTTATAGGAGGAAGAAGGGCTCAGCCTCCGAAGGAAGTTATGGGGGCGAAGTCTCCCACGCGTTGCTCGGGATGCACGACTGTTGACCAGCGATCCCTATGACGCCAAGTGGAGACATCCGTCCGTTTCCCTCATAGGCCGTGCCACCATGTTTACTGCTATTTATGATCTCCAGAATACGGAGAATCGGCACAGACAGCTATGAGGACCGTTTGACTCCTTCTACCTCAAGAGTCACGCGTTATATGAAAGGCATTCAAGCACCATTCAATGCACATCCAGGAATGAAAGAGAAACAAATGCAGAGAAAAATGCACAAGTAAAGAAGCCCGACTTTCATTGAATTGACAGAGTATTACAAAGCTGAGAAGCAAAAATATTACATAAAAGAGGACAGAAATATAGAGGAGCCCGGCTACTGTGGTTTCGGCGACTCGACCAGGTCGATCACCGTATCTGCCGAACCAGCAGCTTCGACCGAAACCATGACCTTGCTTGGAGCGTCACTGGCAGAAGGGGCTTCAACCGGTACCTCAGCCGAAGCAGGGGCAGAAGAGGCATCACCTTGAGGCACGGCCGAAGCATCGCTGGCGACCGGGGCGTCGCTCAAGACCGGGGCAGCTGGAGCGTCGTCAGCAGCAGGAGCAACCGCAGGAGCTTCAACTGGGGCACTTTCGGCTGCAGGAGCGGAGTTCGGCTCAGGAGCAGAGTCCGAGTACTTCGGCAGGTCCCGATAGACAGGATGATCTTCGGGGACCCCCGCACGTCTCAGTGCGGCCAGGCATCCTTCCTCGAACAGGATGGCGGTGATCTCCTCCACCTGCTTCTCATATAGCTCGGAGGCATGATCCACCCCATCCTGGAAGGCGGACTGGGCCTCGGCCAGAAGAGAGGCCTTCTCCTTCTCCAGCTCGGCATTCGCCGTCTTCAGCCTCGCCGTTTCGGCTCGCCCGGCCAGCACTTCCCCGCGCAGCCTCGTCCCCTCGGCCGTCGATTCAGCCTTTAACCTGGCCAGCTCCGACTCCAGCTCGGCGATCTTCTTGTTCCTCGCCCAGACCTCGCCCTTCAGATGATTGGCCTTCGATGTAAGTTCGGCGACATCAGCCAGAGCCGATGCCAGCCGAGCAGCCTCATCAGCGCTGGCCTTCTTCATCCGCTCCATTCCCGCCTGCAGCTCCTCCAGTTCCTTCTTCAGCTTGTCCCTCTCGGACTCCAGCTGAGTGACCCTCGTCGCGTTCCTGTCGCTCCTTCCCACCACGGTTAGGAGCCTTTGCACGTTCTGCAAATGGAGAAAGTGGGTCAAACCGGGGCAGTCGAGCTAAAGTTATTCGAGGAAAAGTGCTGAAAACACTTACCAGAAGGTTCGCCTGGATCGCCGAGACCATCAGGCTCTCATTGTCAAACCTCTCATGCGTCTCCATATCTCGAGGCAGAGCGCAGGCCTTGGCAAGAGCCCCGATGACGTCGGCGTTCCCCAGCAGCCGATCCTCGACGTTCAGAGGCTTGCCGGGCTGCGTTTCCATCCTCGGCCTCCATGGCGGTGGGGCAGTTCGGGGTCCGGAGGACGACCCGGATCCCTGCCCCGCCGAGGTGCTGTGCTCGCGAGTCGTCCCGCCTGACGGCCTGCCCGCCGGCATGCTCTTCTCAGCTGGTGCACTCTTTTCAGCCGGCGCACTCTTGTCAGTTGGGGCCTTGGTTCCGGGGGCCCGCGCAGGGGTTTTGCCCTTTGGAGGCTGTTCGGCCCCCAGGTCCTCCTCCCCCGCCTTGGACTTCTTCCTGGGCGGGGACCCCTCCCTCGGGCGCTCCGGCGAACGTCGCCGAACTCCCGCACTCGAAGCAGGAGCAGGAGCAGGAGCGGAAGCAGGAGCAGGAGCAGGAGCGGAAGCGGAAGTGTCGCCGGCACCTCCCGAGCTCGAAGCTGCTCGGGTGCTGGCAGAAGATGGCGGCGCAGAGGAAGAGGACCCCCGCCTGAACTTGGCCGCTAGGTCCTTGACGGCAGGCTCCCTCGACGTTCCCGCCATATCCTCTTCCTGATCAGAAGAATAAGCGTCCACTATCTGCCTCAAGTTCGTCGGCTCCGAGCTGGGAGTGGACGCCTCGGACCCAGACGCGGCTCGGCTAGCGGCAGGATCGCTCAAAGGGATCCCGGAAGGTACAGCAAGGGAGACGGTTGGACGATCAGGATGCACCTCGTCCACCTCGGGTACCCCGGTCCTCTGGTAGTGGCCGCGGTATCTCGGCGTGTATCCGAGCAGCTTCCAGGCCGACCTAGTCTCGTGCCCCTTGTACCTCTCGACCTTGTTGACGTCGTCGGGGTTCCTCCTCCAACCCTCACTCGCAGCTCGGCGTCGTCTCGCACCCGCCTCTGCATAACAAACAATAGGGGAGTCAGCTCGGCATCGCCGAAATCAAGCAAAGAAGATGAGTAGAAAGGAGCGATGTTTACTTGGGACTGTCCCGGGGCGGCGCGTGACCGCTAGCCTCCTACTTTCGCCAGCGCCGAACTCCCAGTCCCCCGAAACGCAGAAGAAGGCTTCTTCGACATTCTTACTTGAATCTTCCAAGGCCAGGACGAAGCCTCTTCGCTGCGGCTTCACCCGGAGATAATATTTCCCTTCCCCGGCCTTGCAGATATCATAGGTGTCCTCGATATCATGGACACCTAGGTCGGTCCCCAGAACCTCATTCAGCTTCGCCGTGCCCATGATGACCTTATAGCCATTGGGCATCAGCTGGCACGGGGTAAGGGACCAGGTACTGAGGCAGGCTCTAAGTAGAGGGTGCAGGGGAAATCTGACCCCGCCCTCGATCACAGAGATCAGAGGGAACGGCATCCAGCCGCCGGACCAGCGCATCGTGGCATAGTCGACGGAGTCTGCCGGCTTGAGCAGGACTCGCTCCGGAATATCGAAGGCAGCCCTGAATCTGGCTATGCCCTCTTCGGTGTCTAAACTGAACCTAGGGGTGCCCATGTCTAGAAAAAAGGGTACAGCAAAAGAGAAAACCCTAAAGAAAAACTACAAGGAAGCGCGGAGCAACTTACAGAGACGAAAAGGGACGACTCAAGTACAGATCCAGACACGCCCTGTGGTCGTCCTCGCTAGGAAGATCTTGAGCAGCAGAGCAGAAATCGGAGATGAGGACGAAGGCGAAAATAAATCAGAAACGAGAAGAGAAGAAGACGACCCTCTTTATGGAAAACCAACCCTCGGCGCGCGCTGCTTTCGAAATTCGTAGGGGCGGATTTCGCGATCTGCGCCCGTTCCATCAATAAGACAGCACAATCAGTGAAAAGGCGACGCGTGTAACCGTCGACTCGCTTCCCAGTACAGACAGGACGAAGCATTCATTACTTCAGGACAGTTGAAGCGACACCAGGCGATGACCGTCGCATCCCCAGGCGAGTCTTCTAGCTTTCAACCACTAAAGGCCAGGGCGCTTAAGAGGTCAAAAGCTAGGGGGCAGTTGTGTGGGGAGATTTCCAGAACCACAGGGTTACGCTAATCACAGCCATCAGATGAGGCTAAGCACTCTCACGTGCCATCCGCGTGCCATCCGCGTGGCACCAAGCTCACCCCGGCTACCAGGACATGGGGTCCGGCCGAGGTCAGGCAGCCCCGGGCCGCTAGCGCCGAACTGAGCCACCCCGGGTGCCATTTCGGCAAAAAGCTCCACCCCGGCTGAAGAAGCCGGGATGGAAGCCGAAGCAAGAAAGAGCCTCCCCTTGCGCCCCTCATCCCCCACGTCATCAGGCACGTGGAGGGATAGGGGCACGAGCTAGTGGGACAGACGCGACATCCAGCGGCTGAGACCACATCAGGGCAAGGCCCGAGGGCAGATCTGATGATACCCTACCGCCAAAGGCGTCCAACACGATCTGGCCCAACAAGACGCGCATTAAATGCGACGTGGGCTGATCCGACGCGCATTTAATGCAGAGTGGGCTGGATTGGACTGCATTAATTGCAACGTGGGCTGATCATGACTTCCCAGTCGAATCATAAGACCCATGCCAAGATATCGTCCAAGATATCTTCCAAATCGTCTATAAAAGGATTGCATTTCCACATGCAAGAGAGGCACAATCCAACTCATAGAGCTGTTACTCTGCCTCTCTTCTTCCTCTCCTTCCATTGTTCCAGTTCCTTCACTGACTTTGGCATCGGAGAGCCTTGCGCCGCCTAGGCCAGGGTCCTCTGACCGTGTGTTCTTCCCTTTCAGGCTTTCGGACGGCACCCAGTCATCACCATCTTTGGATAAGTCCTCTAAGGCTCCCCAGTTATTGTGGGTCATTATTTTCTGCACCTACAGTTGGGGTTTTATATGAAGAGAATTATGTTTTAGGTCTCTGTTTCTGGTGCTCTTTGGATGGTTTGTAAGTTAATGGGAAGCGGCAGATAACAGCATTTCGAGGGTTGGTGTGTTTGTATGTGCGCCGTTACCTAGGAGAAATCGATTGCCGAGTCCTGAAGAGAGCATCTATCTCATTTTAATAATATATAGTTGTAGACATGTTACACATTAGGCCTAATTTTGAGCCTGTTTGTTTGTTTTGAAATATATGAGATTCCGATCTTGGAATATCTGAGAATTACAAATGTTGTTCCAAAGATGGAATGATCACAAAGGGTTTTTGGCATTTTAAAAGTTAGATATTTAAGAATTTGAAAAATTTTATGAGCCAAATAAACCTCTACACTTTATACTTTATAGAGCTTGCAAATCAAACAAGGAATTTGAAATGTAGCTGGAAAAACTACTTACATGCTGTTAATTTCTACAACAAGAGTTCCAATCAGAATTTCTTACAAACAAATATACCATTTGAGTAAAGCATACTTGCAAAGTGAAACTCGGTAGTCAAGCCCACCTATTAAAAATTTAAATTGTTTAAAACTAAACATTCTAATCTTATAATATATTTTCTGATTTTACTTCAATAAGAGTTGCCCATACCATAAGATTATGTATAAAACAAATGAACAAGATATCATACTCAATAGAAGAAATCCATTATATGTTCAATCTAAAGGCGAGGCCAACTTCTATTGAAAATAATTTTCTAGCCTCCCATACAAGAGGAGAGCACTCATTTTAAGAGGCTCAAAATGTTAATATGTGGACCTTGGAGTTTCACTTCTGTCACTCACAAGAGACACTAGAGGTCCGAATTCCTAGTTTAAAACTCCAACCTTTTACTCATTTCTGGGTTGAATTTCCAAAAGGAAAATTTGTAGTTAGAAAATCTAAAGCAGGCTTATCTGATATGTGGCATATTAACTTTTATCTCTTTAGTGAGTGCCCTCAATAGTTAATTGGCAAAACAACCTGTCCTTAGCATGAAAATATTCATCAATAACTGAAAAGTATATTTATTAATTTATTAAGAAAAACTCAGATTATGCAAAATCAATACTCATGACAATGATTTGGTGATAATAATAGGAATAGAAATGAAGTTGTTGGAGAATAGTAAAAAGTGGAAAGAAGAGGTGGTTACATGAAGTGGATGAAATGAGTGGTTACGGAATCGGAGATGAGTGGTTACATATTAAAAATGGGGAGTTATAACTCTCCGTGAAAATCAAAAGTTATGATCAAAATCCTTCAGCTTAATATAGTATAAATAGCTTAATATAGTATAAATGTCAACACTTCTCAAACTTTATTCATCTCCTATGAAACTTGATTGTTGGTGTTTTTCTTATTGTATGGAGAGATCGTGAAGTGGAAATAGGCCTAAAGATCAAAATCTAGAGTCTTTTTTATAATAAAATTTCAATTGGCCATTTTGACATTTAACAAAAGCTTAGGAACCATTTGACAACAGCTTGTGGGTGGGTATGGGGATGCAAATTTTGACCCAAGCCAGGCCGGTTTAGGGTCGGGTTTTCCCCCTACCCCGAGACTTCTTTTATAATAAAAAATCAGGTTTCGCTTGGCGGTTGGCCCATGCCAAACCTGACCCTCTTGGCCTTCTTAATGCAACTAACACAAATATTTTCATTCACGTTCAAATTGATGCAACTTCTTAAGCTGTCCCTCTTTGGTTGAACTGGATTTTGAGGTATGGCCCAGATCCATCAAAAAATTATTTGAGGCCACGCATATAAATCTGCCAATGGGGGCCATTTATGAGATTAGAACCACTAAAACTTAATGCCCTCTCTATATTGTTACTTCGACAAATTTCACTTCAGTTGGAAATGGCCATATTTTCAGATTGATGACATGATTAAAAAAAAGCTTATTTCGATGACATGGTTAAAACAACAAATCAAAGGCATTAGACACATGATCCATTTGAT
This sequence comes from Litsea cubeba, assembly GCA_012931725.1. Taxonomy (NCBI): domain Eukaryota; kingdom Viridiplantae; phylum Streptophyta; class Magnoliopsida; order Laurales; family Lauraceae; genus Litsea; species Litsea cubeba. Next base: position 74,862,507 of record CM022951.1, on the reverse strand, counting down.
GGAGGACGGACTTGATTGGATTGAAATTTGGTCCAACACCAATATATGGAGGAATATTTATATCGAATGATTTTGATTTAATAAGTGAACCCTGATGCTGGATTTATGGGCTTGGACTAAACAAAGTCCCTGATGCCCACCAGCAATGTTGGCCCCTTCCAGATGACTGAATGCTAACCAACTCTTATCATAATGGGAGTACTAATGCTCACAATCGCCTGTGGGAACCCTAATCTACTAACTTTACTTCCAAGTTTCAATGTCATTATGATATCCCCTGTTTGATTGCTCATTAAAACGTGTTTATAGTTGAGTGTGGAAGGAGTTTTTTTTTTAAAGAAACATCTAGTGATGTTGAGTGGAAGGAGTTGGGGCATCTAGTGATGTTGAGTGGAAGGAGTTGGGGTGAGCAAAAAGGATGTGCTTTCTCTTCTTTAAAAACAGGAGCCAACCTAACACATGTCACTTTTCTTCCCCTTGCAACTGTTCATAGAACCAATGAAGGGTTTGACTTCTCAATTGTTTTGTCCGGGTAACTTGCATGTACGTTTCCAGAAAAACAGCCGATCAACTGTTCGATCATAGGTGAAGCACCTGCCACCAAATCAAGGAAGAAAAAGACTTGCAACGCAATGCAAGAGTTCAAGGAAAAATCTTTCTAAAAAAGGCTTGTACCAAAATGCAAGTGGTTTGAGAAACATGGGACAACCCATTGGGCAAAGAAGTCTCACCTCACACAGCTGGATCCCTGGTTAGGCTGGTTTTCACATGAGCATTGTGTCACTCATCAATGTAAGCAGTGTCTTTTACACTGTATTTGAGAAGCGAGGAGAGGAGGGAAGGGGAGGAAAAATTTAATTTTTCATCCTCTTATTTCTTTATAGTCAAAAAGGAGGAGGGGGTTGGAAAATCCCCTCTTTGCAAAATCCCCTCTTTGCAAGCCTGTTTCTCGCCCCCCCCCCCCGTTTTGAAGAAAAAATCCCCCCCCCCCCCCCCCCCCCCCCCGGTTTGAAGAAAAAATTTCCCCAAATTCCACTCTCCTACTTTCTCACCCCACCTTCCCAAACACCATCTATTTTAACTTTCCCTCCATTTTTTCCTTTTTTTTTTCCTTCCCCTCATTTTACCAAACATAGTGTTAATGTAATTTCTTTTAAAAATTAGTTTCAGTAAAAGTTCCCCATAATCTGGCCCACCTTTCATCATTGCAGTCCCTTTGATAGTTTTTTTATCCTATCGTCTGGAATCAAGCCCAATTCTACACTCTTGGATTGACTCTCAAGAAAATATATGGGTAAGATGCCATTAAATTTTAAGGTTATTAAATCAAGAGTTTCGATAATTTGGTGAGGCTGATCTCTTACAACCCAATCAATTATAATGGCTTAATGGTATTATTTTTGGAAATAGGCGCACAAAATAAAAAGGACAAGCGTGATCTATTAATTATCCATAATATAATATATGGGCAATTAAGTATTATTTAATTTCTATTTTTATTCTAATTAACATTATGTCTATGAAATATAGTCGATTGGTTCCGATGAAATGCATGGGTAGGAGCCTTACCATCATAGATGTATAGTTGATTATGCAAGATTTCCTCCTTTCTAAAGGGAGGAAAAGTTGCACGCCATATACTTCCGCCCGAAGTCATATATATTGGCATTTTGCAAGATTTCCTTCTCTCTAAAGAGAGGAAAAGTTGCACGTCATTTACTTCAACCCTAAGCCATATATATTGGCAATTTTGCAAGATTTCTTCCTCTCTAAAGGGATGAAAAATTGTCCACCATTTTCATCCCCTACTAACCCATATATCCATTTACTTCCCGTCCTAACCCAAATATACATAGGCATTTTACAAGATTTCCTCCTCTCTAAAGGGTGGAAAAGTTGTCTGCCATATTAACCCATACCATGGTTTAAAATTTCGGTCTCGGTCGCGATATCGGCCGGGCCGAAAAATCGATATCGTCGCAAATACCATCGCGGATATCGGTCCCTCGCGGTCGTCGCGGTGTGAATTTTTTTTTAATAAAAAAAAATTCACAAAAATACCCAAAAAATCCAGAATATTAGAAAATACTGGAAAACAATATTTTTTTCATTAGTAACAACAATAAATCAAAATCTGGATCACCTTAAGTTATGAGTCCTATCTGTGTCGTTATTCGCTTTCTTCTTTTTTATTTTATATAATACAACAATTATTGATGCTCATGATCAATAAGCTGAAATATCATAAATTTAACATAATGCAACCATAATTTTGGGCAAAAACTCACACTTTTTTTTTCCAAAAGTATAGATCTATTTTAAACTAACACATTATCAATGCATTTGAACACTAATGTGGAAAAATGTAATTGATTTCAAGAAAAGCCCCAAATTTTGAAAATAAAAAAATTTAGATCTACACTTTAAAATACTAGATCTATGGATTAATAAGTGAGTAACATCAAATCTAACTCAATATAGAGCCTTTTGGTTCATGAATTAGTGTATTACACAATCTTTACTACTATATCATTCCAAACATAATTAAATAGGTTTAAAGTCATATCTAGCAACTTATGATAATAATAGACATCCAAGCACAAAAAAGGAAAGACAACCAGCAAAAGAGTACTCCTAGCTATCATAGTTAAGTAGGATTTTTTTGTCTTCATGATTGCCACTTCTTTAAAACAAGCGCTTCACGAAGGGGGTCCGGGGGTATCCCCCGGCGGGGATCGAGCTGACCGGTCAGCTCGCGGGGGTTTGGGGGCAGGCTCCCGGCTAGGGACTCGGGGGCAGCGCCCCCAGACTAATTTTTTTTTATGAAGTTCTTCATTTGAAAACAAATATGTCCCTTCTTAAGAACCCGTGTCCCTTTTTATATAGTCTCATAACTCCCGTTACTTATATGGTGGATGCTGCTCTAAGGAGTATGGAGATGAGAGGAGAGGGGAAGAAGATGAAGATTAGAAAAAGTTAAAAAATTTAGAGTTTGTGGGTATTTTATATAATATCGGCCGATATTTCTCGTTACAGCCGAGATGAACTTCATCTCGGCCGAAATATCGCGATATTTTGGCGATATGGATGCTGATATAACCGAGACCAATATCTCAGTGCGATATCGACTCGGTATCGGCCGATATGAACCGGTATCGGCCGATTTTTAAAACCATGACCCGTACTAATCGATATACATTGGCAATTTTGCAAGATCTCCTCCTCACTGAACGGAGGAAAAAGTTGTCTATGGAGGATTTTGCAAGATAATTTCATCCTTCTAAAGGATGGAAAAGTTGTCCACCATATACATCATTGACGGATTTTGCAAGATTTCCTCCCTTCTAAATGGAGAAAAAGTTATTTTCTGGTAGGCTTCCTGCCATATACATTGGTGGTATACTTTTTTCAAGTTTTCCACCGTTTTAACATATAGAAACGGTGAATTAAAATTACTTATTTTCTAGTAGGCTTATTACCATATACATCGGTGAATTAAAACTTCTTGAAGCTTGAATACAAAATTTCAATACAAGTGTGTTTTGTTTTTCTTTATTAAAGTTTCTATGCATCTAAGAAGATCTGAAACTCAGCTTCAAAAGTTCAACAAGTTATTTTACCTGAAGAGTGAGTTACAAATTATCAATATTGATACATTGTATATTTCACTACGATCACTTCTTAATTTATGGATTAGCTACCATCAACCTCAGTGGTTACAGACTGGTTATATTTCTTCGCTCCTCCCCAATCAAAATTTTTTATTAATTTCTTTTTAAAGTTCTTTTAACCAAACTATTTAGAAGTTGATGTAGTTTAATAAGTGTTCCTCAGCATTACGTACGTTATGACAGTTTATTGAAGTATAATCTTTCTAATTAAACTGTACTTGAGAGTAGACTCAAATGCACCTTCGAGATTCCATCCTCTCTGTTTTTTCTTGCACCTGTAGAGCCAAGATCTCTGCAAATGGACAATTAGAGATGGCAATCTGACCAAACTAACCACTCAACCCTGATTTGAGCTGCTAACTCAAGGATTAAAATATGTTGTACCTTTTCATATCAAACCTTACTACTTTTAAACATATGTACTCTTCGGTCTATCCCCCTTCTCTTTGGTCATTTATTTGTGATCACCAAACATTTATTGGGAGTTCCTCAGTTGTATCTATGATTTGGAGTTAGGAAAGGCAACGAACTGAGGAATATGAAATTGGGTGGTTGTCCTCCAGTGTTGCAAGTTGCAACTGCTGACTCACATGACACTTTAGTGGGGCGGCCCCATACCTTTTTTATTGCTAGCAGCCATCATCAATCATTTTCAATGACCAGGTCTTAAGATAAAAACAAGTACAAAAAATTACTTAGAGCTTTTGGTAATTAGCTTAAATCTGTTCCAAACTTCTGATATATTGCATTTACACAGTCAATTAATGAGCTAATTGATTCAAGGAAGCGGTCACATGAGGAAGGTGTTATCTTTAAGGTTGATTTCGAAAAGGCCTATAATCATGTAAATTGGAAGTTCTTGGACTATATGATGGGCAGATTTGGGTTCGGAGAGAAATGGAGGGGATGGATAAATGAGTGTATTTCTTCTTGTTCCTTCTCAGTCTTAGTTAATGGCTCGCCTTCTCGTTTGTTTAAAGCTTCGAGAGGCCTAAGACAAGGAGACCCATTATCACCTTTTCTGTTTACGATGGTTGTTGAAGCTTTGAGTGCTCTCTTATTGAAAGCCAAAGACATTGAGATAATTGGGGGTTTTAAAGTGGGGAGAGATGGAGAAGCCGTTACTCATCTACAGTTTGCAGATGATACTATTCTTTTCAGCTCTTCTAATTGGGACGAGATTGTGTCAATTAAAAGAATTTTGAGATGTTTTGAGTTGGCATCGGGTTTGAAAGTTAATCTTCATAAAAGCATTTTAGTAGGGGTGAATTGTTCTGAAGAGGTCTTAAGGCCTTTAGCTATCAAGCTTCACTGCAAGGTTGGTCATTTGCCGATCCATTATCTTGGGTTACCTATTGGGGCTAATCCAAGATAAAAAACCATATGGGAACCTGTTATACAAAAAGTTGAAAAGAAGTTAAGTAGGTGGAAAAGGTGCTACTTATCTTTAGGAGGAAGGATAACTCTCATCAAAGCTTCCTTGTCAAATATCCCAGTTTATTACATGTCGTTATTCAAAATGCCATCATCAGTGAGAAATAGATTGGATCGTGTAAGAAGAAACTTTCTTTGGGAAGGTAAAGGCGATAAAAAGAAGATTCATCTCATGAAATGGAGCGAAGTGGTCAAACCTAAATCTTGTGGAGGTTTAGGCATTGGGGATCTGGAGCTTAAAAATTGGGCTTTGCTTGCTAAGTGGTGGTGGAGGTTTGGAGTAAAAAAAGATGCTTTTTGGAAAAAGATTATTATTTCCAAGTATGGTGAGGATGAGTGGGGGTGGGTCCCTAAATGTGTCCCTAAGTATAATATGTCAAGTTTATGGAGAGTTATTTTTTGTTTCGGGGAGGTGTCCAATGTTAGGGGGGAAGTCTTCAATAAGAGTGCAGGCTTTAGAGTTGGGGAGGGAAAGAATGTTCGTTTTTGGTATGATGATTGGGTTGGGATAGGGAAGTTTTGGTCTCTTTTTCATAGATTGTTTAGAGTTGTATGTAATAAAGAGTCATATGTCAAAGATTATTATTTTTGGGTTGGTTCAAAAGTGTCATGGTTTGTGTCTTTTAGGAGAGGGTTGCGCCAGTTTGAGGTTTCGGAGTATGAGTCATTGTTAAGCATTCTTGCTAACGTCTTTATTTGCAGGGGTGAGGAAGATATTCACATTTGGAAGCCATGTCATTCGGGGAGTTTCTCTGTTGGATCTTTCTATGGTGTTTCTTCCATAGTCTTGGGAAGTCGTTCTCATCTATTTCAAGTGTGGTGTGGTTTGGCCCCACCAAGGGTTGAGGTTTTCCTTTGGTTGGCAGTTGCAGGAAAGATTTCAACAGTAGACAATCTAAGGAAAAAAAGGATAATGTCTGAAGCCATTTCAGACACTTGTGTCTTATGTGGTAAGGAAGAAGAATCTATCATTCACTTGTTCTTGCATTGTGAGTTTGCCTCTTGCATTTGGCTATCTTTTTTCCAAAAATGTGGAATTTCATGGTGTTTGCCAAGGGCTTTAAGCGATTTGATGGAGGCTTGGAGGTTCTGTCCTTTTAAAGGGGTGGGATTAATCATGGAGGTTGATTCCTTTCTCTATTCTTTGGTCCATTTGGAAGGAAAGAAACAATAGAATCTTCAATGGCAAGGCAAAGGACATGGAGGATATTGTTTTTATGATTATCCTCAAAATAGCTAAATGGGCAAGTATAAAAAAAGAGTTAGAGCACTTGACCTTGGATAATATCTTAAGCAATTGGGAAGCTTGTTTGGGAAGCAGATGTGTTAAGAAGAAACATTTAGTCACTTGGGCTCCTCCTTCTCCTAATGTTCTTAAATTTAATGTTGATGGTGCGGCAAGAGGAAAACCAGGACCTGCAGGTATAGGTGGCATCTTGAGGAACTACAAGGGAGATGTATTGTTTATGTTCTCAACGTATATAGGCATCAAAGATTCTAATGAAGCGGAAGTGTTAGCTATATTGGAAGCTCTAAGGATCTGTGTCTTAAATAATTTTCATAGCATAATGGTGGAAAGCGATTCCTCAAATACGATTTCTTGGATGTCTTGTTTGGAGAAGGGTCCATGGAAATTCCAATTTCTTTTCAATGAAATCAAGACCTGGTCATCATCTTTGAATGTTGAGTTTCATCATGTGCATTGGTCGGGGAATGACACGGCGGATGCTTTGGCTAAGTTGGGGGTAGAAATAGAGGTAACTTTGCTTGCTCCTTTGTAATTTGTTGTTTTGTGTTGGTATTTAGCTCTAATACCTTCGCATGTCTTTTCTTTCCATCTTCTTTACTGTACCTTTCTTAAGTCTTTAATATATTTTACCGTTACCGATAAAAAAAAAAAAAAAAAAGTCTTAGAAGCCAGATCTTTGTTTCTCAGGTACTACTTAAAAGATGCAGTCTTGGACGGTGGGATCCCTTTCAACAAGGCCTATGGAATGACTACATTTGAATACCATGGTATTGGTCCCAGGTTCAACAAGGTCTTCAACAGAGCCATGTCCGATCGATCACTCGAACTTGATCATGAAGAAGATCCTTGATACTTACAAGGGATTTGAAGGCGTCAAGGAGCTAGTCGACTACGGCGGAGGCACCGGAGCCACTGTCAATCTCATTGTGTCCAAGTATCCCCACATCAGGGGTATCAATTTTGATTTGCAGCATGTGATCGATGATGCACTTATTCTGGTACATTTTTTTTTTCTCTCTGATCATAAATATTAAGTGTAGATGTGGAGATTGTTCATGTTCTGCAGCTAAGTGTGGGTTTGGGTGGAGGCAGGGGCGGATCTAGGATTATCAGTAAGGAGGGGCTGCTACTACTAATTGTCACTTCAAAAAAAATTTTGGTAGGTAATAGTGGCAAGTTAATTGGAGGTAACAAAATGGGAATCATCCAAAATTTTTTTTTTTTTGGTAGTCATCAAATTAATCCTGGATAACTAATCATCCAACTATTAAGCAACTAGTAGTTATCCTGAATACTCTTCCAAAAGGGACTAATACCACTCATGTTCATGCTCAAGTATAACCAAATATTGATTGAAGCTCTAAGATGGAGTCTGAGCATCTCGACATCTAAAATATAGAGTATAGTGGCTTGCTAGCATCAACTGATTGACAAACAATAGCTCGCATTTAAGCACCAATTTTTTTTTTTTTTTTGGGAAAGTTGGGAAGTTGGGGTGGGCTGCAGCCACCCCCGGCACCCCCAAGATCCGCCCCTGGAGGTGTGGAGCATGTTGGGGGTGACATGTTTGTTAGCGTTCCCAGTGCTGAAGCCATCTTCATGAAGGTGAGCGTTTGGCCTACTTGTTTGGTGAGATTGGGACCATGCACAGTGGTTCTGACCTTTCATTTGATTGGCCTTTTATCATTTTGGGCTTTTATGTTTTGACTTCAATTAAATTGTACCAATGGGAGATGTTGGGTTATTTGGCTTTAGTCATCCATCCACTTGCAGGCCATTCATTGGATATAGATGGATAAAGAAATGGAACATTTCATCTCTAAATCAGTGTACATGTATGATGTAGATTAATTTTTGTATATTTGTCAATAAACTCTTAGATAATGTTATGGGTCGCTATATTTGACCCTTGCAAGCAAACTTGGAACGGATAATTTATTAAATCTGAGGGATGGTCCCGGCCATTGACGATCCATTAAGGGCATTTAAAAGTCTGTTGAACTCAAATCTGTATTAGGTGCCGTTTGACTAGTCTACCCATGAAGGACATTTGGGTTCATAGAGGACTGATCACATGAAGTGTACTAATTATATAGTATAAGTATATACACAGGTTGGAACCCATAAGGATTTGGAACGGGACAAGCGGTGTATTAATTATATAGTATAAGTACATATACAGGTTGGAACCTATAAGGATTTGGAACCAGACAAGTGTACTAATTATATAGTATAAGTACACATACAGGTTGTAACCGGACTCAGACCCAGACCCATTTATCAATCAATATCTAAAACAAATTCTTTTTTATAAATTAGAACCTCTAAATAATTGGAGAATCAGACATTCGTTTGCATGCCTACTTCCAAACCACTAATCCCATCTCCACCTTCTCTTTTGATATCTCCTCTGAAACTAGCTGTTGATGTTTTTCTTGTTTTGTGGAGATTTCGTGGAGTGGAAATGAGCCTAAAGTAAAAAATTTAAAGTTTTTTTTATATTCAATATTCATATGGCCATTTTGACTTTTTTATTGTTTAAAAGGCAATTTGCATTAAAAAAAGAGAGAAGAAAACTAAGGTACAAGTCCCCATAACAGAACGAGAGGGGCCCGAGGGGGGGACTAGAGGAATAGAAGTCAAGCCGACTTAGGGCCTGTTCAGATTTTGGCGACCTTTAGCACCTCTAATCAACTAATAAAGTAATGCTAACAATCGCCGCTGGACGCCCTAATTTACTAACTTTGTTTCCAAGTTTTAATATTACTCTAAAGGGTTGGCCGGTCGGTCAGGACCACGGTTCCTCCTTCTTTCAAAGTTAGAGGTTTTGGTATCGACCCTTGATTCTCCCTACTTCAGGAATCAAAAGTTGAGTCTACTAACCTAAGGGCCACATGGTGTTTACCACGGCTTCCCTATGGGCCTAGATGGAAAAAAAAAGTTTTAATGTCATTATCATATCCCTGTTGATTACTCATTAAATCTGAAACAACTTTATAGTTGAGTGGGAAGAGTTGGTGAAGAAAATGGATGGTCCTCTCTTCTTTTAACGAAGGAAATTATAACCTAACATACGCCTAGCTCTTTCTTTCTTCTTGTTACTGTTCAAAGAACCAATAAAAGGGTCTTAACTTCTCAGTTGTTTCGTTGCTTTCGGGTAACTTTATGTAGGTTTCCAAATAAATGTAAGATTGAAACAGCAGATCAACTGTTCGATCATAGGTGAAGCAGCTGCCAAACCAAGGAAGAAAAAGACTTGCAACATAATTAATGCAAAAGGCTTTTTTTTTAAGGCAAATCTTTCAATTAAGGCTTGTAGCAAATGAAAGCGGTTTGAGAGACATGAGACACTAGCTCAAGTGGTTAAGGGTATCTCATCTCACACAGCTGTTCAGGGATCGTGCTAGGTCTTTCACAAGAGTATTGTGCCACTCATCCATCAAGTGAAAAAAAAAATGCAAGTGGTTTCTTTTAATTTATTTTTTAAATAGTTGAAGTAAGGATTCCCGATCAATGTAGCCACACAAACCTGGACCGATGAAAAAGGTCTGGGTTTGAATTTTTGTAGTTATACACACACAGCCCTAAGGTTTTTTGGATTGGTTAATATGCTCCTATGATTTCAATATTTAGCATACATTATTGCTTTTCATTTTAATGCCTTATGTGTCTTCAAAATCAATAGCATTACAACCCTATAAGCTCTTTGAGTGAAATGACACTTTTCTCCATCTCTTTATCATTTTTGACTTATTTATCTCCAAAGCTTGTAATATTGACGGTCACTACAGTTATATATTTAATGAGAGAGAGAGTAACCCTACATAAATTCATTTTTTTCAATATGGAGCCTATTTCTTTAATATCAAGAGTAACCCTACATAAATTCATTTTTATCAATATGGAGCCTATTTCTTTAATACCAATTGATCATAATGACAATCAACGCCTATATTAATTATAATTGACCTAATCTTTGAATAACCCACCTTTGGATTGATGAAAGTTTTACAGTACATGATTAGGCTTTATGTCCATGAGAGAATTATTGAGAGAGAGACTGTTGGGACTTATAATAAAATAATTATATTTTTTGTGAATAATGACATACTCATTTTTGTACTGAATAGATATAAGGGCACATCTGTTATTTTCAGAAAAATCCAATACAAACCTCATGGTGGTTCACCCAATGTCGCCTTCTTAATATTATAGGTCACATAATCCACATTACAGATCATGGAATCCCAAGTCAACATGGATCTTTTTCTATTCCTTTAATTGAGTGATTTGATACTGTAAATACTCATTGCATATTCTCCATCCCTAAAATTCGAGGATTTTTGCCTTGTAATCTCTTTATATCACATACAGAGAGAATAAAAAAAAAAAAAAAAAAGATTTACATCTTTCTCACGCCTGGGCTTCTGATTTTAGGCACATGGAAGTTATTAACATAGAAAAGATGAGATGTATCACTAAACAGTACTCAAACCACATGAATCTATTTATAAATTCTATAAACTTTATAGAGGGTGTATTCGAAAAGCTCTTTTATGTAATTCCTGTTCATATAATCGTGGCCATCGGATTTCTCAGGTTGAAATCACAAGTCCAACACTTTAATTTTACAATCGATTCAATTCTTATTGGAGGGTATTCATCCCAGAACCAAAAACATATATAGGGGTAATTTTGTTTTGAATAATTCTACTTTACAAGTCTGACCCTACTAATGAATTGTATAGATCTGGCCATGAGATTTCTCTGATTTCCAGATAGAGATTCCAAATATTCCAACGACCCCCAACAACTTCTATCCAGTGGGGAGCATATGGATGCATGACAGGTCCTTTGTATTTGCACCTCCTGCCTGAGGCGGCCCCCTACAAACAATACTTTTGGGAGTGGCATGTGCCACATGCTTCTTAGCATATATTCTTCAAAATAATTCTTTCAAAAGCCAAAGGTTAACCAACCTCAGTGGTGTAAGCTATGATAATAAGAATAAAGTACTAAGAAGGAAAAACCTTGTGATAAGTTACAAGAACTCACCCTGTACGTTTTCATTGGGAGATGCTTTTATGAGCACTTGCAAGTGGGGTTCACCTAAGCCAATCTTTAGTTATTGCAACTCCTTTGATAGTCTTTTTTATCCCATGAGATGACATTAAGTCTAATTTTATGCTCATTGAATCTTCCCTAATAGTTGGTTTGACTCTAAAAAAAGAAAAATATGCATGATTAATTAAGATGCCATCAAATTTTAAGTCGGTTAAATCAAGGATTTGAATAATTTGGTGAGGCCAATCTACCAAATCCCCCTTTTCATTTAGGTAACCTTTCAATTTGCCTTCCTCCCAATTAATATACTTGTGTCTAAGACTGTATATAAACTATACACAATTTGCTCGTTGGTGAACATTTCCTGTTTTCGTTTGCATGGTCCACCGGCCAAGGTGCTTGTCGTGTGCATGGGAAAGGTCATTGGGTTAGGTGTGAAAAAAAAAAATCATTTAAACTCAATGACACAATCTTACCCACTCTTGCAAAACCTGATTCCTCGACTTATAATACCGATCAGAGTTTCATTATACATTAGCAGATTGTATGGTGATTTCAATTGAGGGTTGATAACTACTGAACTAGTCAAATAGATTTTATTGCATTGTCACAAATATTATTCACTGGAAAATATCGCCCCATAAAAATCTTGGGATATTTTCATACTTGGTGTTTCTCTCAAAATATTACTGGAAAATGTTGTAGAAACAAATTATTTTTAAATAATAAATTATTAAAAATACAAAATAACATCTAATACTTTGAAAAAAAGAAAGATGCAGAGTTTTTTTTTTTCTTGAATTTCCCATTCTATTCAAGTATTCTTGGGACTTTCTTGCAATGTTTTATTTTCTAACAAGTTTTGGAAAAAACATCTTGATACTTTCAGGAAAATGTCAATTTAAATATATATATATATATATATATATATGGGGTCAGTTCTCCTAAGCTGAAGCTTAAGATAAGGTAAGCTGAAGTAAGCTAAATTACGTAGTGGGGCCCACTTGGGGACCCATATGGGGATGGGGGTGAGGGGGATTTCAAGGACTCCCTGGGACCCTCCCTCCTACAAAAAATCAGCCCAAATTGTGGTTTCTATCATCTCCATCTGGGCACCAAAAGTTTAATGGTCAACGGTCTATTCGGATTGTTACATAGTCGATCCAACGGTGTAGTAAATTCAGATTTGACCAAAAGTTGGTGGGCTTGTGCAATTTAAGGAGGTCGTGTGTTTGGTCCATTTGGATGGATCAAGAATGGGCCCTAGAAGCGTTAGCTTACGGAATCATATCATAAGCTTAAGCTTTGACTGATATTTTCCAATAACTTTGAACTTTTGTGACGGTGGCTCAATTGTCACAAGATGTTAGGTGAGTGACTTTGGATTAATTAAATATAAACCCTATTCATTAAGAAGTAGAATAAAAAAAGCAGCCCCTCCTTTTAAAGTTTTTGGGCAGGTGTAGAGCAGGAACACCAGTTCCTTAATTATCTTGGGTTGGCGATTATTTTATATGGGCTGCTGAAACTTTCCCAAATTAAGGAGTTCTTTGGTATGATGGAGTGTGGCATAACTCATTAGCGGCTCTGATCACCTCCTTAACATTAATTCAAACAAATTAGAAACTGACCCCACCAAACACACACACAACGATCCAAACAAGTAAATCATTTTCATTCCCCTCACTTTCCATTGCACCCACTAACAATTTTCCATGGTGGGCCACTCCGAGCCCGCGCGGTAGGTGAGCTAAGACTTCAATATATTCATCATCTCCTCGCCAATTGCAAACATCCCCAATACTCCACTTCTCTCCATCTCAGTCTAATCTTTCTCTCTTCTCATCATTCTCATTTCTCGAGACAAACATGGCTACTTCCATGTTTAGCCAACCTGCCACTAATGAAGATGAGGAGTGCATGTTCGCCATGCAACTGGCGAGCGCTTCGGTCGTCCCCATGGCCTTGAAAGCGGCTATAGAGCTGGATGTGCTGGAGATCATTGCCAAGGCAGGCCCAGGAGCCCAGCTCTCACCATCTCATATTGTCTCTCAGCTCCCCACACAAAACCCAGATGCGCCCACCATGCTCGATCGTATCCTTCGCCTATTGGCCAGCTATTCCGTCCTCACCTGCTCCCTCTCCAATGACAAGGATGGCCGCGTCGAGAGGCTCTATGGTTTGGCACCCGTTTGTAAATTCCTTGTCAAGAATCAGGATAATGTCTCCATAGCACCTTTGGTGCTCATGAACCAAGATAAAGTCCTCATGGAGAGCTGGTATCTATCAATCTATCTTAATCTCAGTTCCTTTCTTTTTATTTATGAAACTATTAATTCAGAGATGCTCAGTCTAAATACAACCAATTTATTAGTTAGAACAATAATGTCAAGTATCAACTCAAGCCCAATCCAAATAAGAAGGGTAAACCAAAACCTTGAATTGCTAGGTTGAGTTCAGGTTGGCCGAGGTTTGCCCAAATCTAGAGATAGATTGCACCTTGTTCTATCAAACCTCATTACTTTCATCCATCTACTCTTTAGTCTACCTCTCATCTCTTTCATCATTTTGCCTCTTTTGAGAATTATTTGTGACCAACCATATCTATGATTTGGAGCACCTAATTAATGCTTCTGTAGATGACCGTAAAGAGACGGCTAAAGAAGGACAACGGATTAGGAAAGGCAGGGACCTAAGGAATATTGAAATCCACCAACCGCAAAGACTTTTGGTGGTATCAACTATTCATGGTGGATATCATATGGACGACAATAATAGACCCACAATATTTATAGAATTGGGTGGTTGTCCTCCACTGTTGCAACTGCTGACTTACATGACCCTAAAGTTTACTCCCAAACATTATTAGTTTTAGTGGGGCGGCCCCATACTTGCTAGCAGCCATCATCAATCACTTTCAATGACCAGATCTAAGATAAAATAAGTGCAAATGGTTAGTAATTAGCTTCAATCTGTTCCAAACTTTTGATATGTTGCATTTATTTACACAATCAACCCGTCTAAGAAGCCAGATTTTCTTTCTCAGGTACTACTTTAAAGAAGCAGTCCTGGACGGTGGGATCCCTTTCAACAAGGCCTATGGAATGACTGCATTTGAATACCATGGAACAGATCCCAGGTTCAACAAGGTCTTCAACAAAGCCATGTCCGATCACTCGACCTTGGTCATGAAGAAGATCCTTGATACTTACAAGGGATTTGAAGGCGTCAAGGAGCTGGTCGACGTCGGTGGAGGCACCGGAGCCACTCTAAATCTCATTGTGTCCAAGTACCCCCACATCAAGGGTATCAATTTTGATTTGCAGCATGTGATAGATGATGCACCCTCTTATTCTGGTAAATGCTTTTTCTTTGATCATATATTAACAGCAGATGTGGATATTGTTCATGTTCTGTAGCTAATTGTGGGAGTTTGGGTTCAGGTGTGGAGCATGCTGGGGGTGACATGTTTGTTAGCGTTCCCAGTGCTGAAGCCATCTTCATGAAGGTGAGAGTTTGGCCTACTTGTTTGGTGTTTGATTGGGACCATATACAGTTATTCTGACCGTTCATTTCATTGGCGTTTTATCATTTTGGGCTTTTTTGCTTTGACTCCGAATTGCAACAATGGGGTGTTTCAAATTTTGGGTTAATTATTTGGCTTTAGTCATCCATTTGCAGGCTATTCATTGGATTGATGGATAGAAAAAATGGGACATTTGATCTAATCAACGGTCTTAATCACTGCACATGTATGATGGAGATTGGTTTTTTGTATATTTGTCTACAAACTCTAAACTAATGTCGAGGGTTGCCGTACTTACAAGCAAACTTGGAAGGGATAATTTATTAAATCTGGGGGCTTGGTCCTGGCATTGCGATCCATAGGCATAGGGGCTTTTTTTTTTTTTTTTTTTTTTGTTTTTTTTTTGCTATTGGAGGCTCCAATCCTTTGCAATGAACTAATTTTTCCGACCCATAGAAAAGTGGGCTAAACTCTCCTGTAACCTAGTGTAAGAATGAGGCACTTGAAAGTGTCTTTTAACTCAAATCATTATTAGGTGCCTGTTGACTAGTCTATTTATTAGTCAAGAGGAATCAGCGGCTGTGGCCCTTTCAGACATTTCCTTTTAGGAAACATCTTTTTAGTTGAAGTGTGTCACTAATTCCTGGGGTTCTCCAATCCCCAGGACAGAGGACAGGATTGAGAGAATCTCTGAGTTCATCACTATAAACACACCAGTAAGGCCACCATTTAGATTAAAAAAAAGGCTCAAATTACTTTCTGGGTCTGTGGTTTTACAAGAAATCTCATATTGGTCCTCAGTAGGGTCCACTTACTAGAATATAAAGGCTCAAAATAAATGTGGGCCACCTGACTGGGAAATCTAAACTGAAAAAAACAAAAGGAAATGGGTGGAGATCAGACAACACAGGCTGGATTCAGACCAGAACATGACATCTTTTTGTGTGATGACCCTGACCTGTCCTATTCAACTCGGTTCAGTAAGTCGTCGAGTCAAGCAAAAAAGAACAAATCCGGCAGAGTCTGATTTGAGTACTACTATGACTCAGTGGCCTTCTGTGTCCATCCAAGTTTCCAAACTCTACACTGTTGGCCAGACCCCACCATATAGACATGGGCCTAATCCTGATAAGAAGCAAAAACCATTGGTCCAACACATACCCTGTAATCTGTTTCAGAGACTGCCTAATAAATAAAGTTTATGGGTTGATTGAATGGGCTGGATAAAAGCCCAATAGACAATGATTGATCTGGGGAAAAAGCATCCTAAATTAATAGCATATAAACATGAGTTGATTGATAAGGTTTGTTTGGAACTTGCAGTGGATACTTCACGACTGGAGCGATGAACACTGCATGAAACTTCTGAAAAATTGTCACAAAGCCCTACCAGACAACGGGAAGGTGATCATTGTGGAGTCTGTAGTACCAGCGACACCAGAAACCAACGTCGCTGCGAATGGTGTCTTCCATCAAGACCTCATCATGTTGGCCCACAACCCTGGAGGCAAGGAGAGGACACACAAGGAGTTGGAGAACTTGGCCAAGGGGGCCGGATTTTCAGGATTTAGACCTCTCTGTTGTGTTTACAATGCTTGGGTCATGGAGTTCTACAAATAGATGTAAAAAAATTGCAAGCGTATTTGAGCGGCTTTCTGGTTTGTCTAGTTTTGGCATTTTAATAAGAACAATGTTATGTTTAATAAGAAAGTTGTGGAGAGCTTACATGTGATTTTTCTTGAGTTGATTTTTTCTACCACAGTGTTACACCCCGATCCTAATTAATCTTGATTAGTGCTAATTAATTGAGTTTTAGCTAAATTAATCTTGATTAGTTGCTAATTATGATGATTAGTGTTAATTTATATGTTTGAGTTGAGTTGGTTGGGTCTTGAACCATAAATAGATGAGTTGAGATCGATTTGACTCGACCTCATTTGACCAAACCATGAATAAGTGGACCCCTATTTGACTCAAAATAAAAATATTAAATGTTAGTGGACTTATTTGCAAAAGACTATCCTTATCCCCTTTATATATACAAACCCATCTCTTCCTTTCATTTCTTTCACTCTTCTCATCTCTACTACTCTCCTTCTCCCTTTTCTTTCATTTCCCTTCTCCTCCAAATCATCAAAGGTTTGTTGCATGTGGCTTAAGAGCTAAGAGATAGGCTCATCTTCATCTTCTCCAACCTCTTATTCTACTTGTGGACAAGGAGACCTCTCCACTTTTTCCTATTTCTTTCAAATTCGGATTCCTCACCCGAGGTGAGAACAAAACTCCATTTGAGTTGTATTTTTGAGTTAAAATAGGTTGTAAAGAAGTCATGAGACTTGTAGTTATCATCCATTGCATTCTTATCACTCTTTCCATGGACTTCTCTTGATTAGGGTTTGTGATTTTGGGGGTTTTTGACCATTGAGCAAGGGATTAGTGTGAGGCTTGGAAAAGCTTGATTTTAAGGCAAGTATAAGCTTTAATTAAGAATACATAGTGTTTAATTCCTTGATTGAATTGTTATATTCTATTATTTACCCCTTTTACGGTGATTAGCCTCCTTGATTATACTTTAAGAAGAATTATAGTATGGGTTGATTTCTTAAGTGTTAGTAGTGTATTAAACAAATACAAAATTTCATGTGTACCAATTGTTTTTACACATGAGTGGTGGATGTGTATATTAATGTGTGTGTATGTGGAGTAGATAGAGTGCAGGAGGAATGTGCATTTACAAATGGGGAACATGTATGCATGTGAAGTGTTTGTTATGGGAGTGATTGGATGGAGATCATGTGTTTGAAATGGGTGTAATTGGATGGAAACCATGTACCACACTTGTAGCAAATTTTTTTTTTTTTTATAGAATGGAAACAGGTGGAGACTTCTTCAAAACAAACTAATGGGGGCATGTTGGGCTGACACAGAACGTGTCCTCACTATAGCGAGGATGGAGGATGGACCTCGCTATAGCGAGACCACCTTCTGGGTGGGCTCGCTATAGCGGGCCACAAGCTCGCTATAGCGAAGTGGTTCTTGGGCCCAAAATTTTTATAAAATGCTTACTTTCTTTTCTTATTTTTTTCCACCAAAAATTGATGAATACTTTTATATTATATACTCACTAAACCAATTAGGATCTTGAACTCCGAAGTACTGTGGGACCCTACTAAATGGCACCTTTGACAAGATAAACGGACTTGAACCCATTTGTTTGGCTTTTCGACCCAATTGACCCATATTAGAGAGGTGTGATTGCACTCTTACTATATGATGACCCTCTCCATAATTCTCCCTAATGAAAAATAATGTGCAACCCTAAACTAATAGGTCATTAAAAATTTTAAATGACTTATATGACTCTAAAATAGAACCCTTAACCTTAATGATTTAGCCCAATGGAAATCACTAATCTATTACTATGCCATGAAGATTAATTTAGAGTCTCAACGCATTTTCATAATAAGTGACATCAAGTGAATAATAATGTGTTGATTCTCCTAATTAATCTTGTATTGGATAGTAATAAGCTATGTGAATAATAAATCAGTTAGTAAAGGTCTTAATGTCCTTAAATGTCATATTATTTACGTATCAATTTTATTTGATAAAAATAAAAACATTGTTTATAATATGCGGTTTCATCATCTTCCTTTCATATTTGATATTCAACCGGGAGTACGTGTGTTTCTCTTCAGGGATTACCCTAGGCCAGGGTGATTCAGGCCCGGGATGTAACAAACAGTGATAAAAGCTTATACAAAAGCAGCTCATGTATATTGTGACTTTTATCTATCCATGAAGGATCATTGAGATCATAGACTAATCACATAAAATGAAAAAAAAATAAAAAATTTTGAGGAAAAATCATTCATGGGTTGACACTGTAGCTTCTGCAATGGGCCAGATTGGGGCCTGGTCGAGCCAAGTCAAGTCCACAGTAGGCCCTTTGTTAAAATGGCTCGAAGTTGATAATTACCTCTCAACTTCACAAAGTCCACTGACCAGGCTAGGCTTGACTAGGAAAATGGTAAAGCTCTATTAGCTAGCTAATTAATCTTCATAATCCTTGAGTTACCGTGCTGAGTCCGTACCCTTTGGTTCCTTGATTTAAAGCCAGGACTTTCTTATAGAGAGGGCAAGAGACGATCAACTGATGTAGTAATTGCGTTGCCCAACTTCTGTTTTTTTGTTAAAAAGAATAAAAAAATACGTTCTTTTATATAAATAAGATGCTAATTGAATTTAATTAAGATGAGAAAAATTTTCCCATTAGTTGATTAAGATTTATTTACCTTTTCTTTTTTTTTTTTCTTGAGTGGCATATTTATGATTATGAAAATGACAAATCCTATTGATATAATGATAATGATAATGATGATGATAAAGCAAATGGAAATGCTAGGGGTCTAAACCGCTAATTTTATTATTGTAGAATCTTTTACTCCAATTAGCTAGAATTATATCCACCATAAGATAATTATATATAAAACACCATAATCAAATTTAAAAAAAAAATCAAATAATGTTTTTTTATGATTAATCTATTTGATGGTAGGGTGAGTATAAGTGGAGCGGTATTTAAACCAATCATTCGTGCCCAACATTGCTTGGATTTTAGTCCATTTTGACAACATTCGGTTTAATTATGCTCCTAGGAAACTCAATGAAGATACAGATGAGTCCAATTTTAGATGAAAATGGTCGCCGTTACAAAAAAGTTGAATTATTCTGTCATGCCAGAGCGTACCAATAAAAGTTAAAGATGCTTGAATGTGGCATTCCCATCACCATCCTGTTTGTGATAATTGGTAGTTAGGCCCATTTAATTTCCGTGTTAGGGATTTTGTTTTGGCAAAATTTTGTGTCTATGGTTTAGGTGTACGTACTGCATTGAACCCAAAATATCTAGAGCGTGTTTCCTCTTTTGCGGGGTAGTTGAAGTCATCGTAGGGAGGTCAGAAAATCAGCGGTACAAAATGGCCTTAAAAAAACGCGCCTGAATTGAAAATTGGAACTTGAGAATCCTCCCTGCATTCAAACGCGAAGGGGACGCCTTGTCCCGCCGATTTATGCAGAAACCGCTGCTGTACAAACAGATCATTAGGTCCTATTTTTTTTAGTGAAATTTCTGTCAAAAATTTATCATGTTTAAAAATTTTTGGACATGATGTGACAAGCTGTCCCATGTTTAGGAATTCATGAACATGATGTGACAAGCTGTCCCCTGAAATTTCTGAATTTCATATTTCTTTACTGACATTTCTGAATTCCAGCCACCTATTGACCTTTGAGAATCCAAGAATTCCACTCCCTATGCATTTTTGTGAAATTCCTGGATGATCAAGTCCAAAGGGGCATCCAGGAATTTCACTTTGTCTGAGAACTCATGAATTCTCCAGACAGGAATTCTCGAAATTCCAGCAAAGAAACAGGCCCTAATTAGGCCCCATTTCTTTACTATAATTCCTGTCAGGAATTCTGTGTTTCATTACTAAAATTCGTAGGCATCTGAAATTCGAAAAAACTCAGCATTTGAAAAACCACTTTAACAATGAGGGTTTGAAAATCTCACTTGGCACATAAATTTCTGGAGATGGACGACGGTATTCGGGGAGCTCAGACAGGAATTCAGGCCATGAATGAAACAACGAATTTAGAATTCTAGAATTTGGCAGCATTTCAAATACCAGCATTTAAAATTTCCAAACAACCACCAGACATCATGAATTCTATAATTCTAATAAAGAAACGGGCTCTTAAGTCTACAACTTAGTCATTTTCTGACCAGGGAGCTTATGCCATCAACTCTATTTCACTCTTTCCATTTTTTATTTTGGCAGTGGACTGTTGCTGTATTTCTTCTTCAGAATTTTGTGTTTCTAACTAATTGTCATTACGAAACAAGAAAAGGTAATTTTCATTGCCAATCCACCTGTATCTCAAGAGCTGAGGCACCTCCCTTCCACATAAATAATGAAATCATTCTTGAATGCAGCGTTGATGATGAGAGACTCGGGCATTTTGGTGTGGGTGTGTGAGTGTTTATAAGAGCCATCCAAAAAAAAAAGAATTGTCAATCTAAACTATGAAGAAAAAGAAAAAAAAAATAGTAAAACTTGAGCAGTTGGGATTTGGTAGGCATGTCAAACGGGCCGTGCCGGCCCAAACTGAGCCCGCCCCAGCTAGCGGGCCGGCACGGCACGGCCCGCCAGGGAAAACCCCAGGCACGGCCCACAGTGGGGCGGGCTGGAGCGGGCCGGCCCGCGGGCCAGGCGTGCTGTTTTTTTTTTTTTTTTCTAATAGAGTTATAGGCGGGCCAGTTTAATGTTTGCGCCAGGTTGGCCCGACCTGCGTAATTTGTATAGATTTTTAAAAATAAATGTGTTTGGGTGTCGATCTCACAACCACTAGGATGTGAAAGACAAACACAACCACTAGACTACCTAACTTTTGTATACTAATATTTATTCAAACAATATTAAAACTAGTTAGATGAGGATGTGAACCTGTCCACGAATATTAAACTATTAGTTACATTAGGATGAGAACTTAACCACTTTAGATGATGAGAAGCTAACACCTTTTTTATCCAACTTTTTACTCTTTCATTCAAACAACCTGAAATATAAAAAAAAACATATCATGTCCTTTTTTCTACTCATTTTTCAGCCAAATTGAAATGCCATGGTTAATGATATTTCAATTGAGATGGCAAACTCAATTTCTATTTTTTGGCTTAATTATCATACTTTAAACAAGAACTTAGCGCGGTTAAATATTTCTACCTTTATCAACAATCATTTCAAGTCTTCCAAATGACCCACCATGAAACCATAACCTTGGACTTCATTTTATTTAGATTTGCATCAATTTCTTTATTTTTTAGTTATGGGTTTTTAGCCTTAGTCAATAATTCTCATTATCTTTATCATGGTTACATATTTTTTACTTCTTTTTCCTAGTGTTCATATTAATGTAAATATATGGCTTCATGTGATGTGATCGATAGTGGAGTTATAGGTACATGTGACAAGATTATATTGAACATAAATGACTGAATTATGAACATATTCCTGTGTTTAATCCTGAGCTTTCCAACCTATAAAGAATCTCAACTTCTCAAATGCTCAAGGGTTTTTTAACATAGATGAATGCAGGTAGGGAATTTCATTTGAAATTCTCAAATATCTCTGAAGAAAACAAATTATTGAAGGCAAGGGGGCAAATTTAGTGAAGGTAAGTGTGTCACACCAAAACATTCCCCTTATTACTTCTCCCAAAAAACACATTGCCCCTCATTATTAGTGTAACTAATTTACACTAAAGTCCTACCTTATCAAGTTATGTAAGTGTTTTTTTTATTAGAAAATGCCTAGGGTTGTTAGTTGGCTGGGAATTAGATTTTTATAAATTAAAAAAAATATAAAAAAATAATTTCTTTGGCGGGCCAGGCGGGCCTGGCGGGCCGATCCTGGCGGGCCTGGCGGGCCACAGGGGTTGGCCCACTAGGCTGGCGGGCCGTGCCTAACGGGCCAGCGGGCCTGCGCAGCTCGGCCAGCACGGCCCGCGTCATGGGCCGTGCCGTTGAGCGGGCCGTGCCGTGCCACGGCCCGTTGACTAGCGGGCCGGCCGGCACGGCCCACTTGACATCTCTAGGATTTGGGTTGCTCAAATATGCAAAAAATTCAAAATTTCAAATATCAGATGTGTGGTCTCGTGGAGGAATCTCTACTACATGGGGCTTGGATAATAACAACGAGCCTCACGTTCCCTTTACAAGGACAGGCCTGACGCGGCTGCCCTGATTCCGTGTCAATATGTCATCTTACTGTCTATGCCCCCACACATCATTATTACCAACCGCCCTTCTCCGTGTAGTAACAATCCAATATAAAATCACTTTCAATGACTATTTATTGTGCATTCAAGCGTGACAGCCTTTTACTGGGAAAAAAAAAATACTTGTTGGGTGAAATAAAGTGAAATGAATATTGAAAATAGAATAAAATATTAGAGATCTAATTATAATATAATGAGATTTTATTTTTAGTAGTTTGATAGGAAATTTTTTCTACTTTTTTGATAAAAAAAATACATAAATTTTTTACTTTTAGTTGCATGAGAATATTAGTTTTTGACTTCTGCTTGAAAATTAAGGAGGGAATTTTAAAACTTTGTACTTATGATATGACATTTAGTCTTTTTTTTTGTCTGGTGAAAGGGGACTTTACTTGCACTCCACCTTATTAGTGAAGTGGCCAAACTAGAGTTTCATTTTTTTTGGGATCTATTTGAGAACTTTATATATAGAATGAAGTAAAAATAAAATCTCAAATAATGAAAGAATAAAATATAAGTGGGTCATGATAATAAAATACATCATCCGCATGCTTCATTACAAGCACAATTACAAAAATTCATTAGATTCTATACCGGCTTTAGTTATTGTAAAGAGAATTGGTGGGCAAGATTAATAGTGACTTTTTAACCAAGGGCTGGCATTTAAAGTAGTGCTTAATGGTTGTTGGATATATGATTTCTTGTGAGAAAATGTAGTGGTAGGTATATTTAGAATGAAAATGCATGGGTTAAGCTTTGAATCACTAGCATTTAAAGTAGTTACAAAATGACCAAATGCACAAAAACCCACATCGAGAATTTACTAGCTCCATCTTCTATTACCAACCATATTTTCTAACAAAACTCATGCCCATCCATCCTTGTCTCAAAAACCCTACTACAAATCAACGAATACAACTAATTAAGACATTACATAGATCGGAAAGTCTCTCGCACCCCATGTAATATTAGTTGAAAATGGTCACTTGCAATCCAAGAAAAAAAACCGCATTCTACACAAAATCCAAAAATCCCACAACACCCAAAATAAGAAAAAGATCGAAAACTCCACCAATAACAAAACCACGCTAGACTCAAGCTTTTTCTCAAGAATCAAGATACAAATCAATCAGAACTTAGAATGAAAGAAATAAACATTACAGAAGAGAATGAGGAGAAATTAAGAAATTGCTTGCCTCTTTTTTCGCTCATGGATGTTATTCAAAAAAAAGAAAAAAAAGAAAAAAAAGAAAAAAAAGATTTCGATAATGGTTTTGCAGTATTTAAATGATAATAAAAAAAATGAAAGTGATATCGGAGGCCACCTCTGTGGTATATTGATGGCCTTTTTCGGACAGTGGTCATCTAAGGTAATTTTCATGGTTTGGGCCGACAGGTCTCGCAGGTTTCACCTATTTCCAACACAAACATTTAATAGCCTGCACCTATATATGTTCCAATCAGTAGGGCTATAAAGAACCCCTTCTATTCCCCAGCTCACATCAATCTGCAATGGCTTTCGCACTCAACCCCAACAAAATCTCCATGGAAGACGATGAAGATTTTATGTTCGCCTTGCAGCTGGTAAGCTCATCCGTCCTCCCAATGACCTTGAAAACAGCCATAGAGCTAGACCTGCTAGAGATCTTAGCCAAAGGAGATCCAGGAGCCCACTTCTCACCGGCCCAGATTGCTTCTTACCTCCCAACACAAAATCCAGATGCACCTACCATGATCGATCGTATCCTCAGGCTACTGGCCAGCTACTCAATCCTCACCTCTTCTCTCCACACGCACGAAGATGGACGCGTTGAGACGCACTACGGTTTGGCTCCAGTTTGTAAATTCCTCACCCGGAATGAAGACGGCGTGTCCCTCGCACCTTTGTTGGTTATGCTTCAAGACAAGGTCTTCATGGAAAGCTGGTACGATTTTAATCTTTTAGAGAATGTTGGTTATAAACCCATGATTTAATCAAATGACAAATGGCATGCCTGCTTTTGTGGGCATTGTAGCACAGAAAATATTACACAACAACACCAGAAAACAAGAACACAAAAAGGAGGCCACAGTAAAAGCATCAGCATTCGTAACAGTTTTCGGCCAGAGCAGGGCCTTGGGATGAAGTCCAAAGAAGCCAACAGTAAAATCATCTCTTGGGGTGATAAGGAGGTTCCGACTAGAATCCTCATCAGAGCTGTTGCCTGTTGCGGACGACTCAAATTATCAGTCAAATCCCAAACAGCTGCTATATATATATGGTAGAAGAGACTTCAATGTTGAGATAAAAAGCTCGACCTCTGCTTTGAGTTTTTGTTCCATGAAGAACACTTACCCAAAGGGCGAGTGACCAGCCCGAAGATGCGAAAACTCCTCTCTGAGTGACCAAGCCGAAGATGCGTAAACTCCTCTCTCCAACTCATGAAGATGCCTTTCCTAGTGACCCTAGATGAAAATGCCTTTAACCAAGTTTTAAAGGCATCCTTCTCTTCACGACGTGTTCGGTACTTTACCAGTGGAAGTGAAGTGAAGTGAATCATGCAAGAATTGACAAGAGATTATATTAAAACAAAAAGTCTGCATGCACCGAAAAAAAGAGTCCGAAAAAGGCCCTGAAACCTACTCTACCTAGGATCTCCTTTTGAAATGAGATCCTAGGATAGGGGAGAGCTTCAGGGCCTTTTTCAGGCTTGTTTTTCAGATGCATGTAGACCGGTTGATATTAAAAGTACACCATTTCAATATTTTTTCTCAATTTTTCAAAAAAAAATCAATAAAGTAATTCCCTTTCTCCACTAAAAGACAAAAAAAATTTCACTTTTCTATATAAAATTGTCAAAAAAATTCCATACCAAACAACTAAAAATAAAACACCATCATAACACCTAGTATTTTATTCTCTTTTGATTTAATGCTTCATCTTACTATACTTCAATTCACCACACATTCAAACATGCCTCTTAGTTCCTTTCAATGGTGAACTTTTTTTTTTTGACCCTCGTATAAGCAGTTTTTACTTTCTAGTCAATTTTTATGACATCCTCAAATACACACATTGACGATTGGTCAAAAGGGAATAGGCACGTGAGGTTACAAAAGGGAAAAGGCACTTTTCTTTTTCTTTTTCCTTTTTTTTTTTGCTTAGTTGGGTACTTACTGATCCACTTTTCTCTCTTTCTTGCATCCGGGAAAAGGCACGTGAGGGATAGAAAGTCATTGGATTCATGTTACGGTCACGGATAGAAAGTATTGAATTGGGGCTGTTTAATACTTGGTAGGGCTTGGATTAAATGATAGAAAGTCTGGCCCCGGTCAAATGAAATAGTATTTGTACTTTGTAGCATGAGTAACTAAATTTGCCCAAACAAGTGATAGAAAGCCCGGCCCATTTGACTAAATGTGCAGGCTGATTTGTCGCATGTTTGAAGTGGGCCGGCTCGAGCCCAGCACAACGAATCTTCTACTTCAATTATTTATTTCTCTATTTTCAATGATCCTTAGGTATTACTTGAAAGACGCTGTCATTGAAGGAGGATGTCCATTCAAAAAAGCTCATGGAATGAACGAGTTTGAGTACCCTGCCATAGACCCTAGATTCAACGAGGTTTTTAACAGAGGTATGTCGAATCCCACCACCATCATCATGGGGAAGATTCTAGAGACCTACAAAGGCTTCCAGGGACTTAAGGAGGTGGTTGACGTGGGTGGTGGAGTAGGATCCACACTTCAAATGATCGTTTCTAAGTACCCAAATCTTAAGGGTCTTAATTTCGATTTGCCACATGTGGTCGCTGAGGCACCTGCTTATCCAGGTACCACTAAGATCTGCTCCTCTTTCTAATCTAATTGTACATAACTATTCTTCTAATCTTTCATGATTTTGTTGCTAGGTGTGGAGCATGTTGGGGGAGATATGTTTGTGAGTGTTCCTAGTGCAGAAGCCATTTTCATGAAGGTTAGTGTGAGCCTGTCACTTTTCCTATTTTGTCATTATATCAATTCTAACATGAGCATGAAGATAAGGAGAAGTGGAGAACTGTATATCCTAGTTGGCTAAGCCATCATAATGCAATTATTGGGTTGGCCTGCAGGGTCCAACGGTTCCAACTGTCATGAATCCTACCCCGTCAGTCCAACTAACCTTTGTGAATTGGTAGTGGACCTATTTTGACCCATGACTGGGATACAGGCAAGTGGGACATTAAGGCTAGGCTACTCTTTGAGAAAAACCCTTGGAATAATTATCAATGCTGATGAGGCATAGTTTAAAGTTTTTACTGGTAAGGAAATGCCTATACCCTCGTGGTCATCAAATGGTTTGCCTCCAAAGCCAGAAGGGTCCAGTCAAATGCCAAATTAAATGGCTAATATGTCTAATTCTTTGATTTCCAAATGTCCCATGTGTGTGGCTTTCATTTGAAAGCCACATAGATAACTTTTCTATGGCTAAATTTCAGTAGTCAATATTTCTATTAGCTAGATTTGAGCTCCAGCTTGGAGCTGAGAGTAATAGACCACCAAGCCTTATGAAAACGGGTTGAATAAAGTAGTTTAGTAGAGTAAAGTAGGATTATGAAAAATGATGAAAATAAAGACTCATCCATCACCTTATTTTAATTTTTAAACATGGTTAAAGCTAGCTTCCACCCAAAAAAAAAAAAAAAAGCCAAACACCTCCAAAAATCTGAAAATGTGGCATATATTTTCTTAGAAGTGTAGATTTCAAGCTACCATGTGGGGATATTGGCTGCCATGAAAAAAAAAATATAATATATAAAAACTCGATGAGTGGATACGATCCCCTGCCTATTGCATCCTCGTTTTAAAATAGATCAAGCGGTAAAGTTTGTAGGCACATTGCCCTGTGAAAACACAGCATTCCATTGAGGATTTTATTACTTTATTTCTTGCCCTTTTTAGAATAGGGCACGTGATAAAG
The DNA here is from genome assembly GCA_012931725.1 of Litsea cubeba. NCBI lineage: Eukaryota > Viridiplantae > Streptophyta > Magnoliopsida > Laurales > Lauraceae > Litsea > Litsea cubeba. The sequence continues at coordinate 74,834,782 of CM022951.1, read as the reverse complement.
TTTGTGGACTCTTTTAGCTCTATCAAATATGGGGTACTGGGAGTTTTATAAAGAAAAACTCTCCTTTTTTAGCCTATCAAAATTTAACAGATGTCATCATTATCATAATCTTATCTTTTCTCTCTCTATATACATGACATGGCATAATCTAATTGAATAACTCTAAAGGGCAAAAAACGCCCCCTTTAAAAGAGGGCAGTTTAGAGAATATCCCATCAAATATAAGACACATAAGATATAAAATCAAATTATACCTGCAGATGTAGGTGTCGAACTAAAGCCATGAAATAGATTCTTAATAAATAAAGGATAAATTTCCTATTTCCACTATTCCTGTCGTGGGGAATAGATCGGAAGGTGATCAATGTCTTACTGCAGATGGATGGACCATAAAGTATCTTGTATTTGGTGGGGGGACAATGGCCCAACAATTTTAAAAAGTAGTTGAAGCATCTGGTTTCAGCAGCAGTAGGGGATGCAAATCCATCATAAGTTAGCCATCTCAGGATTCTCTACATAGTGACTCTACTTTCTTTTGAATTTACCAATTGCTTTATGAGAATTTGATCAGAGTTGTTTGAAAGAAATTGCAGTGGATACTTCACGATTGGAGCGATGAACAATGCATGAAACTTTTGAAGAATTGTCACAAAGCACTTCCGGACTTTGGAAAGGTGATCATTGTTGAGTCAATCCTCCCATTAACCCCAGAGACCAAACTCAGCGCTAAATGTGTCTTCCACCAAGACGTGCATATGTTAACTTTGAACTCTGGAGGAAAGGAACGAACTAAGAAGCAGTTTGAGGTATTGGTAAAAGGAGCTGGCTTTGCAAGTTTTGATGTCGTGTGCAATGCTTATGACTCGTGGGTCATGGAATGTCACAAGATGTTCTAAGATATAAATATTTCCTTGCTAAGGTCTTTTAAGTTTGTTGTTAGTCAATTGAGTATGAGGTGATTACTGTAGTTGTTAGTTTCAATTGGGTCAAGTTACATCATAGAACTTTGTGTTCGTTCTTGTTTGTTTGTGTATATATTTATAGTGTGTGGGGGAGTGTACGTGTGTGCCTTCTGTTTTTTTTTTATTAGGTTGTGAGATACATCATCTCAATTCATACAACCTAATGATAATTCAAAATTAAACTAATCCTTATCTCAAGGTGAAGAAACCCCATCACAAATCAATGATCATAACCAAACTCTATATATCTCTAATATTGGTGATCACCTTGACTAGGGACGATTCTCTAATTACCCGTAGATTCCAACCCGTTAAAAGTCAGATTTGAGTCCTTATTTAGGCCTCGATCAATAATTAAACGGGTCCGGATTCATTTTTGAACCCATGACCTAAACGAGTATAGGGCCGGTTTTATATTATTTCTGACTTGTGGACTCAAGACCCGACATATTACCTCAATTTTAAGGAATCATTCCTAAAAGCTATTTTTCTTTTCATATCATTATCTACCTAAGACCTAGACTCGGACTCGTACCCGTCCCATATACGAAATCAGTTTTTGTAAAAACAAAAACACCCTTATCACAAGTTTTTATTATTTCTTAACCTTCTTTCATTCCCAATACCAACCCATAAATTACTTTATGCGCCTCACTGATTAAATATTGATGGTGGAATTTCTTTTTTTGATCGCTTAGTCACCTAGGAGAATGGCGGATTTGTTCTTAGCACAAGTTTAAGCTTGGTTTTGATGATCATAACCATTAAATGGAATTAATAATTCAGTCACTTGGAATTCATATAAACCTTTATTTTAAAACCAAAAATGTATATAAGGTAGCTAAAGCGTGCCGCACTAGGTCTTTGTTGGACTTGATAACTCCTCTTAAATGATTTATTAAACAAAAATTATGAAAATGACGTAAGCGATTTTCTTTCCTTTTTCAATTTCTTTTTATGGTGAGGACTTGATTGAGAAAAATATGGAAAACTATTGTCTTTGCTTGAAATATTCAATTCTTCATATACTTTTTTTAAAAATGATCTAAAAGTTTTGTATTATTTTAAAAATTTCCCTTAAAAACCAAGTTCTTAATACTAAATCGGAAAATTCTTAAAAAGGCATAAAAGTTATGGCTTATTTTAAAAAAAGAACATGAAGATTTGAATACCTAAAAAAAGTCTAAAGTTTTTCCACAATTTTTTCAATCAAGTCCTTTCCATAAAAAAGTTTTGAGAAAGGAAAAAAATACCCTTATGTCATTTTTTAGATTTTTTTTCTCTAATAAGTCATTTGAGAGAAACGATTAAGTCTATCCCAAATGACCAAGTGGGGCCACTTCAACTACCTTTATACATGGATCGTTAAAAGGGGATTCCAATGACTAAAAATCTAGCTTCATTAAATGATTATGATCATCAAAGTTAAAATGACCGGTATTAGAGAGGAAAGAGGTTAAGAAAAGACAAAAACTCGTCATAAGGAAAGGGCACTTTGTCATTTAAAAAAAAAAGAAAAAAAAGCTAGGAGGGGACTTAATTGAAAGAATTGTGGAAAGATTTTATACTTTTTTGAAATATTCATTTAATTTTTTAAAAATATATCAAAAGCCTTATATTTTCTTGAGAGTTTTCCTATTAAATCTATACCAAATATTTTAAGAATGCGGATTTCGTGAGTGTCAACCACACTCTTTTTTGTGAGTGGGATGTGTAGAACTCCCCCAACAGACCCACCTAATGGTAATTCAAACTGTTCAAAATACTTTTCATCCCCTCAGGCGACAAATCCTCAAATCTTTCTTCAAGTTTGTCTAGCCATAAGATCAAACACATGACACATGATTAGCACATTATATGCATCGATCACATTACCAATGATATGCTCGATCTTACTGTAGGGTAGGGGTGTTCATGGGCCAGGCTGGGCTGGGCTGAGGAAAATCTTGGCCCGGCCTGACTTCTGGACTCTTGCTCTAACCCCAGCCCATGCCTGGATCGGGCCATAATTGACTAGCCTGAGCCCGGCCCAACCGAAGCATATTAAGCCCAAGCCCGGCTCGAGTAAACATTATAATTTAAAAAAAAAAAAAAACACGGCCTCTTTCTTGTTTGGGTGCTTATTCCTCAATGCGCTGCCATGTGTTAAAGTTCTACCTCCCTTTCTTTTCTCACAACTACTTTTAATGTTAGGCTGAGTCAGGCTTTGGCTTTCTACCTATCAACCTAAGCCCGGCCTATCTGTTAAATGGGCCAAATTAAATAGTCCAAGCCGTGCCTGAGTGCTAAAATTTATGATCCAAGCCCTTACCAAAGCTGGCCGAGCCGGATTGAGGCTCGGGCTGACCCGGTCCATGAACACCCCTACTATAGCGTTAAATCGTTTTAGAGTGAAGCTGCTTGGAAATTCATTAGGTATCCCCGAAGCTCCACCTCCTTGTAAATTAGTAAATTATACCATGAGGATTCGAGCTCTTTTAAAGTGGGGTTCCTTTTAGCAAATGAGGGACCTGGTTTCACTGCTAGCCTTCCGGCACGCATTGCATTCGGGTTAACCTCTTTAGTTAGGAAATGGATCTCCTGTTTGTATCAATCAAGGGGGTGCCACATGGAAAGATGAATTTTTTTATTCATTCAGAGGAGATGGGATTTGACATCTCCTCCCATCTGTCACCCCCTGGTTGGTTCAAATAGGTTTTCCCGTTTGATCTAAACGGGGGATCCGATTCCTTTTATTTATAAACTGACAAAACCGGCCTCTGCCCTACGAAAGTGAGGGAAAACGCCAATCCAATCGAGACCAGATAACATGCCCAAACAAAACCAGATAACACGGCACATGAATGCACAGAACTAGTGAGGCGTATGCACCACTTTCCTTTCGTTTTCAACCCCATCTCCTGAAAGTGCGCCTATGGCCTACCCCTCCGCCGTATGCCTTGTGAAAGAATTAGAGACCCCAAAATCATATCAGATCTAATAACTAACCAATCAAATTAATGCCCGCAAAGACTCGTCATTCTTCAGTCGTCACTCAGAGATCAAAAAAAAAAAAGGCAATGGAACCTCCAACTGAAGTCAGTTGGAGCCCCAAAACCTCCAAAACACTTGATATCCCTAAAACATTACATAATAAACTAGCCATGTGCTTGGTGGTAGATCGAATGAGACAACAAAACAACATTCACATGCACATGCATGGGTGGTAGCTAGCTAGAGGAGCAGCAGCAGCAGTAACATTAGGATGAGAACCTTTCTTAATTTTCAATGTCTGCAAATGTGGGCCCAACTATTCCAACTGCTTAAGATGCTCAGATCAATTAGTAGCTCTTGACTCTTGCCCTGCACCGACTTTATGGAAATAAGCGACTGAATTGATGGGAAGACTTGACTCTACAGTTTCTTGTCTCTTTTCCTTCATTCGGAGTACTCATTCCACTGCGTACTAGATAAGAAGATGAGCTTGCCATGGATGAGGATGCCAGATGAGGCATATACGATAGGAAACATATCCCTGTTTCGTCCAAACAGGGATTTCACGTACAAAGATGTGGAAGGACGCAAACTGATGAATGATCGAACGTGAAGTTTATCGGATTGGAGCATCTCTTTTCCAAAGTGGGGCCCTTTTTTTTGGCGGAGGGTTAAAATAGAAACTCCTCACTCTCCCTAAAAAAGTAGTATGGTAAAGTAAAATTTAACTGCCATATTTTTATCTTAAATTACTTTTTTTTATCACATAAAATCATGATAAAGTATAGTAAAATCAAGTCAATACAAAAAACAACTACTTTACAACTCTCTCTTCCACTTTGCTTTACCACATACTTCATCTCACCTTTACTATCATATGACATCAATATTTATTTTACTTTACTACACCTGTAAATAAGTCACTTTTAATTTACCATATAAAATTATGATAAAATGTGATAAAGTAAAGTCAAATAAAAAGAAACTACTTTACCAAATATTTTATCCCACCTTTACTTTACCCCAACTTTACCGTGCCGTGACATTTGCTTTTAGTTTACTTTATCATATATGTAAACAAGCACATCATGATGGATTTGGTGAACTAAAGTCTTTACTTTACTCTACCACCTTCTAATTGTTATTTTGAAAGATTCTTATCTTGTAAAATGTTTTCTACAGGGTGGAGTTGTAGGAGAAAATATTAAGCTTTTTGAAAAAAAATAATATTTTCTTTAAATTTTTCTTGTGTTACCAAATGCACAAGATTCTCTTCTTTAGAAAATGAAAGATTATATTCTATAAAATATTATTTTCTTGTGTTTTCTTGTACATCCAAACAGGCCCTTAGTATTAAGTTTGATGTCTTGTATATATTCTAAGAAGACTGACTGTTTGGGACCTGCAGCAATCTTCAATTTGGGGCATTTATAAGGGATAATGGGTATTTGATGTAATCTTTATATATCATTGAAAATTTTGTTATAAGAACTCATTATTTAATTCTAACATTTCTTGAGAGGTGAGAATAGAAATCCTGTGCCCATTTGTTTGTAGGGAGAAGTACGTAGAATGAAACCAAATTGGGTGTCCAATTAAGATAAAAATAAATTAAAGGAAGTTGGATGGAAGATCACAAAATTGAAAAAATGGTACTTTTAGTTGCACATTATTATAAAAATAAAATTTAATATTTAATTAAAAGTAACGTAAAGCCTTCATTTTTCAGACAATGGGTCATATCAAAAGTATATATCTTCAAAATTCCCTCTTTCTTTTTCAGAAAAAAAAAACTCCTTTGCTTCACTAAATGATAAAAAATATTCACTTTTTATACAAAAAGTCAAAAAGATTTCCTACCAAGCAACTGAGGATAAAATATAATAAGAACTCACTTATATTTTATTCTCTCTTTAAATATTTGATGCTTTCCTTTACCTTTATTTTTTGAGAAAATTACCAAACGGGCTAAAAGTAAAATATGACAAAAAAATATACTTTTTAAAAGCTGAAAATGACAAAAAAAAGTATTATTAAAACAACGACAAAATGAAAAAAAAAATTTCCTCAAACTCCCTCCACTTTCTTTTTATCTTGATTTGACACTCGGTTATATTTCATTCTTCTCCTCTCTACAAACAAATAGGCCTATTTTGTCACATTTTTTCTTAAAAGAAGGAGAAAGTTGTTCTGCCTGTGGCAGTAGATATGCCGCGGAATCATGTATATCCTTGTGTTTCTTATTTGTTCAGCCTCTATGCTCTTTAATTCTTTGTTTTGCATAATACTCTAAATCATTTTTACAACAACTAGACACATATCAAAATTAACGTAATAGAGTTTTCTATAGCAGTGTTTGTTTTTCCTACTTTTGAAAAAGAATAAAAGTCGGGTAATTGATTTATGTTCAACTTAAAATGAAGAGATAAGGCGTTTCTAATAGTCACGATGAATATGTATAGATTGTTGAGGAGTGGACTCCACCCAAGGGGGAATATTGAAAAGTATTTATGCCGCTTCTACTAACACTTAGGGATTTTGATTCGAATGATTAGCAAGCATGGAGAAAAAAATGCTTGCACTCGAAAGTGCACCGCGTAATTCCACGTGGGAGGGGGTGCCTCAAGGCTTCGGTATGAATAGTTAGCAAAAGAAATTTAAGATAGACCTTTTAAGGCGAAAAGGCGGTGAGGCTGAGGTGGGGCAGACCATATGTGTACCCAAATCCTACCTAGATGGCCCGTTTGATAGTGTGATCGCTCACATTTTTGGTCTAAAGCACATCCGCTAACATGGTTGTACCATAATGCCATTAACTGATGATTAAGTGAAGAAAGGGATATATACTAGAAGTCAATCTTTGGGAAAAGATCAAAAGGCCAGCAATAAGTCAAGATTTGCATTCAGAGAGAGAATGCACCCAACCTCTATAGGTCGATTCACGGCCCGACAATGGAATTAAGAAACAATGAGAAAGATGATCAGTGCTAATTGGTGTTTGAAAGTTGAAACAGCCCAGTTGGTAGGTTAGGTAAAGGGTCATTTGCCTTTCACAATATGTGATGAGAAATTAACTGAGTTTTACCTGGGCACAGAATTCATATGCAAATATACATATATATGTGAAGCAGGTTTACATGTTTCTTAAAATTATATTTTTCACATGACTTAATTGGTGAGTACATTCAACAATTTTAAATTTATTTAGACGTGCTTGTGTTTTTTCAAATGTTTTTCAAAAACTATGATGATTATGATTTGACCACAAACAAATATAATTAAGCATAACCAATATGCATGTATGTCATTTACATATGTAAATGAGCGCAAACAAATGACCATTAATTGAAATTCTACCTATACCTTATTTAATTGGCTAGTGAATCCCATTGGCAAGAAGTGGCCCTCTTCGTTGCATGTGCCTCGAGTTCTGAACAAATATTATAAAAAAAAAAGGAGAGAGATTGGGTTTTACAACCGGTCTACATGCACCGAAAAACAAGCCTGAAAAAGGCACTGAAGCTCTCCCCTATCCTAGGATCTCATTTCAAAAGGAGATCCTAGGGTAGAGTAGGTTTCAGGGCCTTTTTCAGGCTCTTTTTTTCTGTGCATGTAGACTTTTTGTGGGTTTTAATCTGTGATACTTGGATACTTGTACAAGTCCAAGGTATCCGTATCTGACCGATACATCCATATCCGTATCCTAAACTATTAAATATGAGGAGTCATACCGTCGTTCTCCGTACCCGTGTCCGTATCCATATTCATTCATGCCCATGTTACTTCTAATGCAATTAATTACGTACTATATAGGTTTCAATTCTCTGAAGCCGTCATAAATACATCAGTTGGATCTAAAAATCTAAAACTACTCGGAAGCTTTATCCTTTACGTCTGTACCAGGCTTCATTTCAGTCAAAGTTAATGCCAGGCCAATGGCAGATTGATCAGGTAACCATGGTGAGAACAATTGACCAGGTCGGTGAACATGTTGTATATGTCGGGACGGGGACTTGAGCTGTTTGCAAAATATCCAAGTGATGCATTCACAGTGCACACAGCATACTCATAGAGATTGATGTGTAAGATTTGGTCTCGAATCTATTCAGTACTCAAAAAAGGATCTCAATCAGATATTATGTAATCTCAAAACCTTTAGATGGTGTGGCCCACTCCAATATTGGAATAGAAGAACCTCAATCGTCCAGCACTAAGGTTGAAAAGCACTAGAAGAAAATTATAGTTCATGTCGGCAACTTCTTGTGTGCTTCGTAGGTTCACATGGAGAGAAGATGCATCGACAATTACAAACAAAAATGGATACACTGAGAATCCACCGAAATCTCCGGTCAAAAGCTTTGTAAATACATTGGAATTTTCAAGTGTAAGCAAAGGTTTCTTCGCTAGATCAAGTCATCTCTATGTTACTGCACTGATGTACTGTCTCAAAATTATCAATTATTCCTGTTCTCTCTTTCTTTAGGGAGTATTTTCCTAAGTTTGGACTACTTGTGCTTAGGATAATATTGGAGAAAACAAATTGTTTGATGAAAAATAACATCCAGATAGATAACAATATTATATTATTGTGAATTCTGATGTGATCGTAATCGTGGGCAGGCTGTAGCAGCAGTCATAAACTTCTATGGAATTTCATTTCAATTAGTTGTTTAAAGTTTTTTAGGATGAATTGGTAAAATCTAAGAGGGACTATCAATTTTTTTCTTATATGTTTGGATTTATCTTTGTTTAAATGAAACATTTATATTCTCTTTTGTCTTTTACAGTTCCTTCTTCTTATGTCTCAATCTTTGGGACTTGGCTAACCATCCTTCTTCTTATGTCTCAATCTTTGAAACTTGGCTAACCATCCTTCTTCTTTTGTCTCAATCTTTGGACCTAACCATCCTTTTTCTTTTGTCTTCATATTTGGAACTTTAGGTTGAAGCCATATAGTGGCTTTGCCAACTAAAAGTTTTAAGAACTTTTTTTTATCAGTAGATTTGAAAATGCATTATAAAGAAAAAAAAAGTACATAGTAGAAAAGAAACAAGACCACAACATACTTTAGGACCTTTTCCGGTTCAAATCTTAAGAACTTCATCAGTATGTCACTGGAGTCCTTATGGTTTTTATTAAAAAAAATTAAACATGCATGCAAAATATATATAGGGCCACATTCATTTCATGTAATTAAACACAGATAAAGTTAAGAGTTTTATTTCTAAAATGGTCCAACTGAAGAAAATAAAATCAATATGTGATTTTTCAAAACTGACCATTAAATAATGTCCCCTCTAATGAAAAATGAATCAAAGGGAGATAGGAAAATGAATACCTAATTTTTCACCCTAATAATTCAAATTCTATGAAAGTGAGGAGTGCACTTACATTGGTACGTACTTCAAATCCTACACCTATCACTACTTTAATAATCTTATGGTGGAGCTCATTTGACTTTAAATTCCTATATAATCAATTCCTATGAGTTCTACACAAACATGGTCTTGGTGAAACAAAAAGGTTTAAAGCGAAAATAAGTGAAGTATTTTTTCTTTTTTTTTTTGCCCCACTATTGTCACAATGGAGCTTTGTTCTTGAAAAATAAAGATATGAAGGAATTATTGGTTCCTCTTCTCTCTTTACCTTGGATGCATAACCACTCCTATAAGAGTTGGGTTTTTCGTTTTCGTTTTTTTTTTTTTTTTTTTTAATAAACTTTCAGATCTCCCGAAATAGCTAGGCTCAATAAAAGAGTAGTTTAATTAGGCACCTGCCCTCTTTCATTTGGCATCATCTGTAGCCCACCAAATAAATGTGGAGCCTATCGATGTCTGCTGATAAATCTATGAATGCCCATTTGAAGTTGATTCATTTGATTTTAAACATGAAATGGATGAACGAGATAGAAATTATCTGCTCATTAGTCAATTGTTCAATTTCAGCTCTTACATTAAACTACTAAAAATTGAAAACAAAAGGGACAACACATGAGAAAGTAAATGATATTGTAAGATGCTGGGAATAAGTTGGGCGTATCGAATTGGTCATGGCTTAAGTAATACCATATGAATACGCTATAAAAATACTTGAAAATTATTTTATACTGCAAAAAAAATAAAATTGGGAGAGTTATTTTACCTCAAAAATGTTTTTCATGGGAACTTTCTCCTATTATCTGACCATATATGCTCTTCATAAAAAACGTCCAGCTCTAGAGAAAGATATCCTCATGAATAAGTTATAAAAAGAGAAAAAATTATTATAATAAAAAAAAATAAATTTAATGATCTTTAAACTATATAATTATTTTTTTCCTTACTCAATCCAACACCAGCTTTCTATGTGAAGACCAATCCAACACCAGCTTTCTAGGTGAAGACTGCACTAATAACACACTATCGTTATAGTAATCAAAACCAAGTTACGTAGGTCATCAATCCTACATCACCTGTACCAAAAAGATATTAGGCCTAGTGGCTTAGATAAAGAATGTGAGTTAAGAATAAAAATAACAAAACCCAAAGCTTATCATACATTACAATAAATTATTTTTTTCTAGAAACTTACATTTTTTTTTTCTTGTATGTGTATAATTCAATATAGAATAATGGTGAGACGAAGCAAGCCAAGTCTCCCCATGAAAAGTCAAGTGCCAGTTAAGGTCAATTGAAATGGGTGCAACTTTGATGAATGTGGGGCCAGATGATGATAATTGAGCCTGCTTGGTGGACGACCTGCATACTGTCAAATCATCTTTGTATACATTGATGATGCATCCTTGTCACTACTTCTGTGGTGGGCCTTTACTTCATCAGCTGATTGCCAGGGAGGGCAACAGATATACAAACTCTTTTCCACACGCTTCTTTCATCCGCTTACGTTTGCTGAGAACCGACTTTATGACCTCACCAATTCCGCGTCGCGGAAGCTTCCACTACATTGCTGTACAAAAATTACCATGCAAATTCACTTTATCAGTAAAGTGAGGTGAAGGTTGATTTAAAGAGACAATTAAAAAAAAGAAAAGAAGAGATCAAATAAAAAATAACCATATTTTTAAATCACATCTACCTTTTGCAAAAAACAAGTAAAAAAAATATTTTTTCATATCACTAAATTCACAAAAGCCATCTTCTTCTTCTTTTCTTTTCTTTTTTTTTTTTTAAATTAAAAAGGGGCTCTATTGGCACCACGAAAATCTATCTTCCCACCGCAAAAAAAAAATTACTTTTTTTTTCTTAAACTACCCTTCCCCTCTCCTCCTCCTCTTCCCTTCCTCTCCCATCCTCCACCCTCTTCCCTCATCTCCCCCCCACCAAATCTCCGGCGGGGAGGGAGCTCCGGCCGGCTGGCCGGTCTCCCTCCCCCTCTCCCTCTTTCTTCCTCCACTCTCCCCTTCCATTTTCTTTCTCTCTTCTCCCTCTCCTTCCCTCTTCTCTCTCTCCTTCCCTAACCAGTCCGCCTGCAGCAGCCTGATCTCCCTCCCGCCGGTGACTGGGAGGGGGAGGGGGAGTGGGGGAGTAGGGGAGGGAAGGAGAGGGAGGGAGACCGGCCAGCCGGCAGGGGCTCCCTCCCCGCCGGAGACTGGGGGTGGGGTTGGGGAGGGGGGGTGGAGATGAGAGAAGAGGGTGGAAGAGGAAGGGAAGAGGAGGGAGGGAAGAGGAGGAGGAGGAGGGAGGAGGGGAATGGTAGTTTAGGAAAAATTATTATTTTTGTCTTTTAGTGCGGTGGGGAGAGAAAATTTTACAGTGCCAATAGCACTCCCCATTAAAAAACTACATCTTATTTTCACTAAATGAAAAAAACATACCACTTTTTTATTTGACTCATTTTCTTTTCTCATCCCTTAGGTCTTGTTTAGTAACTCTATCCCTTTTTTTAGGTAGATCCATCAAAATAGAGCCATTAAAAAAGATGATATAATCAAAATGAGCGTTTGGTAATGCAAAGACCAATGTTAAATAGTCTTATTTTATATCAAAAGTTGAAAGTTATTAACAAATCTCTTGAGATCCACAAGTTATCAAGCCTTGAGAATTGACCTCGTGGTCATTTTTAGCCTTCCAAAGATATCTAACAATTTTAAATCTTGTATTTGGGACCCACATAATCCAGAAAATACTATCGAATGGATCACATTTTCTGCTCACTTTTGGAGATTGGTGATAATCCAACGACTGAATTTTGATCATATAGCTGGGCTTGATCTTAAGAACAATCTCAACAATTTGGATCGTGTTTTACTATCCAAAAAAATAAAAAAAGATAGAAAAACGTTACTGCTCATGGACAAATCCAAAATTGAGAATGATACATCAACGGCTAATATTGTTTTGCAAATATCTCGAGACCCACAAGGTATCAAGCCTTAAAAGTTTACCACATAGTCGTTTCAGCTTTCCAAAGATATCTAACAGTTTAGATCTTGTGTTTGGAGACAACATATTTTAGAAAAAATATATAAAATGACTCATTTTCTTTGCACATATCTCGAGATTGGTGACGATCAAACGGCTGAAATTTGATCTCATGGTCGTGTTTGATCTTGTAAACATTTCCAACGGTTTGGATCTTAATTTACGCTATTAGATTTTGAAAAAAAAAGTTAAAGAATCGGATTAGGGCGTTGTTGGGCTAAAATCACTATTCATCTGCCTCTATTTTTCCCCCTCTACTTTTTACATGCATCCAGTGGTGGGCTGAAGGAAGAAGAGGCAATGTCTACACCATTTAGAGGTTGAAACACGCTGTCAACCGCTTTTATTTTCAAAATCTCTACCCGCTTTAGAGATTTGGAGAAATAGAGGCAAAAAGTAGTGATGCCAAACCTTGGCTTATTTTGACCTTCACCTCATTTCATTTTACTAGTGAAGTTACCAAACAGGCTCGAGAATCAAGTACATCAAATTTGGTAGATATTTTTTTTTGTATGCTTGCAAAGTGAATAGTTATTGAACATAGCGCCCGGGCATTTACAACGCCCCTCCAAATTGGCTCGCTAGGATTTATGCTGATCACGGAAGTCTATTACATGAAAAACCCATATGAGACCTACCTATGTACAAAATTCTGATTCTATAAGATCATCCTACCTCTTTTATCTATGACCCTAAAATTTAATGGCTTTAGGGGCATCATTTTCTTATGATTTCAATCCAATTATGAGAAAAAGTTGGATGAGTGTCAAATTTAGGCTTGTTGACTATTCGTGTGTGGGTGGGGGAGACAAGCCTTATGAAAAAAAAAAGGGCAAAGAAAGGGACATTTTTAAAGTGGGATGTCATTACTAGGTGGCTTGTCATTACTCATATTATTATTATTATTATTATATGAGAAATATTCATGTGCATCCATCACTCATAGTTAAGGTGAGGGACACTTACGTAATTGAAAATATTCTTGTGCAAAAGGAAAAAAAGCGATATATATGGTCATATGTAAAAGAGGATTCTTTCTTTGCAAAGAGAAAAAGCCACTTAAGTGTCCCTCACTCTACAATAAAGGATGGATGTACATGATATGAAGCAATGTCATCTGGCTTCCTCTTATCTCAATCTAAGCCCGGTTTAAGTTTGACACTCATTCAAGTTGTTTAAGTCCTCTAATTAATCCTACAGCTTTATCTAATAGCTAACAATTGAATAATTTCGAGGTTCACAAAATATGCACCATTTGATATGGTGGCAAGGTGACCTTACAAACCCTTTGGGCTTCATGATTTGAATGATTTAAAGGAGGTGGGCTCCACAGGCTATTCTAAGCTTAGGGACAGCAAACCATTTATAACAAACATGTAGGGGTGTTTCCTGTTTCTGTAATGGCCTTAGCAAACCATTTATAGCAAACATGTAGGGGTGTTTCCTGTTTCTGTAATGGCCTTAGACTCAAAACTGACATCGTATCCCGTGCTGTCATATTGGTCCTATGGACATGCCATGTGCCTCCCTCTTTCACTTTTTTTTTTTCCCTGCACTTGGGATTAAACTCCCCCAATTTTGCACACATACCGATGTTCCTAATGTGGGGGAGCAACAACCATGGACTGCGTATCCTCTTTTGGGTATGTTTGGCAAGGGTCCATGCTGGGGAGAGAAATCCTCTAGAATCAGGTAGGATTCTTGATGATAGTTTCAGGTTTAGATGGAGCAAGGATTCCTACAATTCGTAGAAAGCATGACCCAATGGACGATTTTACAAATATTTCAAGATACAATAAGGATCAACTGTTGAAATTTGGTCACCTTACCGTGTTTGACCGTCCCGATCTAATGACTGGTTTCAATCATGATTTTGGACCCCACATGAACCAGAAGATTTGGAAAAAGGACTGTTTTTATTTTCATTTTTAAACTTAGTGTAAACAATAAGATGTTTTGGAACATATCTCGAGATATAAGATGAATCAACGGTTGAAATTTGGTTACTTTGCCGAGTTCGACCTTCCAGAACTAATGACCGGTTTGGATCTTGATCGTGGACTCCACAGAAACACAAAAATTTTAAAAAAAAGGGACTGTTTTTATTACCGTCTTCAACATTAGTGTAACAGTCAGACGTGTTTGGCACATATCTCGAGATATAAGAGGAATCAATGGTTGAAATTTGGCCACCGTGCGGTGGTTGACCTTCTAGAACTAATGACCGTTTTGGATCATGATCGTTGACCCCACATAAACCCAAAAAAGAGAAAAAACGGACTGTTTTGAATATTAGTTTGAACAGTAATGGCTTTTGGCACACATCTCGAGATATAAGATGATTCAACGACTGATATTTAGTGAGGTGACCGTTTTGGAGTTTTTAAAGGTGACTAACGGTTTGGATCTTGATTAGGAAATCTAAAAGGTACATTCCCAAAACAAAAACTTATTAGGGCCACATTAACTGTAAACTATCCTTATCGTTAATGTCCATGAATTTCTTTTTAATATCTCATGATCTAAGATAAAATAAAGGGTTGAAATTTTGGGACATAACCGTTATGGACCTTATTAACACAATCATCGGTTCAGATCTTGATTGTGGGACCCATAAAAAAAAAAACACAAAAACTGGTTCTGATCAATTTTAACGTCCAGCGCACTGTAGCTCCGCAAATCCGACCATACGCTGATTCCATGGATCCTATGGGGGGAGGTCTGACTCTACAAATAATCAAAAGGTCTGAAGTCTACAGTCCATCTTCATGGAAATTCATGATGAACCAAACAAGAAAATCCGCACTACTGTAGATTTTGGGTGAGGATTCCGACCCTAAGACCGTTGCCAAACGTGCCCTTACTAAAAAAAGAAGGCACTCTCTTAGACATTAGACGAAGACGATCCATGTTTTAGCATGGATTGGAATCGGAATATCGTTCAACACATTTTATAGAATAGAATATGTGGAAGATTTTATGAGGTAAATCAGTTGTCGACGATTTTGATACAAAGTCAATTATTAAAATTAGGTTCATTGGATGTTGATAATAATTTAACTGACGGTAAGGTTAAAAAAGAGATAGTCATTAGATGTATGACAAAGCTCATATTTCAACTATTTATTTTGCAACATTATAAGCTCAAGTGAATATGAACCCTTCTTCTTTTTTTTTTCAATTATTGGATGAATCGCAAAGCTTCTTTTATTTGGCAGCCTAGTGGACTTTTCAAGTCGTGCCGCGTGAAGAAGGCCTTGCTGCTGAAATCATAGTAGATGAATCCAGATGCTTCTAGCATAAGATAGATTTCAATCATATACACGATTAACTATGACATTGTCAATAATTTAAATATAATAGCACAAGGAGATGACATGTGAAAGTTAATATCAATGTCCCTCTCCTGCCCAAGCAATTAACAATAAATATTATTCTTTATCTAATTAAAAACTAAACAGCAAGATTGTCTATTTAGAGCTCTCCACCATTTTCGATAGACCATAAGAACAAATCTAGAAAGTGGAAGGTGACCTTTTTTAGTGACCCATAAATCCTAATATGCATCCATCGTTAAGAAAGAGGAATAACTTTTTATCATTTAATGTATTTCACTCTCAATTCTTCCCTTCTGTTTTTTTTTTTTTTTCTTTTCTCTTAATTTGATCCATTATTTTGCTCTAGTCCTCCCCTCATGCAAATAAACATGCCTAAGATCCAACTATCAATGTGATATCATGAGCTTCAAAAGTAGTTTTAATTTGTCACTAATCTTCACATCCATCAGTGGCCCCAACTCTTGAAACTGAAACCCAATAGGGCCATATAGTAATAATCTAACCAACAGTTCTTCTTCTGTCGATTGTGGACTCGTGCGTATCCCGTTCTCACTTTCTTAAAGTTAGATGAACGAACCCCACTAATTGCATGATTACCCAAAAGGTGAGAGGACCTATCCTTAAAAAAATGGCTTGTATAAGATCCTTATCAACTCCCGCCAATAATTGAGCTTGAACGTAGATCCACACGTTCAGACACTGGTAATGATGGGCTTGGGATTCAAACCTTTTAATGAGTTGGGTTTGGAATTTGGATTGACATATAAAATCTAATTTAAAAGGACAAAGAAGAAATGAGTCGGATTGAGGTTGATCTCATCCAAATCTATCCAACCTGACCCAAACTCATGCCGACCTCTAGTCAGGTCTCACGTATGAGGCATCCCTGCATCAGCATATTGACGTAAGTGCCAAAGACTAGTCAGAATGTCCAATGTCTTGAGTCAACCATTTTTGTATATTTATTTAGCTCCTCCCTCTGGGAACTTCCCGGAACCTCACACTCTCGTTCTCGATTGCCTCGTCTCTCTCTCTCTCTCTCTCTAAAAAGTCTCTATTGAATCTGAGAAGAAACATGGCCCAGACTACTCTCCTATCCACCGGCTCAAGATTCAGTACCCTCCCAGAAAACTACATCAGGCCCGAGTCTGAGAGACCTCGTCTCTCAGAAGTCGTCTCCCTCAAAGTCCCATTGATTGACTTGGATAGCTCCAGAGACAGAGAAGAAACCATACGCCAGATCGGCCATGCTTGTCGTGATTTCGGCTTTTTCCAGGTTTTATATCATCCTCCCTCTTGTTTAAAAAAGTTAGATTTCTTGCTATGTGATGTGCCAATATATATATATAGATATATGTTGATATGCATGTTGTTATGCACACTCTAGGTAACCAACCATGGGATTTCTACAGAGTCAACTCAGAAAATGTTTGCAATCGCCAGGGAATTCTTTCATATGCCAGTGGAGGAAAAGATGAGATATTACTCGGATGACCCATCAAAGAAAATGAGATTGTCAACGAGCTTCAACGTGAAGAAGGAGAAGGTGCACAACTGGAGGGACTATCTTCGACTTCACTGCTACCCGTTGGAGGAATTCGTGAATGACTGGCCTACCACACCCCAATCTTTCAAGTAAAATATGTCTACTTTTTCAAACCATCAATGAAATTTTTATTCTTTAGTGGGGTGAATCATAAGTGGTGGTCTTCAGTCACTTAGTCACTACCAATACGAGTTTTATGCTTCCATGGAACCCGCCCATCATAAAAGCAACCTTTTAAATTGAGAAACATTAACCAGAGGCGGAACCAATGTGCATTAGTTGTCCTGTCCCACCAAGATTTGAGAAAATCTATACATGATCTCAATATTCTACCGGTTGGCCCCCTCAAGATTTGAATTGAATTAATTTTAACAAGTTTCCACCATACTAACATATGAATGTAAACTTTAGATCTTACTAAAGAAACATGACGTCTATTTAATAGATAACACAACTCTATGCTACTATAATATAAATACAGCTGGCTTATTGGAGTAAACGCGTTTTTATAGCACCAAGGATTCATCAAATCTCCAACCAAATTCTGGTTGTCAGCACCCCTGATAAAAACGACTGAAGTGTGAACCCTCTCTCTCTCTCAGCATTCTGCGGTATATAGTAGTGGGCATGGTGAAAGTTGTTTTTTCTTTCTTTCCTTTTATTTTTTTCTAAGGTTAACACAAAATTTCAACCAATCTCTAGACTAATATAAATTTTCATGACTTTTCAATAAAAGCACGTTGCCAAAACTTGCATCTTCTCCTTTATTCTTTTTCTCTCATTTGGGCGTTAGGGTTAAGATCAAAGCATGATGAGAACTAGTAGTTACACTATTTTTCTCCTTTTAAGTTTCCTAGTATAGCAAAAGGGAGGAGAAAAAGGAGTTGCTGTTAATTTTGTTAAAACCAGTAACTGATTTTGTCAAGATTGAAAACATTTTGAATGCTTTTAGTTGTTTACAAGATGATGCTTGGAATCTTGCCTACGTAAGAAATAAAAGGTATCATCTGTTGAGTGCTTCGATTAGCACCGTGAGGCCTTATCAATATCCAGACCCTGGGTATATATGGATGACCTAGTCTTAACCTTACACGACGTGTTTTAAAACCTAGTGTTCGGTGGACAATAACATGTGGATAGTGCGCCTGGGTAGTTCGTGCAATAACTGAGAATTAAGAGAGACAAGACGACAGAAGAAAGTTTGGAAACCGGATGGATTTTATTTTCATAAATTTCATAAAATGAAAGGTTATTTAATATTATTTTTTGAAATCGACATATGCTCTTCATTGTTAACTACTTATGGCATAAATCCTATAGATTCAATTCTTATGTATTTAAATAGAAACAAACAAGCCCTTGATGTTTTAAATACTATATTAGCCCTTCCCACGAGTTCTACAACCTATATCAACATGTCACATGGGTGTGTCGCTAAAAATGCAACTTCAACATGTCCCTGAAGCATCCCTTGCTATAGCTTAGCTGGTCGGGGACGCCAAACACTTGCTTCATGGGTCAGAGTGAATTAATTCCGATTGTTTTAATAGGTAAATCTTGAGAGAGAAAAAAAGGCCTTTAAAGCATAGATGTACAAGTGCTAAGCTGCTAATTAAGTTGGCCCAAAGAGGATTAAAACTTCAAGATCTTGTCCAAAAGGGAATTTCATAAAGTATTGATTACAAGTGCTGAGCAGCTAATTGAGTTGGCTCTAAGGGGATTAAAATTTCATGATTTCCTCCAAAGGGAAGATTCAACATCCTCAATCTCGAAGAGAACTTCTAGTTCTTACCCCTGAAGCATGAGCGCTTGCTTTCATGATTGCAGCAATACTGTATTTTGTGTTGGCTTGTGTTAAGATCCATTTAATTGAAAATCCAAAAGCCAAAGTCACGAGTCATGAGTCATGAGTCATGACACCATATCTTTATTAATCTATAATTTATTAGACAACACCTGTTCACAAAAAAAATAAAAAATTAAAAAAAACTATAGTATAAAAATGCATGTACTTGTCTTGGTCGATTCGGCCGTTCATGACTACCACTATATACGACTAAAGACACTTTATTTGTTCAGCAGACACCTTCTATGGTGCACATGGCAGAAGGAGATGATGATGAGGTCAGACCCACTACCACGTCTGAAGAATCTCACCATCACTTCTCAAATGCCCATCTCCCAGGTTGAGACAATGAGCCACTGGTTAGCATTTAAGAATCGTTTTTTAGCCATCCTTTTGAAGGCAAGAATTCAAAGGGCTAAGACTGTCTAGAAACTGTAGTTTCCTAACTCATGCAGCATGGTAGTCCTAATCCACTATCAGCTGCCAGCAGCTGAAGAGGATTGTCTCTAGTCTCTTGTGTCTCGTCTTTCGTCTCAAGAACATTAAAAAAAAAAAAAAAAAAGATGTAAGAGACGTGTACGAAACTGGCGCCCCAAATTCAAAATAAAGAAAATCTAAAGAATGCTTAGATCAGGCACACAAAGGACGCGTAGTCAGGACTTTTGGTTTAATATAATTTAAGATTTCTGTAAACACATATGGAGCCTTGGTCATAGTTTGTTATTTAGTGATTATATTGGAGTCCTTGTGTGTAATTTTGCTTCTGCCGTGACAGGGATGTGGTGAGCAACTACTGCAGAGAAGTGAGAGAACTTGGGTTCAAACTACTTGGAGCAATCTCTGAGAGCTTAGGCTTACAAAGGGACTACATTGAAACAGTGCTTGGTGAACAAGGCCAGCACATGGCTGTGAATTACTACCCACCATGTCCTCAACCAGACCTGACTTATGGATTACCGGCCCACACGGACCCAAATGCGATTACAATTCTTCTTCAAGATCATCAGGTAGCAGGCCTGCAGGTCCTGAAAGAAGGCAAGTGGACTGCGGTCGACCCGCACCCCAACTCGCTCGTTATAAACATAGGTGATCAAATACAGGTAAAATTTCAATCAACAAAGTCATCTGTTTGTTTTCAGTTTTTTTCTTCTGTTTACTGAACATGGGTTTGTAAGGAAAATTGCAAGTGCAGGCGTTGAGTAATGGGAGGTATAAAAGTGTGTGGCATCGAGCTATTGTTAACTCTAATAAGGAGAGATTCTCAGTGGCATCGTTCCTATGTCCTGCAAATGATGCAGTTATTGCCCCGGCAAAGAAGCTAACCAGCGAAGAATCTCCAGCAATATACAGGAATTTCACGTATGATGAGTATTACAAGAAGTTTTGGAGCAGGAATTTGGATGATGAACATTGCTTGGAGCTCTTCAAGTAGGGTTGCAAATGGGCCACTCTGGGCCAGGCAGATAGATGGTTGTCCAAGTCGATCCATCCCTTTTCATTACTAGGAATCCAGATCCCCTGTGGTGGGCACGCATGAGTTATTATTAAACGGCATTTACGTGTGAGCCACCTTCATAAATCCAAACTGCATTAAGCTGTGGGCTCTCCATGTATTGGCATTGTGATAAGTTTCACTCCAAATTGAGTTTAGCCAACCGCTAGACTATTGGGTTGTTTCGCCCCATGTCATTCTAATGGTGGGCTGAAATTGTGTTAAAGTGAGATTCACCCCAATGCCAATATACGGGTAGCCCGTTACTTTAAGCAATTTGGATTTATGAAGGTGCGGCCTTAAAAAAAACGTCATGCAAGCACACTGTAGGAGACTTGATCTTGGTCATTAGACACAACATTTATGCCTGGATCCCTCTCCTGCTCAACATGATTGTGAGCCGGATCCCACATTCCCAACAGCCAAGCCTTATGCACACGAAGCAGGGTTGAATTCCTCCTGGCCCAACCTGGTACGGCCCTTTTGCACAACTATTGCATTCACCTAAAATAAACTTCATTTTATTAGATGTAGGGCTTCTCTTTTAAATGTTGTAATGGCTGCCAAACTGCATTTCTTGTATGGTTTAAAGGTAATGATTTAGTTGGAACTTGGAATATGATAATATATCACTATCATTTGGACACCGGTATACAAAGTCCACAATCATATGAATTTTTTTCCGGTTAGGTAGGGCTACTGGTCGGATCGATCCTTAGGCATGTGTGTGATACAAAGGTGACAACACCACTCAACCATGAGTGTGTTGGCCACAATTAAATGAAATTAATTCCAAGCATGGGAACAGTAATTTTGAGAGGCAATGAGTTGGGTCGGATCGATTTGAGTTGAACTGCATCTAGTATACTGAGTGGTGCTCAACCCAGGCCATTTTTTAATCATGGTGGAGTGTCAACCCAAACCCTAAATTCAGGGGTTGAGTTGGTAGATTGTGTAGCATGTATGGCCTCATTCCAGACCCAACCATTTCATTTATCGGGTTGTAAACGTTAACCCAAACCCAAGATTACCAGGCTAGCGGGTTTGGCCCAAATTGCCACCCCAATCCCTAATCTAGCAAGAAGAGATGTAACAAATGCCAGCCAAGACCTAGTTTAAGAAATGGTCACAGCTCAGAAAGGTGCAAGTCCGGCCTGCGTGGGTCCAACCCTAAGTCAAACCCATACCAACTTCGAACAAAGACCCTCAACCTGGAGTAGACCACCATTTCACTAATCTAAGCCCAACCCAGCCAACCCAATCTTCATTTATTTAAACATAAACCTAAGTCCCAAACCCCCCACGCTCTGCAAGAGCCCCAAAGTTTTTAGTATTCAATCCCCAGATTTTCCTTATCAGTTTCTCAATGCCCATATCAATTTCATAAATAGATCAATAGACAGCATAAGCATTTAACAAAATATAATCAGATATGAAAATTTTCATAAAACCACAAAATCCAAACCCAACTATAAATTCTAATGGAAAAAGAAAAAGAAATCTCTTATCTATTTAAAAACTACAATATTAGAAAGCCCTAAATCTATTAGATGGAGACTGGGGGGAAAAGGATAAACCCTCCAAGTATATTGATGTAATTGGAAAAAAAAAGTATAATAAATCTATTCCAAACATAGAATATAGAAAAAATGAGATTGTAAAGTACCTGATGCCTGTAATATCATCACCTAACTTTTTCATCCAAGTTGTGCTACTGATTCCAAAAACTCTAGATTTCCTCTGCTGGGTCTTAGAATCTCTCCTGGAGAGCAAGGTAGTTACAGGAACCGTGCTAGAGAAAAGGAAAATAGGAAAAGGTCCCTTTTTGTTGGTGGGGAAGAAGGGAGAAGCCCTGTTGGCTTCTTTACTATGTGATCCTGCCCCTAGTGCCTACCCTTTTTAACTCTTTTCTTTTGAAAAAAAAATGGAGCCCCTCGCGCTCCAAATGTGGATGGACAAAGTGTGCCCACCTATAGTAATGAGTCATGGGGTTCGATACCTATTTGGGAAAAGTCCATTCAGCCCGGGGGCTGTGGCACGGTCCCCACGGGAAACCGTTGGATCCCAACTGTGCACAGCCCGGGCACATTTCCCGGGCTGTGCAGCATGACTCACCTATTTAAATGCACAACCGTGCTACAAGGCTCCCGATTTTCGGGCCCGAAAAGCAGCACGGCTCCCTCGGGAGCCGTTGGATCCCAGCAAATGCTGGGATCCCATGGCTCCCATGGGAGCCGTGCCCATTTTCGGGGCCCTTTTTCGGGCCCCATAGCATTTTTCTTAAATGCATTGGGCTATTGGATCGAATGTGCTGGTAAACACTTATGCGCCGTAGATCAAGTGGGATAGATGATGATCGAAGCTTCCGTCGCCATATATAGGACAAAGGCGGCACGAGCAATGTGGGCACATGCTTGGCTGAGGAGCTCCCTTGGGGGCATTTGGTGTGTTTTAACATCCACCTTACCTATTTTTTATGATGTGAGTATTCATGTGGTCTTTGACCAAACAAGATTAATCCCTCAGGGTGGTACCTACTAAACCCACACAAATACATATAGGGCAAATTTAGGACTTTTCAAATGCAAGACGTGGAGCACAAACCCACCCACTCCGTTGACTCTCCAGTAGGTTTTGCGACAATCTTACTGAAATAGTAAATAAGTAAATAAAACCCTCTTAATCATCATGCCAAAAAAAAAAAAAACCATTTCATCTATTAATTTCAAATCATGTTGGATCATTATCATTCCTAATATTATAAATTGGGTCCCAATCAATCCGGATTTGTTATTGATCTTAAGGGTAAATAAACTTCCCAATTATGTTGATTGATGTCACCTGTAACCAAAGATGTATCTTTGAGATGCAAACAATCTAATTAATTCACAATATGAAGTTTTCATAAAGTAAGATTCATTGATGTTATTTTGGGTCGATGCTACCCTGATTCCAATTAAGATATATCAGTTGAATAAGGTTCCGATGACTTTGGCATTAAAAAAAAAAAAAAAAAGATTCATAGCCTCTTTCGCAGGAAATACTTTGATACTGAAATGCAAAAAATAAAACTCAATTACGCGGAAAGAAAATCAAACGCATCTAACGATAAAAATTTTTCATTGTAGAAAACTTTTTCATATTTTTTTCCTTTTTTTTTTTTACAGAAATATGGCTGCACAAATGTAACCTTATACTCAATTTAAGTCTTTTGTTTGCATCCAGAGTCTATTACATCTCAATTTAAGTCTTTTATTTGCTTTCGAGGGTCATTTGCCTGATACATGTGATTGAAAAATGAAATTTACATATGTAAATGCTACAAATGAAGATATTGTATGTGCAATATTACATTGGTCAAACACATTACCTTGTTTGTTAGATTTGGCATTTTCACATGAGTGAATGAGTGCACTATCGTTTTTAGAGATATTTTGGAGTTTTTTAATGTTTTACACAAATATATCAAAATCTATGAAGAGTTAAAATATGACACTAAATTTTTTTATATTCACCAGTAATAGAAGAGCATTGAAAGGTTAGAATTGTTAATTGGGCCCACAGAAGCGCAAAAAATCATATCTATGGGTTGAGACTTTTCACAATTTACTCAGATTTATGAAAATCAGCTTCAATATCATGAGCTTGATTAGTCCAATAAATAAGATATGAATGGTTTGGATTACAAATATTGAGCCCACCAAAATAAAAAAAAATAAAAGAATGAGAAAAAATAACCATAAGAAATGTGTACTTGCATCTTTCTGCAAGAGGTGGTGCGGTTCACCTCATCCGCACACTATATGCGTAAACTAGTGTAGTGTCAACAAACGTAACGATGCCACGATTCATAATTATTATGGATGTTAGCCATCAACATTTGTAAATAAATACTATATAAACTGGAGTCTTTTTCAACCCTCCAGCTCATTGTAGGCACCTTAACCCAATGTCTCCTATGTGCTCCTTGCAAGAGAGAAAATAAAAAAAAAAAAATCCAGTTTTTGGATGCTCTCTCACTTTATCTTTTTGTTTTTTATTTTGTTAACCCAACCAAAGGGATTGGGACCCAAGAGAGCTCACACTCAAGCGTGAAAATAGCCCGCACAAGCAGAAAGAATACCCACACAAGTGGGAAAGAACCCCACCCAACCAAAGGGATTGGGACCCAAGACAGCCCACACTCACGTGTGAAAATAGCCCGCACAAGCAGAAAGAATACCCACACAAGTGGGAAAGACGACCCCCCCCCCCCAATTGCTATCATAACAGGGAACTTGGCGCTACATTTCATGGTATTTATGCCCCCCCCCCCCCCCCCCCCCCCCCCCCCCCCCCCCAATTGCTATCATAACAGGGAACTTGGCGCTACATTTCATGGTATTTATGGAAGATGAGAAATGGCTACATTTTACAATATCTTCCTTTTTGCCCTCCAAGGTTATCTATATATATTTTAAAGTTTCTCTCTATTTGGCCTCAAACGGCTACATTTTAAAGCTCCTCACCATTATCGAAGAATCATATGGCTAAATTTTTTGATGGAAGATGAGAAAATAGAGTGTGTTTTAAAGCTCTTCACCATTTTTGAAGAAAAATACAGCTACGTTTTAAAGCTCATTGCCATTTTCGTCACTCTTTCCATTTGAACGGGCTCCTTTCACACTCGTATAGGCTTTTTTTTCCTCTCTCTTAGGGGGGTGTTGGGGGTATTTATAAAAAAATAAATAAAAGGTGACATGTTACTGATTCATCCACCCTACCATATCCATCAGCTAACCCATCTATGCAATGACATGGGCATCATAAATAAATTGTTTTTCTCACTAATCTTTATATCCATAAGTTGAGCACAATTCTTGAAACTCAAAAAGGCCAAAATAATCTTCTAAGATCTAACCAACAGTCATGGTTTTTTCTTTTCTTTTTTTTTTTTGGTAGGTCCTGATATTAAAGGCATACCCTATTCTCACTTTTTTGAGGCTGTCAATGAGCCCCACCCATTACCTGATTGCCTACAGAGTACAGACGGCAGGACCTCGATGTCTTGTGTGAGATCCTATCAAGTCCAGCCAATAATTGGGCTTGAATTTAGGTCCACAGGGCCACTTCCTGTTAAAGGTAGATTTGGGGTTGACACCTTTTACTTTCAGGGTTAAATGAGAGGGGCTTTTGGCGGCAGGTCCCTTGAGATTCCGTTTTATAGCCTAAGGTCCATCACACTTTTTCGTAGCGGCAGCAGTCCTCATTTAAAACTGATGCAGATAAAAAGACAAAAATGCCCCTTTATACGTCAGCTTCGAAACCGCTGAGTCCCCCGCTATGTGTGGAAATTGGAAAAGACCCCCATCATTTGACAAACATGTGGCACTCATCCAGCTCTTGGACAGTGGTCAGGACGTTGATTTGAAAGTCATAATCAGATCCAACTTTCTTCCATTCTCATGATCTTAATAAATTTTGGAACCGTCCTTTGGACTTTGTAACTGGCATTATCCATTATGAACGGTTGAGATCTTCCCACATTCCTGAAAGATTGCTTGATACAGTCACAGTTGGGTTGGTTATTATGGTTTGTATAAAGATCAAAACTCAGATAAATTTATCTGAGTTAATTGCAAAATTTTCAGAAATTGAGATAAATTTGCCAACCCAAAACATGTACTCATTTCCTCCCACGCATGCCCTTCTACTCGATCACTAGAGCCCACTTAGCACACAACACCCACCTCTCATCACCTCCACTCACAACAACACAAACATGTAGGCACATACACAGCCAAACCAGGCTTACCATCACCTTTCTGGTCACTCACACCCACATTCCATCTCATCACCCTCACCCATCCTCTCTCTCTCTCTCTCTCTCTTCTTCTTCTTCTTCTTCTTCTCTCAGTTCTCTCTCCCACTCTCTTTCTCTCAGTTCTCAATCACCCAGCCATCTCTCTCTCCATCCATCTCACCACTCATTATTCTCTCCATCACCCATCTTCTTCTTCGTATCTCTCGTCTCCAACTTTTTCCATCATGTCTTCTTTTCTCTGTCACACCCATTCCACCTTGCTCCCACCACTCATCTATCGGCCTACATCTCATCTAATCCATCATCTCTATCTTTTCTCTCCACCCCATGCCATCTCCTTCCGGAAAGAAACAAGTTAACATAGATCGAGAAACTCAGATAAATTTATCAAGAACCCAGATAAATTTCATAAAAACTCTGATAAACTGGATAAAAACTCAGATAAATTATCTGAGTTTTTTGCAAAACTCAGATAAATTTATCTGAATTTTTAGAAAAAATTTTGGAAACTCAGATAAATTTGCCAAAAACTCAGATAAATTATCTGAGTTTTGCAAATTTATCTTTATCAGAGTTTCTGAAAAATTTATCTAAGTTTCTGACAGAATTTATCTCCGTTTTGAAATTTTTAATTGAATTTTTGAACAAATCTGTGAGTTGTTTCGCAAAAAAAAATTTGGTTGCTATGATTAAAAAAGATAGACTTACATGAAATGGAAAAAGAAAAGAAAAGACAAAGGAAGGACAACTACAACAAGGCCAGTGGGGGTTGAAAAACGTAGACACGGATAATGGTGCTAATAGCAAACACAGATAATTAATAGGCTGGGAGGAGTTTCCTATATATGTGATGGAATATGAGCAAAGATCCTATATCTCTTATTTGGTTTCCAACAACAAGTAATCTGCCTATTCGAATATCAACAACAAAAGTCCCTCTTTTCTCTTCATCCAAATGCATCACCAAACATTCAACACAGCAATCACCAAACCAACTCAATTTCCAACAATCCGCCACTTAGCATATACTAAGTACAGAATTGAAAAATGCAATATTTCCAACAAGGTCTTGGGGTGGGGGTTGGGGTGGGAAAAACGCAAACAAAACCCTCTGAATGCAGAGAAGAAGAAGAAGTAAATAAAAGAAGTTAATTAGTAAATCCATACTGTATATGGATTACGGCTTTCATAAGTCGTTCATCCGGACTGGTCGTGTTTCCATCGCCGGGCCGTCGCCATCGTGGCTGGTGTAGTTGGAGATGGCCGACTTCGATTTGCAAAGCTCTCTGGTAAAATCCCTCATTCCTAAAGAAGAAGACGGAAGGAGATCTCTAGGACAGCAGAGAAGAAGACGGAATGTGTTATGCTGAAACTGTTGAAAGGGGCAAGTTAGTCATAAAAATATATGATGTGGCATATTAGGGACCTCTTACCAAAATATCTCCAGCTGTCTGGACTCACTACAACAAAATGCACTATTGGTGACACCCTTTGGTGACAAAAAATCAATGTTGTCACGGAATGCACACAACGGTGACAAAAATTTTTTTTGCTTGTCACGAAAAGTCTTTAGCCTAGGTGCCAAATAGAGAGGAGATTTGGTGACAAAAAAATTTGTCACCAAAAGATCCAATAGATTTGGTGGCAAAATTTTTTTGTCACCAATGCAATGGCCTAATTTTTACCCTCTCCCGCCTCCATAGCCACGTTTTCCCTCTCCAAGCCCTTTTTCCCCTTTCCATCTCTTAATCCCTAAAAGGCTAAAAATGTCTCTCGGTATCATTCTCGCTTTTCTCTGTTTTTGCAGAGACTCTTCGCTTCTCTCACCTCATTCCTCATCTTTCTAGGGTTTTGATTCTCTCCTCTAAACTCACTTGCTGATGGGTTTTAGCCCCTGGTACGCTGCCCGATTCAGAGAAGGAAGGATGGATTCTGTTGATTGTAACCCACCTAATTTATCCCTCTCTCGCTCATCTCTCCCTCACGGTATCTCACTCTCTCAATCTCATCCCTCTCTCGCTCATCTCTCCCCTGTGCACCTCTCTCTCAACGTGTCCCCCCTGCGCATGCACCCCTCCATCTCTCTCGCTCTCTCACTCTGTCACCGGTTGAGATCGCCGATGCATCCCATCCCCACTGTCCATCATCGATCCCAACCCATCATCATCATCGCCCGGTGAAATCAGAACTCTTCTCACAGCCCTATTCTAGCCCGGTGAAATCAGGACATCTTTCTGGCCATTTTCCTCTTCTCACAGCCCTATTCTCACAGCCCATCCGCCACCCCTATTCTAGCCCATCTGCCACCCCTGTAATCATCCGCAACCCACCCCCCATCACCGTAACCAACACTCCATCTGTAATCTCCCTCACGGTATCTCACTCGCTCCCCTGCAACTCTTCTTCTCTCACCGTCTCTCTCATTTTCTCGCTCATCTCTCCCCTGGCAAGTCTCTCCCCTGCGCACGCCCATCTCTCCCCTGCATCTCTCCCGCGACCTCCACCAACCCCTCTCAGCATCTCTCCCGCGACCTACACCTGGAAATACCATCACTCTCGCGACCTACACCTGGAAAACTCAGGTATTTCGCCCTTTTTTATGCACAGTTCTGTCATTGTTTCATTAGGGGTTTTCATATCATCTTAACACTTTGAATCTTTGAAATTATATCATCTTAACACTCTGAAACTTTGAGGTTTTAGATGTATAAGAGCGTCTGGGGTTTTCTTTAATTATAACTGAGATGATAATGATGGGGTTATGATCCTTTTTCTTTACCCTTTTTTTCTTTTTAATTGATGATGACAGTGGTGATAAGGTATTAAAGTTTCCACTTCTTAATCTTTGTTGGGTTTTTGCTTCAATGATGATAATGATGGCTGCCTTATGCTATTAAAGATTTTATCCGGCCCCAAACCAGGTTCAGCAGAATGGGATAGGACCAACCCGACTCATTCACTGACGCCAGCTATACAGAGCAATGAAGTGGAACAGATTCTGGCCCATGCAGGCTCTTTCGGAAACTTATTTATTCTTGTTGGCTAGTTTGTACCCCAACTGGAAACTTATTTGAATAGTTGGTAGAATGGATGACTGGATTGAATAGTTTGGGAAAATAGATTGTTAATTTGTTGTTGACAATAGCCAAATTATTTTAAAGTAATTGCAATTTGGAATACATCCAAACACCCTTATCATATTTAGTTAAAAGCCTTTTCAATGATCTAGATTTCGTAGGTGGGGCTCAATACAACAAAACATTAGACAATATGTTAGTATGCCCTGTTTAAAGTGTGTTCAATGTTTTGAAAGAAGTGAACTTTCACTTATGAGAAGCACTTAATGGATGATATCCTATGCTTCACCGGCCCGACCTCATGAAAGTAGTGTCTTGTTTTCAATTTACTATTGCAGGGTGTTCTCATATGTGTTAAATGTTTTAAAGTGAAGTCATTGTTGTCATCCCCAGTATAGTCTTAGAGCTGCATCATGTCATCATAAAATCTGTTGGTAATTGTCTCCACAATTTGTTGGTGGCAATACTCTCTGCTTAATTTTTTTTATACAAACTAGAATATCTTATTTTGAGTTGGAATTATTAAATACCTAATAAGTATTTATTGTTTACCTTACAACTAATAACAATAATATGGATCTTTTTACTGTTTCTTTTCATGTTTTGCTATGGCCAGAGGCCCAGAACTGACAATGCAGACAGATTATACTGTTGTCAACCTGGATACCAAATGGAAAAGTGTACCAAATGATAACTGTTGTTGTAATGTCAAAGAAAAAGCCATTAAGTTATTTCCATTTATTTCTATTGTGTAATCAACTAATCATTCACAAACACTCTTCTGATTTTCCTCCAAATGCTACATGCTCTTTGTGGACTAAATGATTGAACCGCATGCTTGCATAAATGGAAATGAAGTGTCAAGAGCCTCAATAGAACCAAGGGTGGCAGTAGGTAGGTGGTTTCAGGTTGAGTTGACCGCTGAGGATGACAAGTTTGGACCCAACGTGGAGCTGGAATATCAGGTCAGGTCCAGGCAGGGTACAGAGAGTTGGTCCAGGTTAGTTAGAGGGGTTGACCTGGTTGGCTTTTGCGTAGGTTGGTTGGGTCCAGAATTGTCACTCCTAACTACAATGTGGAGATGTGGGTAGCAAAGATATCCCTTCTGGGAATTCGTCTTAATCATAGAAGTTGCAATTGATAATCATGGGCAACCAATATTTTAACGCTGAAGATTTTTTGTATATTTT
Source organism: Litsea cubeba (assembly GCA_012931725.1). Classification (NCBI taxonomy): domain Eukaryota; kingdom Viridiplantae; phylum Streptophyta; class Magnoliopsida; order Laurales; family Lauraceae; genus Litsea; species Litsea cubeba. Next base: position 74,804,135 of record CM022951.1, on the reverse strand, counting down.
TTCTAAGATAACATTTAGTGGGAATGTAAGTCCTGTTGGCCGGATCTATTGAGAATCAGAAACCCTTAATGTTTGATGCAATAACACAACTTATAAGAAACTGTCTAATTTTTAAATTGTTGCTTTCTAGGTTAAGGCAGAACCAGGCCAACCTGCACGATTGACTTGGCAACGGAAATTAAATGAAGAGGAGAAAATTCCTGCAGAATTCACTTTAACAATGGCAGAGAAGCTGCACATGGTACTTTTTTTTTTTATTTACATACTTTGATATTCAATGTCATAGCACATACACTGTTGACGCCACAGTAGACAGTAATTGGATAAGCTCTTTGGCTGAGGTTACAGCCTAAGAATCCTATTATTATCATCTATCTTCTGTTGATCTTTTGTTGATAGGATGCCCAGTTGTGTGTCTATCTGCAGTATAACGGGAAAGGTAAATGTAATCCATAAAGAAGAAACTTTTTTTTTCCTTTTTCCTTTTTTTCTTGTGGTAAGAAGAAACTTTCTCTATGGATAGATAAACAGACTTTTACATACAGGGCCCTGCCCCTGTACATATACCACACATGGTATTACCATGAGAGGTAGCTGAATGGGGCCCACCTAGGGCCCACTGATGTCCGGACCAAGGGGGCTGAGAAACCCTCTCATGATGGCGAACATATGAGATTTGGGGTCAATCCAATGACCCTAGCCCCTTAATTCTTGGCCCACAAGTTTAATGGCTTAATCTAAAAGAAAAAAATCGATCCTCGAACCAATAGTCTAGTCCATTCGGATGGGGACCAAAACCCATGATCAATGACTGTCACAGGAAAGGGGTGGGATGGTGCACTGTTTGGTCGTCGGTTTGGATTGGTGATAGGTGAGGCCCATCATGCTACCCCGTTTTGGATTGCTCTGTACACAGGCGTATGTACCGGAATATTAGCAACACTATATATATAAATATATATATGGGAAACCTCGAGTGAGCACCATGTGCCTAAATACCTAGTGGGCCCCACCTTTTGATCCATCCGAGTAGACCATAAAACAAAGCACCCCTCCCCGATCCTGGGTTTGGCATCCATCCAAATGAACTAGACCATTGGATCAACTGTGTACTCATTTTGGACGGTAAAAACTTGTCGGCCATTGATCATGAGTATATGTGTATGCATATGCATATGCTAAACTTTCTTGGGATATTGAGAAATCTGACTTTCTCAAGGCATTGTTTCTTTTCCTACGAATTGGCTATTGATTACTGCCTAGAAAATAATAAGGCAGTTCACAGTCCTCATCTATAAGGGAAATTGAGTGCATGAGCTCATCAAATTCTTTTTCCCTTTCTCTTCCTTTACATGAACTCACCAAATTCTTTTTCCCTTTCTCTTTAACCTATGTGTATTTTGGCAATGTCTTATGCATTCCATACATAAGGCTGAAGCTCATTCTTGGAGCTTGAGCTTTGCCATTCTCTTATTGGATATGTTCATGCATTTTTTTAGATTAGAAAGTTTTTTTTTTTTAGGTCTCTATGCTCTGATTATTATCTCATTGATGACTCTGACTTCAACATTTTTAGCAATAAAGATAGTATAGATCATCTTTATACAATTTCCACTCTATTCAAGTTTTTGGATACTGAGGGACCCAACAATGTTGACCAGTTGGTTAGTGCCAGTATTCTTTAGGATCTTTTTGGTATATTTTATCATTTTAGGAGCTTTTTTTTTTATGCATTCTCATAGTGAGAATTAATGGACCTTTATTTTGGAATGCCATTTGTTATTGAGGAACTTCGAAACAAGTGGAAAGGAGCTTGGTTTTTGTACATTATCTGCACAATGATTAGGGACTATTCACTTTCAGAGGAAGGAAAATGTTGGACTTCCACCTTTTATGGGCATGTTTAGTTTTTGAGAGAAAAAAATCAACTAAATGGATGCGGGCTGGAAGCTGAAAAGTGACTGAAATCCTAGAAAGATGAAAAATAGCTTTTGACAGGAATCCAACTTTTCTTGAGTTGTTGCCCAACTCATTTCAGAATTCATCAGTACTCATTTATCTCCAAATGAAGGATAAAAATGCCAAAAAGGCCTGTGATTCATGACAACACTGTGATCATATTTTTCTCTGGAAGCAACCAGCTGATTACTGTTTGCATTTCTTATCATAATTCTTTTGAAGATCTAAGGGTAGTTCCACCACTGGAATTAATTTAGAATTGTATAAGCATAGTTCCACCGCCATCTGACCATATTTCCACCTGTACAGCTTCTTTTCTTTTCAATTATTGTTGCGCCTTGATATGAGTTGAGTGACTGAAACCAAGGCAGCAAGGCACCTACAAAGCCTTGGCGGCCAATGTCTTTGAATATTGGGGGTAAGCTAACACTGAATTCACAACCTCAATATTGTTGCACATTCACAATTACCTGGCTAAAGGCTCAACCAATGTATACTTTTGTGTGCCTATGTCTGTGTATGAATGTGGCGAGTTTGTGTGTGATTACGCATGCACATGCTTGTGTATAATAAACTGGATGGATCTTTTATTTGCTTTCTCAAATGTCTGATTTTTTTTCCTCACCTATTTCATGTTTCCCTGAATTTATGAAAGGCTCATCTGGGCATACGACTCTTGCGCTACGTGAAAGAAGAAAAATCAAAAGGACGGGTATATATATATTTTTGGTTCCTTCCTTTCCCCTTCTCCCTCTACTACCCTTGATGGTTTCTCTTATTTTCTTTCAGTATATGGTTTGTTTTTTGTTCTAACAAAATCTCATCCATTCATTTTCTCCTAATAATTGATTCATTTGTTAAGACATCCACCATTAAACACCTCCTTTTATCCTCGCAGGTGCCAATCATTGATCCTTTCAATAAGTGCTTTACTGCTACATCCTCGCATGGAATTCCCTTAGGTGGAATAGGGTAAAGTTTATTCCTACCAAATTTGATATGCTTTTGATTTCTTGCACTTTCATCTATTTGTTGCGATAAATGGAACCCTGTGGAATCATGTTTTGACCTCATTGTCAGGCTCACCCAGCTACTTGCTCCCTTTCCCTTTCAACACACGCATTACCTTACACACCCACTTGCTCACTTTCTATTCAGTGGTCATTTTTTTTTTGTCATCTGTCCAAGTTTCATCTGTACAAGGTCCCTTAAATGATGTCTTACTACAACCTATCTATATCTATGGAACTTATGCCACATTTAATATAGATACCAAAGGTACATCAACCATGTTCATTAAGTTTGCTAGCATACTTATTAAGTTTGCTAGCTTGAAGTATGCTATCTATCTCCTTTACAACTTTGTTTCTATGATTATTACAACTTTGAAGCTTCATGATTTACAGCAGGAGGACTGATGCAATCTATATGTTGAGCTTTGGATACATAAAAATTCCCATGGTGCTGAAGGGTTTTTTTCTCTTTAGGTGCTTCATTATTGGAGTCGTTTTAATGAAAAGGGTGTGAAAATAGTAAGAGTAAAAAGGAGGAGACAACTTTTTCATTCCATTTTATCCACCTTTCTTCCACATCCAAACAGCCCCATTCATAATGTACCCAATGAGCAACCAGGAGCCCACTTTAGTTACACGTCCATTTCCTTTAATTTCTGCAGCTGGGCATTTTCTGCATTCTCTCTTCACCAAGTGAGTGCTTGTGGGTGCACCAGTATCTCCTATTTTGGGGTTAGTCTAGTGGCACAAGGGCTTGGCAGACGGGAAAGCCTAGGTTACACTTTTCCAAGAATGACATACCTTTTTATCTTTCCAGTCCTTGGCAGACAATGAGTCGGTATATGTTAGGTTTATCAACGTACCAAACGGTAGATAGGTGGAGTTTTCATGTCAGTGAACACAGCTGATCAGCAGGGAGATGAACAGTGATTATGGTCCACCATTTTCTTGGACACCTGGGCATGTATCTGTCTCATTGGGTTGTATGTTTCAGCTGCCTGCATTATTGTGCTTTAATCTAGTATACTTTAATCTACTTTATTAGAGTCACAACTTTGTTGCATTATTATGCTGTTTCATGGATGGATACTTTAGGTTAGCACTATGTTTTGCATAAATTTGCACCTTTATCAAAAAACTTGAATTTTGAGCCACCTGTTAATGACCTGTGTGCTTGTTAGTAATTTGGTATGCAGGCTTACTTCTCAAGTTATAATTCTTTGATAACAGGTAGTATGCTTCCCTGGGGGCGGTTTTTGAACATTCTGTTTGGACCTTCCAATGGTGTTTAATGGTAAATAACTTTTGTGGATGTGTATTTGATGGCTTTAGTAAATTTTGGTTGACGTCATGATTGATTACAATGGCCCCTTTGCCCTGCAGGTTCCTCCTTTTGATCCAATCAAACCTCTGATTGGTCTTTCACATATCAAGACTCTGACTTTGTCGAGTGAATATCTCGAGGTATAGTTTCATTCCTAGTTATAATAAGTAAATGCAATATATCGTCATTCTTCAAAAAACAAAAATAAAAAAGTTCTCAATAAGTAAATGCATGCAATATAGTATAGATGTCACATTTATGTACAGGGAAGAAAGCTCCCAATTCTAGTGTTAAATAATTACATTTTTTTGTTGCGATTTTATACAGGTAGGTAACTATCAAGATGGAGTTACTTTTTGGCAGTTAACCAAGATGACGAAGATGGAGTTAAAGACTTTTTGGCAGTTAACCAAGATGATCACCAAGATGCATGGAGTTACTTGTTTTGAATTATTTTTGTAATTAATTTGAACCGACACACCAATTGTATGGTTGTTTTGTAGTTATGTTAAAGCTATTAACTTTGAAGTGTTTATTGTTGAATGATGAATATTTTGAAGGGTTGTGAACTTGGATATTAGAATGTTGACTTGTTGGATATTTGATTTGAATGATAGTTTGCATCTTTTGTGGTATAAGTTTTGTTAATGGGTGTATCTGGATATAAATATTTGAAACTTTGTAAGCAGGTGTGAAATGATAATTTGGGTGGCACAAATATTTTGATTGTATTTTTTTGTGACAAAAAGAGCATGTCACCATTGAGTGTCAACCTGGTAATATTATTGGTGACACTCATTTGGTTATCAAGAAAAATACTTTTAGTGACAATTTTTGTCACAAAAGATATCTTTTCTATGACACCTGTACTTTTGTCACCATTGCTTTTAGTGACACCCTACTATGTCACGGAAAATTCTTTCTTCCGTGACACCATGTTTTTGTCACCGTTGACATCATTTCGTGACAAGTGCACAAATTTTGTCACCATTGACTTTTAGTGTCATGGATACAATGACACCCCATCTCGTGTCACCAAAGATAATAGGTGACAAAAAATGGGCCTTTGGTGACATTTTTTCATGTCACCAAAGGTGTTTTTTTGTTGTAGTGACTAGAGACATTAGAGAAAAAGTTGGCGTCCTTGATGCCTTAGAAGACCGTGCTCAGGGACTGTTGGCTAATTTACCCTAAATGGGATAGGTTGGGGTTGTTGGATCTCATACAACTCTTTCAAACTCGACAGTCAGACTCAATTCATTCCCACCCAGGGTTTGAAAACTCACCCCCCCGACTCAGCCATGGCCCGAGAGTTGGGTTGGGTTGACTCGGCCGAGTCAGATTAAGGCCTTAATTTTGCCCTGTTTTTATTGGTACCTGGGAAAGCCAAGGAGAACAGATTGAAAACGGAGAGAGAAAGAGTGGAAAAGAGTGAAAGAGAGAGAATGGGGGATTGGAGGAAGATGGGAGATTGAAGAAGGTGGCAGGGAAATTGAAAAAAAAAATATTTAGGATTTTATGTTTTAATGGGTGTGCATTTGGCAGACCATGTGCAGTGAGAGAAGCTTCTTTCAATGCCTACATCAATCATGTTTTGTATATTTATTTATTTTTTATCACATTTGATTACAAAGACAATATGCTGATAGAATGAATTTTTGATTGCCAACACACTCATGGTTGAATAGTATCACACTGATTGTTTGTAGAGTGAAGTAAAATGAGATAAAATTGAATGTCAAATAAAGAGAAAAGAAAATATGGTAGTAAAAACACAAAATGATAACAAAGTTCTCTTAAAAACCATAAAATGAAAAAAAAAGTATTTTTATTTCCAACTCTATTTTCTTTCTTGTTTTCTTGATTTGACTAACCACTGGTCCTCAAGTTGAATGTATCACTCTTTTAATAAGATTTTAAAAAATAAAACTTTTTAACTCAACCTGAGTTGTAGTGTGTAACTGAGAGTTTGAATTCAAAAGATGAAACTGATGGATGAGATAAAAAATAAAAATTGATAGTTAAATTAAAACAAAATGCCCCCATTTTTTTTTTCAAAATCATAAGAATATGTTGGTTGTCAAAAGAAGAGTTTGCGATTAAACTTGAAATCCAAGTTACTTTTGCAAAGTGTGGAAGAGTCGGTCAACAAACAACAAGTGTACTGTATTAGGGATGTAAATGGGTCATCAATTATTTGATTATCCAAAAGTTTTGACTTGTTAAAATACGGTTTTGGATCTTTATTTAGGTCCTGATAATCAAATGGGCCTGGTTCACGGTCCTTTTTTTAGACCCGTGACCTAAACAGGTCCAGGTCCGATTCTACATTTGTTTTGACCTGTGGATCCGAAACTTGACATATCACCTCAATATCATTCTCTATTAGATCCGAACCCATCCCTTATATGGAACTGGTTCCATCTTCTTATTAACGGTTTCGGTTCTGAAAAAAAAAAAAACTGATTATGGTTTCGATTTTGGATCCAACATGGACCCAGACTGAAACCAACCCATTTGCATCCCTACACTGCAAGGCATTATTTGACTTGACCTGACCTGACCTGACCTGACCCTGGTCGAGGTGAGACAGACTTTGAGTTTTAAATCCTAACAATGAGAAGTCATTGGTAAATACAATGTTTTTCTGTAATTTTGTTGTAAAAGGATAAAAGCCCCTTGTTTTTGCATTTTATCTTCATTTTTAAGTTTACATAAATCTATACATCTTACATGAGCAGCAATGTCTCCTTGTTTTCCAATAATATAATGACAAAACCAACACGTGGCTCCAACCACGTGTGTGTCTCTCGGCGCAACTCGAGAGTGATCCACACCAATGACAAATCACCTCCTCCCAAGTCCCAACATCCAAGTTACCAAACCACCCTCTCCCACTCACATTATTCCAAGTCACTTCATTACCACATGCCACAAATTACAATAACAAATGACTCCATTCCTTAGTGGTAAGGAGCGTGAGTTCTTACCGTCGGAAATTCGGTTCTAGATAAGTCACCTCTTGTGCGTATGGATATTCAGGCTCTCCTTAGATGAAGATAGTGGGTGGCCTAAGCATCAACATCCAAATCTTGGGATGACATAATACAATAAGTTTAATAATTAACCTACCTATGCAATGACATGAGCGGCAAAAATAAGTTTTTTTTGTCAACTAATCTTTATATTCATAAGCTGGGGCCACCTCTTGAAACTCAAAGCCAGTTAGGCAAAGTAATTATGTAACCAGCAGTTATGTTCTTGTCGATTAATGTGGAATCCTAACATTGAAGGCATAACCCATTCTCAACCTTTTTTCAGGCTGTCAATGAGCCCCACCCATTACATGATTATTACCCAAAGCCGGCAGGACCTCAAATGTCTTACCTAATCACCTTTATCATATCAAAGTCCAACTAATTATTGCGCTTAATTGAATTTAGGCCCACCGGTCCACTTCCAGGTTCATGATGGAACATAACGTGGGTCTGCCTCAACTTGTCATACATGACAAGATAAGGTCACGTTAAAAAATACGAATTTACAAAAACCATATTTTTTTTTCTTCTAAAAATAGTTAAAAATCAAGTTTTTCATTCTATACTCTTAGACGACCCGTTAACACGATATAAATCCACACGATATTAACGGATTTGAAGGGCCTCTTAACGGGTTCGTGTCGTTAATGGGTTGGATCCATTAACGGTTAAATTAGCGGGTCGTTAAGGAATAAAACCGGTAACCCATTATCAATCCGATATAACCCGTCCAATGATAAATGACATAAATTATAAAATGCATGAAGGGTATTTTGGTAAGTTTGAAAAGATTGAAGTGAAATATTAAAACCCACATATAAATGATCATTTTCTAACTCCTTCACTTTCCTTTCATTAGCAAAGGAGTATGTTTTAATTGACATAATCTAAATTGGACAAAATTATGTAATGGATTAACAGGTCGTGTTATGTCGTGTAACCCGTTAAATAAATGGGTCATCTTCTTATTTGATTTTTTGACCCGTTTATTTAATGAATGGGTGGTATATGATTTGAGATGAACCCAATTGACGGCCCTATTAACACTCTCGTCAGAAAAAACAATAAAAAAGATTTCTTCTCAAGCTGCAAAATAAACTTTCTACTCCTATAAGCAAATCAATTCACTTGTCTAAACAAGCCAAGGGCTCACACCTTTTACTTTTGGGTGATGGTTGATCTCACTCAACTCTTTCAGAATTTCCTCCTCGATTGCCTTATCCCTCATCTCTCTAGTCTCTCTAACTTTGAGAAGAAAATATGGCCGAGACGCTCGTCTCCTCCGGATTCAGATTCGATAAACTCCCCGAAAACTACATCCGGCCTGAGTCCGAGAGACCTCGTCTCTCAGAAATAGTATCCTTGAAAGTCCCATTGATTGACTTGGACATCTCCAACAACAAAGACGAATTCATAAGCCAAATCCACGATGCTTGTAGTGATTTTGGCTTCTTCCAGGTTTTATATCATATTCTCCTCCTTATTTAGAAACTGATACATATTCAGTAGTCTCCAGATTTCTTGCTATCTATGTAGGTTGATTAGTGTGTTATAGCAATTTATAATCCTTTTGCTAGGTAACCAACCATGGGATTTCTGCAGAGTCGACTCAGAAAGTGTTTGAAATCAGCCGAAAATTCTTTCATCTGCCAGTGGAGGAAAAGATGAGATATTACTCGAATGACCCATCACAAAAAATGAGATTGGGGACGAGTGTCAACGTGATGAAGGAGAAGGTTCACAGCTGGAGGGACTATCTTCGATTTTATTGCTACCCACTGGAGGAATTTGTGAATAACTGGCCTAGCACACCCCAATCTTTCAAGTAAAATATGTCCACTTCACTTTTTATTCGATTTTAGTTGGAGGCATGGTGATGCAGTCTTCGGTGCTTAATAACTGCTCACCAGCCACTGCAAATACGAGTTTTTGGCTGATAACCTGCTTCTAAAGTAAGAAACATAAACCAGGGGCGGATGGGCGCACTAGAAGCCAGGCCTGCCAAAACCAGCAACTAGTCCTTTTTATTCTTTTTCTTTGTAAACTAAGAAGCCCTTGGCTCCTAATCATTCAGGAGTCTTTTTATGTGGGGATAAAGTCCGATCTTTGGGAATTATAATCTCTCTTGGGGCTTCTGTTTGTTTGATCTGACATGGGACTAGGGGCATAGCCACATGATTTCTATAAAACCCACTGCCCCGTTCATGAACCTCACCATCACTTCTCAAAGGCCCATTACCCCAAGTTGAAACAATGATCCAATGCTTGGCATTTTTAAGAGTTTTTCTAGTCATCAATTTAAGCAACAAACTCAAGGGCTAAGATTGTCCAGAAACTATAATTTCCTAAATCCTAACCATGAGATGGTCCTCATAGTAGAGTATATATGGTAGTCCGAATCCACACCATCAGCTTCGAGCAGCTGAACATTAAACAAGGATGTAATGTGATCGAGACGTGTGCATCACTGGTCACCGATTCAAATAAAGGAAGTCTAAATTCAAGAATATGCTTGGTGATACTGTATATGTATTTCGGTATTATACTAATAAGCCCATTTGTTACTTAGTGATGATATTGCAGTCCATATGTGTAATTTGCTTACACGCCCTTACAGGGATGTGGTGAGCAACTACAGTTCAGAAGTGAGAGTGCTCGGGTTCAAACTACTTGGAGCCATCTCTGAAAGCTTAGGCTTAGAAAGGGACTACATTGAAAGAGTGCTTGGTGGAGCAAGCCAACACATGGTCATGAATTACTACCCACCATGTCCTGAGCCAGACCTGACTTATGGATTGCCATCCCATAAAGACCTAAGTGCTCTCACAATTCTTCTCCAAGATCATCAGGTGGCAGGCCTACAAGTGCTGAAAGATGGAGAGTGGGTTGCTGTCGACCCGCAGCCCAACTCGCTTGTTGTAAACATAGGTGATCAAATACAGGTAAATTTTCAATTAACAAAGCAGCAATCATCCGTTGGTTTTGATCTTTTTCTTTCTTCTTCAGCTAAAATGCTTTGATCTATTTTATTCTATTTACTGAACATGGGTTTTTAAGGAAATCTTAAGTGCAGGCATTGAGTAATGGGAGGTATAAAAGTGTGGCATCGGGCCATTGTTAACTCTAGTAAGGAGAGAATTTCAGTGGGGTCGTTCCTCTGTCCTGCAAATGATGCAGTTATTGCTCCCGCGAAGGAGTTGACTAGCGAAGATTCTCCAGCAATCTACAGGAATTTCACATATGATGAGTTTTGCAGAAAGTTTTGGAGCAGGAGTATGGACGATGGACATTGCTTAGAGCTCTTCAAGTAGGGCTGCAAATGGTCTGATCTAGGCCAGGCAGATAGATGGTTGTACAAGTCCATACCTTGTGGTTACTGGGAATCTGGATCAGTACCTGTGGAGTGCAGGCATGAGTATTTTTTACCGGAATGCAGATGAATTCAAACTGTTCTAACTTTTAAGATATGGGTACTATGGCAATGTACCAAATTTTACTCTAATAGGAGTTGGCAAATCATTAAACTATTTGGTTGTAAATTTCGCCAAATATCATTTTAATGGTGTGCGGAAATCCTGTTCATGCAGTATTTTCCTTGGTGCCAATATATGGCTAACCTGTGTTACTTTGAGCAGTTTGGTTTTATAAATTGGGTGCCGTCTGCAGGCCTGAAAAAAAAAAAAAAAAATCAATGCAAGCACATAGCAGGAGACTCGAAGTCAGTTATTAGACACACTTGACACAGTATTTATGCCCGGATCCCTCTCTTACTCAGGCGCATGAAATTAGGGTTGTTCCCACATTCCTAAGCCTTTAGCCATATTCAGACAAAGCAGGGACTAATTCCCCCTGGCCCAAGCTGGTATGGCCCAGCTGGTATGACCCTTTCTGCATTTCAACCAGCTATAATAAGCTTCATTTCATTAGATGCAAGGCTTTTGTTTTATATGCTGTAATGACTGCCAAATTTTGTTTCTCGTATCTAAGATTGTTTGGTTTGGTTAATGAGTAAGTTGGAACTTGAAATATGATGGTCATCATCATTAGAGAAGCACAGGCCAGTGCACAAAAGTCCACAGTTTTAATGAAATCCATTGCAAGAATGGGAAACTGTAAACATGGGTGGAAATGGGTTGGGGCAGATCAATTTGAATTGGGTTGCATTTTGGATAAAGTGGAGCTCAACCCAGGCCCATTTTTTATAATGTTCAAGGTGACACCCAAACGCTAAGTTCATGGGTCAGGTTGGTGTAGGGTTAGTTGGCTGAGTAGCATGTGTGGCCTCATCTCAGACCCAACCCATTTATTTATCGAGTTGTAAATGTTAACCCAAACTCTACCAAAGCCAACTTCCAGCCGAGATTCTCAACCTAAACCCGAACTAAACACCGTTTAATTAATAATCCAAGCTCAACCCGATTTTCATCGAAACATACACCTAAAGCTCCAAGTTCTACAAAATCCAAATCATATTTTTTTTGAAACTTCTCCGAACAAATTATGCATAGAATTGCAATATCGTGTCCGGTGCCAATTCACAAAATATCCTAGTTGGTGATATCGGCGGCACATATTGGTACCCTTTTTGTGAAACCTGCAACTCCCTGTGTAGTGCAGTGGTGTGGTGAAAATAGCTTACCTAGAAAAAAAGAAACCTTCTTTACCTTGCCCTTTCTTTATTTCTATAATCATTTTTTTCTCTCATTCAGCTCACCCAAAAAGAAAAGGACAAACCTGAAGAAGCTCTTCTCTTCTCTCCATGTGAATTATCCCTCCACTTTTCATCACAATCTTATAGTAACAAAGAAAGTGTTTGGCCTAAGGCCAAGAGAAAGAAAACAACTCAAACTGTTTGAAAGTGGATAGAGAGGAGTCTCATCGACTCTTTCTTCTTTCCCAAACGGTTAGTTGAGAACATGGATGAAAAAAGCGGCCGTCACGTAGCGTGGCGGGCGATATATCGGCCGTGGCGGGCGATACCGCCACGCCACGGCCGAAATATCGACCGTCGCATCCGTGGCGGCCGTTATGTATCCTTGTTTTTTTTTTTTTTTTTTCCACGTAGCTTGACCCCCGCCGGGATACCCCGGACCCCCTCTGCGAAGTGCATGTTTTAGAGAAGTAGCAATCAAGAAGACAAAATGATCATACTTGACCATGATAGTTAAGACTCTTTTGCTGGTTGTCTTTCCATTTTTGTGCTTGGATATTTATTATTATCATAACTTGCTAGATAAGATATTAAACATGTTTAATTATGTTTGAAATTTTATGGTAGTAAAGATATAGTTACCTATTACTACTAGATTTCAAATTGGTCTTAATTAAATTATTTTATAAAGAACCCTCATTGTGCTGGTGACTAAGGTATTCATATTTCCTTCACTAACTCTCTACTCTATCATTTATAAATTGGTGTTGAATGTTGATTGTTGATCACTTCATAACTTCATAGTTCATTCACTTGATTGAATTTGAACCTTGAATGTTGAAGTATTGATATTTAATTGTTCAATGATCATTAATGAGTAATGACCTAACTCTTAAGTCTTATGCCTTTATTTCATGTTTTTTTTTATGAGCTTTCCATTATTTTCTAAGTTAGTATGACTAAGAAACATAAATATATGTGAAAAAATAATCATTACTATTATTTTCTATTTATACAGCGATACAGGACGTCATATATTGAGGGCACCGTTACGCCCCATTTTCTTACTTACTTTTGCAAAAAAAAAAAAAAAAAACCCACATATTCTTTCATTTTACAATTTTCTGGATTTTCTGGAATTTTTTCAGATTTTTTGGGTAATTTTTTTTAAATCGCACCGCTACGCCGCTACGTATCCCCGCTACGCTACGTATCGCCCGCTTCGTAGCGGTTTGGCGGCGGGCGTAGCGGCCCGCCGCTACCGCTATTTTCATCCTTGATTGAGAAGAATAACACTCTGATGAACCGAGAGCAAAACTGGAGAGAGACCATACTAACTCAAAGGGTGGGACGAGATCCATTTTGAAGGTTGGGGGCCTTGGGGCGTAGGCCATGCTCCCAATAACCCATCATGGGCATTTTTCAAATCGCATGGTGCGACCGCACCTATATGCTACATCGTGGGTCTGCCCATATCAGGACAACCAAGATATTCTGGTGATTCTTAACCAAAAAAAGAAAAAAAAAAGTAAAAGAATGCGAGAATGGAGGGAGGGTAAGTTACTTTCAAATCGCAATAGAGTGGGACCGTTTGTCAATTTACTATTAAAGTATAAGTAATATAAAGTCTTTATTTTTTAGATAAAGGGTCTAAAGGTCCTTTCAAATAAAGAATCACATCAAAAGTACACATCATAAAAAAAAAAGTGAAAAGACAATCTCTTTTATCAACTAAATAACAAAAAAATACTCATTTTTATAAAAAAAATAAAAAGTAAAAAAGATTCATTACCAATCCATTAAAAATAAAATACAATTATAAGCCCCTTATATTCTCTTGATTTGATGTTTTACGATAAATTTACCAAACGAGTATAAGTATGCTTTGAATGAAAAAATATAGTAGATTTTTTTACATTGGGTGAAAATATGGGGCCCTTTCGATAAAAGAAAAGTAAAATTTATTTGGCTTCCTTTCCTTTTCTGAGAGTTGACCTTCCTCCAATGCCAAGCTCAGACTTTCCACCTGGATTGCTTTTCTAGTCTCCCTGGCCTCTAGATGAACCATGGCCGAGAGGCTCCTATCCACCGGATTCAGATTCGATAAACTCCCCGAAAACTACATCAGGCCCGAGTCCGAGAGACCTCGTCTCTCAGAAGTAACCTCCTTGAAAGTCCCATTGATTGACTTGGAAAGCTCCAACAATAGAGACGTATTCATACGCCAAATCGGCGATGCTTGTCGTGATTTTGGCTTCTTCCAGTTTTTAAATTGTCCTCTCTCCTGTTTAGAAACTGATATAGCTTCTTTGATCTGTAGATTTCTCGCTATATGAGCCTATATATGTTGATATGTATGTGTGTTTACTATTACTCTAGGTAACGAATCATGGGATTTCTACAGAGTCCACCCAAAAAGTTTTTGCAGTTGCCCGGGAATTCTTTCATCTGCCTGTGGAGGAAAAGATGAGGTTTTACTCGAATGACCCATCAAAGAAAATAATAGTATCGACTAGTTTCAACCTGAAGAAAGAGAAGGTTCACAACTGGAGGGACTATCTTCGATTTCATTGCTACCCATTGGAGGAATTTGTGAATGACTGGCCTGCCACTCCCCAATCTTTCAGGTAAAATATGTCTGTAAACCATCAATTGCTTTTTCCTTCTTTAGGCTTTACAGTGTTGGTAAGATTAGCCTTTAGTTAGGGTAATTGGGGGATTACTACTCATGCGCACAACCTATTAAGTATCTTGTATTGAAATGTATTTATATTATCTCTACTAATACATCAAAATTTTGGTAGCAATAGTTAGTAGAGAAATTTTAATATGGTATAAAAACCAATTGGTCAGCATTGCTAGGTAGCGGCCTCATTATTAGCTGTGGTGGTCGAGGCCGCTACGCTATTTGGAAAAATAGCGGCGCTATAGTATAAAACCTAATAAAGCCAATCGATTTGAATTTTAAATATTATTTTTTCTATTTCTTTTCTTCAACAACCCTTCCTAAATTTATATCTACCATTTTATGGTTTCAAATCACATAAAAAATACAAGATTGGTTGTTATAAGATATTCATATTTTTTTACCATTTAAAATATTCACGCTGCTATAGCACTACGTATCGCTTATTATGTAGCATTTTTTTGTCACCGGCCGCTACACATGCTGTGACAACTATTTTGATCATTTCCAAGAGGAACGACTTAGTGCTTAAAAAGTATGGGGTCACCAAAAGTGTGTCGCCAATCAATTTTACTTGAAAAGTAAAGTATTAAAAAATATTTATGCTGCCTTTGATAAAAATAATTAGCAGAGAAAATTTAATAGCATGGGCAACACACATTTGCAGTTCGTTGCAACAGTGAGGAATATGCTCAAGGTTTCATTTATATGTGGTTTGCGCCAAGTGTACGAGATAAAATAGACTCTTTGAACAAGGGAAAAATCACCATATTTACTGTTTTAAATATTGTATTACTGTATTAGCACTTCCCTGTGTCCTACAACCTAGATCAGCAATGTTGCATAGTCGTGTCACTAAAATACAGCTAGAACACGTCACCGAATCGTCTTTGGTGTAGTTCAGCTCGGGGGCGATCTACATATGCTTTTGTGCCAGTTAACCCTGGATTCGGAGCCGCTTCTAAATGCATTTGAAAATTTTGGTCCACTTTCAAAACTCTTATAGAAGTTCTGGGTCTTTTTCTAAAACCCATATGAAAATACTAAATTTGCCCCCAAACAGACCACATCAAATGAAAATCCAAAATCCACTATTGGGTCAGCTATTTAGGGACACTAAACACCCACTTGATGGGTGAGTGTGCGAGTTCCCCTCTATTTCATAGGTAAAGCTAACAAAAAAAAAGTGTCGTTAAAGTATGGATATATACGTGGAGTTCTGCTACATGGACTAACTCATTGAGTTAGTCCATGGACTAACACCGTGATATCCATGGGGATTTCATGTGATATGACATGATATTTCCATGGATATCTATAAACTTTTTGATATAAGTGCTGATCAGCTAATTAAGTTGGCCCGAAGGGGATTAAAATTTCATGATTTCCTCCAAAAGGAAAATTCAAATATTCATGCTCTTTCTCTCCAAAAAGAACTTCTATTTCTAACCCTGAACCTTGAGTTCTTATTTTCATAACTGCAGCTACAGTATTTTGTGTTGAGTTGTGTTAAGATCCATTTATTTCAAAAGCCGTAGTCATGACGGACGCCACACCTTCATTTATAGATAATTTAATAGACAAACATCTGTTCACCAATAATATCTATAATTTTCTTAAAAAAACTGCATATCTTTATCTTGTTTGATCCGCCCCAAACACCTTCCTCTGTGCGCATGGCCTTAGGAATAGGGGATAATGATGAGGTCAGAACCGCTACCAATCTACCATGTTTCAAGAATCCTACCATCTCTTCTCAAATGTCAATCCCCATTGCCCCAGGTTGAAACAATGATCCAATGCTTAGCATTTAGGAATCGTTTCTAGCAATCCATTCGAAGGCAACAAATCCATGGGCTAAGATGTTAAACACAGAGGGAATATGGAGGGGGACTGTTGGTAAGCCCCCTCACTCCCAACCCTCCCACCAGGGATCGATCACTGGTGGGAGAGGTTTGAAAAAAAAGATGTTAAAACACATAAAACAGGGGCAGAAACACTCCTATAAACAGTAAATGAACAACCTGAATTTTGACTGAAAAACACACATACAGCACAATGACTGATATTTATAGCCTTACATGAACGACTGATATTTGTAGCCTTACATGATGAGCAGAAATTAGATGTGATATTTATAGCCTTACAGTATGGCAGTCCTAATCCACCAGTTGCTGGGGGTTGTCTTGTCTCTGGTCTCCAGGCTCCAGCACATTAAACAAAGATGTAATGTGGCTGAGACATGTGCGAAACTGGCATTCCAGTTCAAATAAAGAAATTCTAAATTCAAGAATGCTTGGATCAGGCCTACCAAAGACACATGCTTACAGCTTTTGGTTTAATATAAATTACAACTTCAATAAACATAGATGGAGCTTTGGTTACAGTGTAGATGTCTTTCAGCATACAAATAAAACCCATTTGTTATTTAGTGATGATGTTTTAGTCCTAGTGTGTAATTTGCTTATGCACCTCTACAGGGATGTGGTGAGCAACTACTGTAGAGAAGTGAGAGAGCTTGGGTTTAAACTACTTGGAGCCGTCTCTGAGAGCTTAGGCTTAGAAAGACGCTATATTGAAAGAGTGCTTGGTGACCAAGGCCAGCAGCTGATCTCAATAAATTGCTACCCACCATGTCCAGAGCCAGACCTGACTTACGGATTTCCAGCCCATACAGACAGGGGCGGATGGGGGGGGGGGGGCTGCGGCCCACCCAAGATTCGGGCCCAAAAAAAAAATCCAGTTTCCCAAAAAAATAAAATTCAGTTTTCCAAAAAAAAAAAATTGTCGCTATTACTTTCATAACTTGTAGTCTTAGCTTGCAAGCATAGGTTTAAATCCTGTTATTTCTTCTCTAATAAAATATCAGAGAAATATTCCGACAATTGTTGCAGTAGACAGTAATTCTCATAGCTTTTGATAAAACTTCATTGTGAGCTGAAAATGAAAAGAAAAGAATTAAAAAAAATTAAGGAAAAAAAAAAAGTAAAACCGGTCGTCTTATGTATAATGTATTGTATATTGATGATTATTTACTATCTTAGGTTATAATGTCGCATCATCAAGCGCCCAAAAATCAATAACTCTTCAATCGTTCTATAAGAGAAAAGATGATAAATCTGAAAGTGGCGAAACTTCCACATCTATTCCTGATATTTCAAAGCTTGATGACGATGAGCGACGTCCTACCAAAGTTCAAGTTGTTGAAATTGAAGGAGTTGAACCTTCTTCTCGAGTCCAAAGAGTCGTAGTTGCACATTCTTCCAAAGCTCAAGAAGTTGCACCTATAGAAGTTGATGTCACTTCTTCATTTGAATGTGATCCGGGTAAACGCATTGCTATATATGAATACCCACTTAACAAACATGATGAAGTTCGGGTAGC
Source organism: Litsea cubeba (assembly GCA_012931725.1). Classification (NCBI taxonomy): domain Eukaryota; kingdom Viridiplantae; phylum Streptophyta; class Magnoliopsida; order Laurales; family Lauraceae; genus Litsea; species Litsea cubeba. The sequence continues at coordinate 74,786,080 of CM022951.1, read as the reverse complement.
TTATCTTAGAATGGGACCTTGTCGACCTACTCATGAGAAAGAAAAAGATTATCCGGTGACCATATTTGGAAAGCAAGGCCGACGGTTCAATACTAATTAGTACAAACTATTCCCTTGGCTAGAATATTCACTCCACAAGGATAGAGCATATTGTTTTTATTGCTTTCTCTTTAAAACAAATCCTCCGAAGCATCTGGTATTTACCATTGATGGGTTTCAGAATTGGAAGAAGGTTAACAATGGGAAGAAGTGTCCTTTTTTGAAACATGAAGGTGGTCTTTGTTCTCCACATAGGTCGGCGACAATGTATTGTGAGAATCTAATGAAACCTTCTCGACATATAGATAGTGTTTTCAATACACTTTCTAAAGAAGCAATTGCAAATAATCAGGTTGCTTCTCCGAAATGTTATTCAATGTATTCAGATGCTTGCATTACAAGGGTTTCCTTTTAGAGGACATGATGAATCGAAGAAATCAAAGAATTGTGGAAACTTCATTGCAATGTTCGAGTTTTCAAAAATGTTGAACAAGAAAGTTGCCGAAATAGTAGGTGATTGTCCAGGAAATGCCAAGTATACCTCACATGGTATTCAGAAAACACTTTTGCATATATTTGCCGAAAATGTGAGAAAGAAAATACGCGAAGATGTTGGTGATGCAAAGTTTTGTATCCTTGTGGATGAAGCACAAGATAATTCACATAGTGAACAAATGGCCATTATTCTACGATTTGTTGATCGTGGTGGTTTTCTTAAAGAAAGGTTTTTGCTATTGTTGGTGTTGAAGACACTTCTCACGGATTGCATGGTTATTTACATCGAAAGAGAGTTTGCTAATGAAGTCGACATAGAGTTGGTAATAGATTAATTTGATAAGAAGCCACGCAAGTCAAGATTTCACTAGTGTCATGTTTTAACTTTTGTTTGTCTTTTGTCATACTTGTCAAGATCTATTGTGAAGACATTTTTTTGTTGATTTTGAGTAGTATAATAAAAATGATCACTCTTTTGGTATGATGCTTGTAGAAAATGAATTATGAAGATAGTACATAGATAGTTTTTGGTGAACATTGTTGCTATTTTTTTATAATTTTTGGTGAGACATTGTTGTTATTTTTTTAGTGTAACTTAAGTGCAGCCCTCCCAGATTAGAAATCCTGGATCCGCCCCTGCATACAGACCTTTGTGCTCTAACAATTCTTCTTCAAGATCATCAAGTGGCAGGCCTGCAGGTGCTGAAAGATGGCAAGTGGGGTGCTGTTGACCCACACCCCAACTCGCTTGTGGTAAACATAGGTGATCAAATACAGGTAAAATCTCAATTATCAAAGCAGCAATCATCTGTTTTTTTTTTTTTTTTTTGTATTTATCATCTTCTATTTATTGAACATGGGGTTTTAAGGAAGAATTGTTAGTGCAGGCATTGAGTAATGGAAGGTATAGAAGTGTGTGGCATCGGGCCATTGTTGACTCTAATAAGGAGCGAGTTTCAGTGGCATCATTCCTCTGTCCTGCGAATGATGCAGTTATTGCACCAGCAAAGGAGCTGACGAGCGAAGAATCTCCAGCAATTTACAGGAGTTTCACATATGATGAGTATTACAGAAAGATTTGGAGCATGGATTTGGACGGTGAACATTGCTTGGAGCTCTTCAAGTAGGATTGCAAATGGGCCGATTGGGGCCAGGCAGATAGAAGGACTGTCAAAACAGGGTCGGCTCGAGACAATTCGAGGCCTAAAGCGTCGATCATAAATTAGGCCTTTTTTATGTTTTAATATTATTATAAATATTTTATATAATTTTTATTTTTCTTGCTTTTTTATGATGTAAAATTACTAATTAAGTTTTTATATTCAAGTTTTGCTAACCTATCTCAAGCCACCTCCAAAACCCACATGAGAATTTTGGGCCCATCCCAAAAGTCACATGAAAAATTTGGGTCATAAAGTCCAACTACCTATTTGGCTTCAACCCTCCCGCAGCATGAGTCAGGACTATCCAAGATGGACGAGGTGTGCCCCACGTATTGGATGCTCCAGATATACAGTACTCATATGCACTGTATGCAAGTGAATAAATTCCGACGGGGGGCTATTGTTTATCTTAAATTTTAAGATCTATTAGTAGGGTTGAAAATCCAAGCTATAGATTTATTACAACCACATCATGAGTCAAATCTGAATGGGCCCCTTTGAAATAGGATGCACAAAAATAATGAGAAATGCTTGTGAAATAAGTTCATGACTAAATGTATGGCTGGGATTTAATACACATGGACTGCTAAAAATATAATGGTGTGCTAAAATCAATTGGACTCCTAGCCATAGAAATATAATGGGCAGATTTGGAAATATAATGGGCATAAATGACACTTTAAAGGCCCCATGAAAATCTTGGTTGTATTTTGTCAAATTATTATGGGGCCTCATATTTTGGGGAGAAAAAAAAGGGATGGCAATTAATAAGTTTTCTATTTTGGAATTTTAAAAGATGTCATTTGCTATAATGGGGCCTTTTTTGTGCATTATTTTTTAGGGCCTAAAGCAATTGCTTTCTTAGCCTTATGGTTCAGCCCACCCTGTGTCAAAAGTCCAACATTTTGGCCACTGGGAATCTAGATCCACTGTGGTGTGCATGCATGAGTATTGTTTTAACGAGTCTGGATCCTTTGGAACGTGTGATAAAGTCCTGGAACTCTATTTTGGGACTCATATGGAAATTATATGAATAGTTCAAGATGAGGGCCCATTTGGTAATTTTTACGGAAAACAGAAGTAAAAAAAAGCATCAAATCAAGAGTAAATAAAATATAAATTAAAAAAAAACCTCTATATTTAAAAAAAAAAAAAACCCTTATACTTTATGTTTTTACTAAAGTATCCCTTGACTTACAGTGACCCCTTCTTTAGTCCTTTTTATCATTTTATCCTTATCATTTATTAAAATGTTAAAAAGATGCATTTGCCCGCCTGTCATCATGAGTTGACACTTCAGTCACCCCTTCAAACTTGGGATAAAGGCTCACCAAATGAACATATGTTAGGATTTCATAGCTCTATAGGAATCTTACTTTATCTTGGTCACGATGATGCGTACAAGTGGGCCCACTAAAAATAAGTATTTTTAAGAAATAGCAAAATAGAAAAAAGTTGGATAAATCTATTTTGAATTATATAAATCTGCATACCATATAATAAAAAAAATATAAAAAGAAGGACCCACCAGAATTTAATTTTTTTGAGTTGGGCAAGGCTCAATTTTCGTTTTAATTTTATTTCTAAAACAGATTTGTGTATTGAACTTGAAGAACTGTTCATAAAAGAAGATTTATATAAGTAGTAGGCTTTCCTTTGATTTTTTATTATTGTAATGGTTAGAACTTTAAATGTAAATATAACTGCGTGATTTCATATTCATGATGATTTATAAGACCAAATAGAACTCTCTCTCTCTCTTTCTCTCTCATAGATTTTAGAGGATAAGATATTCTCCCACAAAGTTAGGGACCCATAAGTATAGATCCCATGATTATGCTCTTCGTATTTTATAAGTGAGCCTTACTGATGGGTTTTTGGGATTGACCACATTGATTTATCTAATTTCTTATGAGAGGATTTTAAGTCTACTTCTCTTCTATCTGTTTATTACTTTTGATTACTTAAAATTTAATTTAGTTCCCACTACCGTTCTAGATAATATAATGATAAAAGCCCATTTTTAACAATCTTTCCAACATTTTAATAATTTATCGAAAATAATATTTTTGACAGACATCACATTAACTACTTATCTCAGTCTCAATATAAAACTCAATATCATCTTTTATTTTGGGTTGTAACATTGATAAAATAAGTTTGTTATCTTCACTAACCAGCGGTGGCGGACCTAGGATTTTCGTTTAGGTGGGGCTAAACTTTTGCTAGAATTTTCACATTAACAATAGCAAAAGATAAAACTGTCCATGGTTCAACTCCGTTCATTTTTCTCCACATCTAAAAAAGACCCACACAAGAGTTGAAAATTGTGGCCCATAATTAAGGATTAGAATGATCTAATAATGAGGACTATTATTGGCACACCACCTCTGCTCCATACCAAGACCATTATTGGCACCCACACAGGTTGCAGTTTGAGTTTGAAAATATCTCAGTTGGAAGATGATAGTGTCCCTCAACCACGAGGTTGCGAGCAAGTCATGTAATCAATCAAAACACAAAATAATGATGATGATCACAATAGGGTTCAGCATGTGGCCTGATGCAATTTCAAATGAACAAATACTAATTGTTGAATGATAATCACAACACTATTATCAACTACTTATGGGACGACACCAACTCCAATCAAACAAGAAATATAAATGAAGTCAAATAATATTGCCCAACCCTTATCCATGATTGTCAAATCTCACTCATTCATAGATTAAACAAGAACACAAGATAAAAAATATAAAATAAAAAAACCAAAATCAAGTAATGTAATAAAGAGAGCCATCAAACATAAATTAAAAAAAATTAGAACCCTAACTTCTCTATGCAATGCCTGAAATAATGAATGGAATCATTAATCATAGAAGATAGGAAGGGAAGGGGGAGAGGGGGAGAGAGAGAGAGGCGACAATGACATAGTCACATATAGAGAGAGAGAAAGAGAGTCCATAGAAAAAAACGCAGAGGGAGAGTGGGGGGGGGGGGGGGGGGGGGAGAGAGAGAGGTGACAAAGAGAGAAGGGGATAGATTTGCCCGAAGCCGAATAAGGAACGATTGTCACAGCCTGTCAGCCTCACAAGCATCCTAAGAGAAGTGATTCACTCGAAGGAAGAAGCGAAGAAGCCAAAAGGGGCTGGCTGAGGCCTGAGGTTGAGAGGAGTGAAGAACAGAAGAACGAAGTAGGGTTTTTTTTCTCCTCTTCATTCATCGTTTTTGATATGGGGTGCTGGACTTAAACTGGACTTAAAACATATGGGGTGTGGGCCAGTGCTTTTCAAATTTAACCTAGGGCGGCCGCCCCAGATACAACTAACGTGGGTCTGCCATTGCTAGCCAGGGTCTTAGTCCTCTATTCATTTGACCTTACATTTTATTTTCATTTGGAGCCAACAAATTTTCATTTCAATATTTTTATTATATCTTATGTTGATTTATATCATTAAGAATATGCTTATTTATGTTTACCTAAAATAGAAAATATGTTTATTTATAACTTTTTACTAATTTATATTTCTTAAAATGCTTACTTTCAGAATACCACATATTTTTTTCTATTTTTACTAAATACTTATTTTTCTATTTAACGTGTTCGCTTGATATATCATTTAGCATACTTTTTTAACCTGTATGCATGGTAATCGGGATGGATTGAAACTCACGTGGAGTTATTAGCCAAACAGGTGTGCATTTTGGTGGGCCCTACCTAAGTTAGGAGTGGTGAATGCCAACTCATGATAATAGTAATAGGACATATGTTTCTTTTTAACTTTCCATTAAATGAAAGGGATAAAATGGTAAAAAGTATAAAAGATAACCAACCACAGAGGGCAAGCTTGTTTGCTCTTAGCGTCACCGCCAGTCAAGGGATGCTTTAGTAAAACCATAAAGTATAGTGGCTTTTTTGAAGTTTCTTTCAAATATAAGAGCCTTTTTGTCAAAAAACTCTAAAATATAATTCTTTTTTTTTTTTTTTTGTAACGCAGCCCGCAAGTGAGAATCCGCATACACGCGGAAAGACAGCCCACTCAAGAAAGAAAGAAGCTCACACACGTGGGAAAAAAGCCCATACAAGCAAAAAGGGAGTTGCACACATAAAAAGAGGTAGCGTACCTAAGGTTTCAATCCTAAGCAGGTGAGAACTGCCATTCCTTACTTCTATAGTAAGGAACTGCTCTAAAAATTACAAGTCGGTTATGATGGTATTTTATCTTTAATTGCTTAATAGGAAAAGTTTTTTTGGTTGCTTGTGTAAAAAGTCCATGTTTTTTTTTTTTTTAGTCATTTAGTATAAAAAGGAGCTGCTTTCTTACTTTAAAAAAAAAAAAAAGAGAGGATGAGAAAATTTTGAAGATTTGCACTTTTGATGTGACCCCTTATTTGAAAAATAAAGCATTTACGTTACTCATACTTTAGTAGTAAATTCCCAAAGAGTTATATCCTAAAATTTCAATTTAAAGAGAGTGGATCCCACAATCCGATTGAGCACATGATATAAGCGTAACTTTGGCGTTGACGTGAAATCATGGGTAACATAGTGTTTCTCACACTTTCCATCACGCGATCATTAGTACCAGGAGATCTGCTCCTTTTGAAGTGAAACTCATCTTAAAGGGTCCGGATCATCTTTAATGGACCTCACCTTCTATCGATGGGAAAAACTTTACTCTAATCAAAGTTGTATTCACTGTTAGATTGATCATATCTGAGACGCATGATTATATTTGAAAATTTCAAATCACAATTTTTAGACTTTTTTTTTTTTTTTTTAGTCCAGCTAAAGGGCTGCACTATTTTTAAACTGAATCACTATGACAGCGGGCATAACTTCAGTTCCAATGAAGCTTTTCTTTTCTCATTAAAGAAGAAATGCTATGATGATTGTAAGCGAATTAGATTCCAAAGTTAAGACCCAAACTCTAATTATAGGAATTGTATCAACCAAAACCAGTCAAAACAGGGTCGAATTAATCAAGGTTGAGTTAGGACCAACCCAACTTCCAGGCATAATGAAAAAGCATAATGGCGTAGACACACCACTTTTGGAAGGGCCAACTTCAATGGATTAGTTATTGGCCCTAGATCTTAAGTTTCATACCTAGAAGGAACGAGCATAATCCCTTTTTCTTTTTCTTTTGCTAAAACAAGCACAATCTATTTATTTCATGAGTCAATGTGAAACCCAATACTAAGCATTTCATTAGGATCCCAACCATGAACTCTACTTGAACAAACCAGATGGGGTCAATGCCTTGAAGTGGATGAAGTTCATTTTGAGCGATTTGAAAGTGGGCTCCATCATAGAAATCCACTCTTTCTACTCACATTCTCACGAGAAGATATCTTACACCTCATATTGAGCTACCATTTATCCCAAAACCAATTGGTGATAGGAAATGGCACAACAATAGTTTTATGGTGAGACGGCTCCAGACGGCTCCTGCTGCGAACTCGCAAAACGCGTGTCCCGTGACTCAAACACCGACCTATCAGGCCCTGATACCACTTGTAGGATCTTTACACCCCCATTGAGCTACCACTTATCCCAAAACCAATTGGTGATAGGAAATGACACAACAATAGTTTTATGGTGAGGGCGAGGGCTCAACCACAATTATGACCGCTCAGGAGCGAAGGTGGACGTTGATCTCAACAAGGACTCAAGAAAGAGGGTATAAAGTATTGAGTTATTTCCTATCTTTATAAAATATATAAGTTGATGGTGTGGGATAGGTTCTTAGGCATCTCTATTTTTTTTCCTAGCTTTTGTGTATTTTGGACTCGTTTAGCTTCTGCTTTTAGATATACTTCCTCTTTCCAACAACTAAAAAAGTAGAATAAAAAAATGCCATCACTACTAGTAATTTCTCTTTTTTCTTACGGAAGAAGCAGCAGCATGTTGAGGAGCGGCAAAACCAAAAAAATAAATATATAGAAGAAGGATCCGGATCCCCTATTTCGTTCAAATGGGGAGCTCTATTTGGACGAATTAAGGGACAACATGATTGGGGGCGGAGGGGGGGCAATTTCTCTTTCCTCTGCCGGCCCCTCCCCCTGCCTATGGTGACCCCTGATTCGTCCAAACAAGACTCTATTATTTGGACAAAATAGAAAATCTATTTTCATGAAAGGATGAAAGTCGAGGAACCTCCGGCCCACCTCCCGCTATTCTGTTTAGACGAAACAGGGAATCTATTTCCATAGAAGGATGAAAGTCGAGCCCACTGTGAATGTCTATGAAAAATTTATTCCAAAATAATATAGGTAGCACATGTGACATGTGTAAGGGTGTGTCGGTGAGAGATTTATTCCAAAATATCACAGCAACACATGCAAGAATGAGGGTGCATGAGCATTTACCCGAGGATCAATCCACAGTACCTGCATGAACATCGCTCTCTTTGGCTTAACGTGTCGCACAGCATTGCCTTTGCTGGGAATGCTGGATTGGGTCTTTTTGTGTTTTTTTTGGGCCCATGCTCTCTCTTCCTTTTTGTTTGCCCTTTTTTTTTTTTGGTTTGCAGTTGCTTTTTCCTTTTTATTGTCATCCTACGATGTAATCATGCAACTGATGTGCCTCTCGGCCTCATCAGTAACCCTTTACCTTTAATATAATGTTCCTTCTTCAAAAAAAAAGAAAAAAGAAAAAAAGAAATAAATCTATTCCAAAATATAGAAGCAGCAATTCCACCTACCTCTCTCTTTTTCCACTTGTCTGCCCACTTAAATCTTCTTTCCTTTTAAGCAGTGCATTAAAGCTATATAGATGACATGTTGTGCCACCACTGACACGTGATACCTCTGAAGTTTGTTGCCCATCCCTTTCTCCCCCCGCCTAAAATCTGTTTTATTGCCCCGTCTAACCACCACCATAAGCTAGGTGTGCCACTGCCTTAAAGCTAGGGGTGAAAATCGGGCCGTGCCGGCCGAAGACCAAGCCCAGTCGTGCCTGGGCCGGCATGGCCCATGATTAATATATGGGCCGTGTTGTGCCAGGCCTAACCTTTTGGGGTCAGCCCAGCACGGCTCAGGACACGGCTTTAGTCGTGCCGTGCTGGGCTAGGCCCTAGTCAGGGCCTGGCCCGTGCAGCCCGTGGGAGGCCCACAGATTCCCCTCTCCTTTTTTTTTTTAAATTTTTTTAAAGCTTTTTAAGTCTTAGAGAGTTAGACTCTTGATCTTGGACTAATTTTATTAAAATAAAGAAATTAAGAGAAATAAATAAGTAGAATAACACTAATGATGTTTTGAAAACATACATCAAATAAATTGTATTTCCTTGAAATTTAAGTTACAAAAGTTTTAAAAAATTACTAGTTTGAACTTGGATCAATATATATAATGAAATCCAAACCTTCTGATAAATGAAAAAAAGAATTACAACTTTAGAAATCTATGATACATTTTAAAAAATAAATTACAACTTTAGAAACCCAAAAAATAAATTACAACTATAAAAACCTATGATTCATTTTAAAAAATAATTTACAAGTTGAAAGCCTATTATACATTCTAAAAAAAATTATACTATGATATATGTAACGCCGCTAGCTCGTCTTCTATCTCAAAATCATCATCGAGCTATTGTTCCCTATCCTCAGTTTGATACAAATCCCGTAAGCACATGAAGGTCTCAACGGTTTCTTCTGTAAGCATAGTCCTCCTAGGGTCAATAAGGCGCCCACTTGCACTAAATGCCTGCTCTGATGCTACTGTAGACGCTGAAACTGTTAGTATATCACGGGCTATGGCAGAAAGCACGGGAAACTTAGTTTTGAATGATTTCCACAATGCCAAAAAGATCAAAATCATCATCTTTATCATCCGAGATTGTAACAAGATCGCTCCCAGGTATAATGTTAATTCATTAAGGTTGTAAGAGGATCCTCCGGAAGAAGAGGAGTTACTTTCGTGAGATTTCCTTATAATACTCCAAATAGCCTTATTTTTTCATTTATGTACTTGGGGAGGGCCTGTTGGGATGGATCTACCTAATAGGGTAGCATAATCCAAATAAAGTATTTTTAATTGTGTCTTAACTGTAAACATGTTATTTATATTAGTTGTGATTATATTAGAGTTTATTTCATCAAGAATGGTTCATTCTACACCTTTTAATTTCAATCTAGGGTCTAATGCAGCAGCTATATAAAATGTTAAAGGAGCGATTCTCCAATATTGTGAAAACTTTGCCTCCATTTGTACACACATTAGTTTAAAAATTGGAAAATCTCTATACTTTTTAAAAGTAAGACTCATTCATAAAAATGGGTTAAAGCTTGACTTGATGTGGGATAATATACCCCGGAAAAAAATAATGTTGTATCATGAAAAACTTCTAAAAAATATCTAATTATCTCAAGAAGGGTCCATCTATCATCACTTATAAAAATATTTTCATGCTCCAAATAAAGTTGACAATATTGATTTAGTGTCATTTTATAGGCACATGATTCTTTTAACATTTTATAGGTAAAATTCCGTCTATGCTTTTATATCCCTCCACCATTGTTTTCGCGAGGAGAACAAAAAATATATCCTAAAATCCATTTAATACTCTCCAAATCAACTCTAATAGATTTCACCCCTACTTGTATGATAAGATTTATGATGTGGCATGCACATCTATTGTGAAATAGATTTCCATTTAAATCAAGTTGAATCGCCGGTTTTAGTAAATCTGCTGCGACATTTTTAGTGCTTGCATTATCTAAAGTTATAGAAATTATTTTATTTTTAATTTTATATTCTCTAAGTTTTTCAAGGATAGTGGACCATATCCTAACACCAGTATGTGGAATTCTAGCAAAGAAAACGAAATCATTTTTTTTTCTGCATCACTCAATCACTATCAATATAATATGATGTGATTGCAATGTACCCCAGATTTTAATTGAAGAGAAGTCATAAAGGGTGTAATGATGTACTTGGCATATTATATTTCTACAAACAATATAAAAAGAATGACGCTGCCTCCACTAAAAATTTGAAAATGAATAGTTCAAAACATTCATAGAAATATATGTATGCAAAAGAACTCCATTACTCTGCGTATGAGTGGATGCATTAGTGTAGAGAATGTGCCTCAATCACAAAGCATTATCTTTGTGATCGATCACAAATAAATAGGGATTATAAATGCTAGAGAAAACCACAAAATAATGTAATCAATTCTTATAAATTTTAGAGAAAACCATCCCGGGCTTAAATGAAAATATGTTAAAATTTAAGAATTATTTTGAAATATTGTTAAGATAAGATAAATATAAAATAAAATTTTCTTATTATCTTTGAATATTAAAAAAATTTCTATGTACGAAAATAAATATAAAATAAAGTAAATTTATATAACACGATGACCCCTTGAATTTAAAGGTAGTGGGAAGGAGGGGTGCACAAAAAATCCAGCGATCCGTAAAATCGATACGATCCGATTCGTGGAAATTCAACTAATCCGAAGGTAAACATATTAGTTACGGATTGAAAATCTCGTACTCTGCTAGCAACGGATCGGTGACGGATTTCAGCCTCAATCCGTGGATTCGATCCGATCCGATTCGTTGACTTTAAATATAAATAAATAGATAAAAACTTAAAGGGTCTAAATATAAGTTAAGAGGTCTAAATATATTTATATTTTATAATTTTTTTGTGGATTGTTAGATCTCTTTTTTTAACATTAGATTCAACGGATTGAACTGATTAATCCGACCCGATCCGGTCGTCTTTTGGAGAACCCCATATACATTTATCCCTTCCCATTCATGGGGCATGAATATTGGACGGAGAGAGGGGTTAGTTGAAAGTAAATTTAAACATAAATGGGAACAAATTGATTTTCAAATGCAATTGGGAGGCATGCTTATTTTAAAGAGGTAAATTTATTAAAAAATATATTATATATAAATCTAAATCAATCATCAATATCAAAACATTGAATCATATTCGAGATCAAACTGACCGTGTTCTTTATGGTGTCAATGGCGACGATGTTAGAGCTGTCTTTGCTATGTAACATACGTTGAGATGCAGTCGGAGAGGAGGCTTTCTAGTTTGGCATTTGGGGGATGGGCCCACATCAAAATCGTGTAATTTTTCTTAAATATTTTTTCGAATGGATAACTCATGGGTGCTGACGTGGCAGCCTATACAGCCTCCCTCTCTATTGCTTTAATATATATAATATTTGACAGTCTCATAATTGCTTTTGCAAAACAAAAAACGAAGTGGGAAGCAAACTATTGCTATCACTATCAAAATTGTGTTAGCAAAACAAACAATGAAGTGGGAAGCAAACCAATGCTATCACTAATTTGAGCAAAGGTATACTTTCAACAGGCAAGTAACATCTTATAAAAAAAACATTAAAAATTAATAATTATTACCATTAAAAAAAAGCTAACATGTTATCAGTGAGAAAGTTTGAATAATAATGCACTCAAGATACCATAGACATTCATGTTATCACAATTACATGAGCCGATGTGATCAATTTGGGCCGTTGATGTTGTGAGCCAACCAAAATTGTTTATCATGAAAGGAGATGTACTAAATTTACACCACATTGGTTCCCACAACTTGTACAGACATATGCATTGAACAATATTAAGACAATAGCACCCACGAAATAAATTGATAAAAACACAACTTACAAGTAGTATGGCAAGAACTTGTAAATTAGCATTTGCATCCAACACATGGTTATAGTGGGGCTATAATTTAGTAAAACCATAGCTAACCATGCAGTGGGGCATGCGAACTGAAAACGGTATATAATATGTAGGAACATATGTGCATGATTCATTGATTAGGTGAGCCCACTATAAGGTAGTATTCTAATGTGGATTAATTTTAATTCAAATAGATGTGGAGTTTAATTATGTAATATGTAGAAACGTATGCAAATAATTGGTTGATGACTAGGTGGGCCCACAATAAAATGTGGATGAAAGGAAATTTCAATTCGATGTGGCAATTTAATTTTCCATATGGGATTAATTGGTTGATGATCAATAAGATAAGCGTCTTAATGGCTATGGAAGAAGAGAGATTTTTGGCCAAAGATTAGATAAAATAGTGTAGCTGTGGTTTAATTTGAAACATATTAGATTAGTGAATTGAATTTTTTTTTTGTATATTGTAGGAGTCTGGAACTCCTATTTCTAAGAAACAAAGATACAGGTCATCCAATTCGCATTGGCCAAGTAAAATATCTTCTAACTGTGTAAAAAGGTTAGATGAGAAGGGTAATTCCTGAATATAGTATTGCAAAAAGTATGTGGATGCATCAGGTGTCCCTCCTCTACGAATTCACAAGTCAGAGGATGCGCCACATGTCGCTCTCCCGCGAACTCACATATTATCTTTTATTATATAATTTTAACCTCAAAACAAAAACAAAAGAAAGAATTAACTTCTTATATGTCTTTAAATTAAGAAAAATACTCAATATATAGATCTAAATTCTTTTAAAAGACTTCTAAGAATAATAGAGTCAGAATATCAAACATTTTCAAAACTCTATAAAAAAGAGATCGGATTGAATCCGACCGCCGCCTCGCTCGCTATTACGAGCATAAGTGTCGCTGTAACGAGATATCACACTGCCTCGGACTCTGACAGCAGACAGCAGCCAGCGACTGTGCCTTACACTTCTCATATTTTGACAGCCTAGTGGACCCACAAGTGGTCCCAAGTGAAGAGGGTCTTGCTTCATTTGATTTAAGTTGAAGAGACTCGTGAATCGTGATGTTATATATACATTTACCTCTCTTCCTTTCCGACCATCCTCGATCGAAGAACAAACTCTCTTTCATTCCTCATTTATCCATCTCTGTAAAAAAAAAAAAAAGCCTCTCTGACTTTGAGAAGAAACATGGCTGAGACGCTCCTCTCCACCGGATTCAGATTCGATAAACTCCCCGAAAACTACATCAGGCCTGAGTCTGAGAGGCCTCGTCTCTCAGAAGTAGTCTCCCTGAAAGTCCCATTGATTGACTTGGACAGCTCCATTAATAGAGACGAAATCGTTAGCCAAATCGGCAATGCTTGTCGTGATTTTGGCATCTTCCAGGTTTTTTATTGTCCTCCCTCTTGGTTTGAAACTGATATATCTTACAGTGATGTGTACAGGATATTGCTTGCTATATGATGCCTTAATTTGTTGGTTTTTTATCGACTTGTTGTAATCGTTTTTTCTAGGTGACGAACCATGGGATCTCTACAGAGTCCATTCAGAAAGTGTTTGCAGTCACCAAGGAATTCTTTCAGCTGCCAGTGGAGGAGAAGATGAGATATTACTCAAATGATCCATCAAAGAATGTAAGATTGTCGACGAGTAGGTACTTCAACGTAGAGAACGAGAAGGTTCACAACTGGAGGGACTTTCTTCGATTTTATAGTAACCCGTTGGAGGAATTCGTGAATGATTGGCCTACCAATCCCCAAAATTTCAAGTAAAATGTCTACATTTTAAACTATCAATTATCAGTTTGTTGGAAAGTATTTTCGCTGCTTGTACTCAGGCCTCAAGCTTTAATTTTAGGAATGGTTAGCTAAATAAACTTATTGCAATCGCCTTTTTCTCTTCGCCTTTTTTTTTTAAAAAGAAAAAAGAGATTTCGAGGGGTAAACCAGGTCCCGTCCCGAGTGTTTCGCAATAGTAAGGGCAATGTTTTACTTACATTCTTTCAAGTATGTGGATGTTTGTAATTCCAATGGAGCGGAGGTGCTTACCACCTTAAAAGCTCTTCAATTGCTCTCTAGAAGAATGAAAGATTTGGTGGTAATCTTGTTGTGGAAAGTGATTCTTCCGATCCGAAACCTTTGGTGTGTCTAACAGGAAAGTTAGTATTAGGGAGTGTTCTTCTTCTAATCTTGTCGAGTTCTACCATGAGAGTAGATCTGTTAATTTCATAGCGGATGCTCTAGCCGTGCAAGGGGTTGTAAGGCCATGTCCTTGATGGGAGTGGTTATGTAAGTATACTAATGTATAAAAGTAAACTTCAAATATTTCTTAATAAACATCACTTATTGACAACTCTATTACAAATACAGCTAGATTAATGGAGTTTTGCCTTTATAGATGGAGCTTTGGTGACCTTATAGATGTATTTACACGGTAATATTTAGGAGATAACTAGTTCTCCCGTAATATATGAGAACTTTTTTCTAGGGCCAAATTGTAGGCCCCATTTGGGGATGGAAACAGGGGGGATGGAAAGATCTATGTGAGACCACCCCAAGTATCAAGTTTGACCACAAACCTCATGCCCCCAACTCCTCCATCCGTGGCCCACAAGTTTAATAACTTCATATTAAAAAAATATTCAACCCTCGATCCAACGGTTCAGTCCATTCGGATATGTGCCAATCTTTGAGATTAGTGACTATCAGAGGGTTCCCTATTTGTTGCTAGGTTTGGATGGGATGCTAGTTGGACCTGGTAAAAAAATACTGATATAATAGATGAGAATTAGTTCTCACTTAAATATTTTTCGTATTTAAATATTATACTAGTAAAGCACATTTGTTTGGGTGTGGGTGAGTGGGCGTGCAAGTGTTGGGAGTCTCCAATGTAGCAAAACCCATTTGTTATAGTGATGATTTTGGAGTCCTAATGTGTAATTTTCCTATGTGCATCGTTACAGGGATGTAATGGGCAAGTACAGTAGAGAATCGAGAGAGCTTGGGTTCAAACTACTTGGAGCCATCTCTGAGAGCTTAGGCTTGGAAACGGACTACATTGAAAGAGTGCTTGGTAAAGTAAGCCAGCACATGACCATGAATTACTACCCAGCATGTCCAGAGCCAGACCTGACGTTTGGATTCCCAGCCCATACAGACAAAAGTGCTCTTACAATTCTCCTCCCAGATGTTAAGGTGGCAGGCCTGCAGATGCTGAAAGATGGCAAGTGGTATTTTGTTGACTCGCACCCCAACTCGCTCCTTGTAAACTTAGGCGATCAAATACAGGTAAAATCTCAATTAATAAAGAGGCTGCAATCATCTGTTTGTTTTGATCTGTTTTATTTTGTCTACTGAACATGGATTTTTAAGGAAATTGTAAGTGCAGGTATTGAGCAATGGGAGGTATAAAAGTGTGTGGCATCGGGTCACTGTTAACTCTAATCAGGAGAGAATCTCAGTGGGGTCATTCCTCCTCCCTGCGAATGATGCTGTTATTGCCCCGGCAAGAGAGTTGATCAGCGAAGAATCTCCAGCAATGTACAACAGTTTCATATATGAGGATTATGACAATAAGATTTTGAGCGGGAGTGTCGACGATGAAAAATGCTTAGAGCTCTTTAAATAGGGTTGCAAATGGGCTGATCTGGGCCAGGCAGAGATAGATGGTTGTCCAAGTGCATAACTTTTGGTTAGTGTGCAGGCATGAGTTGTTCTTTTTTTTTTTTTTTTTACACCAGAATGCAGAAGTATGCCACCTTAATAAATCCAAACTGCTCTAAGATATGGATTCTCCAATATTTTAGCACAGTGCAAAATTTCTATCCCATTGGAGTTGGGCCAACCATTAGACTACTTGGTTGTTTCACCTGATATCATTCTAAGTATTGTTGGGCTGAAGTTTGTTAATGAGCAATTTGCTGTAGTACCATTAGAATACAGATCCGTAGCTCGTACTTTAAGCAGTTTGGATTTATGAAGGCGCGCAGTTCCTGTAAGATCCCGGTCCCACTATTAATATATTTAATATATATTTTTAATTAGATATTATTATTATTATTATTTTAATGGAATGTATTTTAGTTATTTAAGTGGTTAGGATTAAGTGGGGCACACGTTAGATCAGATGCGTAGATTGGTGAGTTGGGTTAATGGGTAGATGTCTTGACCCGCAGTTTGACCCGACCCAATGACTTAAGCCCAATACTTAACCTAATCCCTTCTTTTAAATAACCGCACGTCCTTATCTCTCCCCACTAATCTCTGCAACTTTTCCCGTCCCCTGTTCGTCTTCTTCCTCTTCCAACTTCCCAAACCTCTGCAACCTTAAGATCCAGCCATCAGAATCAAGATCTGAAGATACCATCATTCTTGGTTCGACTTTCTTATCTCAGGTAACACTATCCTCAAATCATTAGGAATAGATCTGTACTATTAGGTTATTTTCTTATTCTTTCCAATGTTAGGTTTTGGGTAGGATTACCATAGATCTGTTCATATGAACATTTCTATCCCATCTTTTATGTCAGATCGGTGTTAGGATTGTGATCGAGCGCCGCGGTAATCTCGATTTGGGTTTTGGTTAGGAAACCTACTGCACATTTCTTCAACTTCGGATCTAAGGCAAGTACATTATTATAATTTGTTATTGAATGCGTTAATTGACCTTTGATTCCTATCTAATGCATATAGGTTTGTCTATTTGCCCTTTTCTAAATGATAATGATAGATTAGGATTTTATGAATGGATATATGGATTCCATTCTCTTTCTAATGGTTATGATTCGTGTGAATTTGAATGGGATGCACTCTCTTTAGGAAAAAGAGAGGAAAATGGATAAATAGGGGAAAAAACCCCAATTTCTGTGACTGTACAAACTCGGACGACATTCTGAACGTCAAACGTTCGAACGTTGCTTTGGAACGTTCGAACGAGTGAGTTCAGAATCGTCTGAGCCAAATGACAGAGACGTCGAACGTTCGAACGTTCCCTTCGTGCGTTCGAACGTTCGAGTCTGCTCGCCCCTGAGCCAAAAACTCGAGACCCTGAACGTTCGAACGTTGGTCTCATACGTTCGAACGTTCAGTGTACTTAGGCAATTTGTGTTTATTTTTCATTGCTCTGGCTCTGATTAATTTGGGGATTTATGATATCAAGTATGGGACTTCATATGGATCTAATTAACCTTAAATTATCTACCTGGACTTGACATAAGAACCGTCTTTGGGCATACGGTATCTTATGGACGTAGGATTCAATTACCTGTTATGATTTTAATGAACTCTAGCGAGAAAGGGTCAATACATCTCTATTGGAAATCCTTCATTGGATCTATGTACCATGAATTTCGAGAGATGTAACGTCCTTAACTTACTAGCGTTATTATTGTGTGTTGACGGGTATATGAGTATACGTTTAACCTTAGGATCGATTTATAATATGTCTTAACCTTTGTATTTGCATGCATATATTGGTTTAGGTTATGTATTCCTTTAGATGCATACCCTACTTTGTACTATGGATTATGAGGTGGCTTGGCAAATTAGATATATGTGATTTGACTATGATATGGATTGGCCGGCCCTTCATTTTGACTTAGGACTCTTGTGTCGGAGCATTATTATTCGGGTCTATTATGCATATATGTTTCCTTTTATGTGGGTCATTTGTGAACGACTGCAGATCGTATGTGGACGGTTGATCACCGATGTGTCCGGATCACTTATAATCCGCTGTGTATGTGAACAGGTTATCCTGTTATGTGTTTATAGATCGGTTTATGACCACCGACATTGTGGACGGGCTTTCCCGATTATGTAGGACTGACCACCCAAAATGAGGACACTTGTCTTCGTGTGAATTATATATTGCTCCATTTGGTGTCTTTCAGATTTATGTCATACGTTCTTTCTTGTACTTATCTTTATCATTGTCTCTTATAATTTCAATTGTTTTTACTCATTTTGATATCGTATCTTAATTTCGAATTATGATCATGTTCTTGCTATTTACGTTACTACATTTGGTGCATAGGTACCGAGCCCTACTTTACCGAGGAGACGGAGAAGGATCAAACGTTTCAAACGTTTGAGCCAACTGACGAACCCGAGTGGGATGCTGGAGACGGTTTCGGAGCCGTCTGAGTCTGCATTAGAGAGGACGTCACCTTAGGAATTCTTTAGATGAACCTTCTATTAATGATAAACCTTTCGTAGTAATTGTTTAATTTATTCTGCAACTTTAACTATGAATGTTTATTGATTTTCATGTTGGATCTTATTTATGAACTATGAATACCAATTGAATAAGCTTCCGCTGCATTTAATGGAATTTTATTTAGACTCACCACGGTTTGTGATGTGATGTGGGTCCACTTTTGGAAGCTTGTGTTGTATTAAACACAGGAATTGAATTTGTTTTAATTTTTCACGTTTTCCCCAATTATTATTTTGGGGACGTGACAGTTGGTATCAGAGCCCAGCACGATCTTCGGTAATTAAAAATGGACAGAAACAATAGGACGTGGTGAGGATTAAGAATTTCGTTAGACAGACTTTAAAGTGCTAACTGTAAAGTCTATAGAATTGTCTGTTAGCTTGTTTCATAGGAGCTAAACCATATTTATTCTATTGCAGGTCATGGCCCAACGTAATACAAGATCTCAGGACAAGGAACCTGGGAATGGATCAAACAATTCAGACGAGCATTTTAATCAGCTGTTGCAAGCTTTTATGCAATCGCAGACTACTCAGAATGAGCAACAAAAAGCAGCTGAGGCTGAACGAGCTGCAGAGAAGCAACAAGAAAGAGAAGAGAGAGCTGCTGAGAGAGCACAAGCAGATCATGATAGGGCAGCATTTCAAGCTCAGATCATAGCTTTGACTGACAGAGCAGCCCAGCCAGTACAAGTGGTCATGCCTCCAAAGGAAGTAGATCCTAATGACCTGTACGAGAAATTTAGGAAGAGGGTTCCTCCTGAGTTTCATGGGTCAGAAGATCCAATGGCGGCAGATGACTTTATAGAGCAATTGGAACAGATCTTTGCAGTTTTCCGCTGTACTCAGAAGCAGCGAGTTAACTTGGCAGCCTACAGGTTTAGAGGAATAGCTCTTCAATGGTGGAATTCGGTGAAGATGGTAGTACAAGTTGATGCAGTGGCTGAAGAGATTTCGTGGGAAACATTCACTAAGGAGTTCATGGATAAGTTTATTCCCAAATATGTCAAGGACCAGTGGAAGAGAGATTTCCAAAACTTGGTGCAAGGTGATATGTCGGTGCAGCAGTATGAGCAGCAATTCACCAGATTGGCTAAGTATGCTCCTACTCTAGCCGTTCCTGAAGAAGAGAAAATCAGGCGTTTTCTTGATGGGTTATCAGCTGACATTTACATGATGATTGGAGACAATCAACGCCCGACATTCCAGGAAACGGTAAAGAGTGCATATTGGGCTGAAGGTGCACTAAAGAAGAAATCAGAAGAGAGACAAGCCAAATTTCAGCAATATCAATCAAAGCAGTCTTCTAGCCAAGGCAACCCGAAGAAACAAAAGTTTCAAGGTCAACCCTCAGGTGGTCAGAGACAACTGTGTGGACGGTGTGGGAAAAATCATCCTACTGAACAGTGCTACAAGGAGACTGGAGCATGTTTTCATTGTGGGCAGTTCGGACATCAAGTTCGCGATTGTCCCAATGGTGGTAGTCAGTTTCCAAAATCCCAGTTAGCAGCTTCTCGTGTTCCTACGCAGCAGACTTGGAGAGCAGCACCTCCGCAAGGACCACAGCAGATTTATCGGGCTCCACAGCAGCAGATGTACAGAGCACCAGCTCCTCAGTACCAGCAATATAGGGGTGCAGCGCTACAGCAGCAGAGGCCTGTTCTAGGACAGCAGAGGCCAATGCAGGGACAACAGAGGCCGGCTCAGGTGCAACAGAGACAATTCCAGCAGCAAAGGCAACAACAACCAGTGGGCCAACCTAGAGCACCGAGGCCAGTACCAGCACAGCAGATGGGCATGGCATATGCAGTTACTCATGAGGATGCAGATGCTTCTGCAGAAGTGGTGGAAGGTATTGTTCTAATCTCAGAGGTAGAAGCTAAGGCCATTTTCGACCCTGGCTCTACACATTCTTTTGTTTCTCATGATTTTGCTAGACATATCAATGAGACTGTAGTAAGGTTAGATGTTGCCTTAATAGTCGGTACCCCAGTAGGCACGAAGGTCCGTTGTCACCAGTATTTTCCAAGTACCCGAGTTCAGGTCGGAGATTTTATTTTACCTGCAAACCTGATTCTTTTAACGATGAAGGACTTCGATGTCATACTTGGTATGGATTGGTTAGCGACCTATAGAGCAGTGATGGATTGTTTTAACAAAACCATCAAGTTGTCTTTGCATTCGGACACTGTCGAATTCGTGGGGCAAAGGAGATCGATTAAGACATGCTGGATATCAGCTTTGAAAGCAGAAAGATTGTTGAAATCTGGATGTGAAGGATACTTGGCGTTTATCACGGAGGATAAACAGTCAAAAGGGGTGGAGGATATTCCAGTGGTCTGTGAGTTTCCGGATGTTTTCCCTGATGAGATTCCAGGCTTACCTCCAGTTAGGGAGATAGATTTTTCAATCGAATTGGTACCAGGGACAGCTTCAATTTCTAAGGCTCCATATAGAATGGCCCCAGCAGAACTCAGGGAGTTGAAAACCCAATTGCAGGATTTGTTGGACAAGGGATTTGTGAGACCAAGTGTATCACCTTGGGGTGCACCGGTTCTATTTGTGAAAAAGAAGGATGGTTCCATGAGGATGTGTATTGATTATAGACAACTCAATCAGGTCACAATCAAGAATAAATACCCTCTTCCTAGGATTGATGAATTGTTTGACCAGCTTCAGGGAGCTGAATATTTCTCAAAGATAGACTTGAGATCAGGATATCACCAGCTCAGAGTTCGAGATCAGGACATTCAGAAGACAGCATTCAGGACGAGATATGGCCATTACGAGTTTTTAGTAATGCCGTTTGGATTAACAAATGCTCCGGGAGTATTTATGGCCTTGATGAATAAGATATTTACTCCATTTCTGGACCAGTTCATCGTTGTCTTTATAGATGACGTATTAGTGTATTCTCGGTCTCGAGAAGATCACGAGCAGCATTTGAGATCAGCATTGCAGACTTTGAGAGATCATCAACTTTATGCCAAGTTGAGTAAGTGTGAATTTTGGCTTGATCAAGTTATTTTCTTGGGTCACATCATCAGCAAGGAAGGATTGGCTGTAGATCCAGGAAAGATTGAGGCAGTGGTCAAATGGCAGAGACCCATGTCAATAACAGAGATTCGTAGTTTCTTGGGTTTAGCAGGTTATTACAGGAGATTTGTGAAAGGATTTTCATCCATTGCTGCTCCATTGACCAAATTAACACGAAAAGATGTACCGTTCGTGTGGACTGACGAATGTGAAGCAAGTTTTCAGGAGTTAAAGAATAGGTTGACTACAGCTCCAGTGCTCACATTGCCTACAGAGAATGGTAAATTTGTCATTTACACAGATGCTTCAAAGGTTGGATTGGGTTGTGTGCTCATGCAGGATGGCAAAGTAGTGGCTTATGGCTCTAGACAATTGAAAGAGCATGAGAAAAGATATGCCACTCATGATTTGGAACTAGCAGCAGTAGTCATGGCATTGAAGATGTGGCGACATTACTTGTATGGTGAGAAGTTTGAAATTCATTCAGACCATAGAAGTCTCCAATATTTGTTTACTCAGCCTGAATTGAACATGAGACAGACCCGGTGGATGGAATACATGAAAGATTTCGACTTTCCAATCAAATATCATCCCGGGAAAGCCAATGTAGTGGCTGATGCATTGAGTCGAAGAGTAGTAAATAATGCATGTTTGAGAGCAGAATGGTCTTGGGCAGAAACTTTCCTCGATTTGGGTGTGACTTTGTATCCAATTGATGATAAGGTTATATTGGCTCACATGTTTGTTTGGGAACCAGAGATCTTGAACAGGATCAAAAGCAGGCAGGTAGAGGATCCTGAGCTAGCTCGAGTGATTGAACAAATTGACAGCAGACCAGATTTCAGATTATTAGAGGGTGTGTTGTATTTTCAAGACCGGTTATGTGTGCCAAACATAGAAGAGTTGAAGAATGAGATTATGACGGAGGCGCATCATTCCCGTTATACTATTCATCCAGGCAGTACAAAGATGTACCAGAACCTGCGTAATCACTATTGGTGGAATAACATGAAGAAGGAAGTAGCGGGATTTACAGCAAGATGCTTGGTGTGTCAGCAAGTAAAGGCAGAACGGAAGCAACCCCCAGGACTTTTAAAACAATTGGAAGTGCCAGATTGGAAATGGGAACACATAACAATGGATTTTATTTCTGGATTGCCATCGATTCATAACAGAGATAGTATCTGGGTGATAGTTGACAGATTGACAAAGGTGGCACATTTCTTACCTATGAATATGAAGACACCTCGAGATGAATTAGCTCGAATGTATATGGAGAAGGCTGTCACAATTCATGGAGTTCCCCTATCGATTGTATCAGACAGAGATCCTAGATTTTTGGGCAGATTCTGGACAGAACTTCAAGCAGCTTTGGGCACGAAATTGAATTTCAGTACAGCGTATCATCCTCAGACCGACGGACAGACTGAAAGGACTAATTAGACACTTGAGGATATGTTACGAGCTTGCGTTCTCGAGTTTGGGAAGGACTGACAGAAAAGTCTCCCATTATGCGAGTTTGCATATAATAATAGTTATCACTCCAGTATTGGTATGGCACCATTTGAAGCGTTGTATGGACGTAGATGTAGAACCCCAATCTGTTGGGAAGAAATCGGTGTCAGAAGTTTTCACGGCCCATCTATTGTTAGTGATACCAGTGAGCAAGTGAAGCAAATTCATGACCGGTTGAAAATTGCTAGAAGCCGGCAGAAGAGTTATGCAGACATGAAGAGAAGAGATCTTCAGTTTGAAATAGGTGAACAAGTATTTCTTAAGGTTTCACCGACAAGAGGAACATTGCGATTTGGGCAAAAAGGGAAGTTATCTCGGCGATTTATCGGTCCATTTGAGATCTTGGAAAGAATTGGAGAAGTTGCTTACAGATTGGCTTTACCCGCAGAGTTGTCAGCGGTGCATAATGTTTTTCATGTCTCAATGTTGAAAAAGTATATCAAGGACCCGTTGCACGTGTTGCATTATGAGCCATTGGAATTGCAGCCAGATGTTACGTACATTGAGCGACCGTCTCAGATAATCGACACAAAGGAGCAAGTCCTCAGGACTCGAACGTTACATTGGGTGAAAGTCCAGTGGGAACACCATAGTCCTCGAGAAGCTACTTGGGAACTTCGAGACCAAGTAAAGAAGTTGTATCCGTTTCTTCTTCCAGAGGTATTAATTTTATTTGGAGGACCAAATGTCCTAAGGGGGGGAGAATGTAAGATCCCGGTCCCACTATTAATATATTTAATATATATTTTTAATTAGATATTATTATTATTATTATTTTAATGGAATGTATTTTAGTTATTTAAGTGGTTAGGATTAAGTGGGGCACACGTTAGATCAGATGCGTAGATTTGTGAGTTGGGTTAATGGGTAGATGTCTTGACCCGCAGTTTGACCCGACCCAATGACTTAAGCCCAATACTTAACCTAATCCATTCTTTTAAATAACCGCACGTCCTTATCTCTCCCCACTAATCTCTGTAACTTTTCCCGTCCCCTGTTCGTCTTCTTCCTCTTCCAACTTCCCAAACCTCTGCAACCTTAAGATCCAGCCATCAGAATCAAGATCTGAAGATACCATCATTCTTGGTTCGACTTTCTTATCTCAGGTAACACTATCCTCAAATCATTAGGAATAGATCTGTACTATTAGGTTATTTTCTTATTCTTTCCAATGTTAGGTTTTTGGTAGGATTACCATAGATCTGTTCATATGAACATTTCAATCCCATCTTTTATGTCAGATCGGTGTTAGGATTGTGATCGAGCGCCGCGGTAATCTCGATTTGGGTTTTGGTTAGGAAACCTACTGCACATTTCTTCAACTTCGGATCTAAGGCAAGTACATTATTATAATTTGTTATTGAATGCGTTAATTGACCTTTGATTCCTATCTAATGCATATAGGTTTGTCTATTTGCCCTTTTCTAAATGATAATGATAGATTAGGATTTTATGAATGGATATATGGATTCCATTCTCTTTCTAATGGTTATGATTCGTGTGAATTTGAATGGGATGCACTCTCTTTAGGAAAAAGAGAGGAAAATGGATAAATAGGGGAAAAACCCCGATTTCTGTGACTGTACAAACTCGGACGACATTCTGAACGTCAAACGTTCGAACGTTGCTTTGGAACGTTCGAACGAGTGAGTTCAGAATCGTCTGAGCCAAATGACAGAGACGTCGAACGTTCGAACGTTCCCTTCGTGCGTTCGAACGTTCGAGTCTGCTCGCCCCTGAGCCAAAAACCCGAGACCCTGAACGTTCGAACGTTGGTCTCGTACGTTCGAACGTTCAGTGTAATTAGGCAATTTGTGTTTATTTTTCATTGCTCTGGCTCTGATTTATTTGGGGATTTATGATATCAAGTATGGGACTTCATATGGATCTAATAACCTTAAATTATCTACCTGGACTTGACATAAGAACCGTCTTTGGGCATACGGTATCTTATGGACGTAGGATTCAATTACCTGTTATGATTTTAATGAACTCTAGCGAGAAAGGGTCAATACATCTCTATTGGAAATCCTTCATTGGATCTATGTACCATGAATTTCGAGAGATGTAACGTCCTTAACTTACTAGCGTTATTATTGTGTGTTGACGGGTATATGAGTATACGTTTAACCTTAGGATCGATTTATAATATGTCTTAACCTTTGTATTTGCATGCATATATTGGTTTAGGTTATGTATTCCTTTAGATGCATACCCTACTTTGTACTATGGATTATGAGGTGGCTTGGCAAATTAGATATATGTGATTTGACTATGATATGGATTGGCCGGCCCTTCATTTTGACTTAGGACTCTTGTGTCGGAGCATTATTATTCGGATCTATTATGCATATATGTTTCCTTTTATGTGGGTCATTTGTGAACGACTACAGATCGTATGTGGACGGTTGATCACCGATGTGTCCGGATCACTTATAAACCGCTGTGTATGTGAACAGGTTATCCTGTTATGTGTTTATAGATCGGTTTATGACCACCGACATTGTGGACAGGCTTTCCCGATTATGTAGGATTGACCACCCAAAACGGGGACACTTGTCTTCGTGTGAATTATATATTGCTCCATTTGGTGTCTTTCAGATTTATGTCATACGTTCTTTCTTGTACTTATCTTTATCATTGTCTCTTATAATTTCAATTGTTTTTGCTCATTTTGATATCGTATCTTAATTTCGAATTATGATCATGTTCTTGCTATTTACGTTACTACATTTGGTGTATAGGTACCGAGCCCTACTTTACCGAGGAGACGGAGGAGGATCAAACGTTTGAACGTTTGAGCCAACTGACGAACCCGAGTGGGATGCTGGAGACGGTTTCGGAGCCGTCTGAGTCTGCATTAGAGAGGACGTCACCTTAAAAATTCTTTAGATGAACCTTCTATTAATGATAAACCTTTCGTAGTAATTGTTTAATTTATTCTGCAACTTTAACTATGAATGTTTATTGATTTTCATGTTGGATCTTATTTATGAACTATGAATACCAATTGAATAAGCTTCCGCTGCATTTAATGGAATTTTATTTAGACTCACCACGGTTTGTGATGTGATGTGGGTCCACTTTTGGAAGCTTGTGTTGTATTAAACACAGGAATTGAATTTGTTTTAATTTTTCACGTTTTCCTCAATTATTATTTTGGGGACGTGACAGTTCCCATCTTTTTGGCCTGAACAATAACTCAATGCAAGCACACTGCGCCGGAGGAGACTCACAAACTCGGTTATTGGACACAGTATTTAGCCATATTCAGACAAATTAAGCATGGTCGAATTCTACCTGGCCCAAGCTGGTACAGCCCACCTGCACCCCAGTTTTAGAGTGATGAGGTTGAACGACCCTTTCAACCAACTATAATGAGCTTCATTTCATTAGATGCAAGGCTTTTGTTTTAATTAATGTTGTAATATAATATATGTCAAACTGTGTTTCTTCTATCTAAGATTGTTTGGTTTAGTCAACAATGATTTGAGTTTGTTTTCTGTAAGCTAGTCAATCATTGAGTTGTTGGAATATGATAACCATTATCATTAGTTTTACCAAGAGAAACAAAAAAGTAATTATAATTAGAGAAAAGCACATGTGAATTAGTCCACAGTTAAATGAAATCAATTGCAAGCATGGATTGGAAACTCTAAATATGGGTGGCTATGGATTGAAGCAGATCACTTTGAGTGTGGAGATCCATCAATAATGGTGAAGTGTCAACCCAAACTCTAAATCCATGGGCGGGTCGGGGTTGGGCTAGTACAGTGTGTAGTATGCCATGGTCTCATCCCCAGACCTGGCCGATTTTTCATTTAAACACACACCTACAGCCCAAACTTCTACAAACCTAGCCAGGTGCAGCTTATGAGATGAGAAATTATTTTGTAAACAGAAATATCTCTACCTGTATGTTTTAAGGCCAAGACGAAATATGATTAATTAGGAAG
Source organism: Litsea cubeba (assembly GCA_012931725.1). NCBI lineage: Eukaryota > Viridiplantae > Streptophyta > Magnoliopsida > Laurales > Lauraceae > Litsea > Litsea cubeba. Next base: position 74,758,964 of record CM022951.1, on the reverse strand, counting down.
GTCTCAGAGGCCAGGGAGGGGGATTATAAATCCACACTATTTAAAATAACTATCCCGCCTTCTTCTATCGTTAGGACAAATTAATTTCACTGTTAGATTGTTTACCTCTTAGATATATGATTAAAATTTTAAAGGAAGATGCTCTTATTAGAGATATCTCTCACCTTATAGTGGGGGCCCTCACATTTAAGTTGTTGGCATTGGATATGGATGTGAGGGCCCCCACCTTATCTCTCATAGCAAGGTGAGAGTATCTCTCATAATTACATCTCCCAATTTTAAAAATCAAAGAAAGATTTTTTTTTGGTCATCAATATGACAGTGGTCATGACTTTCGTAGTGAAGTTTTGTAATTTTAAGCGGCTTGGATTCCAAAGGTAAGAACCTAATTCGAATAGTTAGGTTGCCAACTAAGACCTGCCAAAATTGGGTTGAATAGGTCAATTTTGAGTTAAGCCCAACCCAACTTCCTGGTGTGATGAAAAAGCTTGATGGAGTGGACACCCCACTTTTGGGCGGGTTCACATTATTGGACGAGTTTGTACTTCTCTGTTTTTTTTTTTTTCCAGAAAAGGTGAAATTTTGTTTAAGTAAGAGATCATTACAATATGAGCTGAATGTCTTCAATTGCCTCTTCAGATTTCAGACTCTCTAATCTCAGAGATTTGGAGCGGATGATATTCATCTGATCCTGCAAATATAGAGCATTGATATCAGGACTCAGGAGGCAGGGCATTCAGAAACTTAGTGAATGTTTGCGGCCCAATTTTAGCAGATGCATCTGCCACTCATGTGAATGTTGGGGGCTTTCCAAGTTGGGATGGACCACCGATTTGGATTTGATCTGAACATTGATAAAGGTTGAAAAACTCGTGATTCGAACTTGATTAGTCAAAAAAAATAAAAAATTACTTGGATAGAGATTACATGGAGACTCGAGTGACTCATTTTTTAAAATAATGTTACAAATATTTAAAAATGAGTCAAATACTAATAAAATATAAATATATCTTTATTTGCATGCATTCATGATAATCAATTCAAATTAAAAATTTTATATGTACTTAAGAAAAACACTATAATAAGGAAAATAAAAAAAAAACATTGCATATTACATAATTTATTGGTTCAAATATCGAACGTATAATATCAAATATAAGTTTTAAATGACATTTTAGTCATCATTTTAAAATTGTTGACTCTAGTCAAAGATTACTTAAAGACAAATATGAATTGTTTGAAATTAGGTTTGCCTATCAATTAGTTTTGAGTGAAAGAAACTTATTAAAATATGGGAGTATTCCTATGCATCTATTCCTCACCATAGGTTGAGCGACACTCCCCTTTTTAGGAAGTTTCAAGTACAAAAGTGACTTTTCAAGTACATAGGAATACTCCCTAATGTACTTGAAACTTTCCAAAAAGGGAGTGTCCTTCACCACCATAAGTCACCTTATGGTGAGGGATAGATGCACTTGAATATTTTCCATTAAAATATGGTGACTTAGCCAAATCTCCCTTAGATTTGACTCGATCCTTCATCAAAATCAAAAGAAAAGGAGTCAATTCGGGGAGTTTTCCAACCTTGAGATTGAGACCTCCATCTGATCCAATAGAAGGAATGAGCATTATTTATTTATTTCATCAGTGAATACACATTTGATCTTCAATCCAATTGCAACAGTGGGATGAAGATTAAGAAACCTAACAATCTATTTAGTTCATCAAAACTCATCATCCTAACACTATAGGCTCAATCCAAGCTATAGTCTATTAAGACATGCACCCTCTCCCAAGTGGTCCTTAGAATAGAGCAAAGAAAGGATAGAGAAATAATTAAGAAGTCCTGGAACTGCATTTGCAATACCATTTGCTCTTTTCTCTCTCCTTCCATTCCACTTCTCTTCTCCCTGCAACTCCCATTTTGTTTTCTTTGTCATGAAACCAAAATGCCCATAACTCCTCCCCAAAGAACCCATATGCGCTGCTTTTGTTAATCATATGTGAAGCCGAGTAGAGCAAAATCAACAGAACCCCAAGTTGTGATTGACTCCTACATATTAGCTAGGAACGTGTGGACCATCATTCCACATGGACCCAGACAGGATTAAGCAACAAATTAAATGATATATTTTCTAATATAATCATAATTTCAGGGGAACCATGATAGAGCCCAACTCTAATGAGTGGCTTTTGGAGATGTGGAGTTCTCACTGGGAATGTCGAATACAAGAAGGCCAGAAATACTATTTAAGGGAGATGTTAACCATGTTCTACTCTTTGGACTCACCCCTCTGGTCGGAAAGCTCCTCCGGCTCCGGATCTAAAATATTGATCTAGAGAAAATCAACTCGACAACTTAGGAGAGTATTTTTTTTTCAAATATTTAAATAAATCAAGTACTTATAAAATTTAGATTTGCATGTATTAATAATAGCAACTTTAAATTAGTAATTTTTTTACATTTTGATCTATCATTATTTACTTTAGACTTTAAGCATTAATTATTTATTTTGATTCGGTCATGTTTACCCTATATTAAACTCAGTCTTCATCAAAATGAGGTGGGTAATGGCTATGGAGAGTGGAGAGTCAATTTGCCTAGTTTTCCAAACTCTGAATTGAGGAAAGCATCGTGAACACAACAATTGAGAGACTACACTGTCATCAAAAGACCCAACAGTGTCATGTGCCACAACGAGCCCACATGAGACTAGCAATACGTATGTGAGCCGTTTGGATTTTAGGTGGGGGTGGGGTTTGCTCAATCTAATACCACATGGAGGAGCTATGCACTCTCATGATACCTAGAAATCAGTTTGCTGACATCTTGCACATGGATTCCCAAAAGAAATGTGGACGTCACAACCTTGATAGTAGCCCAGCTTCATGGGTCCACAGTTATGGGTGTCAATCACAGGTTGGTCAAATATTAATAAGATCCAATGAGCTTACCTATAAGTTTACTGGCCTAGAAATTTGAGAAATAGATCCAAAGTAAGGCACTTGGACTTTGTGGCCTTCAAACAAAGCGTCGACTTCAATTTAGCCAATTAAATAGGATCCAACCATTGATCCACGTTAAGCCCTTCCAATGCTTTATTTACCTTTTATTGGATATATAGATAGCACACAGTTGTATCCGAGCCGAATTTTCTTTTCTTTTTCCTAAAAGCAAAGCCTTTTTGTCGCGGTTATTTATGTTTGTTTAGGATATATTTGTGTGCTGGTTTTCCATGGAAAAGGTGAAGATTGAGAAAAGTAAAATTTAGGTGTGGTTCGACTAGTTTTTTGAGGAGAAAATATAAAAATAAGCTAAATTTTCTGCGAGCAATTCTATAAGAGAGCTTTTCATATGGGGCTGGAACTTTTTTTCCTTTGTGGAAGTGGAAAAAGTCCATAGACTGTTTTATGTAGACGTAGAACAACGTGCCCTTAATGTGACCACCGAAAAAGTCTTGATCCCACCATACTTTGATTAGGATCAACTCACTAAGGTCCTCTGCCTTACAAAGAATTCATTGTCTTGAGAATTTCAAATCTCCAAAAGTTGTCTCTAAGGTGGAGTTTCTAAATCATTTACTTGGGTGCAAAGAGATTAGAATTTCTAAAATTTAAAAAAAAAATCATTTGAGACTTTTTTAACCAGCTGAAACTTGAAATTTGGTAAAACCATCATCATATCATGTTAAAAAAAAAAAAAAAACTACATACTACTAAGTTCTTATAAGACCATGAAATGGAAGCAGGCCCTTATCTGCCAAGGACATATGTCCATCTTTACCGTTATTTCTGGTAAGACCATGAAATGGAAATGGAAATGGACAGCAGGGCAGGACATGGTAGTTGGACCTCATACAAGTCACAGAACCTTCCCTTTTGCAGCTGTGCTACAATAAAAAGCTGAAGTACTACCTAGTCCTTTTTTCTGTCTATCCGTTTTAATGTATTATTACAACATGGGCGATGGGCCCCACTCCATCATCTGTTCCACTTTTCTTACTTTCTAATCTTTGTCGGTAGAACTCATAGTCGTAGAAGTAGAAGCAGAAGCAGAAGATCCCTCCACCACGACACGTTTTTAAAAACGAGAAATCTCGGACTCGGACAGACGTGCTCTTATTGCTATTACTGGGGTTTTTCATGTTTCAAACTAGATTTTAGTTTTCTGGGTCTTTATAAAACCCAGCAGCTGAGTTGGGAGGAGTTGGAGAAATCTGTTTCTAGTCCCAGAAGAGGTACGATGCCAATACCACATTTTGAATTTCAGTTTTGCTTCTCCTATGAAGCTGCTGTTCCTCTTTAAGTGTTTTTGTTTTTGTTCTTTGAGCTTTCAGAATAAGGCTTCAAGTAGTGATCGCATGATTGTTTGTATGTGATTGCTTTTGATACTGTGAAGCTGTGTAAGTGACTCTCATAAGATAAAGATAGGTTATATGGTCTTTACTTGCTGCTCTACTTCAATATAATAATGCAATGCACAAATCTTAGATTGGATAAAACTAAGATGAGGGTGAAAAGGTCTCAACAGGAGGATATTGTCGTGCCAAGGGGTATCAACATTTTTTTTTTTTCTTAATGATGGGAGTGTCCGTGAGGTCTTTGACAGATTGACACATCCGACTATTCCCCGTGTGGCACTTGTTAAACCCACACAAATGCAGAGAGGGTAAATTTGGGGCGGTTTGGAACATAAGAGGTGGTGAGCAAACCCACTCCTAATGCCACTCCGACTCCTAGGTGGGTAGAAGTATCACTTCCTGCAGGTCTGGTTTTTTTTTATATATATATATATATATATATAATTAGTTGGGTTATTTCTGTACTGCTGCTGGAGTCCACAATCAAAATTATCATGATAGAGGTATCATTACAGGCCTGATCAAAGAACAGATTAAACTGAAATGTAGGCTCGTCCCATTGGGGGTTATTTCCTCATTGGAGTGGAAATGTGTGCTCATTGTGTATGTATCAGATTAAACTGAGGCGTAGGTTGCCCACATTGGGGGTTATTTCCCCATTGGAGTGGAAATGTGTGCCCTTTGTGTATTTATCTTGGTACAATTATCGACCCGGTATGAGGAATGTTGTGAGAAGTGCGAACGACCTTGCAGAGAATTTGGCAAAACAGGGAGTACCATGGATATACCTTTGGTTTGGTGATATAGCTGCTTAATTGTTTGCGTTATGCTTATTTGGTTTTCTTAGGAGTGGGCCATCTTGGCCATCTCATCTTGTGTAAGCCTCCTACTTCTGTTAGCACTATTTTGATTTTACCATTCAAGATAAGCATGCTGGTTTGGTTGGCACATGTTGAACCTGGACATTTAGTTCTCTTTAACCATGTGCTTCGCTCATTTGATATTGGCAGTGTTTCATTTGGAGATCTTAAAAATGTTGCCAATTTTCATTCTTCTGTTTTAGTCATGACTAGTTGATTACTATTGCATAAATGTAGATTGCTTTGGGGATCTCTGAGTTATACATTAGTAATATTCTTTCCCTCTGGGAGGGAGTCTTTCAGAATACTTGACGAGTTAGGATGCATAAGATAAGGCAAATAACAATGACAATATTGACAAACGGGGAATTGGCACTTAGCATGCATCAATTTAGAGACATCCTAGCTCCTTTCCTCCAGTAGCTGCTGATTTTTGGTGATAATCCAGACTCAGAATTCAGCTGAATCCATATACAGGGCTGATTCATGTGTTCGTGCTAGGATCATTGCTAAATGACCAAGTTGCGCTAAATGACCAGACTCGAACTCATGCACCCCTACCCACGCACCCAGGTTCCAACCAGCTGAGCTACAGCTTGGGACGACGAGATTGTCTTGCTTATTCAGTTGTCATCTGGAAATTAGGAGTACTCAATGAAGTAGATAGAATAGGTTATTCCTGACAAGTGACACCTGTCATATTAATGATGATAGGTTATTCCTGACAAGTGACAACTGTCATATTAATGATGTGTCATACTTTTCTGTGGAGCTAAGTTAGCCCATTCGTATTGAATCTAAATGAAAAAAAGGGGGGGGGGGGGGGGGGGTGGGGGGGGGGGTGGGTTTGTTGATGTATTCCATGTTGATCTTTATTTATTTATTTATAAGAAAACATAACTACAAACAGAGTGCAGTTGTGTAACAGCTCCAAATCTAATGAAAAACTTTAAAACACAGATAAAACCTTCCAACATAAACAGCAAAAAACTTGGGCTTTCATTGGGTTTGGTTGAAATCCGTTGTGTCCTGTGGTTTTTTAGTCATGGTGATAGATCTGCATCTCCTAGTGGCAGCGATTGTCTTAATGCTGTCTTAAAATGGAGATTCCTCTATCTTGCTATTGCCTTCCAACGACCTCACATGCGCTGCTGCCTTTATTGCGCTGCAGACATTCGTCCTGATTTTAGCTCTAATGGTCAAAAGGAACTTGGGATAACCACCCACCTTTTACAGGAGTACCTACTTATGGATACCAGTAACCAATGAGATCCTAGTTGATGTTTATGCATGTTTTCATCACAAATTTAAGATTCCTAAATTGAGAGAGAGTTAGGACTTACGAGATGTAGATGGGAACCTGACTTTCTTAGGATTTGACTTACTAGGGTGATGACTGGGTTTCCATTTTTAATGCTTTTATCTATTTAATGCTTATATGTTTTAAATTGTGGAAACAATTATTGTATATAGATTTATATCTGGTGATTACTTTATATGAATTGCTTAAGCTATATTCTTTTTCCAATTTGAACTTGCACCTAGCAACATTAGGTGTGCATCTTGCCTTGCACAGGAGCATCTAGTGCCTTTAGCTCTTATTGGCCTTTGCGCCTCAACAACAGTAGTTTTTTATGTTTTAAAGGGAAAAGGAAGAAAAGTAACACATAAAAAGCTTCAAGTGATGATACAAACCATGTAGCAACCTCAAGTTGGGAGAAGGATTCTAGTGTGGAGAAGACTTCTAGTGATAAATCTAAATCCATGACATGTTATAGATGTGGCAAGCTTGCTCATATTAAGAAGAATTGTCATGTGAAGCTAGTTGATGAGCAACCCATGTGAGTGCATCCAAGACAACTAGTGTCGTGTCGCTTCCACTGTATCATCTTGTTTCCCACATGCTTTGCTATGACACTCGGATATTTGTACATGCCCAGCATAACTGTGCCAGATTCCATACAACGGTCATGCTGTTACTTGATATTATACTGATACTTCTATGGTACAAGGTTAGGATATCCTAGTATACTAAGTCCATTAATTCATATAGTGTTATAAGTTTCTCACTTTTCAACATAAAAAATGATGGAATTTAAACAACAACATTTTCATTACTTTAGGAATGTTCTAATGAGAAAAATTAGGGCAGCCCGTACTTGTATCTATGTCCTTGATTTCCAGAAGTGTAGTCATATCCTATATCCTAATGTCTATGGTCGTATCTAGCCATTGCAGGTGCTTAGTCAATGTGGCCTTACCAACATGTCACCATTCACATTCTCACAATTGCTCATGTTACTATTGTAAGACTGTGATCACCGTTTAGGATACTATACTAGCGCCTTTTTGTAAGAGGGGTGTGAATCACTTTCACACCTATATAGGTGTGGAAACTTTGGTGTGTAAATGGCGTTATTTACACACCATTTTCAATCCTCATTTACACACCACATGCACAAATGTGATGTGTAATCATTACAAATGAGAATCATATACATACGTAAATGACTGCAAACAAATCACCCCTTAGTTAGCTAGTAATGTGATGTATTTTCAATGTTGCAGTTCAATAAATACATCAAAGTGTTGCAGTCCCTTCTCCAATTAGTACATGTGCAATTGAATGAGAACTTGGGTGAAGTTTCATTGGTTCAATTCCTTGGTGTGCTTGGGTCAATACCATTATTTTGATCATTGTCATAGTAATGACCCACGAAGCAATTGATAGAGGTTGGTGAGTCCATTGTTTGGACAGTACCAGTGTGGGTGAGCAAGAGAAAGGAGTTTGAAGCAATCTCTTTGGAAGATGTCAGTAGATCTTGATCAGTAATTTTAAAGGGCGGCTGGTCTGCTAAATCCTGGCATGGAGTATTCTAAAAAAGTCCCCCATCTGGGATGCTAAAGCTGAATTTGGGTGGTAGGCTGGTAGCTATATACAATCAATCTGTAGAGGAAGTATCAGAGGTGTCTTTGGGGATTGGAATGGAATGTTTGGAGTTTCTCTGGCCTTTGGACTCCTTAGATGCCAATAATGTTGAAGTGTTTGCTCTTCTTTTTGGTGTTGTGAGTTGCTTCATGTGGGTTGATACAATGCTCTTCTTGAAGGCATTTCCTTTTCAGCTATTTAGTGGGGTTCAAGGAAGTCTTCTCATCCTTGGAGGCTAGTTGATTGGCGGGGGAAGGTGCAGGATATTTGTAGACAACTAGAAGCTTTGTTCCATCATATGTTGAGAGAGACAAATGTTTAGGCAGATGGTCTTGTAAAGGAAAGAGTTTTTTGCTCTTCTATTTCATTTGATGTATATTTTTTTAAGATGTTTTGCTTTTTAGTTTAGGTGTTTGTTGTGTTTTTTGGGATAAATGCAATTGCTTCTTCTTAGTCTCTCTTTGAAAAAAAGAAAAATACATGCTACGAATCAAGAAATTCTTATTTACCCAATGAACGACCAAGATTTTGTACGTGCATGAGGTCATATTTCATGGTTTCTGAATTTACTCAATTGCATTTTGGCACTGCCCTGAATAAAATAGCTGATTCTCTGTTACTGATAAGTCTAAATTGCTGATTTCCAGTTGGATTTTAGTTCTATGCCTTCCTAAAATGTTTGTGCAGTTATTTAGAGAAGTTTAAGCATTCTTATTTGTGAGTGGAATTCAGTTTTGTGTCCCCTAAAAATCTATTCATATATTGAGAAACCTCTATGGTATTTTTATGTCATTTATCTGTTTTTAGACCACTTTTGACAGTGTTTTGGTCTTTCTCATGATGCATGCCACCAGATTGCAGCATCAAGGTTATTCATTTAATACCAGCCTATCAAATCAATGTTAGAATCCTTAATTTCTTCCATCTGCTGCTTTTTTCTTTTTTGTATTGTCCTTACACTCACATTTCAATACATAATTTCTAGGTTGATTATGAACAGGAGCAGTTTTGATCAAACCACACTATTAAATATATCAGATCTTTCTTAAGTTCAATTATCTAATCATTTTTCTTTATGTAGTTTTGTCCTGTTCACATTTTGAGTTCTTAGGAACGGGAGATATTTGAGATCCAACCACACTGTTCTTCATGAGTTTGTTTTCATGCTATTATCTTGAAACTCTCAGATGGAAGCACAAAATCTACAATCTGGGCAAATCATTGAAATCCATGGAGACCTCCCTATGGGAGCAACTAGTGTTGGCATGAGTAAGATTTGCCGAGGAGCAACTTGTGATTTCTCTGACTCAGGAGACCATCTCTAGAGATGCAAAAGAGCGATCTGCAATTCTGCATCGATGCAGAAACTTCTGATAGCAGTTGTCCTCTGTGTACTCTTCATGAGTGTCGAAGTTATTGGCGGCATGAAGGCAAATAGTCTTTCAATATTAACTGTTGGTTCCCATCTGCTCTCAGATGTTGCAGCCTTCGCCATATCATTGTTTTCACTGTGGGCATCGAGATCCTTGGCGCTTTAGTCTCCATTCAGCTAATATGGCCCTTGACTGGCATTCTAGTTTATGTGGCAATTTTTAGAATCATTCATCAAACTGGTGAGGTTGAAGGCTGGCTAATGTTTGCGGTTGCTGCTTTTGGTTTATCATAAATATCATCATGGCACTCCTTTTAGGTCATCATCATGGCCATGGGGGCCACAGTCAGAGTCACAGTCATGGTGAGCTTGACCACAGCCATGAAGATCAAAGTCGCCATGACCATTCTCATGATAAGGAGGAGCATAAGCATAGGCATGGAATACATATTACAAGTCACCATCAACTCTCAGAGCCATCGAAGCACGAGGATGAGCACAGTCAAGTCCATATAGACAATCGCGATTACCATACGCCTCTACTTAAGCTTTCTGAAGATTGTCATGAATCTAAGGATGGTTTGAAAGGGATGAAACAAAAGCAATGGAACATCTATTTGCAAGGTGCCTATCTTCATGTACTGGGAGACTCTATCCAGAGCATAGGGGTGATGATTGGAGGAGCAATCATTTGGTTCAAGCCAGAGTGGAAAATCATTCATCTGATATGCACACTCATCTTCTCTGTGATCGTGCCAGACACAACATTCTTGAGGTCCTCATGGAGAGCACACCAAGTGAAATTGATGCAACAAGACTAGAGAACGGCCTGCGTGAGATGAATGATGTTGTCGCTGTCCATGAGCTGCATATCTGGGCCATCACCATAGGCAAGGTCCTATTGGCCTGCCATGTAACAGTAACACCCGAGGCAGATGCTGATCTCATGCTTGACAACCTGGTGGCCTATATTAGGCGGGAGTATAACATCTCCCATGTCACCATACAAATTGAGCGACAGTAAGTCTTGGATAGAGGAATTAGCTGGTGGTGCAAAGCTCAGCAAGCATACTATGTAACTTGCCAAGGAAAATACTGTAGTTCATTTCTCAAAGAATCTACCAATAAAAAGGACTTTAATTTATTATTCCTACATCTATCTCCTTCAGGCAGTGCACATCATACTTTAATTGGTAGTTACTTTACAAGAAACTAAAGTGGTGTTGTAAGTGTTGTATATGTGCTATGGATATCACAAGCATGTCCTCAATTTTTCTCTATTTGTCATCAATTAGATCTTTGCGAGTTCATTTCATTGCTTTCTCTTGGCAGTGGATTCTGGGTTTTATTTTCTCATTTTCTGGGTTGGTTCGATGTTCATGAAATTAAAGGAATTGAACAATTGATCCCTTCCAGAGTGAGTTCAGTGACAAAAATCAAAACTGCAATATGCGGTCCTTTCTGAACTCAACGATTATTTCAATTAAGATCTTGTCATTGTAAATCCTTAATGATCCAACCCAATATTTTCCCAATAAAAACAAAAATTTGGAAATACCCCAATTTTATATCTGCTGACTTTAGCATGGTCCTGACTCCTGACCTTGTTAGTTGCAAAATTCAGCCAGATTACATTTAATGACATTTGATCTAGGCCCAGATAAGACCTGGCCAAGCTCATTCATCTTATTCATAAGAAAAAATGTAGTGACTAGTGAGTGAATGGGCCACACAGCCCTATGCTGACTGATATCCGTTACTGATACCACCACCACCACCACCATCATCATCATCAAAACCTTGTCTCAACTCATTCCTGGTACTAATGTAAGAATTCTTTTCTTGGTGTTGTTTGATACCCTGCCAAATGAATGAATTTCAATTCCATTTAGAAAACTTGCTCTCACCAAACCCCCAGGTATGCCAAATTTGCATCAGTCGATGGTTAATCACTGATGGAATCAGATTCGGTCAGGTCAGGCTGGGTGTATGGTTACTACTCAACCTGACAACTCAGTTTTTGGAGAGTTGTCACAAGCACAGGAAGACCCAATCTGAAACTTAGGGTTCGGGTTAACACCAACCCAATTAATAGAATGTATTGGGCTTGAGCTGGGTACATGAACATGAGCCCACCCGATCTGAACCAGACTTGACCCGACCTATTGACAGCATCTTGATAGTATTGAATTGCAATGATACTTGAGCCGTCGAAATGGTAATGTGGCCGTGTAGGCACCTCTGGGTCAACTCAACTATGCTGAGTCAAGGTTTTATTTTTATATGTAACGGAGGGTGTCCCAGCCCTTTCGGCACCTCGTCAATTCAACTCTCCTGAGTCAAGGCTTTTTTTAATATATAACAGTTAACAGAGAGTGTCACAGCCCTTTGGGACCAGAATAATCCCTACAGGCCCAGGGGAGCCGGGTATATCTCATGTGGTCCAAATGTGGTAGTGCAGCTTCAAACGCTCAACATCCAAGTGCAAATCGTGATCCTAAGCCAACTGAGCTCCCCCTCGGGGTGAGTCAAGGATTGTTGAGTTAAGCTGAACTATGGTTGCGACTCGGATTGACTTTGTCATAAAAAAAAATTGAGTCTTGGATATGTGGCATGTTTATGGGGCCCGCCGGCCACCAAATTGAAGAAAGTTTGATTTTTGTTAGAGACCTAATCCACAAACCTTTGTCGGACCAGGGGACCCAAGAAAATGCGACATGTTATTTTCCTTCTCTCCATGTCTGGACTGTGTGTGTAAGGTACAGTTGGTGGCACTATATATGAGGATGATATGGAACAATAGGCCTATGTGCCCTGCACATGGTTGGATACAAATGAAGTTGTGACTGACAGTGTAGTTTAATCTATCTTGTCGGGACACTTTGGATTCGTGTATCTGATATGGTTCATGCAAGGGACTTAGCATAGATTCCTCATACCTAAAAGATTAGTTCCTTGGTGATGAATCGCTAGATTGCACCTAGACACTATGCTTTCTCCTCTCATTTTGAGTTATAACACTCGCCCACAATTTGACACTCAGCTAAGTTGTACAGGCTCTTTCATTACCTTGCAGACCTCCAACCCTGCCATAATTTTGAGGTTTAGATGAACCCCACGGAACAGGCCGTTATTGATAATGACTCTGAAAGATGAGGTACAATCTAGATCCTCGTGGCTTTTACATTGGATACTGTTTTCAGCTCTCAATGGCATTGGATTCCTCAAGATAACAACATTTTTTCATCATATATTTTTTCAATTTTCAGTTCTAAATACTTGTAAGGAAAAAAAAAATAATAAGAACATTGTGGCACCAAATGATCATCATTGTCCCTTGTGGTAGAAGCTTCGTCTCAATAGGTTTGTAGTAATCTTCTCTCTAGTGATTTTAAGATGGCTCCATGCATTCATGTAAGACCTTTGTTGGGGAAGTTATGACCAATACTAACAGATTGGTGAATATTTAAATGGGAGGAGCATTTTCAGAACTATCATAATTTAAATATACGGCATACAAACTCAACCATCAGGAATTATCCCCCTCTATGCCAAGTTCATTGGTTGAATCAAAATCAATCGTAAGTCTTAGTGAGGCTCAGAAGTTGACAACATAGCCCTAGAGATCAACCAATATTCAAAACCATAGATCTCACATTCAAATCTATGGTTGATAAAAAAATTCATATTGAAACACATATTTTGATAGTCATAGAACAAGGGAGTGTATGGGGTTTAGGCAGGAAGTGCCTGGCTTTCTCACTATACCAATTTTACTCCCCTGTTTCCCAAGTTACAGGTTAGAGGCAGTGGAAAGCGAAGCTGAAATGTGGACGTTTTGGCAATGTTCACATTATAAGGTGGACAGGAAATAAAGGACTTTTTGTTTGTAGGGGGGCCACCAACAAATCATGCCCTTACATTTTACGCTAGATTTCTAAGACAGTAATGAGCTATGTCTACATGTACTGGGTAACTGGGGAGGCTATTTATTTCAATTTCTGTCCCTGCAAACATCATTTTTAATGGTTCATGGCTTCTTCTGTGAAGGCCGGGGGACCATATCAGAGACTTAGTTCAGCCATTCGCTCACCTGTGCACGTCCCCTTCAGAATATTTAGCTACAGGGCCCCACTACAGGCCCCTGGTGAGACGGGTGGACCCAGGAAAGTTTCCTTGGAGGGACCACTATGTAAAAAATAAAAATTCTTCGAGGCGCCATGTGTAAAAACCTCATAGAGATTTTTCAAACTCGGGCCTTATAAGATTTTTTATGGGACCATGGCCACCCCTGCCCCTTGGTTCCACCAGTGCCTGGTGAGCAATTGAAAAGGCCTCTTTCTTCTTTTTTTTTTGTTTTGCAAGGATTAATTAGTGTCCATTTAATGTTACTAAAAAATTAAAACAACATAAGCTAATTAGTTATACGGTGCTTCCACTTCCACCTGTGGTAAAAAATAAATACAAAGGGTAGTTCGGTTGGCCTAAGACCACGATTTGCACCCGAAGGTTGAGTGTTCAAAACAGCACTACCACACTGGGGCCACATGAGATTTACCCGGCTCCTCTGAGACCCGTAAGGATTATTCTGACCCAAAGGGCTAGGACACCCTCCGTTATAAATAAAAACAAGGTGCACCCTAGGCTTTTAAGTACCAAAAAAAAAAAAAAAATGTTGAAACATCTAATAGTGTGAAGTGAACAAATCATACCATGCAAAGGAGGGTTGCTCTATAGAAGTTTAAATATTAGCGGATAATTGCAGATTCATGTAGTTGATCCTAATATATATATATATATAAATTACTATACTAAGAAAGAAGGGCCAAGCTCCACAGGAGCCTTAATACAATTATGCGAAGATACAGGAGAACTCAGTAGTCTTTTTCAGCTGAAACAACTGGGGTCTTTGTCCTCCATGGATTCGCCATTAGAATACCTTGTGAGGCATCCCGCTCCATTCATCCATGGCAATTTAGCAACGAAATAGTTGAACATCCATTTGATCCAAGATACTCCTTTGGCACATCACGTCAGCTTTATTCCCTACAACGAGATCCCTACTTGCTACTTAGATTGCTCGTTCAAAGCTCGATTTTGATGGATGGATATGAAATCAGATGAATATGTCACAGATGGTAGAGGTTTTCTCTGTCGATATTCTACGTCCGAACATTGGTTTTGATACTGGGTCAAACCCCCTTTTGATGGTACAAATATGGTTAGTGATATCATTAAAACCGCTCGAACAATTACGCGAAGGAACCAATCCAAAATAGATCTAATATGAACGTTTTTCTTAACCTAATTATTAGTTGGGTGGAATCAGACCGTCGAATTGCACAGTTTGGATCTGATTTATAACTTGGTATGAGTTTAGATGAAGCTAAATGTTAATGCATCCTGTAGTCATTAGCTTTGTAAATCAAATTCTAGAAAAGCCAATAGTACCTACATGTCAACAGCCAACAACACATATTCACCCCTCAGCTCCCTGTAAATCGTAATTATAACGAGTTGGAGTTACTTATGTCAATAGCAATCACTCTAAGACTTAATCCCTTTGAACGGGTCTATACTCTTTCATTCTTTCTCTTAATGGTTGACGAAAGAGCAGTACAATCCCTTTCACACACCTAATTTTCCTTGAATTTGCAATGGTCATAATCTTACACGATTATCAACATCAATCGCCATCGAATTTTAAAAACATAAGATAGTATGATACATATATGGTTGTCAAGTTTTCAAGGCATAATAAAACAAGGACTCAGGTCATTTGAACAGAGTGATAATATTGTATGTACCTTGTACACCTATAGTTTGTGTCCATTGATCACTCACCCTTACCTTCCTTTATTTTCAACATTCCATGCATCCAGCGGATTGTATAAGAGGCTGGATTAAATAATAAATCTTTCCAATCTAATTCAACAGGCACCTCGACTTTCGTACCAAGGGCCACACAAAGGTTGGACAAAACAAACAAACGATTCTGATTCCATCCTCAGCCTGTGTGGGCCCACTAGAGATGGTACGTACATAAGCATCTTCCATTTCTCACTGCTGCTCTCCCCAGTCAAAACTCGAAAAGTACCACAAAGGTCACTCTCCCTAATATCCGTTGAGAAGAAGTTTCGAAGGCCCCTTTCCCAAGGAAACACACATGGGTTCTCATGGAAAAGCTGATCATCATCAATCCCCCCACCACACCACACCACACCACACCACACAACCCGACTCCACCTGTATCGAGGATGAATGCGATTGGTCGTTGTGGGTTGCATGGCATCTGACACTGCCTCACAGTGGCAGCATCAGAAAAATAAAAAATTTCTCTTTTCGATCGGACGGTTCAAAGCTGTTGACTGACTGCTACCAGTACTACAACAGCCCCCCATCAAACCTCTCTTCTTCTTCAAAGGTGACCGAGATTTTCATGCATGTGTAACACTACAAAAACAGATTCAACACGACACGTGCCATGCATGCGAGGCTGTAATCGAGTGGGTCTTGACTCTTGAGTCTTGACCCATCATTGTATATTGTGAATTTCTCTCATAAATTTCAAGGGATGACCAAGTACTTTTGTCAAGTAAAACGGCCCGCAGTCCGTGGTAGGCTGTACAGTACAGTGTACGCATCCGGATCTTGTGGGGTCCACTATGTAATGAGAAATGATCTTACTCTGACGTCAATTCATATATAGTGCCCAGGACAGCTATGCATTTAATTCAACTGCAGAGACTCAACCTTCTTTGATTGTATTGTGCGCCACCCTCACAAATTTCACTTTCATTTTAAACACCCTCAATTTGGAAATCGCCAGTAATCAAACTCAGCTATTGTATTTTGTTGGAGAGAACCAATTGAATTTGGTTAGAGATAAGACTGGATTATTAGAGATTTTGAATGGTTTTATTATGGTTAGGCATAAAATAATTTGAAATTGTTATGTAGTATTTTTTTTTGGAAGTTCACATATATAATGTAGAATATCACATTAATTGCACATTACTCTCTTTAAGTAAATTAGTCCACTCCTTCACTAGATGTGGAGTGTTATATAATCAACGTGGATCAATAAAGAATGAGACCTTTGCAAGTTTAATAAGGTAAAGCTTTGTTTGCATTATAAACAAACAATCAGGCAATTAATTACATGGATCTTTTTTTAATTCTTGCTATAGAAATTCAAAAGAAGATTCAACGTTGTAATATGAGGAATGACATTTCTTGTCGCAGTATCATATTAACTCTTTTTTTATTAGATAATCAACAAAAGTGATACAAAGGAAATGTGGGATGATGTAAATAGAAGTCAATTACATGGTTTCCTGCCACAAGCACACAATCACTTTAACCTATAATATCACATTGTCTAAGGCATGTTTACGGTTGTCAACCATTACATAACTGTGCTGATTGTTGAAATTAATGGTTATCAAAGGCCGAATATAAAGGTCAAGATCATCATTTCTACTATGCCCTTTTTTTCAGAGTGATCAATTCGTATCTCATAATTATTTCGGTGGGTATAGCCAAAATTAACATGTGCCCACCCACAAGTGAGGGTTCAGTTCAGACATGGGCACATGAAGTGGGGCTCCAGCAATTCAGATGAACATGGTCGGTTGGTGTGGAATGGGAGGGAAACTGCTACCTGTTGTGCATACACATAAAATTTCCATGGAATATGATCACATAATGAAAAAGTTGATAAAAAATACAGACTGGGGGACCATCACCATGCAGTAGGAGTACAGAGGAGCAGTGCTGCAGTGATGACACGTCGTGGAACGGAGGCCGTTGAGATTCGGCTCCTTATTTTCCCAGGTACTCTGACTGTGATGCTCTGTTCCTTCTGCTGCTGCTTTCTTTTTCTGTATATGATTCAATCTCGTTTTGTAAATGCAGTCGCTATCTCTCCTCCTCTTTTCTTCCTGCCAATTATGCATGGTACGTGGATAGGTACCTCTCAATCCCTTTACAGGGATTTGCAAGAACCAAAAATGCCCATAGTCCTTCACTGGTTCTTTCTCGGCTACTGACCGAAGGTAATTTATTTGATCACTGCATAAAAGGAGTTTCTCTAATGAAGATTTTTCTAACCAAAGGCCCTGTTTGAACCTTCATTCTTCAAAAGTAGTTTTGCCTGCAATCAATTTCTCTGAAAAATGTAGTCATGTGCTAGCTGTGTGCAACTCCGTTGATAGCAAAGAACAACTTCTCTCACCTTCGGATAAATGAGGTCACTCAAATGTATGAGTTCAAATTTACATGTAAACAATTAAAGGGGCCCAAAGGGTGTGGTGTCATTGTAATTTCTTTGGAATGTATTTAAAGCAATAGCCCATCAGGGCGGTGGGGATTGAAAACCACAAATCCGAATCCATAATACAATAATAGCCTTGAATGTATTTTTGGATGATTTTCTCCTGTGCACTGTGCATCAATGAGAGGTCCCATGATCCCATCATTGGTGAGATACTAATGCAGAGGCGTGCATGAGAAATTTTTCTAGGATTTTTAAACCTAGTTCTCTGGCACTCGGGGTTATCTCCATGCACTTGGCCAATGTTAACTCGGTATCAATCTTACCAATATGGATACCACAAAGAGCAAATAAAGTGTAAACACACTCATAGTTGAATGGTGTTGGCATGTTGGCATCCCACACGTATGCTGGGATCGATCCATGGGTCCAAAGTTAAGAGTATCACTCACTCCACCAGTAATGAAGAAAAATGCAGTCCCTGCACTTGAATTACTAAGGTCCAAATAGGCCCCAAGTACCTGGTGCTTGGTGGACAATCATGCATGAATGCTTACTCACAAGATAGGTCAGGAGTTTAACGGGCAATACCTGAAAGTCACAAGAATATGAGCCCTTTGCATGGTTCGAGAATAAAGAATACAAGGTAAAGTTTTAGAATGGTCTCTCACTTCCTAGTAATTAATTACTAGGATGAGAGGATGAAAAAAGAGAAAAAATTATCACTTCTTGAAAGTAAAATCTCATTTCGAATAAAAGGAAAAAAAAATCCATTTCAACAGTTGATCTCATCAAACCACGTTTCTCCTCAAATGTATCACACCAAGTGGTTGATTACAGGTTCGACTGCTGGATTCAGTTTGACACCACATAGGGATTAATTGCTTGCTCAAAATCCTTTGAAATTCATGGTAGTGAGGTAAGAAGTGAAGGATCAGTATACATGAGAATATCAATTTTTTATGATAAATTTACTCAGATATTGATAGGTGGATGACGGTTTTTCATAAAAGAAAAGATTATTTGATAGAAATTTATTAATGTACACCGTTGGCCTTTCACTTTTAACCCCCTCTATAAGTATATATTGCTAAAAAAAAAACTCAGAATTTCCTCACCAGCTGAAACAAAAGAAGCCCTAAGATTCGATCACCCCCTTAATACTGCATCAGAATTCATTCTAAGTGGCACATATATCAATAGGATGATCAATTGTGCTCAATTTAGTTAACATACCGATATAACTCGAAGTAAAAAATGACTTGCACGGCCTTGAGTTTGAGCCCAAGGCTTTTAAAAGGCACTTTGTCTCGTCACCACTAAAAAGCTTCCAACTAGGATCCAGAGTTATATAGGAATGGAAGGTGCAATTGCTTTCACATATTACTATATTAGAGTGCCTGCCTTCACTAGCCCCATTATGGCAGAACTTTATTTGCTGTTGTCTCATCAAAGGATGTTTATATGTGGGAATCCCCACCAAGTAGGAAATGTTGAATTGATGACAAAGTAGACAAGGAGAAATCTAATAAAGATAAAACAAAAGAATATTTTTACATGTTTTGAAATTTACTATGAAAATGTGTGCAACAAAAAGCTAGGTAAAAAAATTTCCAATTTTAAGATACTAGATTGGTTATTCCGAGCAGAAAGATGCGTCTAAATTGTTTTACATAATAAAAAAAATGTGCAGAACCCAGAAAAGACGTTTCGATAAGAAGGAAAGTCGAGTTTTTTTTTCCAACATTTTATCAACCTTTTATCTTTATCTAAACCAATTTTAAAGTCCCAGTTATGTGAATTATAGGATAAAAACGGCATCAAAAGAAATCTTTAATTTTCATTTCTCATAGAAAATAATATCATTGTAGAAACAATATACTGCCTCTAGAGCATAAATGATGAATAGGTAAAAACCCTTTTCCCTGGTGAAGTACTTTCTCCCCTGGCATTTTCACCACATCTAATTTTGGTAGGAAAATAATTGTACAAGCATGATGCCATGGGCAACAGAACCACAAAGATGTGGAATGCCATCACAAGGCACATGCCAGATGCAGCATATGGAGAAGCTCTGTCACATGAAAGGAGTCAACGAGCCCCCTGTAATAGAGTCATGTCCAAAATAAATGGATGGTTGAACCTTAAAATAGATTCTACAGTAAGCCCACATTTAACATGTATTTCCAGCTTACTTGATAATTGATTGGCAAAACCTCTATCTCGTTTTCTATGAAATAAGGGAATCTCCTCTCTCTTTTTCTATGAAAGAATGGAATCTCCCATCCCACGTTTACTAGTCAGAACACAAGGTCCTACATGTTTTTTAATTCCTCCTCTCGTCGGCGACAGGAAAATAATCTTGATGCTGGTAGAAGGAATAAGTTCAAGTTCTATCGTCCCTTGTGGTTGGAGTACTTGGATGAAAAATATTAATGCGTCAAAATCTTTATTTCCAAGAGACAAGATAGGGGTACAAGAAAACTTTGTCCCCTTATATCGGGAGGAAGAGGAAATTTAAGAAAATCTAGCTTCTCTTTGAAAAGATTTTTTTTTTCTTTTTTTTTTCTTTTTTTTTTTTTGTGTGTGTGGCTATCGGAGGGTTTCCAGCCCTTTGAGTTGGACTAATCCCTCCGGATCAGAGGAAAGCCTGGTAAACTCTCATGTAGCTCAGTGTGGTAGTGAAGTTTTGAACCTACAATCTCCGGATGCAAACAGTGATCCTAGGCCAACTGAGTTACATCTGAATTCCTTAAAAAATTATTAAATTACACGTTCTTGAACTTTGCTTTGTCCATCATTTGAATCCTTCTTGTGAGGACATCAAGATTTTATCACTTGAAATTTCAAGATCTCATCAGCTAAGCAGTTCTTAGTCGTGGATCCTGCCAAATTCCTTTGATAAATGGGTCTCATTATAGGTGATGACGCCAAAATTGGTTTCGAACACCACCGGTCGAGTAATAAATGCTAAATGCAATAATTCAATAATTCAATAATTAAATAGGAGAGAAAAGGGATTATAGTGGTTCGGTCAAAATGACCTACGTCCACTTCAGAAAGGCAGAGGTTGCTTGTGGTATTTTACTTCTCCAATGAGTAGGGATTACAGGCTAGGAGAATACAAGAATAGAAAAATAGGAAGATATCAATTGCCCCCCAAGTGCTGGTGGGGCTCCTCGATTTATAGTCCTCCCCTAACAGATGGGGAGGACTCTTCAGCAACGTTTGCCCTGCATGAATGGAGCCTTCGAACTGCCCTCGCGCTGGACGAGGCAGGTGAGATATTCTCCGCAGAACCTGGTAAAAGCGGGACTGCTTCTGAAGCGACGTGGCTGCCTTGACTTGGCCAAGGTATGTGGATCTGGACCCGGACCTGAATGGATCAATCGGGTTTCCACTGATTTGGACCTTGGCTTATTGGGCTATTCTGACCTGACTCATCCTCATGGGTTAGGTCATTTGGGCCTGACTCATCAATAGGTACACAATTGAAGAACTGCCCGTTCTTCAATTGGAACTCTTA
The DNA here is from genome assembly GCA_012931725.1 of Litsea cubeba. Classification (NCBI taxonomy): domain Eukaryota; kingdom Viridiplantae; phylum Streptophyta; class Magnoliopsida; order Laurales; family Lauraceae; genus Litsea; species Litsea cubeba. The sequence continues at coordinate 74,737,641 of CM022951.1, read as the reverse complement.
GCAATACCATCCCATGCATTGCTGACTTATTGTTACACCATCCCCGAATTAACTGATTAGTAAATAATCGAGCTTATGCAAATTAGTTTGATTATTATCTTAATGCGAATAAATTATATGTGATTAATGATCACTATGATGAAATTAGTCTAATGACTATTTGCTAATGAAATGATTTGGAATATGAATTTGTGTTGGCCACATGTAATTCAAGTAGAAGTGAGTCTGAATAATTTGAAGTGACTCAAATAAGAGCTTAGTAAGGGTGCATAGAAAATGTGACAACACTTATCTTTATTGTCCCAGATGCGTGTATAGTGCATGCATCAAAAGCTTCTCAGGTGCTTTTTGTATATATGCACCCAGTTGCATGTTGTTTTCGTCTCAGCAGTAGCTGCTTTCTTTCTTCTTCTTTGGTCCCTGTACTTCCTCTGGAAGAAGAGTTTCAAGTGGGCTTTAAAGAAGAATTTCATTGTTTCTTAGTTCTCTTCCCTGTTCTATGAGCAAGTGAAGCACAAAGAAGAATTGGGTGCTGACATCTTCTTTGTCTCTTGGTTTAATTTCCTATTGGGTTCTTACAAAACTAGGAGCTTAAAAGAAGTTTGCATTAAACTCCAAAAGAGGCAAGTACTTATATGTTTTTGTGATTTGTAATGTTTCTGAATGATTAGAACTCAATTGGGCCAGAAAGCCAGAAGATTGGCTTCAGAAATCTGAAGCTCGAATTGAGCTTCTGGGTGACTATCGGTCGACCGATAGGTCGACCGACGAACCGACGAGCGAACCGACAGGTTAAAACCTGTTGTTTTTCAGTGAAATCGAGCTCTCTGGATTTTGGACCGACGCGCCATCGGTCCGCCGATATGATAAGGTCGGTCGACCGACAGGTTGACCGACGGAATGAAGACTTAGTTCAGTAAATTCCAGCTCTCTGGAATTTGAACCGATGCATCATCGGTCAACCAACCTGAAGTTCTCGGTCAACCGACAGGTGACCGACGACCTGACCGACGTTGTACAGAGATGTATTTAATTGAAGCCTAATGTATAAAGGCTGAAATCTGTTAATGTATAAGCCTTCATAGGTGTAAACTCAATTTTCCGAATACATGATTAACAAATGATATTCATCAAACATAGTACATGTATTGGAAAATGAATGTTTCACTCATTTGTTTGGCTTAGAAGTCTGATTTGTAATCACATGAAATTATAAATGCATGATATGATTATGAATTGCATAATGAACCATTGTTGCTGCAGCAGATAATAGAGGTGTTCCGGAACCTCGTGGAAGTTAGTGATCTCTGATCAAGACACTGATCTATTCCAAACATTGAATAAGAGTCCAAGTAGATATCAATTGAATGATATTACTGGATCCGTTATTATGAAAAGAGTATCCTAATAGATATCAACTTAATGATATTACTGGATCCGTTATTATTATAAATGAAATGTTATATGAATTGAATTATTTCAATGGATTATGTTTTATATGTATTGCATTGATTCTTTTGAACTATCATAAACATGTATGTATTTGTTGAACCGTCGTGTTCATGGTACTATGGATGAATGTCACAGGCCCAGATGCCCGTGTCGGTCCTGCCGAAGCTGCACCGCTAGCAGAGGATGACCGCCCGAAACCTCCAGGAGGTTTAATCGAGTGGATTTGATCGCTGAGAGCGAAGAAATAATTTTTGGAATGTATATTGTTTTGGATATAAGTGAAGTCCCCGTATTGTAGTAAGTATACGGTGGTTGACTTCATTAGTGAACGTAGAACTGAATATGTATATTGGACTTTACTTTATGTAACGTTTTTATGTCAATGTATAATTTCCGCCATAGTATACAGTTGACATGTATTATATTTGATATCCCTTGTGAGTTCCGTATTAGCTTTTGTTAATTTGGAATTTACGGGAGTAAGTATGTAATCGCGGCTCGGGGTTCGTCCGAGCTAATCAAACCTCGGGACCGGGTCGTGACACTTATGGCACTCCCTTTTGTCAACTACCATTTGATTTCACCATAATGCTTCGCACCTTGACCAATGGACAAATGATCAGGTTGAGAGCTAACCATGGTTATGCTAACAAATCACTATAATGGTGTTGTGACAAGTCTTATGATACAATCCCTGAATCCCTCCACTTTAATTACACTGAGTAGTGTAGGAAGAATAGGATTATATATCTCGTGATGGAGATCACCTTGTGCTGATATATAAGATTAGTCAACTACACAGGACGGTTTTTCTTTCTTTTTTTCCTTTTCAAGGGATTCCATATCAGGCACCCATGCACATAACACATGTTCTCTGCATTCTATTAGCAACTCCGTTTCCTGCTTATTTCTGGAGACCGCAAAAATAATCTTCAGGAAGATGGATCGCAAGAAAATATCATGCTATTGCCACTGAGGGCCTGTTTGTTTCATTTAATTGAATACATAAGAATGGTAAGACTTTTACTTTAAAAGTGGTTAAGATTTAAGAAACAACTGTGAGTTTCCAAAAGTGACCATGGAATTATCTTCCCTCCAATGAAAATTGAATCAGGGGGAGATAGAAAAACCACCACTCTAGTAATTTCAAATTCAAAGAAATTGAAGGCTGCTTCTACATCGCTACCTCGTATCCTTCTCCCCTCACCTTATATCCTTCACCCGCCTCTTCTTCAATAATCCTTCAATGGGTTCATTCGATTATAAATAATATGTATTAATTTCATATGTACTACATGCAAGGAAAAAATTGCACCAAGTATACAAATAGACCATATCAAAAAGGAATATAACTAATGAATATTGTCTGTACAATTGCCCTTAGACTTGTCATTTGCCCTTGAGTAGTCGAAATTTAAGTATTTCCCATAAAATTATTCACACGATATCTTAAGACCATACGATTTCGCACTATTATTATACGACGGCTCTATGGAAGATATCTAAAATTAAAAAAAAAAAAAAAAAATTCATGTCTAAGGATAGTGATACAGTACTCAAGATCCTTATAAATAAGAATGGTCCAAAAGATCAATCAGTATGGGCATTTGTGAGCATTCACTATAGCAGTGCTGATGATTTAGCACTAGCTTTTTTTTTCATGCCAGCAATTTCAACATTGAAATATACAATTATAAGTTTCTTATAACAATGATCTTATATCAATATTCTAATCTACTAGTTCCATTGCATTTCTTGGAACCAGGCCAAGTATCATATGTTTATTGTGCAAGAAACAATTGCTTGCGTCGCATTGACATTTTCCTTGGAGACATCCAATTAAGGTTGCTCTTCCTTGGACATGTGGTGATTTGGTGGGTCCATCTGCTTAGCAATCCACCAAAAGTTAAATGTTATTGGACATTTTTAGTATTTTGATCTCAGGCAATTTATTTCGTTTCACTTTAATCTGCACTTATATCAGATGGATAAGAATATGCAATGGGCAGGTTTCTTAAACATCATTAACAGGTTTTTTCCCATTGTTACACATAAAATATTATTCATTCAAAGGTTTCAGAGCTAAAGGTACAATGATAAATATATGAAAGTTACAAATAATTTTCCCACCTTTGGAGGTAATTTGTTTCTCATCCTCCCTCTTGTTATATCAAATTTCACCAAATCTTTGTACCTTTCACATTCTCCAGCTGATCAAATTTTCTATGTAAATGATTCAACTCTCTACGAGACTTGGGAGTGTCAAAACGAATACTAACCCCATGATCTAAATTGGCCACTCTTTGCTAGCCGAAAAAAGCAACCTGCTGCTACACTACACTAATCTTATTATCATTTTATCAACCATCGAGAAACACCACCACCCAAAACCTACTCGAAGCCTCGACAACACAACCAATACATTAAACGGAGATCAAATAGATGCTCTGGTGGTGTTCTCGATATATCTCGAGATGCAACCTGAGAGGGATCGCTGGTTCCAAAAATGTTTGGCTACCCGTTAACCTTTTTTTTTTATTTCAAGCCCAGCGGCCAAAGCTCAAAAAGGACTGATCAAAAGGTCAAATGCTCGGCAGAAATAGAAGCATCATTTGCAATCATGACAGTGGAAAGAAAAAAATTTCAAAACCTCTGGTCTGGTGTCGGAAAGCTAACCAAGTGAAAAGAAAGACCCAAGACAAATAAAAATCCCAGGTGGGTTTTCTAAGCTTTGTGAGGAAAGAAACAATGTCACACTACTCATCACCTGCTACTGCTGTTTACACGATTCTGCTCCCCTGTCCCTCGGTACTACATACACATACACATGCAACTACTACAAACAGGGCATCTTTTCTCCTAACTCTGCAGTTACATACCCTGTGTAAGGCCTATAAAAAAAATCTTCCTGGAGATGTTAGTAGTTTGAGCACTTCCCATTGGGTGGAAGCCGGATAGGCAGGGGAAATACTTTTCAACGAGGCCTTTCTTTTCTCCTCTTTAGTTGCTATCCACTAAGCTGAAAATCTGATAAACAGCTCTAGCTATCTCGTCAGCTGACCCCAGCTTACACCCCTCTTCAATCTACATCCAAAACAATCAACAAACAGAAACTAGGGTTGGTCATTAATGTTAAACCTTTGACCACACAATGTCAGTGCACGATTGCAACACCCTTGATCTGGTGGGCCACAGATTTCTTTCTGGCCCATAAAAAAATAAAAAAAAGCAACGTGGACTAGGTTATGTAATTTAATTACCTTAAGACTGAAGGAGTATAGAACTGAGTGTTCTAAGGAGGTGACATTAAGGTGTAAGATGGTTAAGAAGAGGTCTTCCAAAGCAGCAATGGCCCTGAGAAGCTGTCCGGGCCTATTTCGAGATAGGATTTTGAGATTGACATGCGTTTGGATGACCGTCACTTCGATATTGGCCAAACTTTCAGCAGTGGACTCGCTTCCACCACTTTCCAAATAGCTATTTGAAATGAAATTGAGATGGGGTTGTTGAGATGAATAGGCTGTGTATTGAGGCGAGGAGAAGAAGCCGCTAAAAGGGGTAGCAGAGACTGGATTGCAGCCTTCTTCTCCTGATTTTCGCATTTGCTTTTGAGCCTGCAGCGATTGTAAGAGCTGTTCTAGCTCTTTTACGAAGTCGATGGCGCCTCCCACTATCGAAGCTTGGTCTCCCTGAGAATAACAAACAAAAGAACGAAATTTTATATGAATTGGCTATCAAATTTACTCTGGTAACCATTGTTCCTACATCAAGGCTTCTTCCTACCAATTCACTCTAATACCATGTTAAATTTCCGCAGGCTAACTAATCTTACTAAAACCTTGAGACTTTAGTAAAGACGAAGGAAATAGCTTTCAACAATGATGGTTGAATCTATTAATTAGGATGGTTAGGATTTTTGGGGTTGGCTTACTCTTTGAACGTAGGAAGATGGCATTAAGGAGCGAAGAGCCGTGAGATGAGCATTCATCTGCTTCCTTCTGTTGCGTTCTACGGCAATGTGAGTCATTCTTTGGCTCTCGACCTCTTCGCTGTTCTTGAATGGCCTCGTTCTCTTACGCTTCTTCTTCTCGCGGGCGGGAGGCGGATTCGCGAATTGGGGGTTTGTTTGGTTGCTAATTTGGATGGAAGACGAGCGTGCGTGCTTGTAAATCTCTGGGGAGTTGGGTTCTAGATTGCAGAAGGAGCTTACAACTTCAGGAAATGGTGATGAATGTGGATGGGGGTGCTCTTTTGTTTCGGATTTAACAGGGGAATGCGATTCTGAGACATGGGTAACGCAGCTTTCGAGCTCTAACGGCGGAACTCGGGAGTCTGGTTCGTGGAAGTGGGTGGTTGTATTCGGCCTTTTAAGCTGTTGCAGTTCCAACAGAAGCTGGAAATTGGGTTCTGATGATGGCATTTGAATAACCGGCATTTTGTCTTCTCCATAGCTTGGGCTGGAGAAGGGTTCTGCAAATCTCATGCTTTCTGCAGTTAAAAACGACCCAAAAGCGGAATTCAAAGCATTTCCTTGCTCCAAGCACTCTGAGTTCATATTCTCTCCAAGAAACTGCAAACCCAACAAAAATTAACACAACATCAACAGAGAAAAAGTAAAAAAAAAAAAAAAAAATCTGGAATGGATTTTACTCCTGGGGCCTCAAAAACCAAAAAGAAAAAGAAATGCAGCAATTGGGTTTTCTCCTACACTTGAAATTCAAACAACCCAAGAAGAAAGAGAGGATGAAGAAGCAGTCTCTTTCGAAGGTTTAATGATGAGCCTGTCTTACAGAGGGGGATGGAATAGAGGAATGTAAGACAAAGCAGAGGGTTTTACTCTAAGAACATTAACCTCCACATTGAATGAAAGTCGCACAAGAAGTAAATGCAATCCTAGAAACAGAGAGTTCAAAGGAGAGAGAGAGGCAAAAGAGCATTTAAGTTCTAACTTACGTGGGGGCTGATGGGTCCGTGGAGCCTCTCCATGGCAGCAACAGCAATCACAGAAGGGGTACTGAGGATTGGAGTTCTAGTACTACGTATAAATCCCACCCAACTCTCTTCTCAGTTCTTCCTCAGCTGGAACAGCAACAGATTAATAATAGTCTCTCCCAAACGCCAACATTCGATATGGAGAGAAGAGCAGCATCAATAAATGCCGGCAGGGAAGAGCAGATCCCATATATTCCTTCCTTTCTTAAGCTGGGGACGCCTCTTGATAGGGAAAAATATTAAATGCTGTGAGCAGTGAGGAAAGGTGGTAGAAACAGATAGGGAAGGGGAAGGGGACGCTGAAGAAAATAAAAGGGGTGAGGGAGATGTGATTATGGAGGAGGGAGGGGAATGCAAAGGACAGATGATGTGGGCGAGATTTGAGAAACACAAGGGTGGAAATTACCCTCTGCTTTCTTTAAATAATAACCACATGAAAGGTAAAAGATAATGCTTTTTTGGGTAGGTGAAGATTTGGAGATAAACCCAGCAATTGGAGGTTTGGGAATTCACAGGATTTCTGGTCCACTCAATCACCCATCCAGGCCTCCAAGTCCAGGATTTAAAATCTTATGTCATTGGGGTACTTTTATTAGATCCAAACTGCTCAAAATGACGGTCTTATTAAATTGATGTTGGGATCAAATTTCAGTGTGATTGTGGTTGGGCTTACTGTCACATTCACATATATTTTGAGCCTTTTTTCTTTGAGAAATGGGTCATGGATTCACAAGGATGGATGGTTTTAGTTTCTCCTGGTTCACTTAATTAGGGCGAGTGGCAAATCTACTACACTCCACATGCATAACCAGAATAGAAAATTGTCTGTTAATGTTATAAAGCAAATTCCCTAATACTGGAGTCTAGTAACCCTACACTTAAAAGTTTAGCAGTCCGTGGGTCGGTACAGGGTTTAGGATTCCAATTAATAAGACAATAAGATCCCATACCGACTTGTCCATTTGGCATCCACTTTAACCGCTTAATAGTTACTATTCCACTTCACTCTATCAAAAAGATTTTCCTTTTATGCATGCTCCTAATTGTCCAAATGTGATCAGTTTGACGGGGACAAGATTTTGATTGATGAAAAAAAATAAGATGGGGAACAAATTCAAAGGATTTCACGGATCTAGGGCATGTTTGAATGTCAAAAAAAAAAAAAAAAAAGTCATATTTTATAAAACATATATTTTATTTTTTAAAGAAAAAATATTGTGTGTTTGGTAGGGCTGAACAATTGGATTTCCGGTCCGATTATTTAACCAGATTTCCGATCTGACCTAAAATGAAGGACCGGACTGGTTTGGACCGGTCCGGTTGGACCACTTAAAGTGGTCCAAACTGGTTTCCATTTTTTTTTTCATTTTCACCTCACATCTAATAAGAGGGCAAATGTCAAATGAATGAATGATGAGTTTTACAAATGGGCGCCGGGCTGGGGCGTTGGGCTCATGCCTCATGGGCTCATCCATATTAAAAAAAAAAGATAATTTATTATTTTAATAAATCCGGTCCGGTCCGGTCTAGACCGGACCCCAAAAGGCCTGGACCGGACCGGATTTGGACCACTAAGACAGCAAATTCGGTCCAGTCCGGTCCGGTTTTGTGGTCCGGTCTGGTCTACGGTCCGGTTCTGTGCAGCCCTAGTGTTTGGTAACTCAAGAAAAACTTAAGAAAATATTTTTTTATTTTCAGAAACTCAATATTTCTTCCTACAACTCCTCCTTAGTAGACTTTCTATAATATAAAAAACTTTCAAAAAGACGATTAACAAAGTGGTAGTAAACTAATTACTTTTGTTCACTAAATCCATCATGATGTATTTTTTTACATATAAATAAAGTAAAGTAAAGTAAAGGTAAATGTCACAGCATAGTAAATGTGGGGTAAAGTAAAGGTGGGATAAAGTATATATATGGTGAAGTATAGTGGGAGGGAATGGTAGAGTAGTTTCTTTTTGTGTGACTCTACTTTATCACATTTTCTCGTAGTTTTTTTATGATAAATAAAAGGTAACTTGTTCACATGTGTGGTACAAGACACTAAAGATTGATGTCACATCATGGTAAAATGTGTGGTAAAGTAAGTTGAGATGAAGTATATGGTGAAATAAAGTGGGAGATAGAGTTGTAAAGTAGTTGTTTATTGTAATGACTTTACTTTACTATAGTTTTATATGATAAAAGAAAAGTAACTCATGGTAAAAAACGTGGTAGTTAAACTTTACTTTATCACACTACTTTATTATCAAGACGTGATAAATTACATATAAATTAAAAGTATTTAAATTAAAAATAATTCTAATAATAAAATTTACTTTAATTGTAGCAAACTTTCAAACAATTCAATTCAAAATTGTAATATTCTTCAAAATTGTCAAACAGCAAAAATATTATAATACTATAATATCACATTATTCTATTCTCTACTATATTATTCTTACAATATTTAAATTTGTAAATATCTTATTCCGGAAACATCCAAACAGACCCCGGATTACACGACTATTAGAAAACCCATCTTTTTGGGTAAAAGTTTTCTTCCAACGGTCAGATTATCATTGTGATATATCTTTAAAAATGCCACTTTAAGTAAATCAATATGTAAGTGCCCTCAACCGGCCAAAATTTGATTTTTTTTAGTTGTGGTTTCTCATTATTCTCGGTTGTAAGTTTATGTTATTTGAGTTACATCAATATCAGAAGGAATATTGTGGATTGGAGTTTTTAGCAATCACAAAAAGAGTAATGCTTCTGTACAAGTTTTCCTTGTTGTCTTAGGGTATAAGCGTGGGGCAACCTACTTGTCCATTTGAGTGGGCTATCCAATCCCATCCCTCATATTTAAATGGGTCCCATCGGATCTTAATAGATTTGAAAGGAGTGAATCGATGGATCAAGGATCAATTTTATTATTTTATAAAAAGCAATTAAACTTGTAGACATTGGATGAATGACTTATAGGTATTTGATTAACTTCAGATTTGATATTTAGGTTAGTCCCACTTAGATCTTTCGATCTCCCTGATCCATTATTTATGCCCCCCCCCCCCCCCCCCCCTCCGATAATTAGGTTGGCCCCACTTGGATCTTTCGATCCCCCCCTCCCTCCGATAATTAGGTTGGCCCCACTTGGATCTTTCGATCTCCCTGATCCATTATTTATGCCCCCCCCCCCTCCGATATTTAGGTTGGCCCCACTTGGATCTTTCGATCTCCCTGATCCATTATTTATCCCCCCCCCCCTCCGATATTTAGGTTGGCCCCACTTGGATCTTTCGATCTCCCTTATCCATTATTTATGCCCCCCCCCCCCCCCCCCCCCCCCCCCCCCCTTTTTTTATACCGTGGCACCCCTACACCTGTAGATAGAATGTGACGGTACTAAATTGATTTGATGTCGAGCTGTGCTCCAGTTGGAGTGGGTCTCGGATATGGATAGTGCATTGTGTTCGACTTGTGTTGCAAAGTGAGGCAAATTGCTCGCTGTTATCTAGCTGGAGAGAGAGAGATTCTGGATGTGGGGTTGCTGTCTAGTTTACAAGCAGCCATGCATCGTTTGGATGGCAGCCATGTCCAGCCCCAGCGTCAGAGAGTCGTGGGAGCACTAGGGCCACGCCCAAGAGTCTACACGGCGAGTCTACAGAGCGCCTTTCACATTGTCTGCACTTAATATATTATTTTCAAAAGCTTTATCTCAACTATGTTAAATGTCCACTTATTTCTAATAAGAGCTCAGGCAGATCTCACCTCACGTGGACATGCCACTTTCACTCATCAAAGACATTATAGGTCCCAGCCCCCTTTACTAATGTACAAAAAAAAAAAAAAACTATACCGAGTCCTTGCATTAACAAAATTTATTTTAATAGGTGAGCTAAATTCTCATGGTTGCACTTTTATGTGCATGTATATAATGCATAGAAATACTCTCCGCATATATATACTATGCTATACATCTAAAAAAATGGCTATCAGTATAGCGCAACGTTCCTCTCGAGCATAACCAATGGGTAGGCTTGGATGGGTCACTGTCATACCCCTCTAAGTGGGCCCAACTAACCCAACAGCCCCCTGCACTCGGTCCATCCCTTATCTATAAACGCACTCCTGTGGGCCCCACCTGGTGAGGTTGGACAGACGAGGTGTGGACTAAACTGAGTGACCATTGCAATGAAGTTATCCAACTCCTATATTTCTTAAGCTTTCAAGTGAAATTGGTCCTGGTTTTCATTTTTAATTAGTTAAACCTTGTGGTGAATGAAGTTATTATCATAACTCCAAGATAGTTCAGTTGACCTACAACAACGGTTTGCATTCGAAGATTGTAGGTTCGAAAGTGCACTACCACACTGGGGCTATAGGGGAGTTTACCCGGCTTCCCTCTAGGCCCGGAGGGATTAGTTCAGCTCAAAAGGTTGGGAGCCCTCCGATAGCAAAAAAAAAAAAAAAAGAAGTTATTATCATCATCTTGGGACCTGTCCTAACTTACCGGATGTAATGGTGATAGATGGGCCCTGTGAAATGTAAAATAACAAACAAATGGTGATAGATGGGCCCTAGAAATGGTATCCATTTCTAGGGTCCTTTATTCACTACTATATGAAAAAACTCCATTACCTATTTACTACATTTTTCTAAAGAAGTTATTTATATAGATGCTCTTAGATGTTTGAATTTATAACCTTATAAGTTGTTTTCAGTTTCAGCAAATCATTATATATATCTAGTCTCTATCCACTTAATTACCTTGCACAGTAATAAATTTCCTTTTGCTAATTTTCAACCAATTTGTCTCAACACTTAATTACTTTTTAAAAAGTTAAACTTATTTAGAAGTTATGTTTTATTTAACTGCTTTCTATTTGGCTGATCAGTAGTATACATCATCCTCAAACAAAATACACTAGCGAACTTCAACTTGAGCTTTTGTTGTTAAATTGTTTGATTTCAGACATGATTTAGTTGTAAACCATTGAAGGAATTGATTTTTATACTTTCTTAGGAGGCCTTAATCTGATATAGAGTTTACATTTAAGAAGTCTGCTATTGATCAGTTCCCAATGCCACTTCTTAACATTGTTGTAATTAGTTAGTTTTTCAATCAATGCAGTGTTTCAAGGATAGAAGTGTCACTAAATCATTCTAGAATGGATAGAGATGGCAGGAAGAAGAAATGAAACTGTCTGGGTTTTTATTGTCATCTCTTTTATTCTTTGCCCCTTTTTCTCTCTTTTTCCCCTCTTTTAGCCTTCAATGTTTAGTCCCAATGGAGATGGATTGTCAAAATTAAAAACGAAATAAGAAGAACATAACTAGATAGGTCCTCTGAGAGATCCTATTTCCAAAGGGAGGGGTGGTTCTTGTGATCGATCCTTCTCCATCTATATATTAGAAATGCATATTCTCCCAAAAATCTTTAGCTTTCAATTCCATATAGACATCCCTCAAATTAATAAGACTATAGATTAGTATTTCTCTTCTTTCTAAACCCTTTCATGAACATCACCATGTCTGTCTGAAACATATGTGGCCCAAAGATTTCCTTAATTTATGGTGCCGATCATGACGACTGCAGGCATATTTGTATGAGGGAACATCCACAGGACGAAATTCGTGCTGTACTTAAATTTCATCAAACAATCTCATCAATGAACCAATTTCCATTGTACCCTACTCTCGTTATAATACCTGCTCTTAAACCCCAATTTTCCTGCATCAGAGTTAAGCTGTCATTAATCTTGTTTCAGATATTTTTCTAATGGCAACAATTAGTTCCCTAGTGCACTTAAATCTTATCAAACAATTTCATCAATAAACCAATTTCCATAGTACCCACCCCAATTTTTCTGCATCATAGTTAAGCTGTCATTAATCTTGTTTCAGATATTTTGCCAATTGCAACAATTAGTTCCTTCGTGCTTAGGTCAGCCATCTTTAACTTAATATACATGAGGGTTCAATACCATTGTTTTGTTGTGAATGTAACCAATCATGTGCAAGTTTTCTATCTCCTCATGTGCCAGTCTCTCAAGGGTCCCAACCCCTTATCAAGAGTGAAAAAAAAAAAAAAACAGTGAGAGAAAGAGACTGCTGAGTCTTGATGGACGCAACCATGCACACTACACAATATTTGAACAGACATTTATTACAACATGTCCATGCAAATTTACTTCTCACTCTCAAAAGAGGCACAAGAGAGAAATGAGCGATTCATAATTCCAGAATCAAGTAGTCCCTTTAGCCTCAATCAAGGACGTTTGTTTAAGGCCTTTTTTTACTTTCATTTTGTCGGACACTTTTACGTTCACTTATAACTCCACTTTATTTCTACAAAAGATGCGCACACACCCTGGCACACTTTCTTTCATACGAATCCTGATTGGTTGGATTCCTTGTCTACTCAGCACTCACAAGGCCTTTTTGTATCATTTCCAGTCGAAAAACTGCAGAAGTTTTTCCATACGTTACTTGGATGGTCTTTCAATAACCAAAAGTATCGGTTACCCAATTGAGATGGGACCTGATATTGGTATCTGAATTGCCCTTTCTGTATGGCTATGGACCATGGATAGAGCTCTAGTGGGATGTGTACAAATGCATTTTGATGTACAATCACATGGCTCTCAGATGCCTTTTAGCCCACGACAATGATTTTGCTTCCCTTCTCCCATGAGTTCATTTTCCCGCTAGCATAAAAAGCTGGTAAAGAGATTAAGGTGACTTCTCATCATGAGATTTTTCGTTTTTCATTTTCTGATAACCCATTTCATTCATTGTATGAGGAATATGAACCATGTTGGACATTAAACAGACTGGATCCAGGTCCACTGCTTCACCTTTTTTCAATCAGTTTCTCTTCAAGTGAGACAGAAAGCCAATGAATATTAAGTGCTACATGGCGACTCAGCGTTGGACTGGACCTGGCCCAAGAACCAATTTTGGTCTGAACTCATTTCATATCTCGTATCTGTAAGCATGAAGGCTGATTCTGGATGCCGAAATGATGGGTAGATGACTTCGTTCTGCGAAGCTAACTCTGTTCAAAAGCCCTAAAAATGGCCCGCCTTATTGGGTTAGTATTTGACTAATGGGCTAACCTCAGTCTTAAGCTCTTGAGATGGACCCAGTCATCGTTAAAGATAAAAAATGGTGGAAACGAACAACCCTCGGGAAATAATTTTAATGGCACTTTATGTAATGCTGCCGAAGAGGAACCTGTGCTTCCTGTTTCGATGTAAAGTCTCACATCGCTCATGTGAGTATCCGGTGACTGGGCAATATGCGTAGACTCCTACTTAACTAATATAACGTGTGTTTTGGGTACGCCAATGGAACCTAGAAATAAAGCCGTGCGACTATGTGGAGGCCCAAAACGGATAATATTATACCCGATAAATTGGGTCGTGAAATACTCCTGTCTATTCACATCTATAATCACAGATCAGTTTCTTTGGAAGATCACATAGGGGGAAAGAGACCGAGTTCTATTATCGTATCTTTTCTCTTTTATCAGAATTCGGTAGTATCATTTTCTGAACTCCAGCACATTTTTTTAAATGAGAAATTAATGGGGTTTTAACTTTTGAAATATATGTTTTATTCTGATGAGTGTGGAAACTTGGTTGATGTCCACACTAAGAACCAATCCAATCAGATAAAAAGAGTTGGTGGATTTGGAATAGTCAATGGTCAATGCCACATGTCCTTTGTGGTTTGTATTGTGGTCGTTTACTTCAGCACATTTGGAATCATGAGTTACAAAATGTGTCCTCTTACTAGTTGCTTTGTAAGATTTCGGTCCCACTATTAATATTTAATATATTTTAATTAGATATTATTATTATTTTAATTGAATGTATATTAGTTATTTAAGAGGTTAGGATTAAGTGGGGCACACGTTAGATTAGATGCATAGATTGGTGAGTTGAGTTAATGGGTAGATGTCTTGACCCGCAGTTTGACCCGACCCATTGACTTAAGCCCAATATCCTCTTAACCTAATCCCTTCTTTTAAATAACCGCACGTCTTTATCTTTCCGCACTAATCTCTGCAACTCTTCCCGTTTCCTGTTCGTCTTCTTCCTCTTCCAACTTCTCAAACCTCTGCAACTTTAGGATCCAGCCATCAGAATCAAGATCTGAAGATACCATCATTCTTAGTTCGACTTTCTTATCACAGGTAACACTATCCTCAAACCATTAGAAATAGATCTATACTATTAGGTTATCTTCTTATTCTTTCCAATGTTAGGTTTTGGGTAGGAATACCATAGATCTGTTCATCTGAACATTTCTATCCCATCTTTTATGTCAGATCGGTGTTAAGATTGTGATCGAGCACCCCGGTAATCTCGATTTGGGTTTTGGTTAGGAAAGCTACTGCACATTTCTTCAACTTCGGATCTAAGGCAAGTGCATTATTATAATTTGTTATTGAATGCGTTAATTGATCTTTGATTCCTATCTAATGCATATAGGTTTGTTTATTTGCCCTTTTCTAAATGATAATGATAGATTAGGAGTTTATAAATGGATATGTGGATTCCATTTTCTTTCTAATGGTTATGATTCGTGTGGATTTGAATGGGATGCACTCTCTTTTGGAAAAAGAGAGGAAAATAGATAAATAAGGGAAAAACCCCAATTTCTGTGACTGTATGAACTCGGACAACATTCTGAACGTCAAACGTTCGAACGTTGCTTTGGAATGTTCGAACGAGTGAGTTCAGAATCGTCTGAGCCAAATGACAGAGACGTCGAACATTCGAACGTTCCATTCGTGCGTTCGAACGTTCGAGTCTGCTCGCCCCTGAGCCAAAAACCCGAGACCCTGAACGTTCGAACGTTGGTCTCGTACGTTCGAACGTTCAGTGCACTTAGGCAATTTGTGTTTATTTTCTATTGTTTTGGCTCTAATTAATTTGGGGATTTATGATATCATGTATGAGACTTCATTTGGATCTAATAACCTTAAATTATTTACCTGGACTTGACATAAGAACCGTCTTTGGGCATACGGTATCTTATGGACGTAGGATTCAATTACCTGTTATTATTTTAATGAACTCTAGCAAGAAAGGGTCAATACATCTATATTGGAAATCCTTCATTGGATCTATGCACTATGAATTTGGAGAGATGTAACGTCCTTAACTTACTAGCGTTATTATTGTGTGTTGACGGGTATATGAATATACGTTTAACCTTAGGATCGATTTACAATATGTCTTAACCTTTGTATTTGCATGCATATATTGGTTTAGGTTATGTATTCCCTTAGATGCATACCCTACTTTGTATTATGGATTATGAGGTGGCTTGGCAAATTTGATATATGAGATTTGACTATGATATGGATTCGCCAGCCTTTCATTTTGACTTAGGACTCTTGTGTCGGAGCATTATTATTCGGGTTTGTTATGCATATATGTTTCCTTTTATGTGGGTCATTTGTGAATGACTGCAGATCGTATGTGGACGGTTGATCACCGATGTGTCCGAATCACTTATAATCCGCTTTGTATGTGAACAGGTTATCCTGTTATGTGTTTATAGATCGGTTTATGACCACCGACATTGTGGACGGGCTTTCCCGATTATGTAGGACTGACCACC
This sequence comes from Litsea cubeba, assembly GCA_012931725.1. Classification (NCBI taxonomy): domain Eukaryota; kingdom Viridiplantae; phylum Streptophyta; class Magnoliopsida; order Laurales; family Lauraceae; genus Litsea; species Litsea cubeba. Next base: position 74,721,577 of record CM022951.1, on the reverse strand, counting down.
CAAAACGGGGACACTTGTCTCCGTGTGAATTATATATTGTTCCATTTGGTGTCTTTTGAGTTTATGTCATACGTTCCTTCTTATCCTTATCTTTATCATTGTTTCTTATAATCTCACTTGTTTTTACTCGTTTTGATATCGTATATTAATTTCGAATTATGATCATGTTCTTGCTATTTACGTTACTACATTTGGTGCATAGGTACCGAGCCCTACTTTACCAAGGAGACGGAGGAGGATCAAACGTTTCAAACGTTTGAGCCAACTGAGGAACCCAAGTGGGATGCTGGAGACGATTTCGGAGCCGTCTGAGCCTGCATTAGAGAGGACGTCATCTTAGAAACTCTTTAGATGAACTTTATATTAATGATAAACTTTTTGTAGTAATTGTTTAATTTATTCTGCAACTTTAACTATGAATATTTATTTGATTTTCGTGTTGGATCTTAATTACGATCATTGAATACCAATTGAATGAAGCTTCCGTTGCATTTAATGAAATTTTATTTGGACTCACCACGGTTTGTGATGTGATGTGGGTCCACTTTTGGAAGCTTGTGTTGTATTAAACACAGTAATTTGAATTTATTTTAATTTTTCACGTTTTTCCCCAATTCTTATTTTGGGGACGTGACACGCTTACTTTCCTTCTTGTTGTTATTGTATTTCTCTAATCATCCATATAATTAAAGGGTTTATGGTGGATTACATGGAAAACTCACAAAGATGATCTATTTGTTCCATTTATACCGCAACTCTGATCCTACCATTATTCCCTCCTAAGTTGAATCATGATTAAAAAAACACTACACATAAATATCCATTGAACGTTGAGGCTTTGAACCAGGAGTTAAGATAATATGATATTTAGCAAACCCCTAATCCCCGTTATGCCTTTCCCATTCCTCCTTCCTAGTGGTACACATGAAATCCTTCCATGTGGCTTCACAAACTTTGATGCTCTTTAAAATTTTATACTCAGTGTGAGTGCCTAAAAGTCACGGACTTGATTAGTGAAGGTTTAGGGTCTTCTCAGTCTCATCCGCACGTGCCCATATCTCATCATGCATTCCATGACGTGGCCGGTTCTCCAATGGAGCTTTTGGCCGTTAGCATCTGTCTCGGCTAGCATGCTGGCACGTGACCGAGATGGTTGACCGAGGCCGGAGTAGACTGCCAAGGTCAGGCGTGACCGAGGTCGGCATGAGCCTGGCTACAGCTGGTGCCCTGGCATCATCGCCGAGGTGCGTGTGGCAGGGCTTGAGGCATAATTAGCCGGTTATCTTATCGGTGCTAACATAATCTTGGTGTCCTTAGGAATGTCCCTACACACTTAGTTTCTTCTTTAGCTGCCCCCACATAAGCTTGATAAACATGGGGCATTTTCTTTAGCAAACGATCCTATAGGGAGATGTTAGGACTAAACCGCATTTAATTCAGTGGAACTAAGGTCTTTTTTACAGCTGTATGCTTTTTTTTTTTCTTTTTTTCTTTTTTATGGACAAGGCTCCAGTACAACGTCGCTGCACTATAATATAGTATAAGCACATGTAATCCCTCTAACACGTAACAACACCAACCGTCCAATCCATATTTCATTCCAAGAATATCCCTTCTATTTATCAAGTTAGTCATCTTCCAAAATTACCCTTTCTCAACACTTCCCTCAAACGCCTTTCTCATCTCTCACATGCCCCACTTAATGACCCATTGGTGACATCTAACTTGACTTGGTGATACCCACACTTAAATTGTTAAGACTGGTTAGGAAGTCAAGTAATTAGTTTTGGCTTTGAACCATTTGCGGCATTTCCTGATACACGGTGCTAGGAGGTGGTGTTGTATATCGGGAGTTTTACCAATGATCAACCGCAAATGGGTTGTTGGCAGATTCCTCGTCATAAAAAATAAAAGAAAAACTTGACTTGGTGATATCAAATTGAAATGGAAGTAGGCTTAATCCCATCATAGGTATACATTGTGATTTTAATGCACCATCTCATCATATTCATTCCCATCATCAATATCACAATCGATTAAGTATAAGAATGTGAATAATTGTGGATTTGACATGGTGATAATCCTAATTGCTTATCTCGAATCCCATCCTTTTATAAGGATACATCCTCAAATTTTAGTTCAATAAGAGTGGGTCTCAATGTTCGATCATGCACATGACAAAAACGTAAATCATGCACATTAGCAATAATGCCACATCAATGCCCAATCACGTTCTTAATCTTGTGTTTAATCTTATAATGGACCCAAATTCCTATTAAACTGAAACGCAAGGGCATTTCATTGCAGGGGATGAGACTCATCCAGTCATCCTGCTATTCTATTGCCCCATCCAACTTTTACTTAAACAAGAGTTAGAGCCTAATGTTGATTAATCACATGTGAAAAATGGATTCAACTAAATTAGGTTTTATCATTTGTACTTCATAAAATAATAGAGCCTGATATGGTAATGGCGTTAAGTGAATAGGTCAAGTGATAAACTAAAATTCTTAATATATTAATAAAAAAAATTCTCGAGGGTCGCACCACCCTGTATGACCACTTAGATCCGCCCCTCGTAGACGCCTCCAGTATTTTTTGGTGAGCCCGCCCGAGCCTCCGACCCCCTACTCCGCAGTCGAAGATGACGAAGTTGGTCTTCTAGAAGCAGCAGTTGCGCATTGCACATTGCGCACCCTGTCTAGTTTAGAGACAGCACGTTCGCTACGACTCTCGGTGAAATAGCCGGATTCTCTGACTCCTCCTGATTTCCAACCTCTTATTGCTCCTTTTCGTACTCCTCTGCACCACCATTGTAGGCATACCGCATACTACATCACCCGAGCCAACAAGCATGGATCTCCATTCCATTTTGTTTTATTGAGTAATTTGGCTAGGCTGGCCTATAACTAATGATCCATTTGATAATGTGGCCTGAAAATGGTCCATGAGCCTAGCAACAGTGCACAAAATCCAGTCATTATCGATCCGGCTTGGGCGGCGTGCTCAGGAAAGCTATTTGATCAACATAAATTGGAATTATTTGGATTAAGTCTGTACTAAAGTTAGTTCTTCATCTAAAGCTCATAAAAAGCTAGCCTTCAGCTAAGATCCTTCCATTTCAAACTTCATAAATATCAGAATGGCTAGAACTAGCTTTTAGAAAATTCTTAATGGTCCACATAGGCTCTATTTATGTGGTGTCAGATGTCTACATAGGCTCTATTTATGCCCAAACTGACATGTAGCCCATTTTATAGATGTAGCATAATAGCCCCTCTACATCTCCAAACCCAATTCCCAATCCCTCTTATTAAGAGTCTCCGTGCTCCTTCAAACCATCATAAATTCATATATTAATAGTGGCTTATTATGTAATCAAGTTCATTTAGTCTATTCTTTATTTCTGCCCTACGAGATCCATTTGCGGATTGAGGACACTCAACAAGGTGAGTAGTTGGATTCTGTATGAATACCCTAGGATTAAACAAATTGCCTTGATTCCTACTATAATTAGATCCAACCGTTTATTCTTTCACCATATGCAGCTCATTAAAACCATAATCTATGGGCAACTAACTAAAACTATAATATCATCATCCCTCTACTGGCTACCCACACAAAGTCGGTTTGACGTGGTCCAACCGGGGTGGACTTTTATCAATTCGTCTCATACAAAGATTTATGCCGCAGCCTGCGAGAACTCCAGTCTGGGTATCATCATCTGTTCCCAAAAATCCAGAATCCAAACTTGGGAAAAGAGAATCCAAGGATCCAATTCTCCTAAATCCTAATCCCCCCACAACCCATTCCTCCTTCCTCTCTCTACTACTACTACTACGACCACATCATCTCCTCACTCTTCCTTGTTTCTAACAAGAGAGATGCAAATGGAGAATTCAGGGACCCAAGAATCCCACGCTAAGCCAAACAACAACAACGGCACCATCTTCACCTACGAATCCACCTTCCCAATCTACGCCATGGCCTTCTCCTGGCTACCCGCCCCGAACCCGATCCACCACCGCCTCGCAGTCGGATCCTTCCTTGAAGAATACAACAACAAGATCGACATCCTCTCCTTCGACCCGACATCCGAAACCCTACCCGCTTCCTTCGAACCCTCCTTCTCCTTCCCCCATCCCTACCCACCCACCAAGCTCATGTTCCACCCTTCCCCGACCCGACCCGACCTCCTCGCCTCCTCCGGCGACTTCCTCCGCCTCTGGGAGATCCCGGAATCCGACAACCCGGACCGGAAGAAACCCGTGGAGCCCCGATCCGTCTTCAACAACAGCAAGAGCAGCGAGTTCTGCGCCCCGCTCACCTCCTTCGACTGGAACGAGGCGGAGCCCCGTCGGATCGGGACCTCCAGCATCGACACCACCTGCACCGTCTGGGACGTGGAGCGGGGCGTCGTCGAGACGCAGCTCATCGCCCACGACAAGGAGGTCTACGACATCGCCTGGGGCGAGGCCGGCGTCTTCGCCTCCGTGTCCGCCGACGGATCCGTTCGGATCTTCGATCTGAGAGACAAAGAACACTCCACCATCATCTACGAGAGCCCCCAACCCGACACGCCGCTCCTGCGTCTCGCATGGAACAAGCTCGATCTCAGATACATGGCTACAATTCTAATGGATAGTAGTAAGATTGTGATTTTAGACATCCGATCGCCGACGATGCCCGTTGCCGAGTTGCAGCGGCACCGGGCCAGCGTCAATGCGATTGCTTGGGCACCGCAGAGCGGCCGGCATATTTGCTCCGTGGGAGATGACTCGCAGGCGCTGATTTGGGAGCTGCCGACTGTTGCTGACCCCGCTGGGATTGACCCGACTATGGCTTATTCTGCTGGGTCTGAGATTAATCAGTTGCAGTGGTCGTCGACGCAGCCGGATTGGATTGCAATCGCATTTGGTAATAAGATGCAGCTGTTGAGAGTTTGAGGTGAGTTGGGGTGGAGGGGTTGGTGATTAATATTGGGGTGGATGAATTCTGTTTGTTTTATGACTTGATTGCAATGTGTTTGATGAATTGTGTTTTAAGTGAATTATAATGGGTTTTTTGCTCAATTAGCTGTTAATTGATCCAGGTGTCCTTTTGGAACGTCATTGAGAATTTGATTGAAATGGTGGTGCTCTGTTTTATCAAACATTAGAACTGGTTATGGTTTTGGGCATTAATTAATTAATAGGCAGATTAAGATAAGCACTGCCCCATTTGCAAGTAACACAGCTTCTAATTTCCACACAGATCTTAACAGAAAGATGGAAATGTGACATACAAAAAGTATCCAAATTAAAGCATTGATTTGTCAGATCAATTACTAGCTTTGTGTGAACATAAAATAAGGAAAATGGGTCTTTTTTTTTTTTTTTTTTGTGATTTGATGTTAAAAGGGGTGTGTCCCAATATGCCTATCTTCTTTTCCTTTTGCTTTGTGCGGTGCAGGACGCCATAATGCTGGTGCTGTGTAATTGGGATAGTAGGTAGTCATCTTGATGTACTCCATGTTTTGCAGACTCTTAAACTTACCCTTTTTAAAGAAAAGGGGTCTTTCTCCTCATAATCTATTATCAAAGGTACTAAAGTCTAGTTAGATACTTCATTAGATCAAACTGAATATTAATAAAAGGTGAAGAACATGGGAATTTTAAGAGGTGGAGTTGGAGGTGTCTTTACTCTTTACTCAGTGTAGATTTAATATTTTGTCATGATATTCCAATCTATGATGGTTTGAAATTGGTTATTTACCTTGGATTCTTTGTGTTCTGTGCCTTGGTCTTCTGTTGTGTGCTATCTAGGTCTGCGTGGCCTCAAATACTAAACAAGTTCAGATCATGAGGATTGACTGGCAGCTGAGCAAGGATATATCGGCATCAAGATAGAGATTGTGAGATACTAATCATCTACTGGGCAATGCGGCACCTTGCATGGGGCTTTCAGCAATAGTGAATTTCTGAGCTTCATGGAGGGGTCAACACAATGGTGGACAGACATGGTAAAATAGACTCACTGCTGATTTGTAGACAAAGACTACTAGGAGTTTATTGCTATTTCTAATCTATTGTATCCTATTGTAAACTTCAGGTGTTAAAAATAATATATATCTTTGTACTCAGGGAAACAAATTTCTATTGCAAATTGGAATCAGTTTTCCTTTGATAGGGCTTTCTTTAGGTCTTTTGACTTCTCTTTCCAGTAACTGTGTGAAATTTTCAATTAATGTGGGAAAAGTACATACAAAGTGTATATGTGTCTTATGAGAGATATCATGAACATTGGAGTTCGCAAAACCCCCCCCCCCCCCCCCCCCCCCTCCTTCTTCTTCGAAAACTCAATCCACAGAAACCGAATCGAGTAATTTACAAATCAGATAATGGTACAACTATTAACTCTTTATCTAATCCTTCCTTGGCCAATGCATCTGCTTCATCTGCCTCTATAATTTTCATTAATCTATCCCCGTGATAGCACCTCTAATATCTAAACCACTAGAAGTCGCTATTCTGCCTTATCTCCTGGCAGAATTCTATTCCAATTGAATTTATGCCCTTGATCAGATGGATCTAGTGAGGGCGAGCCTTGGCGCAACGGTAGAGTTGCTCCTTTGGTGACCTCGAGGTCACGGGTTCGAGGCGTGGAAACAGCCTCTTTGCAAAAATACAAGGGTAAGGCTGCGTACACATGCGCCCACCCTCCCCCTACCCCCGCTTAGCCGGGGAGCACTTTGTGCACCGGGTGAGCCCTTTTTATCAGATGGATCTAGTCTAAAACATGCTATTGAAAATGGAATTAGCAATTGGAATTCGGATCCTCTGGTCCGGCATGAGAGAATCCAATATAGCCATAAATTCATCAGTGCCCATGAAAACCTTAAAGTGCTCAAAATGATGGTCGTATTGTCATCACAGCAAAGCAAATGGTAGAGGCCTACTCTCAGATGGATCACATGAAATTTATGTGTTCTCCTTTAGTTTTTTTTTGTGTAATTATCAATAGCATGTTTTAGGCTCGATCCATCTGATCAAAGGCATAAAATTCAATTGGAATAGAATTCTGCCAGGAGATAAGATGGGATAGCGACTTAGAGGTGGGCAGTGGGCCCTGCTACTGTGATATCCATGTCTTCCCATGATCGCATCGGTTTCAACTTTGACTATTTATTAATTTTGACTTTATATGGAGCTTGCACAATTTTGACAGACATTGGAGCCCACTGTAACCATAGATAACAAAAGTTCGGATTTGGTACAGATCCGCGCCTTGATAAAAGCTAAATTTGAACGGAAAACTCTCACTTAAAGCTTTTCAAAGCTACTCTAGCCACTGCAATGCATAAATTTTTTATAGAAAAATTTGTTAAAAAATAATATCAAAAGCAGTTATATAGGTGGCAGGCCGCAGGAGCTTTAAACATATGAGAGATGGAACATTCAATTCATGCCATGCCTGCTACAAGGAAATATGCACCATATCATTCACATGTTTTCTTATATAGGTCCTTATTATTGATATATTTAGGGCCATTTCTATATAAATATATATGTATAGAATATAAAAGGATCCCGTTGATTGGAAATACTAATATAAGAGATGATGAAGACCTACGATTGTTTTTTATTTTGGAAGGTTTTTTTTTTTTTTTTTTTTTTTGACAAAGTGGAGTTGGCTTTATATTTACCCATTCTAATTTTGTGTCTTAAAATTTTATTATATTTATATTATAATTATTTTTTTTATTTTTTGTGTATTTTAATCATGTTTTATAAGAATCAATCTAATGGTGGGTCCAACATGAATTGAAAATATATCTTTTAGAGTATCTTCTCGGATATTACACAAATGTGCCCTTAGTATTTAAGTTTTATGCATGTCGGCAACGATTGAGATATATTTTTAATTTTATTATAATTTTTTTCTTTTCTTATGATTATATTTTGGGAATATATTGTTACTTGGAACTGCAGAAGAGGAAAAAAAAAAAAAAAACTGTTTGTTTACTTGGGACCTATTTTTTAATGTGCTTTTTTCTTCTAATTCTGGCATGTTTCCCCTTAAATTTATAATAGTTTCATATTTTGCATACAATTTAACATTGTTTTAGTATTTTTTTTATGTTCTAATTATATTTTTAATACTTTTACCCCTGTGAATATTACTATGACTAATTCTTTTTTTTTTTTTATATACATATTATTATTCATATGCATGCCTCATAGCCTCGTGGAGCACAAACCTCAGCTTCATTTGATTCTTTTGAAGCTAGATGAACCTGAGAAAGTAACAGATTCCCCTGCTGTCGCCCAAGCTGGCCAAGATTTGGTTGGTGATTCCCAGTTCACATTAAAACTTTATCCATCCTGTCTCTTGACGATTCCATGATGTTTTATCCTTGTATCCCTCAACCCCTTCTCATCATTGATGCACCTCAAAAACCCCCTAAAATATCCTCAGAGATGTTGTCCAATGTACTATTTATTCCTTAATTCCTTAATAAACTGAAAAACCTCCTCGTATGTGCTTTCCTTATTGGTTAAGAATTTTCATGTTCCTTTCTTCTGACTACTTTTTATTGAGCTGCATGAGTGGTTTGTTAAATTCTAAGCAGGAAAACTTGATAGTTTCAGTTAGTCATACTAGTTTATAGTATTGGTATTATTGATGGCCCTCTCCTTTGTCTGGGGACTTGTTGAATGATCTTTTGAGGGAAGACAATTTCTTCTATCAATGTGGTCTGAATCCAATTTCATAACTGCTGAGCATGGAGAGTTGGGGGTTCAAATTTAATGCTCACCAATTAGAGAAAAGTTTTATAGCTTCTTCCTAGATTTTGGTGGATCTCGTGGTTATAAATCTGGCTGCCACTCTTCAGGTTGCATTGTTTTTGAGTTGTCAGTCAACTCTAGGATGGCAATGGGTTGGGGTTAATTGAGGACTCACCCAACCTGCTACTGATTTTTTATTTTATTTAATTAATTTATTTTGCAACCTGCTACTATTAGGGTGGGTTTTATAGTTGGTTGCTGGGGTTTAGGGCAGATATGACTTTGTGATCATATACACAGGTCTGGTTCGGGGCGGGTTTGGGTTCTATCCGGTGAAATCGAAACCCGACTCGAACCCTGCCCAAGTATTTGTCTGCCAATCCATACCCACCTCTAACCCCAGAAATCGGTTCTATCCGGTGAAATCGAAACCCGACTCGAACCCTGCCCAAGTATTTGTCTGCCAATCCATACCCACCTCTAACCCCAGAAATCCACTTCCAAACCCAATCCTAAAAAGAGTGGGTCGAGGCGGGTCCCTTGCAATTCCAAAGATGTGTCAACCTTGGTCCACTGTGGTTCTCATTCAAACTGTGTCTGCTCTTTTCTACTGTTAACTGAAACCATGTCTGATCTTTTCCTACGCGTTAGATGGGAATGGACCAGAACTTCTTGGACTTCCCTTGTTTCTTAATTGTTAGTATTTCTGAACTTGCATGCATCCTTCCATCAGTCCATGTCCATGTGCCCGGAGGAATCATCATTTTGCAGAGGATTCTCAAACCCCTTAATATAAACATGGAAGTCATTTGACCTATAATCTCTTAGACTGTTGACCTAATGGGACCCACACTTAAGATTTCAAATACCAAACAGGAAGTCTCAATCTAGGTAATGGACAATGTCATTTTGGCCTCTAATGGGGCCATGATTTGTGGTCCATACCATTGATTTGATGGGATTTATATTCTGTAAACGAAGTCTGGAATTTTCTCCAATCAGACAAGACCAACTATCTATTTTAAAGCTCAAAATGAATATTAAGAATAGAATATTAGAATCTTAACTCCCTATTTAACAAAATTGTTGTAGTTTGCTTTTTTCTATTTGGATTCTTTATTTTCTTTTCTTTTCTCGGTTGGATGAAAGGAGCTTTTATTTTGATTAGCCTACCGATATTTTTGCCATTATCTTGATTTTATAATTATCAGAACTGGATCTTGAAGGGCCATGTGAAGGGGTGGATTGCCAATTGTGGGCTTACACCTTTTTTACTAGTGGTCAAGACTTCTCAAAATGGTAAATTGGAATCTCAATAAAGGAAAGGTCTTTCAACTGTTTTTTTTTTTTTTTTTTTTATCTTCAGTGAAAAGATACCAACAAGGTAACAAAACCCAAATCAAAATTACAGTTGTCTCCATCAAATGGAGGTGTCTAAAGTGTTAGGGAGGGTTTGATCATCAAAGTGCTGCAAGCAACAGGTCGACCGTCGACATCAGTGTTGGTTGGGAGTTGGGACCGTTTCATCCTCTTAGATTTGCCCAAACGCTTTGCAGCCTCTCATTTGATTAGAGGGGTGGGTGGGAACATTACCATCTAAATCATCGTCGTCCACAACTCCAGGGCCCTTTGTTTTCACTCTCATGCAATTTCTACAACTACCCATATGTGACTTAACACTCAATGCCGGCATACCAAAGAAACTTCTACAACAACCATTTGTAACCTCCAGTCCTCCACACTCAATGGTATTATACAATAAAACATCAGTTACCAACTTTAAAATTACTCTGCGCATTTCATATCATATTACACAGACTAAGCAAGCTGTGGTAACACCTGTAGTTCACTTGATCACCAAATTAGGTAGTCTAGTCCCCATGCTTGCATGTTTGGAGGTGGAAGAACCAAACTGTTGTATTGCATGAAATTTGAGGGGCTAGGAAACGACTTAAGGATGAAACCTTATTTGTGAAGGCACCTTTGATGCATGTCAGTCACGGGAAAGAATGAGATTGAAAAGTATTGATGTAGATTAATGGAGAGGGATGAATACGATAAGGACACGCCATCATGAATACGGCATAGACACGAATTTTACACATTCAAAGTAAAATATCAGATGACATATGATACGATAAGTTGCCCATTTTGAAATATCCCTAAGCTCAAATTTATAAGATTCGCGATTACAAAGATAAAAAGGTTTTAATCGCATCTGATATTGAAAAGTATTGATGTAGATTAATGGAGAGAGATGAATTTATCTAGTCACCAAACCCATATAAGGCATGAATACGATAAGGACACGCCATCATGAATATGGCATAGACACGAATTTTACACACTCAAAATAAAATATCAGATGCGATATGATACGATAAGTTGCCCATTTTAAAATATCCCTAAGCTCAAATTTATAAGATTCGCGATTACAAAGCCAAAAAGGTTTTAAGTGCTTATATGGTCTAAAATTTGGCGCACCTTTAATCCATATTAGGACCCTCCAATTCTACCCTTACTCTGTTCATAGCCTTCTTCTCCTAAAAATGAGTAGAAGACAACAAATAACAAGAGTGTCTGTGGTAAGATTTTGATCCAGTTACAGAGACTTTACTGATGCCTTACCCACGTTAGAGAACGGGGATGGCTGACTTCACCAGCAACCAACCGCAAAGGCACGAAGATCATGAACCCCCTATACAATATTTATAACTAACAGAAAGGGAACTGCTAAAAGGAATATAATAGTTGATTAGAGAATGTTTTTTTAGTGTCCTCGATCCTATGCATGCAGATGATGCTTATTATTATATACACCTCAAAGCACACGATATAAGGTGCAAACCATGTATTTCTGGATACGTTGCCTTCTCATCTTGGCTTGTAATTAATCTTAACCCTTTTCCTTTTATGCATGCATACTTTGGTAGAAAGTGTCTTGTCTCCTCATCCTTCAAAACAAAAATAACAATAAGAAAATATGATATATGATGTATTATCAATGTATATAAATAATAATAAGCATAAGGCGTCACGTTACCTAAGTTGTTTAGAGATCAGAATTGCAGGCCGCCCTATCAGCATCCGTAGTTGATCCAAATTGTTCAATTCATAACCTTGTTTTATAGCAATCAAACAAAGGCATCGAGGTAACATATGCTCAATTAATCAATCCATCAAATTGGGATTGGATATTGCTTTATTGGCATTTTGTCCCTAATGGGATCCATGTCCCATAGTTATAGTTTTTAGATAATTCCCCACAATGGGCACGCCACCAACGTTTGGAAAAGCTTATTATTTATCAGTTTCCCCTACTTGTAAAAAAAAATCTAAACCACGTTACAAAAGTATCCCCTTTGTTTTGAGGGTGAAGCCTAGCACCAAATTAATCACGTATAAAACAAACAAGTTTTTCATAATTAATATGTCATTCATATATTTTGTTTATGACCAATTTGACCATTAATGGACCGACTCCTATTCATTTGCTTCGGGCTCTTATTAGAGGGAGACATTTATTTTGTGGGGTTTCGATGTTTGAAAATTGTATCACAAAAAAGGCTCATGAATGGTGTGACCCGAGCCTAGAGGATCCCATAATACAATGTTTGTTACAGCAATAGAGCCAAGTGCAGCTGTCAATATATGGACCAAATTTTTTAGTGGTGGGGCTAGGCCTGATAAGGATTTAAGTATCCAAGTCTCAGTCCAGGTCCGACATTAACCCTAGATATCAAGTCCAAGCCCGCCCAATACGAGATATGTGCCCGAGATCACCCTAAAAGGACCCAAGTCTGGCCGAAGGGCTGTTCTTATTTAAAGTGCTCTATTTATACCATTCAAATTATATATTATCTATATTACTAAAGGGATGTATACACTTTCTGGAGGAGGACATTTGGCATGTCTTGGAGATGGACACGTGGCAGCAGCCAGCCTAAAATGGTATTCTGCTAATCTCTCATTCTCCATCTAAAATTTCTCCATCACTCCCTCCCTAAAATCTCTCCTTCTCCATGCTAATGTAATCCCTAAAATCTCTCATTCTTCATCTAAAATTTCACTTCCAAGACAACCACACAAAATGGGGAAGAGGAAAATCCCAAATTGTAAAGGATTGAAATATAATCCTTAATTCCATAGAAGAAATCTGTGCTCTCTGTGGGGCCCACTTGGGGCCTACATCACTGTCAAGGTTGGGACCCACTGATCATCCTAACCAATTCAACAGGAACCCACAAATTTTAATGGTTTAAAAAAAAAGAAACAAATAGAGTGGTCGATTGTGGGCTCAATTGGTCAGAATGGGTGCAAACCTACATGGATCCATTGTGATTCAGGGGAGATCTCTGTTTTTTATCCATTTGGATATCATCTACACATCTAGCAAGACATTTCTGTCACACCGTCGTGATTTGATTAAAATTATTTTATCAATCAATTCATGGGTCCCGGCCCGCATCATTTGATTTTATGGACGGTTAGAATAAAGATGGTGGACCCCATTCATCTGGGTCCCACTTAAAAATATTTGGTCAATTTTTTAGGTCTACGATCATTTGATCCTTTGATCTTTTTAAATCAATTCATGGGTCTCATCCCGCATAATATGCTTTTTTGGACAGTTAGAATAGAGATGGTGGACTCCATTCATCTGGGGGATTCCACTTAAATAGGTTATGTTTGGTCAATTTGTGAGGTCTATGATTATTTGATCATTTGATCTTTATCAAGCAATTCATGGGTCCCAGCCCGCATCAAATTATTTCATGGACAATTAGAATATAGATGGTGGACCCCATTCATCTTGGGGTAGGTTAGGTTTGGTCAATTTGAGAGGTCTATGATCATTTGATCATTTGATCTTTATCAATCAATTCATGGGTCCCGGCCCGCATCATTTGATTTTATGGACGGTTAGAATAAAGATGGCGGACCCCATTCATCTGTGTCCCACTTAAAAATATTTGGTCAATTTGTTAGGTCTACGATCATTTGATCATTTGATCTTTTTAAATCAATTCATGGGTCCCATCCCGCATAATATGATTTTATGGACGGTTAGAATATAGATGGTGGACCCCATTTATCTAGGGGTCCCACTTAAATAGGTCAGGTTTGGTCAATTTGAGAGGTCTATGATCATTTGATCTTTATCAATAAATTCATGGGTCCCGGCCCGCATCATTTGATTTTATGGACGGTTAGAATAAAGATGGTGGACCCCATTCATCTGGGTCCCACTTAAAAATATATGGTCAATTTGTTAGGTCTACGGTCATTTGATCATTTGATCTTTCTTAATCAATTCATGGGTCCAATCCCGCATATTATGGTTTTATGGACGGTTAGAATAGAGATGGTGGACTCCATTCATCTGGGGGGTTCCACTTAAATAGGTTAGGTTTGGTCAATTTGTGAGGTTTATGATCATTTGATCTTTATCAAGCAATTCATGGGTCCCAGCCCGCATCATATGTTTTTATGGACGGTTAGAATATAGATGGCGGACCTCATTCATCTTGGGGGTCCCACTTAAATAGGCTAGGTTTGGTCAATTTGAGAGGTCTATGATCATTTGATCATTTGATCTTTATCAATCAATTAATGGGTCCCGGCCCGCTTCATTTGATTCTATGGACGATTAGAATAAAGATGGTGGACCTCATTCATCTGGGTCCCACTTAAATATATTAGGTCAATTTGTTAGGTCTACGATCATTTGATCTTTTTAAATCAATTCATGGGTCCCATCCCGCATAATATGGTTTTATGGATGGTTAGAATATAGATGGTGGACCCATTCATCATGGGGGTCCCACTTAAATAGGTTAGGTTTGGTCAATTTGAGAGGTCTATGATCATTTGATCATTTGATCTTTATCAATCAATTAATGAGTCCCAGCCCGCATCATATGATTTTATGAACGGTTAGAATAGAGATTATGGACCCCATTCATCTTGGTCCCACTTAAATATATTAGGTCAATTTGTTAGGTCTATGATCATTTGATCTTTCTTAATCAATTCATGCCTCACCCAAAGAATAAAACATTTGGAATAAAGATCAAATTAGCAACAAAAAAAAAGGACTCACAAGTTTATTAATTAATAAATTTATTAAAAATAATTCATATCGGTCTGTGCATTTGGTGGTTTCGTGGTTATCCACGGGGTTTTGCTAGTATATATTAAAGTAAAGCGAGAGGTGGCATGTGAGGGGTGCCACATCATCTTAAAAAGTCTCTTCTTACAAAAAAAAAATATACACAAAAAACCCACATTAAAGCAAATGGAGAGGTGGGCTGTCAGGGGTGCCAGTCATCATCCCTAAAAAGTCTCTCATTTGATAGAGATTTCACATGGTTTGCCCTATCCAACTCATCACATGGTTTTCAAAATAATCTCATGCATAATCTTAGCATTCATCCTCATCCATATCTACATTTTCCATTTTGAATTCAAAACTATAGGGAGTAGGATCTGTTTTTTCTTATATTAAATAAATAAAGGACATGTGCTTAAAATTGCATTCATATATAAGGTACGTTATCCATGGTTATTTCAATATTAAGGTTGCTATTGATTGCTTACTAAATCAACAGCAAATGGGTATCATTTTTTCTTTTTACTTCCATCCAAAATCTTCTCTTTTTTAGTGGGGACTTTCAACCCATTACAAGATCTTCTAGGACTTCCAAGATTTTCTCTTTTTAGTGGGGACTTCACTTTACAAAGATTTTATAGGTGTGGTATTACAAGATTTTCATTATTATAATAATTTACTATATCTTTGTTTTGGCCCAGGCTCAGCACGGATATATTACATACAATCTTCTTAGATATGCCAGCACATATACATGAACCTTGGGTCATTCGCCATTAATTTTAGGCATGCGATAAGAAGATAGAGTTTACATATATAAATGTTATGTATATATATATGCAAATATTCGTCTTGATATTTATCATTAATGTAAGAATACTGACCAATTTGAATTATGAATTGGAGCCCACAGGATTGCAGAGAATTTCGTCTATAAGTTGGGATTATTTTTTAAGTTTTTCACAAATTACTCAAAATATATAAAAATTTAAGAAAATAACTTAAAGATCTTGGGTTTATTAGCTCATAAACAAATTAAACTGTTTCAAGCACAAATACATGGCCCATAGGAATGATAAAAGGAAAGAGTGGTTGACAGGATTTGATCCCATTGCAACCACAATATTGTGAGATTACACATCACTTTTTTGCATTGGGAAGATGTAAAAGTGAACTTCACATCTAATTCAGGTGTGAAAATGGCCTTATTTGTACATAATTTTTACATCTCTTTTACACGGTACATGCCTAAATAAAAGCAAACAAATGTGACATTGTGTAAGGATCACACATGTGAATTATTTACATATCTAAATGTCCTTCAAATCACATCCTATTCCAATGAAACTTATCGATGATTTGTCCGTGGCCAACCAAGCACACAAACAAATGAGAGAGATGGTGAATGGTATGGTAGGCCGACTCTCACTAAAATCAAAAAGCTTCTTTTTATCAAAGATAAAGTGGTGATTTCATCTTAATATCAGCTCACCAAAAGAATAATAAAAGGGAACTTTGTGATGACCTAGTGAACTTTGAGATCGATTCTTGTTGGGTGACTTTACTCCTCTTCAATTAGGCCACCAGCCAAGTAAGAAAAATAAATAAACAATAATAAAATGGCTGCCTGAATGTTCTTTTCACCTTATCTATTTTTGTTTACTGTTTTGTTTGTTCTATCTTTTTTTGCATTTTAGTACAAATGAAAATTTCAATTGCCAAGAACTGTATCTAGTCAGTAAGCCTAAATTAATCCAATGTTAGTTTTACCAAACAACACCCACCTTCTGGAAAAAGGTTGTGATTCTCGATGAAACAATTTCTAAGAAAAGCTGGGACCTTGGTTGCCCGCAGTACCTTCTCTCTTCTTTCCCAGAACCAACCCCACTCTTAAGTGCCCATATATAAACACATGTGCCTCTTCTCCTCTTCCTACCCCGGCCTTCTCAATTAACAAAGAAGCCTCTTCCTTTCTTTTCTTCTCATATTAACCAACTCTCCCTCTTTGCATCTTTTTCTCAATTCTCCACCTCCTGAATCTCTCATGGGTTTCCCTTCTGTTTGTTATAACATGGCGCTGCCAGAGCCCTTACAATATTTATTCGAAGTATTGGACCATGTCCATTTCATGGTTAGACTGGCTTTCTTTTACCTGGGTCTGTTTGATCCAACCGACCTTGATGATCATTCAGAAAGTGTTGGCATGGTGCGTCTGCAATCTCCGGCGTCCCCACCCATCACAACATGTGTGATCAAGAAGAGCCTCCCAACAGTAGAATTCAAGAGATCAGGAAGAAAGCTAGGAGATGACAACGAGCCGGTTTGTATCATCTGTTTGGGTTGTCTGGAGGGGCACCACCGGATCAGAGAGCTGAGCAACTGTTCTCATGTTTTTCATTCAGAGTGCCTAGACCAGTGGGTGGATCAAGGCCAAATGACCTGTCCCATGTGTAGATCCAACTTATTGCCTGAAGGAAGAAAAGGTGGTAAGGATTCGTGGGTGATGGATAGAATTTGTCATCTTTTTAGGTGAGGAGACAAAAAGTTGAATTGTAGAACACCCCCAACTAGTATTTCAATGGATTGCAGTATTGGCGGGTGGGAATAATGATGATAGGACAGAGATATGTAAACAAATTCAATTTTTTCTTTTTACAGATTTTTGAAGAATTCTTCCCATTTGAAGGGCTATTCCTATTAGAAGTGTGCTCTCTGTTGACATTTGAGCTCAGATTTCAGATTCTATTTACTTCTTGCAATTGATGTGTATAAATTAACTTTCCAAAAAAAAAAAAATTTACTTTCACAAAAATTTATAACTGATGTGTATAAAAATCAGGTTAATTGAATCTCAAATATTGCAGATATTAAGACCCCAAAATCAAAAGTGGAACAAGCGATTAAAAAACTGTAAAACTGAAATCTAACGACTGATACAATTCTGATTTGAGTGTCCAGAAGTATTTGGAGCCAATTACAAGTTGAGGAGGTACTGAATGCTAGGGAAGATATAGGATGAGAGTGGGCCACTGCTGTGCTTCTGAGAACCTTCCATTGGGATCTGGACTCTAGTCGGCCCCTGAAAAGTCATAGGTTAGACCGCGTCCATTGAAAAATGGTGGTCAAGTTCTAACAATCAGCGTGGCGGCCTTTGGGTAATCGGGATACGGTGGTCTATTTCTTTCAACATCACAACCAAAGTCCAAAGTTGTAAACAAGTTGCATTGAAACTTCGTCAAAGAAAACAGATCCACCTTATCACCAAACTGTAACAAATTTATCTTGACATATCTTACCACATCATTACTAGTTCGAACAAGTAAGTAGAATTTTAGAGAGAAAGATAGAGACAAATCCCTAATTGTAACTAAATTATCTTGACATTTCTTTTCTAACAGTAAGTGGGGTTTTAAGAGTGGGTCATTCAATCAATCAGGCGTTTTCCCTTAATCACCATTTGTGGGGCCCATCTGGATGCATGATAATAAGGGGACCAAGAGGAAGTATGAATTTAGAAGTGGTTAGTGGTGAGGACTGAGGACAATTGTATCTTGTTCAAACTTTTTGTGATAAAATCTGCTAAACAAAATTTGATTCGACATCATTTTAAAACCTTTGCCAATTAAGGGAATAGGCGCGTGTGAAGGGACTAGATTGATCATTAGTGGGTCCCTTATATAAAAAAAAATAAGAGTACATTTAAGGGGGTCTTTTTGTGATTTTTCATAATAAGAAAGACTTCCTCTGACAGAGAACCCATTAAACTGTGGACGGGAAATGGAGGGCTTAAAAACTGTAAAGCTTCCTACTCATGACTCCATTTCTTCCACTTCTGACTCATTTCAGTGGCTTACCAAAAGGTTGTTGTAATGCTCCCCCAATGTGAAAAGAGAGTGCTCTGAAACCCATTTCAAATGTAAATGATCTTAAAATTGGCATATTCGTTTCCACTTTTCACTGTTAAATATGGGCCATTCGTTTTGTGCTTTAGCCTGTACCTGCTGCATGTGGGCCCTTTGACTTACTTGATCTGTCCCTTTATCCTCATATATGTTGGAATGAATCTAAATGATCTGGGCCAAGTCCTTATAGTCTTAAGTGCCCAACATGAGACCAGCCTGTCCAGACAAATCCGGCCCAAAAGAGATCATAAAATTTGTAATAGGTCGGGCTTAATTTTTGGACCAAAGGGCTGGGTCTTGGCTAAAATTTGTAATAGGTAGTACATGGTACATTGGTACCAGATGAATCGTCCTTTGTTCCTTTTCTCATGAAAGGCAACAAAATGGAAAAGGAGAAATCATTTTTCAATTTAAGTGGTGCTATTGGCACCACGAATTTTTCTCTCCTCACCGCACTAGAAGATAAATTTTTTTTTCCTAAACTACCCTTCCTCCCTCCTCCCTCTCTTTCCTTCCTCCTCCTCCCTCCTTCTCCCAGCCTCCACCCTCATCCCCCTCCCCCCCCAGGCGGCGGAAGCCCCAGCCGGCTGGCCTCCCTCCCCCTCTCCCTCTTTCTTCCTCTCTCCCTCTTCTTTCCCTCTTCTCCCTCTCTCCCTCCCTCTCCTTCCCTCCCCCTCCCCTACTCTTCTCCTCCCTCCCCCCCCGCCGACTAAGAGGGGGAGGGGGAGAAGAGGGAAAGAAGAGGGAGAGAGAAAGAAAGAGGGAGAGGGGGAGGGAGGCCAGCCGGTTGGGGCTTCCGGCTGCCGGCCGGGGCTCCCTCCCCGCCGGCAACTGGGAGGGGGAGGGGGAGGGAGAAGAAGAGTAGGGGAGGGAGGGAAAGAAGAGGGAGAGAGGAAGAAAGAGGGAGAGGGGGAGGGAGGCTAGCCGGCTGCAGGCCGGGGCTCCCTCCCCACTGGCGAGGGGGAGGGGGAGGGGGAGGGGGGCAAGGGGGATGAGGGAGGGTGGAGGCTGGGAGAGGAAGGGAGGAGGAGGGAGAAAGGAGGAGGGAGAAAGGAGGAGGGATAGTTTAGGAAAGGATTTTTTTTTTTTTTTCGCGTGGGAAGAGCAAAAATCGTGGTGCTAATAGAACTCCCCTTTCATTTTCGGTGAGATTGGTCAAAAAAACATAGTAAGTAGTAATAAATGGAAGAAAAAATATAGATGCGTATGACAAGCCAAACCACAAGCTGTAACATGTCACATGGATACCATGTAAAAGGACTGCCCACATATTTGACCAGGGGGAATCCTACGGCCAATTGCAGAAACTGCTTCCCTCTCTCTGCTTCCCTCTCTCTTTCTCAAAACAGTGGCAGGTCCCCACACATCAGAGAAAATGGACTTGAACCTCTATTATTATTCAATGGAAATTGGGTTCTACAGTGTTTTGAGAATTGACATGTTTCACACTGGAAATCCAAGTCAAAAGAGAAACTCCATTTCTGAGGAAATAAGAATTTAAGACAGTTCAAAGAGGCATGTTGCCTCACATGTATGCCAGTGTCTCACATAAAAGACATGTGAAGCCTCCAATGCAACTGACGTTTGTAGAAAGTTCAAAACTTTTGTTTCAAGATTTTCGGATTTCAAGGGCGACCTCTTTAAAGAGCTCGTTCACATTTATGACCCCTGTTGGTTTTTTTTTTACTGTGGCCCATCCATGATCATTTCATGCACTCCCCATTCCTCTGTGAATTAGCTAGCTGTAGTCCATTTGTCACTTATCCCATCACTTTATCATTGTTTACATTAGGCCCCTAATAAATTCGGATAGGTGTTGGCTACTTATAATCTTGCACATTGTATAAAACATGGATCACTAATTACACTTCAATTCAGACTGAGGGAGTAAAGAAATCATCATCATATCTGATCTGATCTTTTTAATCTAATCAGTTTGGGAACTTTACATGTAAAATTAAGTGAGGTGAAGCATCTAATTAAAAGGAATAAATATAAGTGGGTTATGTTCTTTTGTCTTTAGTCGCTAGATTGGAAATCTTTTTTACTGTTTTTAAAAAAAGGTGGGTATTTTTTTATCATTTAGTAGAGAAAAAATATTATTTTTGACTTTTTTTTTAAATAGGGAGATTTTAAATTTATGTACTTTTGATATGATCCTTCTAATCTTTTATTTCTCTTGACAATTAAAGGCTTTACTTCAACTTTATTTTAATAATAAATTCCCAATATGCAGAGCTAGCTAGCTAGCACATCAGGGTGGGACCCCTTTAAAGACAACTAATTGTCATCCCTAGTGGGGGAAGCTGGAAATTTGGCCCACTATGATCAATGCAACCTCCTATCTAGACCAAGATATAACAAAAGATGCATTGCACTTGCAGAACCATTAAATCTTTCTTGTGTGGGCTTCTCTTCCCACTTTGTAGACTACGTCTTTCCACTTTGTCACTTGTCTCTACATCAACAGGGGCCGGCTTTACTATAAGGCCAACAAAGCCATTGCTTTAGGCCCCAAAAATTAAGGCTCCAAAAAAAGGCCCCATAATAACAGCTAATATCTTTTGAAATTAAAAAAAAGTAAGCTTGACAATGGTCATCCTTTTTTTCTCTCTCCAAAATATAAGGCCCCATAATAACTCTCTTGAGAAGATGCAACTGAGATTTTCATGGGGCCTTAAAGTGTCATTTATGGCATATTATATTTTCAAATCTGCTTTTTATATTTTTATTGCTAGGAGTCCAATTGATTTTAGCACACCATTATATATCTAGCAGTATCAAATCTCAACCATACATTCGGTCATGAACTTGTTTCACAGGCTTTCTCATTATTTGCTTTCTCATTATTTTTGTGTATCCTATTTCAATAGGGGTCCATTCAAATTTGATCCATGATGTGGTTGTAATAGATCCATAGCTTGGGATTCCAACCCTAATAATAGATCTTAGAATTTAAGATAAATAATTGGCCATCACCGAAATTTATTCACTTGCCCACAATGCATGTGAGCACTGTACATCTGGAACATTCAATACGTGAGGCACTAATCTGAAGTCCATCTTGGATGAACATGACTCATGGTGCATATGCGCACCGTACACAGGTGAAAATGCTCCGAGCCCCACAAGTGGCAACTCAAGATTATTATTTGTGGGGGTTGAGTCAAATAAGTAGCTGGATTTTGTGACCCAAGATTTTCATATGAATTTTGGAGATGGACCCAAATTTTTCATGCGGGTTTTGGAGGTGGACTTAAGATAGGTCAACAAAACTTGAATAAAAAAATTTAATTAGTAATTTTGCATCACAAAAATAAAAAAGAAAAATAAATTTTAAATAAAGTATTTATAATAATATTAAAATATAAAAAATGCCTCAGAATTGTCGCTCTGGACATCACATTGTTTCGAGCCGGCCGTGTACATCTACATACAGTAGGAATATAAATACCCCTCTTTATGCTTAACCTTCTTTTTTCTCTGTGATCTTTGATCGAGCGTTTTATCTGCACTCCTCCTGCAATTATCTGCACACTCTCTCCTAAGTATTTTCATCCTTCTCCTCTCTCGCTGTTTGCATCTTTCACTTTACCGTAAATGATATCTGATCTTTCTCTGACAAAAGAGAAAGAGAAGAGGGCTTCAAGTTACATGTATTCTTATACTTTCTGACAATTGTCTAATTAGGGTTTCCGTTTTCATCCTGCAGGAATATGATGGATTCCAATAAAAATTTGATGGCTGCTGATTGGAGGACCCATTTAATGCCTGAATCACGAGACCGCATTGTTAATAAGATGTAAGCACCAAATTTCAATATTTGATTTTTTTTTAACCACTATGTATGGATTTAATGGATTGCAGGTGCTCAATTTGAATATGTTGGTCTTTTTTTCCCCCCTAATGGATTGGAATTTGAGGAAATTTGCATGCTGTTAATAACCATGATTCTGTCTTTTTGCCTGCAAATCTGTACCAGTAGTTAACACTGATGATATTATTAGGTGTGGAGTGATTTTCAAGCACACAGAGGATGTCTAGATGAAATCATATGTTGATGCAGAAGTATTTAATTTACAGGTGCAATGGATGCATGTAAAGGCGTCTGTTAATTGTTCCATTCTTTATATAATCTGTCTTTAGGAATCTAGGGTCGCAACAGATTGTTGTATGAATCACCTTTTTTTCAGCTCAGCCAATGAGTAATTCAGAGTAATTTGTTGATGTCTTGTAAAGCAGGCAGTGAAAAACATCATTCTGAGCAGCCCTTTATGCTAGCTGTGACATTTGATTGAAACTAGACTAAAGGGTTGTTAACTTAAATCTGATTTTGTTTGATAAACCAACTAGCCGCATGTGGGCAAACTTACCATTTTCTCATTACCCTCCTACAGTCCTATCACTTGTCCTATTTGTGAAAGAAAAAAAAAGCTGTCTTTTGAGTCATTATTATGAACTCTCTATTGGCCATCTTTGGTTGAAGATGATATACTTCTTATTTTTGTGCCATGCACACTTTGAGGACGTCCAACCGCATGTTTGGATGCTTCATTTTCCATTTGGTAAGTGATGCATGGATTTGCTCCTTTGTTTCTCTATTCCATTGGATTGTTAGTATGTCTCCTAAGGATTGAAAGATCAATCGAGTACGAATTAAAGGTTTACTTTTCTCCATGTGTTTACTTATTTGATTCTTGATCTGGGTAAAGTTGATCTTTAATGTTTTTTTTTTTTAATCAATCGGGTATATCTGTTTCAGCTCATTAAAAAAATTTGATTTTGCTAATCGGGACTGCGTCAATTTTCCACATTACTCTTTTTTTTTTCTCCTTTAGTTGACATCCATTAACCTTTTTATACTTTATATTTCACATGAGCAGAACAGAAACGATAAAGAGGCACTTGCCAATTTCTGGCCCTGAGGGATTGGTTGAAGTTAGGAAAATTGCTGCAAGATTTGAGGAAAAGGTTTATAGTGCTGCTTCTAGCCAGGTATATCTATCACTCAAATGACCTTTTTTCATTCCAGATTTTCTTTTACATTGCTAGCCCTTTTAAAATGGGAACTGTTTTTTTTCCCCTTTTTGTATAATTGTACAACCATTTTAATCCCTTTAGTGTTTTCATTTGCAAATCCTCTAGGTTTGTTAGGTATGACTATACGGGTTCAATGAATTCCAAAAACAGGGCCTTTAGATTTTGCATTATGGTTAACTCATTAAATATAATAGAGGGACGCTACAAAATGCCCCGACATTTTAGGAAGCATCAACGTGATATGCATAATTTAATATAGGAGGGACATTTCACAAATTTGAACATAGAAACATGGACATTTTAGGTATTTTATAAAAAAATAAAACTCCCCTACCCAAGTGGGGGGATTCATTGCTTATGGAAATCCAATCTGGTCATAATTATAGCATAATTTTTTATTGGCCTATGCCAAATTTCAGTTCAATAGGAACTGCGTCCTCTATTTGATTGAGCACTATGGAAAACTTGAAATTCTTATAATCAAACGGTACTCTCAACTCGTATTGAAGTGAAATTTGACAACAAGCCAAAACAAGATTAGGTCATTTAATTTGAATGGTTTGGATTTTTCATATCTGGGCCCCATGGAGGAGTGTAACGTGTTTCCCAAAAGAAATTAAGATGAATGAAACCCATTTATGATAAGGTTAGACAGCTGGAATGGTTTAAATTAATTTAAAACCCAAAGGCAACCACATTTCAAAGCAATACAACCATTGTACGTGTAGGGGATTCGTTTATGTCAGTGGGAAGGGCGAGACCTTCTGACCACTGTAGCCCTCCCCCCACAGGGGAATAGGCGGGGCCCAGGGCCCCGGGCCTATTGTATACACTTCAGGAGACATGACTCCTTAATCATGCATTTGTCATAGGGTGAATTTTCCATCCCCAGGGGCCTCCCCAGGACTCGAACCCTCAACCTCTACCTTAAGAGTAAGTTGGGAAGCATCCTGGTTCCACTTGAGCTACACCCTGGGACAAATGCATGATTAAGGAGCCACGTCTCCCGAAGTGTATACAATAGGCCCGGGGCCCTGGGCCCCGCCTATTCTCCTGTGGGGGGAGGGCTACAGTGGTCAGAAGGTCTCGCCCTTCCCACTGACATAAACGAATCCCCTACAGTACGTGCCATTCTTTTGTTGGATGTTATAACTTTTGAAGGGTAGAAAGTTTTTAGAATTCCTCAATATAATTAATATTTATCCTTTATTAAAAAATAATATCCAAAATAGTAGAAAAAAGCAATGTCAATTTTGTTGCAAACTGACATGACATGAACTAAGCCAGAGCAGGAACTAGGTGGAGTTCTAGGGTTTAAAACTCCAAATCTCCAATCAGTCCCACACAATAAGAATGAAAGGGGCAACGAGACTAACAAGGAGTGTAAATTACATGAAAACTCTTGAGAAATCCTTTAGTGCTCTCCAGCCCAACCCAAATTTCTCATTCTACTATGAAACTCGCATTTAGGCCAAAGAGTCATCCACAAGAGCTGTTGGATTGCAGCCCCTTTTGTCATCTTATTTATTTATTATTCTTTCAACTACAACCCTAGATTTATTTTAGCCTTTATTCGATGCCTATCTAAATGGCTAGTTGTTTTAGGTTTTGCCAAGCATGTGTATTAAAAACCAAAAGAACTGACCATTCAAAACACACACACACACAAACACACAAAAAAAATATTGAAGAAGTCCTTTTCTAAGCATTATTAAATACAGTAAATAAAAGACAAAGAAAATTGCTAGCTAGAAAAGCCCTACCTGTGGTTCGAATTGTGGGACCCCTATGGACCCAAGGTGCCATTTTCCAATTGGACCAAGTGTACCCATGGGCCCATGTGTATCTAATATGTGAATTTGCTTTCCTTATTATTCAATTGGATCTCTTTTGGTTGCCCAAGTATGCATGGTCCACATGTACAATCTATTTTATATCTTCCAATTGCTGAAATCTTTATCTATAATCTTTGGTGGTCAATATTCTTTCTACTTGCCCTTTCTTGAGAAGGTGGTGGAATTCAATGATATAATTAATCTTAGTTTGTTATATGTCAGTCTGATTATCTACGGAAGATTTCTTTGAAGATGCTTATGTTGGATTCAGGGAACAAAAATCCCCCAGATCCTGGTAACATCCTAAAGAACTCTCTGCACTTTTACCTTATGTGATAAGTGAACATTAGAGTGCAGTGGTCCTTATTATGTTTCAGTTATAGCTTTTCAATACACAGATATGGATTCTATTAGAAAAAAATCAATTTTTCTCACCCTATGTTTTCTTCCCTTCTCGGTTCCTTTGGATTAATACATGCACTATGTTTTCCTTCTGTTGACTTGATTTGCTGATGCAAGGGCACCCAACCATTTATAGTGATGGCCATGCTTTGTTGATCAGACCATTGAGATATGTGGGCCCTCCCCCGGTTGAGGATGCCTCAAAACAATTACAGATTTGGAGATCCTGGCACTCCTCTTTTTTGGCCTTTCTTTTCTGGACTATTGTATTTGTCATATATCTAGCAGCCTCTATCTGAAGGGTTTGGGGCCTTCTAATGGGGATATATTTGTTGGGTAATATGCTTGTTGTTCTCATTACATTAGGTGTCACTGTAATGTTGGTAAAATATGTGCAAAATATACATTTTCTGTCCCAAGCTGTAGCTCAGCTGGTTAGGGATGCTAAACACCTTTCTTGGGGCGTGAGTTCTGGTAAAAAAATTGATTTTGAGAGGCGCAGTTTTGGCCTTTTTCAACTTTTAATGATTTTAGTGATTCTCTTGACCAGATTTCATACGTTAATATGTTATTTCTTTTAATTATTGTTTGTTTGTACTTGTACAATTTTGCCATTAGGAACTCCTTACTCGATTGAAAAAGGTTAAATAGTTGCTTTGGATTTGGATTTTCTGTATTACTTTCTACTGGTATTCTTTTCAATGTCTTTCCTTTTTCGAGGTATAAAGTTGTTTAGTTTTTATAAATTTCCATTTTTTATGTTAGCTGTTGCGTTTTGTGTTTTAATAAGTTGGCTAAATTTTCTCTTTCAATAAGTTTTGATAAACCTTTTGTAGTTATTTTTATTTACTGCATTTTCTTTTTTATTTTCATTTTAAAATTTAATTTCCTTTACAAATTCCTTTTTTATATCAGAATCTTACCTTGATTCTTTTCCTTTTCTCACTAAAAAAACTTTTAGATAGCCTTTAGGATTATCAATATTTTATTTCACATTTTCTACTTGTCTCTTTGCTTTCCTTCTAATGCTGTCATTTATTATTTTTTTCCCCTCAATTAATGTCTCTAATTTTAGTTATAGCTTCTAGATTCTCTAAAGTTTTTGAAGGAAGAAATGTTTTTTTATAATTATTTAAGATGTCAGAATATCTCTATTTTAAATATCATTTTTTAAATTTTATGTTAAAATTTTGATTTTTTTTCTTTGTGAGGGTTCTTCTTCTTCTTTTTCTTCTTCTTCTTCATTTTGATTTTTGAATGGTAACATGACTTGAACTCAAAACCTCGTGTTCGGAAAGAAAATTACAATGTTTTGTTTTTGGTTCTTTATTTATTTATTTTTACTTTCTATTTAAAAAACCTTCATTTTGAAATTTGCAGGATCTTTGTTTATTTCATTGCCAGATTCTTTATATCTTGGTTTCTATTTATAGGTTTTTAGCCTTTTGTTTTTCAGTTCTTCGTCTAGATTTAGCTCTTTTTATTTTTAGTATTTTAAATAGATAGTTTCGAGTGTTTTCGGGCTTCTATATTTTCATTCTACTTTTGTTCCTTTTGATTTCCTTGCTCTTATTTTAGACATACATTTTTTTAACTTCTTACAGTGTTTCCTTTTACTTCGTAATAATATTTTTTATATTTCTAAGTAATGTATTGTTTAGAATTTTTTAATATTTGAAAAAGAAGTTAGATGGTCTTTTAAGGATATATGTTTCTTCTACAGTTTATTTCTATTATTTATTTATTTTCTCTTCTTTTTAATGTTACAGATGCTGCGTTTTTTTTTTTTTTTTTCTCACAAAAGAAAATTGTTTAGATAGACTTTTAAGGATTCTACTCGGCAAGGTACTTTCTCATTTCTTTTCCTTTTTTTTTTAAATTTATTTGTATTCGTAATCACTATGTGATACATCTGTTTCAGTGCTTTGATTACCCCCATTTTTGTGTGTGTGTGTGTGTGTGAGAGAGAGAGAGAGAGAGAGAGAGAGAGAGAGAGAGAGAGAGAGAGAGAGAGAGAGAGAGAGAGAGAGAGAGAGAGAGAGAGAGAGAGAGAGAGAGAGAGAGAGACCATTCCTTGCATGCCTTGGGAAGGGTGGGCCTTTTTCACTATGGGCTCCCATTCATTTATGCAACCGGAGAACCTTTTTTTTTTATATAATAAATGACAACACATCCCATATTTTTGTTCTTTTGCCAGCATTAGATTGAAGAAATTAGTTAGTGGCACTTTTTTTAGAACAATACATTTGAGAATCTTGGTTATGAGTTGGCACTTTATCTTATCTCTTGGATAAAGTTGGTTTTCCCTTTATTTTAATTGCTAAATGTGCTTTGTCTATTTGCTAATTTTATTCATATCTGGTTAATGCATTTATTGATTTACCAATTAATGTTTCTTGCCTCTTGCCCTGATTCCACAGCTCTGACAGGACATTCTGATGTGGTTGATTCACAAGAGGACAATCCAAAGGTAAAACCATGTTGGGTTAATTACGTCTAAAATGAAATACTATGGAATAGACTTGTGTAATATGAAAATATTATAGTATTTTTACTGGTTGAAAGTTTTTTCATAAGGCAACAGATTTTGAATTGAATTTCTTGATAGTTATAGATTATAATATATGCTGAATAAACTTTCAAGATAACTTTTTTTTTTCTAAGTTTATGATCATAGTTTGTTATCAGATTATTCCTTTTTAAACACTTGCATACTTTGTCGCTTCAACTCCATCAATGGGGTTCACCTTTGAAATCCAAACTATTTAAATTCACTTTTCCTCCCCGTTCTATTATTAAGGAAAATTCCGCCCAAACAAGTCTTATGCCCATCATAAGATTTATCACGTCTAAAATTACTCTGATGGTGGGATAATTCCAATTGTAGTAAAACTTCTCTTGATAATATAACAAGATTGAACACCACCACCACCACCACCACCACCATTATTTTACGTCGTCACCACTGTCACCACCATCATCATCATCTACAGTCACCATTGTCACCACCACCACCACCACCACCACCACACCATCATCATGATTGCCTTCACCACCACCACTACTGCTACCATCACCACCAGCATCATCGTCATCACCATTACCATCACCACCACCACGACCACCACCACCACCACCACCACCACCACCTTCGTCCTAACAAGCACACTCCTTCAGGAAAGGAAAGAGGCAGCAGATATATCTTTTTATAAGGCTCACATTCTAAGAGATTTTTATATTGTAGAAAGCTTTCTAGAGGGGAGAGCTATAGGAAAAATATTGAGCTTTTTGAAAGAAAATAATATTTTTCTTTTTTGCTTTTCTTGGGTTGCCAAACAAGGTTTTTAAGTTTGTAAAATGAAAGATTAAATTCTCTGATTTCTGGTACTTTTTATGCATTCAAAACTGGCCATAAATTCTCAAAACTTTGTGTTTTTGTTTCATTCTTACAGTATTTAAATTGTTAATACATTTTATTTAAACTGGCCATATAATTTACATTGTAGAGGATAGTGTTCATGGAGTTCTCTGTGGAACTTGGGATCCCAAACATAAATAACTCCAACTAGTGCTACCATTTTAAAAAATGGGAAAAAGAAAATGCTAGAAATGAGCATATTAGAGGAAATCTAGGGAGAACTGCAATCGAAGAAGAAATCAAATAATGTTGTTTTGAGATGGTTTAGGTCCCTAGTGCAGAAGGCCAAGAATCATCAGTTAGAGACGAATCAAAGTGTTATTAGTGGAAGGCACCGGGAGAAGAGGGAAGCCATTCATGACCTCAATCAAAGTAGTGAAGAAAGACATGTCACTTTGTGGAGTAACTTAGAGCATGGAGTTGAAAAGGATTGAGCTAGGAAAAAACATTCGCAATGGGGATCATTAGGTAGATGAGATTTGTGATTATAAAGATAAGTCAGTATTTCTTTATCTAGTTAGAGAGCATCATTAGTTATCATGTTTCATATATTAGGCAAAGAGCATACCTTAGTTTTTCACACACATAAGGGGTTTTCTTTTGCTGAGAGGTACCTCTCACGGCTGTAAAAATCTATGCCCTTTAGTGGACCCACTTGGCTGTATGTCAATCATGGAGGATAGTGTGATGGAAAGGTCTTATTTTGGAAATGATTTGTAAAAATTCATTTTAACGAGATCCTCACAATGATCGATTTAGGGGCCTTAAAATGGTTTCTTAAGTTAAATTTTTGTCTGAAATTCAATCCAACAATGAGTATAATTTAGATTAGTGTCAAATTATGGTGAGTGCTAATTCGTGGAGGTTTAGTGAGTGTGAGAGGGTTGGATTGATGATAGGTGGGTGTGAAAGGATTGGATTGATTACAGGTGTGCCCCCGTACCCTCAAAAGATGGGGTCCAAGGAGGGATTGTTTTCAAAGTGTTATATGCAGATTTCAATGTGTATTGAGAGAGAGAGAGAGAGAGAGAGAGAGAGAGAGAGAGGAGAGAGAGAGAGAGAGAGAGAGAGAGAGAGCCTTGTTTGCATTATATCTACAAGTTTTCTGATCTTGGGAGCCTTGTTTGCATTATATCTACAAGTTTTCTGATCTTGGGTTCGATTTTATAGGTGATGAAGTTTGAGAGAACTCATTAAGCTAACCTTAAATTTTTGGGATCTTTGTTGATGATGATGATGATAAGTTGATAACTAATGCAGTTTTTTGGGATTCCGTCCAATGGTGAGTATTGATCAAATGACTGTCAAATCGGAGTGGGTGCCAATTCAAAGGGTAGTGAATGTGGGGCAAAGGTTCATCATAGGTGGGCCCCATAGGACAGTCCACATATAACCTTATATGAGGACTTTTAGGTAAATAGTTTTGTAATGGTTTGTTAGGTGAATATTTCTGATACGTATTATGCATAAGTAAATGTGAGACAAACTGTGAAATTCCTGAGCATCTGGTCCTTGAAAATGCCCATATTTGGGGGCCACTTGGAAGCATGACAATTAGGAAAGTTTGTAGGATGGATATATCTAGGCTTGGATGTGGGGTGGGCCCAATATCAATTTGGTGAAATGATTCCTGACTTTATTTTAGGGCTTCAAAGTTAATAGCCTTTTATGTTGTTAAAAACTTTTGTGATTACATCTACCAAAAAGAAAATGGTCAGATCGGTGTCAAATTGGGATTAGTATTTTGTGTGTGGGACTGGGGGGTTGCCACTTTGGATGTGGGGCTTTTTTCCTATTTGCAGTTGGAGCAATGACCAGTGACCACCATTGTGGATCATTTGGGTATTGAGTGGAAGTAGGTTGCCATCAGGGGCGGACCCGCGTATTGGGCCCTGGGGGCGCCCACCGTCAGATTGGAAAAAGGCCATGGGGGCTATGGGCTGCCCACCCCCCCCCCCCCCCCCCCCCCCCCCCCCCCACACACCACACACACACACACACACACACACACACACCACCACACACACACACAACACACACGCGCGCGCAAAAAAAAAAAAAACCTCATTCTCAGATAATCCCTGAATCAAAGCTTGCGCCAACTCAACGAAAACCCCATATTCCGGTCGCGTTCTTCCCCTCTGGTTCGGGCATCTCTCTCTCTCCCTCAGCTGAAAGCCTGAAACTGATCCTAAATCCCCTTTCCTTAATCATCAATCCCTAAATCTCAAATCCCAATCCCTAGTCTACTAATTCCAACCCCTAACTGATGCTTGATTACCTCATTTGATATCTTTTGTGGCATCAATGCGTTCAATCCTACGGTTGTGAGACTGTTGATTATCAGTAGTGTGCCTAGAAGTGATCATTGTCTTACAAAACATCTTATTACTGGTAACACTTCCCCAGTTGTTTTGTGAAACTTTAAGGTATGTTCTGGGTTTTTTCCCTGAATAACCAATCCGAACTTTTTTTCAAGGATATTTACCACTAAATCACTGGCCAATGGTTTAATTGCAATGTTTTAAAATGGTATGAAGTATATTGTTCATGGTTCTTTTTTCCAATGTCGACAATTGTGATACCACAACATATTCATTGTTTATATTCCTAGTTCTTGACCATAAGACTAAGTTACTTTTGCAGCAAAGTTTGTGTTGAATTAATAACATGACTACTTACATGGGTTTTAGGGACAGCAAAGTAGTGATGAGGAAGAAATTGATGATGTACCTGACGATAATGAGTATGACACAGAAGACTCGTTTATAGATGATGCTGAATTGGTAGGTTCATTGTCCCTTTTTTAATTTTGCATCCCCTTTCCCAGTTTTTGTCAGTAGAAATTTGAGTAAATGAATTGTTTAAAGCAAAGGTAATAAAATTGATAAAGGCCCCTTTTATGCTACTTATTGTTTGATCTTTTTGTTATCATTCATCGTTTTTTAGTCCGATTGTTGAAGGATTTCGTGTTGTGCTTGTTAGATAAACTCGTTTCATAGTCGGTAGCTTTGGAGGCTACTAAATATTCTTTATATTAACCTTCTTCACATTTCTATTAAGAAAAAATGTTTTACTTTACATTTTTTTATTGTGGTACAGTAGGAGTGTGGGACCACTTTTTACTTATTCGGTGGTTAGTACTTGGTAAAGTAACTTCATACAACCAGTTGCTAGGCATGTCATTGAAATTGAGGGCAACTCGGTTAACTTTGACCAATTGCTAGTTAATAAAACCTAACGGATTGGAGTATAGGATGGTGAAAACATTCTTAGATCCAACCTTATTGAGATTAGATTGAGTGTTATTCCTATTAGTCTCAAATCGACTTAGATTAGGTGATTATTATAATAGTGGGTGAGATATAGCATGTCAATTTGATCAATACACATAAATTAAGATTTCTCACTCAATTTGATCAATATCATGCACATGGAAAATTAATTTATACTTACCCTTTTTTTTTGAGTCAATAACCATGTCTTTAAACCATGCCATGAGTAGAGATTACCGGTAGTTGTTGTTCGTTTTGAAGGAATTGACTTTATCTTTGAAGGGAAAGAATCTCCCAGGAGACACTACAAAGAGATTATTGTCGTTACCTTGGCTCGATAATTAGTAAGGATGGGGAGATTGATGAAAATGTCAACCATAATATAAAAGCGGGATGATTGGAATGGAGGCTTTCTTCTAGAGTGCTTTGTGATTGACAAATGCCAACAAAATTAAAGGAAAATTTTTATAGGACAGTGATTAAACCAACTATGACCCATTGAGCAGAATGTTGGTCAATCAAGAAACAACATATGCACAAAATGGATGTAACAAAGATGAGAATGTTAAGGTGGATGTGTGGTAAAACTAGAAAGGATACAATTAGAAATGAACGCTTTTGAGAGCATTTATGGGTAGCATCGATAGGGGATACAATTAGATAAATCCGTTTGAGATGGTTTGGGCATGTCCAACACAAGCCGGCAACTACATTGATATACTATGCATGTTGGTGGCCCACCTAGGGAGGCCGAAGGGGATGTGGATGGAGGTAGTAAAAATAGATATGAAGAAGTGCAACTTATCTGAGGATCTCGCTCAGGATAGATCGGAATGGAGAAGCAAAATTCATCTAGCCGACCCTAATATAGTTGGGGCAAGGCTTTGATGATGATGATGACGACAACTTTTATCTTTGAACCATATTTGGAAAATTATTTTTAAAAAAAGGACTATTGACCTACCTCCTCCGGCTTTAGAAAATGATAACAATGATCAAGTGCCATTAACCCGAAGAAAGGTCATGTAGAGGTTAACTTGGCAGATCCTCCCGCGAACCATAGATTATAGATTCTGACCTCAACTTATCATCCTACAAACCGGGACCAAATCTGAAGAGCGTATTTACAAAAGGTCTCTTGTCAGCTTCATGACAATAAATTTCCTTATACGGAGTTTGGACATGAGCAGAGGCGGTTTAATCCTGCTTGATAGTTGGTTACAGTATAAAATAGAAAAATGATGCTGCATTTTGCCTATGTTGTTACCTTTTTAGAGAGCAAGCATGATGCGACGCTTTTGTAACTAAAGTATATAAAAATTGGAAGAAAAAAGAAAAAAATTAGACACCATGTGGGAGGGCCCGACAATGCTCACAATCAAGTATATTAGAAGTGCTAGAGTTTATTCAATCAGAAGCAACATAATGAGACGATTATTGTTAAGCATCAGATCAAGGTTGATGAGAGTATTGAATCCGTTTGAAGCCAACTCTTGATTGCATTCACTTATATGCTAAGGGCTGTCCTTTTGTGGTCATGATGAATAGAAGGAGTTGAACAACATAGGTTACTTTCTTAAGTTTTTGAAACTAATTGTCAACCATAACGAAGCCCTTAAAAGAGTCATACTGCAAAATGCTCGCGAAAACCTGAAATTGACCTCACCTAAGATTCAAGAAGGCATTGTGAGTGCAGTTGCATTAGAAACCACTCAAGCTATCATTTTCAAGCTTAGAGATGCCCCATTTGCCCTTTTGATGGATGTATCTCATGATATTTCTGTGACGGAGCAAATGACCATTGTTTTATGCTATATAGACCACCGGGGAAGTGTAATTGAGCGTTTTTTAGCCATAGCAAATGTAACAAATACTATTGTTCAAGATATTGTTAATGCCATGGAACTAGTAAGAACATCGAAAGAATGACGGCAAATGATGAGAAACAGTGGTGGGATTCTAATCTCTTTGAAGTTTATTCATTTTCTGATAAATATGAAATCATCATTCCCAACATGGATGATATGTTTGTTGATCGAAAGCGAGCACGATGCAAAGCTGAAGTAATAGACCTACATTATTTCCGGGTTGAAATATTGTTCAATACTATTTTGACATGCAACTTTAATAGCTCAACAACTGCTTCGACGAGGTGAACACCAAGTTGCTTCTTTGTGTGGCATGCATGGATCCAAGTGATCCATTCTCTGATTTCGACAAGTAAAAATTGGTCCGCCTTCCTCCATTTTATCCAATCAATTTTTTAGACTCATATCAGGTGAAACTTAGTAATTAGCTTGCAACTTGCATTATTGATATCATATGCGCACAAATACTAGGTTTTTTGAAGTTAAAGGAATTAGAGGCCTTGCTAAGAAAATGGTTTAAGAAAAAAAAGGACACTGTGCATCCTATAGTTTATTTTATTCTAAAATTAGTGCTAACCCTACCAGTGCTTTTGTTACCGTTGAAAGGGTATTTTCTGCTATGAACATCATTGAAAATTGATTGAGCAATCGAATGGAAGATAAGTGGATGAATGATTGCTTCTATATATTGAAAAGGACATATTTAATAGCATTGACGATGAGAGAATCGTTCAACACTTTCAAAACATGGAGGGCAATTGTAAAAGAAATTGTTTTAGAGTTGAGATATGACTTTGATGAGAGAATATTTATTAGTTGATACAGTTAAATATTTTGTATCTATTTAAGTGCAATAAATTTTCTCTTTGAAAGTATAGGAAAATAATAATTGACATTTTCAATTGACCATTGTCCGCCCTCCTCAAACGAGAATCCTGGGTCCTCCACTACTTGCCGTGGTAAGTTTGGGGGATCCTATGCAAATATCTATGCATGACATGTAGCTTACTGAATCAGTTGCAGCACAGATGGCAATGCATGCTATGAATTAGAGAATCCAGTTTGATACTCTTCTATAGTGTTTGCTTGCTATCCAACCCCAAAGCCTAGAAGCTTGGACCAATCACCTTCCTTGGGATGACCTGGCATCTTCCAAGTTCCATCCCTAGGGACAAAAAAGGGTAGTTTAAGAATACACTTCAGTTCATGTAAAGAGGTTTGATTATCATTAAAAAAGGGGGTTGGATTGATCATAGGTGGGGTCCATATGAAGATAGACAGGGGCGGACCCAGAATTTTTATTTAGGTGGAGCCCATTTAAATCAATGAAGAATTTAAAATCAACCTGGGGCGGTCGCCCCAGGTCATCAAAGCCTGGGTCCGTCCCTGAAGATAGAGAAGGGGGAAAAAATAAAAGGGATCTTTTTTAGATTTTGTCTATATAATATTATAGGTCAACCTATCAGAAATGATAGTGAAATGACTTTTGTGGGGCCCATTGTACACATTTTACGAACTTTTCATAGTCCTATACATTGTATTTTTCAGAAGATGCTAATTAATACTAAATCTTTTGAAGAAAATCATACTATACATGAATTGTGTGCATATACGAACAAAACACGTATTATATGGCGATGTTTTAAAAATTAAATAATGCAAGAAAAAACTCCATATAAAACTGCATTTAATATACTTAGTTTTAGGAACAGTGAACTAAAAATAAATACATTTCACAAAATAAACTTCAAGAGGCACACATCCTCACTTATAAAATATGCTGAAAAAATATATTTGGAAAACAATATGAGATAGTATTCACCAAAATCTTCAACACGCACAGGCACACTGAATTTTTGGTCCTGAACTTTTCAAAGGAAATTGTACTTACCAAAATGTATTGGTAACTTACTCTTTGGTGTTCAATTGTACTTACTAAAATGTATTTGTAACTGACTCTTTGGTGCTCAAGGAGCCTGAATCTCCACAGGAGCCTGGACAGCAACAGTTTCAACAATCTTTTGGTCAATTGCACTTAATGACGCAACAGCCACAATCCCGAATCCCTCAGATGCAACAACAAGAAAATCAAGTCAACCTGATTGAAAAGATGAATATTCAAGGTCCAGCAACAACAATGCAGTCAACTGCTGTGTCAAGCTCGCAACAAGGATCCATCTCTTTATCAACTCATGTGGAGGTTGAGAATGGACAGCAGAAAATGGTGACTGGTTTTCAGCCCAGTTCGGATTTGGAGTCGGCATCAGGGCACACTCTCAGTTCACTGCCACAGGATATGGTTGGTTCTCTGCAGAAGAATACCATTGATGCGCCTCATCTGACTAACAATAGCACGTGGTCCCATAATGTGATTCAATTACAGCATGGTGCTAATTCTCTTGAACTGAATTCTTTCATACTCCAAGAACAGAATCTGAAGCAACAGAAACAGGAGCAGCAGCTAAAGAATGAATATGAGCAGCACCAGTTTGTCCAAAATCTGATTCGGCAACAACAGATGCTGCAGCTGTTGCAGCTCCAGCAGCAACAGCAAAAGCAGCAGCAGCTTTTGCAGTTACAGGCCCTGGCTGGTGGTAAAACTGTAATGTTTCCACAGCCCCACCTGACAGGCCAACATGAATCAGCATATCCAC
This sequence comes from Litsea cubeba, assembly GCA_012931725.1. Lineage (NCBI taxonomy): Eukaryota > Viridiplantae > Streptophyta > Magnoliopsida > Laurales > Lauraceae > Litsea > Litsea cubeba. The sequence goes on along the minus strand of CM022951.1, from coordinate 74,684,303 downwards.
AGCTAAAGATAGGTCCTCCTTGCCCGGATTCTTCTCATCAGCTCCTTCATGCTACATCACTTCAACTTCCTCAGCATTCATCCCTGCAGACCAGCCCATGGAATTTGCCTTCAACTGTTCCAAAAGCAGGAACATCTTTGCAATTTGCTCCATATCCCTGCCTTGGAACCCTCACTCCCATTTCTGTCAGGCCATCTCCCATACCAGCGGGCTCGAAGAAACCGCCTTCATTCCTATCATCAATCCCAAATGCTGGAAATGTTGGACATCAAGAAACGGTGCATGGATTAACCAAAGCTCAATATCTTTCCATCGGGACACCTGGGATGTTGACCTCCCCCTTGCTTCCAGAGTTTAGTATCGTGGCTGGAAAGCATGGTAATTCATCCCAAAACATATTTGGGAAATTGAATGCTACAGAGCGGCCTCCAGAGCGCTTAACTAAAGCGGTCAGTCAATTTGTTTTAATTAACCTATGTCATTGGCTTTATTTGGTAAAATATATTACACAAATGGTTTTGAATTATCTATAGCTAATTGTAATCACTATTTAATGAGTTAATGTGTGCATGCAGGTACTTCTCTCACTGACGCTCTTTTTGGTTGTGCTCATCATCTACTTTAGTGCCTGACAAGTTGTACATGCGGGTAACGTTTTACTTCCCATCACCTTCGATAAGCTAACATAATTATTGGGGATGCAATTTAGCATCCCACTTCATAAATGTAAACAACTCAGACGACCATTATCCCTTGTGTATTGGGAGTTGGGACCGGCCAAGTTTGGAGTACAATAATGGCCATCTTTGGATTGATCACCTATCCAAATTAATATATGTTTTTATATTGGCACTGCCCTGAGGGCGAGCCTTGGCGCAACGGTAGAGTTGCTCCTTTGGTGACCTCGAGGTCACGGGTTCGAGGCGTGGAAACAGCCTCTTTGCAAAAAAATGTAAGGGTAAGGCTGCGTACACATGCGCCCACCCTCCCCCTACCCCCGCTTAGCCGGGGAGCACTTTGTGCACCGGGTGAGCCCTTTTTTATATTGGCACTGCCCTAAGTGAAAGACTTGATCATTTTTACCAATCCAATTGTTCCTCTACATGAGAAGGTAATGTCTGCAAGGGGTAGTGGCCGATATTTAAAACCATTGTGAGAACAAATGGTTCTGCACGAGGAAAGTGGCCCCACAATGCAGATTTGTTAGAACTTTTAACAGTTAACGCTTATAAAGAACCCATCTCTTTTGGCCAGGAACGCAGTGGAACATCCTCTATCTAGTGAAGGCATCCGTCTGGTAGCCATCCAATCAAACATATGCGTTACCTTCCCTAGAGGGAGAAGGTGAATGGGAGTCCTATCCTCTTTGAAACGTTTTTTTTTTTTAATCAAGACAGATGGATTCTGTTCTTTATAATAATGTCAGCTACCCACAGGGCTGGAACACGGTTAATTGTGCTGTTTACCTTGTGTTTCTGGAATGTTTACTTTATTGTGTGTTATTGCTTTTTAATGGATGTTTCACTTGCCACTAAGGTCACGTCTGGCTACTAAATTTTTGGACAAAAAGATTTTCGGTTTTCCTAAAGTTGTAGTAAATTCATGTTTGGCAATTGTAAATTTCTGGCCTCATTTGTTAGGATTTTCAGCTTCGACCACTCCCCATAAGATTTAAAAATCCTCACTTAAGTGGATTTGCTTGCTGAACCTTATTTTTCTCAGTTATATGCATCGATACACATCAATATCAATGTGAAATCATCAACTATACAAATTCTCAGTGAGGAATTCCTGTTCCAATGGTAGTGAAGAATCATCAGATATATGGATTCCTCGCCTGTTACCAAACATGTTCTAAAAGAAATGTCTAGTTAGTGGTCCTAAATTAGTCTAAATCAACTCCTACCAAGGATGGACCCCACCATTAGGCCATGTCTCCATCTGACACTTTAGACTCGGCGGGATACTTTTCAAAGGCCTTTTGGATTGAGAATTCATATAGGGAAGCTTTTAGATTCTTCCAAATGCAGTCAGTAAAATGTGGTTTACCTTTGATTCTACCAAATGACTTTAGTTGATAGCTGGGTATTTATTTTACATATTCCCTTAATTCATTTTTTATAAAACGTGATTATTAATAACCATTGATGGATATCTTCCTTGAATTCATTTTCTAATAAAGGAGAGATTATTTGATATCCATTTATGGATATTTACCTTTTAAGTGATCCTGTGACAATTTAAAATTTAAATTTATCAAATAACTGTTTTGTCTTTTTTTTTTTTCATTTAACACAGTGATGATAGCATTTAGCATTCCCTACAAGATTGGAACATGGGACTTTTTGTGATTGTCAGACTTTCAGTGGAGGATATTTTCAAATATCAATTATGCAGTGATCTCTTATAATTGCCAAATAATTCAAAGGTGCTCTTTTCCCAATTATTAAATTTTAAAAAGCCAACAAGTTCTACTTGGAAGTTGGAATTACCCCCCATTAGCCCAATCGTTCAAAAGAGGGTTGGATAGATGATAAAATATTTCCCTCTTAAGTGTCTCATTAAGAGGACCCCTAAAGTGGAAGGACTGGAACTTCAAGTGCGGCACCACCTACTGAAAATCACAACTGCATCCATGATTACTTGATAACCGTGCAACTCTGAATCTTGTTCCCCTTGGCACAAAAAGCATGAAAGAGATTTTCAGTTATGCTCTTTTCTTTTCGCTGTTTTATATGTGTTAATAGACTTTATTGATTCTTATTTCAACCTTTTGGGTTGCTGATTCTTGTATAACCTTTTTTCCCATTTTAGGGATGCAAATTGGGTTGGGCCGAAGTGACCCACTCCGATCTATTTACCTACTTGTGTTCTGTTTAGGGTGGCCAAAATTTGACCGAAGCCGCATAACCTGCCCTGCAATACAAATGCACCGCTCATAGTAAAAAAAAACTGACCCGCATTTAAAGAGGTTGAATTAGAGTCAACCAGCTCAACCCACATAACCCATCTCTATTTAAATGTGTTGGGTTAGGGTTGACTGGCAGATTGAGATCCATTGTGCTGTGAGTATTCTATGCATTCAAAATTTTGAAATTCCTAATTGTATTAATCAGTTAAACTGGACCCTGGGACCTGGGTTGATACAGTTTCTAACAGTAAGTGGAATTTTAGAGAGAGAGAGAGAGAGAGTGGAATTTTAGAGAGAGAGAGAGAGAGAGAGAGAGAGAGAGAGAGAGAGAGAGAGAGAGAGAGAGATGACAAATCCCTAATTGTAATTAAATTATCTTGATGTGTCTTTTTTAACGGTAAGTGGAATTTTAAGAGTGGGTCGTTCAAGAAGTCGGGTGTTTTCATTAATCACCTTTTGTGGGGCCCACTTGGATGCATGGTAATATGGGGACCAAGAGGATGTATAGATTTAGGAGTGGTGAGGACTGAGGACAATTGTATCTTGTTAAAAAAATTTGTGATAAAACCTATTAACCAAAATTTGATTCAACATCATTTTTAAAACCTTTGCCAATTAAGGGAATAGATGTGTGTGAAGGGACTAGATTGATCATGAGTGGGGCCCTTATATGAAAAAGAAATGAGTGTACATTTAAGGGGTTATTTTTCTGTGTTTTTTCATAATAAAAACGACTTCCTCTGACAGACAACCCATTAAACTTTGGACGGGAAATGGAGGCCAGTCCTAAAAAACTGTAAAGCTAGAGGTGAGCAAAAACCGAACCGACCGATTTACCAAACCGAACCATAGCTGAAATTTAATTTCGGTTCGGTTATTTCGGGTAATTCGATTCGGTTCGGGTAAATTTTCCGACAAATTCGATTATATAATTTCGGTTCGATAAATAATCTTATTTAAACGATTAACCGATTAACCAAATTATATGCAACATGGGTGATGACCATGTAAAATAAAGTAAAAAAAAAGGAGGGGCTGTATGAAAATTTATGCAAATAAAATAAAATAAAGTAAACAAAAGAAAAGGCATATATGGGCAGAAAATAGAGTGACAGTAGAATGTATTAACCGAACCTAAATAATTCGGTTCGGCTTGGTTCAGTTAAAAGTTTTACAAATGTGCAAATCGATTCGGTTCGATTAATACATATAAATTAAAAAAAAATCGATTCGATAAAAAATTCGATAAGTAACCGACCGAATAACCGATTGCTCGGCCCTATGCAAAGCATCCATGTCCAACTCGTGACTCCATTTCTTTCACTTCTGAGTTCTGACTCATTTGATGAGTGGCTTGCTAAATGTTGTTGTAATGCTCCCGCACTGTGAAAGGAGAGTGCTCTGAAACCCATCTCAATTGGAAATTATCTTAAAATTTGCCTAATCGTTTCCACTTTTCGCTGTTGAATATGGGCCATTCGTTATGTGCTTTAGGTGTTCCTGTTTAATCTGGGCCCTTCGACTGCTTGATCTGTCCCTGAATCTAAATTATCTGGGCCAAGTCCTTATATATGCTTAAACGCCCAACCATGAGACCACCCTGTCCAGACAAATCCGGCCCAAAAGAGATCATAAAATTTGTAATATGCCGGGCTTAACTTTTAGACCAAAGGGCTGGATCTTGGCTAAAATATTAGGTCCATTAATTAAGTAGGATTAGGTGTTGGCTACTTATAATCTTGCACATTGTATAAATAAAACATGGGGCATCAGCATCACTAATTACATTTCAATACAGACTAGCAGAAGCAAGGAGTAAAGCATCATATCTGATCGGATCAAAGCTTTTTAACCAATACGTGTTGCAAACCCGATCATTCCACCACCAAAACCGACCCTAATGAAAGCAAATCAGATGGATTCCCCTTTAAACACAACTAATTGTTAGCTAGACTACGTATGATCAATGCAGCCTCCCATCATTAGACCTAGACATAACAAAAGATTCACTTGTAAAATCATTAAACTTATGGAAAGCGAGGAACAATCTAATCTTAAGATCATTCAAGCAATCCACGAGTGGAATGTGGCTAACCTACTGAAAGTGCATGCAACACCTAAGTGACACCACCATTGGTTTGGATATATTCCCCCACCATTGGAGTTGTATAAATTGAATTTGATGGGGCTTTCAATCCTAACGATCGAACGTCGGGATGCAGTGGGATCATTAGAAATGCCTTGGGCCTACTCGGCGGCTATTGTGACACAGAATCCCCTTGAAGGGTAGCTCCGGGCACTCCTCAGAGGAAAAAAAAATCTCTTTTTGTAGGGCAATATTATCGATGGTTTTATTTGGATTCTCTTAGGAGGCTAAAGAGCTGTTGGTTCTCTAATTAGCACAACCCTTCTCAATCCGCGCTAAAGTCGCCATCCATACCTGAAAAAAAGTTTTTAAATAGTCCTTGTATATTGTAAAACTTAAATAATGTTGTTTTGAGATGGTTTAGGCACTGGTGCAGAAGGCCAAGAATTATCAGTCAGAGAGGAATCAAAGTGTTATTAGTGGAAGGTACCGGGAGAAGAGGGAAGCCATTCACGACCTCAAGCAAATTAGTGAGGAAAGACATGTCACTTTGTGGAGTAACTGAGAGCATGGAGTTGAAAAGGATTGAGGTAGGAAAAAAAAACATTCGCAATGGGGATCATTAAGTAGATGGGATTTGTGATTATGAAGATAAGCTAGTATTTCTGTAACTAGTTAGAGAGCATCATTAGTTATCATGTTTCATATATTAGGCAAAGAGAATATCTTTGTTTTTCACTCACATATGGGTTTTCTTTTGATGAGAGGTACCTATCACAACTTGAGTGGGATATAAAAATCTATGCCATTTAATGAACCCACTTGGTTGTATGTCAATCATGGAGGATAGTGTGATGGAAAGGTCTTATTTTGGAAATGATTTGTAAAAATTCATCTAAATGAGATCCTCACTACCATCGATTTAAGGGACTTAAAATTGTTTCTTGTTACATTTTTGTCTGAAATTCAATCCAACAATAAATATAATTTAGGTTAGTGTCAAATTATGGGAGTGCTAATTCATGGAGGGTTAGTGTCTTAGTGAATGTGAGAGGGTTGGATTGATGATAGGTGGGTGTAAAATTGTGAGGCCCCACCCTTGTGGGCCCTCAATTTGAAATTGAATACTATATTTTAGCCTATTATATCTAATTATTCTAATTAATAGGTTTAATGAGGGTAGATAAGTGTTTTCCTAAGTTTTTAGTGGTTTAGCCTTGTTGTGCAATTAGTGAAGTCAATAGCATGTCCTTCGTTGTTTTTATAGTTAGTTAGTTTGTTAAAGGCCCTAGCTAGAAATTAGTATATACCATAGGGGTCTCTACTTGAGAATCTTCTAAAACCTTACCCAAAGACCAAACTACCATTGGCCCTAACCCTAATCCTATTCAAACAAAAATGGTATTTTAGTCCCTAGCCCCAAACTCCAACCTATATATACCACACCCTCCCATGCCATACGCTGGCTACTTCCTTTCTCAACTCATTCCCCCTCCTTTCTTTCTTCTTCCCTCATTTCCCTCCAACCCACTCCCAAATTCCCTCCAATTCTCCCATCTCCCTCTCTTTCTTTCTCTAGAACTCTAAGAAGAAGAAGAAGAAGGTCGATCGACACTTAAATGTGCAACGCTTAACTGCAAGACTACGGTGTCGTCAAGTAATAAAGGACTAAAGAGCCCGAATTATCGATCCCACGAAGAGAGGATGGAAAAAGCAATGAATCCAATTTAAGTAAAATTGAACTAAGATATAGCTAATATAGAAAGTTGAAGTAAACAATTAAAACTATTAAACTATGCAATGTAAATAATTAATTAAAAATCTAAAATATGAAATTAACAACATCTAAGCTAATCTAACAAGCTACACTAAACTAGTGGATGAATGGAAATGGAAGATTTAAGGTGAAGATGTGGTGTGAAATGTGTATGATTTTAAAACAAGTGGTGTAAAGTGTAGGTCTAATAATCTAGAAGTGAAAATAACAAATCAAATAAATAGTTAAATTGACAACAATAAGAATAATAGATTAGGCAATCCAAAATCCACTAAATATGTAATTAATTCAAACAATGCATGTTCTAATTCAATTCCCAAATCTACAATTCAATTAGCAATCTCTTGCCTAATTGGATTGGATGATATAACAACAAAGATCAAATTAAAGAAAATCAAAGGCCAAGATCCTAATTCATCATCTAGCTATCCTAATAATAATTCATCAAAATCAATCTACAAAAGATCAAAGATAACGGCTCTAGAGCATGCTATGTGAGAGAACTTAATCCAACTACAAAGCATCAATTGAGATTATCCAAGCATCAAGTGTAGAGATAGAGTATGAGAAATGAGAGAAATTAGCACAATTAGATCTAAAATCTACTAATCAATCAAGACACAAGTAGGAAATTTAAGCTAAAGCATGCATGTAATTGAACTAATCACATTACTTAGAGTTATAGCCACTAAACATCAAGAAAGAGCTCAAAATCTTCATTAATGATCTTCAATTACACACACACTCTCTAGACTAGTTACAAAGAAGCTCCTAATTACAATATAAAAGTATAAACCAAACCAAACCAAACCAAGCCTTTTCCCACTAGGTGCGGTCGGCTATATGGATTTGACGACGCCAATCAAATCTGTTTAGGGCCATGTCCTCCGTTAGATCCATGTAGGCAAGATCATGTTTAATAGTTTCTTTCCAACTTCTCTTGGGTCTCCCTCTCCCTCTCCTACTCTTGGCAAACTCCATGCTTTCACACCTTTTAACAGGTGCCTCTGTTGGACGCCTTCTAACATGGCCGAACCATCTCAGTCGATTTTCTCTCATTTTATCTCCAATCGGTGCTATTCCTACTATGCCCCTAATTTCCTCATTCCTAATCCTATCTCTCCTTGTGATCCCGCACATCCATCTTAGCATTCTCATCTCCGCAACTTCCATCTTCTTGACATGATTATGCTTTACTGCCCAACACTCTGATCCATATATAGAGAAAGTAAAATAAAATTGCTAAAAGACTAACTTGCCAAAAGATCTCCCTTTCTCTACAAAAACATTTCAATTTATACAAACATTGAAGACATTTGATTGGCTCATTTTCTTTCACAAGGATTGCTTCAATTTGATTAGTTGCAACTTGAAGGCTTTTGACTATTTCATATGAACCCAAGCTCTAACCAATACACCAACCACTAATTTGTGTTAGAAAATGACTTCTTTTATGCTTAAAGTCTTATCCTCTTATTTTGGAATTCTTAAACACTTCATGATCAAGATTTCTCCATATAACTTCTTTATTGAAATCTCTTCTTGATGCCTCAGGACACTAGCCGGAAGGTTGGGGTAGTTGTGGGGTCCCCCTACACAAGAGAAATTACATAAAAATGCGCTATAAATAATTTGATTTATGCATGATAATCAGATAATTCGTTTGATGTGATAGAATGATAAAATTTTCGTGTAAAGCAAATGATATGCATATGAGATGCTGATAAAATCCGGACTAATGAGGGGTAAAATATGCAATATTTAACACTCATCACACCCCCAAACCTATATTTTGCTAGTCCCGAGCAAAAACTATAAAGAAAAACTAAACTATATGCAAGAAAATACGGTAAAAATCCTAACTCACTTTCGCAGGAATCGCGGTTGAACTTAGCTCGTGCAACAAGCCGTTAAACCCCTAGGTTTACCCAAGTGGACAAGTTTGGTCTCATGAGTGTTTTCAACGAATAAATCCCACAAAATTCTTTTTAACATCATATATATAGACCATGCAGTAGTCCATGTGATCCCTGAAAATGTCATCCATTCTTCTTTGGAAGACTTGGGGGGGGGGGGGGGGGTGGGGGGGGGGGGGGGGGGGGGGTGCAATACTTAATCCAAATGGCATCACTAACCATTCATATTTTCCTCATGGAACAGAAAAGGTTGTCCAGGGAGTGGAATCTTTATGCATACGGATTTGCCAAAATCCTGATTTACAATCAAATTTACTGAACCATGTTCTCTTATCTATTAATTGGATATGGTTGTTCTTGTCTGGAATTTTGTAAGAATCTGGATTTAGATTATTATTTAATGCTCTATAATCAATCACCGTTCTAGCCTTTCCTCGTTTTTGCTCTGAATGTTTGTAAACAAAAAAGGCGGGACTGTTATGAGGTCTATTGGATAGTTGGATAAGTTTCTGGTCTCATAATTCCTTGATATGAATTGAAAATTCCTTTATTTCCTGGGCTGAGGCAGGAAAAGCTTTTCCTTTGATGGTTCTTTCTGGATCTTTAAGATCAAGTATACATTCATTCTTGTCTTTCTCCCATTTAGCAATAGGGTTTTTTCCTAGATTAGGTTTAGAGAGTTTTTCTAATTCTTTCTTGATATTTTTAGGCTGAATGAGAGAAGAAATCTTCTCTTTTTTCTGGGGTTTTTCTGCTTTAAGAAGGGCTTGGGCCTTCTTTCTCTCAATGTTTATCTGGGCATTATGCATAGTAATTTCGTACACAAGCATGCCCTAAAAGAGATTTTCAGGTATGTTTTTTTTTGCTTTTCCCCTTTTATTATGTGTTATAGACTTTATTGATTTTTATTTCGACCTTTTTGGGTTGTTGATTCTTGTATAACCTTTTGTACATTTAGGATTGCAAACTTGGGTTGGGCCAAAATGGACCCAATTGACCCACTCCGATCTATTTACCTACTCGTGTTCAATTTAGGACGGACAAAATTTGATCCAACCCGCATAACCTGACCCGTAATACATATGCACATAGTCAGAAATACTTACCCAAATTTAAAAAGGTTGAATTAGAGTCAACCTGCTCAACCCACATAAACCATCTCTATTTAAAAACTCTGCTACAAAGATCCATTTTACTTCTCTTCGTAAGATAATGGAGTCTGCAGTAATTCTAAGCATCTCCAAAGGTCTTTAGAATCTTTCTTTGTTTTCTTCACGTAAGGAAGGAATAATGATGATGTTTCTTCAATTCTGATGTAAATGTCATTAAAGAAAATCCTTTCACTAATTGGTGGATGAATTACAAAGATTGATAAAATGAGATCATATGAAAAAAGGGACGACGGTGTTCAGTTATCATCTTTCAAGCCAAACATGGTCCCCGAATATGGCAAGTATGCTATGTCCTTCTTTTCTATTTAAGTTCTGTATTTTTACGTTCTCCTTTGTATTCGTTCTCTTGATCAACTTGATGAAGAGGTTGTATAAAAATTTGTAAACAACCTGTATTCAAAATGTGGGACAAGTAGAACCCACGTACTCGAATGCATCATCAAATTTATGTGCAAGTCACTTTTGTGTCTTCTTGTAATTTGTTGAAATTGAATAAAATTAGCATTCCATGCTCTTTCTTCAATTTCCAGCGAAACAAATAGAAAATTTGGCATACTCGTACAAAAAAAAAAAAAACCCGATTTTTCGTTCGTCTCGGGTCACGAAAGGGTTGGACCCCACGGATTCTCACATCCGCTAACCCCGGTAGTCCCCGAAATGAACCAAAACAATCCGGAAACACAAGATGCTCTGAAAAGCGAAGAATAAAAAAAGTGGAGGAAATATAGGTTGAAAATGATGGTGAAGTTCTCTTTGTACCCGTGGAACGAAAAAGATTTTTTCCACAACCATCTCTTCTCAACAGTGGTTGTAGTTGTTTCATTGGAGAAAATGTACAGTTGTGATTGACGGTGTAAGTTTTGAAAATATCATCTCCCAAACTCTTTTTGATCGCATCTCCCTTGGATGTATGACAATAATGACACTCATGGGATGTGCGACAACTTGTACACGTTCATGCACGGTGGAAAGGATGTTACACTCCATCCCAAAAAGGCCAGAATCCCCCAAGCAGAAATCAATGGTCCATGCCACAAAGGAAGTGCTTCACGTACACCATGTCTACAAAGGAAACATGAAGAAGACCCGAGTTCGAAGACGAACTCTTCGATCTTTCAACTTGGAGGGGATGATGCAAAACGGGCCATACCATAAGTGGTCCCGCCCAAAATAGTTAGAGATATTTTATTTTGTTTCCTTTTATCTTTCCTAATTATTAGTTAGCATGCATGTTTCTAATTGTAATTAGGGTAGTTTTCATTATTAGATTAGGTTTGCTTTAGGCCCTGAGCTTGCTTTTCCTATTAATATTGCATTGTAAAGATGAAAATCTCAAACTTGATTAATGATTATTGAATATAATTGTGGGTTTTCCCTAGGAGAGGTGCGTCCTCATGTTGAAGTCTCTGTGGAGACGATTTGAGGTGTCTTTGAACACGTGCTTCGGCACTCACGCAAGCCCTAATTTCCCCACATATGATTCAAACGATAACCAGTAATGATTTTATTGTGAAGATGACAACCTTACCACCAAACACAAAAACAAATGGAAGAGAATAAAGTATAAGAACATCAAATCATGAAAATTATGCCTAGGAGTTAATAGAATTGGACCTAAACAAGTCCACCCAGCAAATTGACAAACTATGATAAATACTAAATTGCAACTATAAATTTAAATAAAGGGATTTTAGCCATACACTTGCCTTTGGAATCTAATATGCCCTCCACCTTGTCAAACTTCAAAAAAATTTCTAAAGATGTGTTGTACTTGCTTTATGCAGGAAAAAAAATTGAAATACCCCTTGCTGTAGGAGTTGGCAATATGTGCAATTTCTAAAATAGAAACCTCTATAATGAGACTTTTGATGAGTCTTAAGTGGGGGCTCACAAGGATTTGGTCTACGGTTTTCTGGGGCTTTTCTTTATGCGGAAAAGAGCGGCTCACTGATCAAACGGTATAGACATAGTAACAAAACATAGGAAGGTTTTGGCCCTAATACCCATAGGCCTTAACATACAAAATATCCAGCCAACTAACACTACATTAATATATGATTTTTCTTTGTCAATAATGAAAAACCACAAGAACTGCCAATATATGAGAGCATCTATTAGCATAATGTGACCTTTTCACCAATGTATTCACATGTGTAGACTTTTTTATTCTTTTCTATCCATTGCCCACCACATCCATCCCATTGATCAGAAAAGTTGATATCATGTAAATGATAAAGTCTTGGATGAGGGTAAATCTGGGCGTGATGTCAATTCAGAAGGAATAACGAGATAAAGGATGAGAAGAAAATGCATTAATCCACCTTTCATAAGTCTCAACTTTCCATCCCTAGCAAAAATAAAAAATAAAAAAAGAGAAAAGGATCCATCATCTTAAAACATTATAAAAGGGTGAATCATACATTTAATAAATATAGGGAAGATTAAGAAATAGTGCCTGAAACGGTGTGGTACATAGTCAGCCAGCAAAGAACTGTGGAAAAGGTCACAGAGGAAAAGAGGAGAGAAAAGGCCAATCCATATTGCAATATCGCGCAACCAGGGGCATTTCAGTGATTTTTCCTACATAAAGCACGTGCAACGAACCTATGAGAAATTTTTGAAATTTGACAAATTGAATTGCATATCTAGTTCTAAATGCAAGTTCAGGGTCAAAATCCCTTAAATAAAATAAAAAAAAACTTTTTGTATATATCCTTTTTTGCAAGTGCACGGCCCGGAGGTTTTAGTATTTGTAAATGCCGACTCCTATATTTTTATTTTAATACCTTATGTGTTCCTAAAATCAATAGTCTTTTTGGTTACCATAGGTCTTTAGAGTGGAGGAATGCTCTGATGAGAGTTAACTCTCACCTTATATGAGAGCAAAAGATCTCAGTCACTCTTTATCCACTTAAATCCAACGGCCAGCATTAAAAGCAAAAAGTTTTAAAAAGCCCTCCCAGATTTTCATTTTTATTTCCCGCCCAAACTAATAAAAGTTTACATATCTCGTCTGTCTCCCTTTCTCCCTCATTAAACGAGACCGTCTCCTCTTCTCCCAATCCCAACTCTCATCTCCGACTCACCTCTGCCCTAATAAACGCCTTGGCTCTTTTCGTCGCCTCCATGGGAACTTCAAGCCTTGCCTCTACACGTCCTCTCCAGGGGAACTGTGTGAAGCAATGAATGATTTCATCCATTCTCTATAGCGTGATGAGGTCATCTTTTCACGCCTTTTTGGTTGGGGTTTGAGAAATGTTGTTCGGATCATCTTGTTTTTCATTTTGGGGCATCCACGCCTTCTCTGTGTGAAGGAACGAATGATTTAATCTCATCTACTCTTTGATGATGGTGAGTGATGCCTGGACTCCTCTGTATGAATCCGATTGGACGATGGAATTAATCTTCTGATTTGCACACGCCTATGCTTTTCTCTTCAATTCAGTGGTTCTGTCATTATCCTCTTCATTTGTTTGAGTCCAGTAGTAAGTCCTTTTCTCTTCCTCTCTCTATCTCATCTTCTCTCCAATGAGTGTAATATTTGGATTGCTCTGTATTCACCATAAAATTTTTCTTTTAATGAAAAAGAGATAACTCCAATTTATTTCAGCCACATTCATATAATTAAAACTGAGTGTGGGTAGTTTTGTTTAGATCATGCCCATGGTTTTATGTGTTCAACAGCACCACCACCACCAACATCATAAATTTTGTTTCTCTCATAATCTCTTTATATATATATATATATATAACCCTATATATATATACACACATTATGTGCATGTGAATAGGATGTCATCCTCCAATTCGAGGAACACCGAAAGGGCTCCAAAATGCCCATGTGGAAGTGGAGACATGAAATTATTAACGAGTCATACAGCATCAAATCCGGGTCGGAAGTTTTGGAGATGTCCAAATTGGAATGTAAGTGAGCTTTAAAAAATCTTTTTTTTTGTAATTACTGAAATACTTAATTTGTGGTTCAAACTAATCCACATTTTCCAATAATATAATTGTAGGATGGCAATGGATGTGATTCATTTCTCTGAAAAGATATAGTATCAAAGGAACATCCACCTTCTCAATGCAACTCAATACTTGACAGAGACAACAGAAAGTTGACAGCAACACTCGAAGGCATTAAAGAAGCATTTGTGGCGCACAACCAACTCATGCGTGCATCTATTGAGAATGAGAAGTTGAGAAATATGTATCTATGCAAGCTACATCATGTTATGTTAGTTATATGTCATATCTTGGTGATTATTAGTTGTATTTTAGTTTACATGTTTTGGGCTTCTTAGGAACAAAAACAATATGTATTAAAATTTTAATCTGAATGGAAGGGATGATTACTTTGACAATTGTGGATGAATGTGTGCTTTGAATGGTTTTGCATAATAAACAGTTGCTATGAACAAATGGGGACCATGGCAATTTCTCATGTGACGGGCCATATTGTTGGTGACTTGAATACAATGTTGTGGATGGGCAACTGAAGATGAGCAATACATATTCCAACGAAAGGAACAGAGATACTAACAAATGCTCATGATGGGAACTTATTTTTATTTTTTCTGCAACTTGGTGTTCCTACAGCTGAGAAAGGCATGTGCATTAATGCATACATGTAACAAAGAGTAGTCATGATCCATCAGAATTTGAGAGATATCCACTGCAATAGCGAGCGCTGAAACATTGGCAATATAAAAAATCGAACTACACCCAGCCACATAACCAAATCTTGGCCACACAACCAGTCCATTCCATTCCACATACAAAAAAGACCCATGCATTGACAATATAAAGAATCGAACTACACCCAGCCACATACAAAAAACACCCATCCACATACAAAAAAGACCCATTCATACAAAGAATCGAATTACACCAGTACATTCCATTCCATGGTGATACAAAAAAGACCCATTCATTAGAGGTTTAATTACATACACAACAGAGCCACACTTGGCCTTGCTGAGTTCAACATAATATATCACAAAAACTACCCCAACATCCAATCAGTAAAAAAACTACACCCAGCCCTGAATTGATAGAAGCGTCATTGTCTCTAAGACTCGTCATTGGAACCCGAATTGATAGACCCATTCGTGGCAGTTGAACTGATTGATTGTCACGACCCGGTCCCGAGATGTGATTAGCTCGGACAAACCCCGAATCGCGAGCTCATACTTACTCCCGTAAACTCCGAATTAACATAAAGTTAAAACGAAATCCACAAGGGATATCAAATACCATACCTGTTAACTGTATACAATGGCGGAAATTATACATTGACAAAATACAATACAAATGTTTAATCTACATTCTAGAAAGTCAACCACTGCATATTTATATACAATGCAGTATACAAAACCTATAAAATAAAACCTTCCAATTATTTCCAGAATAGTTTTAGTCGATTCGCACTCCGAATATTTACACCCATTCGTTCAAAGTCCTCTGCTGATGGCGCGGACAACAGTGCCTGCGATGTCATCAATAACACCGTGAACACGACGGTTCAACAATGTACATACAGTTCTATGATAGTACATGTTATCATATTATTAATCAATAATCACATATATACGAACTTGTCAATTTACCAATTTAACAGTTCTATATGAGTCGATACAATTCTACATTACCAGATATAATCAGTAGAATCAAGTAATAACTATTACTTATGACTACAACAATAGATTTACGTTTCATCTCATTTTATGCTTTCAAACGAAAGCTGTTCAGTATATTTGTTAACACCAATATCAGTTAGTTATATATTTATAATATAATCCTCTTTGGCTCATGGGCTCACGCCACCTGGCTCTGGCCTACATGTTGCCTCAAGGTTTTAGTATATAATATGGCTCGCGCCACCTGGCTCTGGCCTACGTGTTGCCCAGCTCATGGACTCGCGCCACCTGGCTCTGATCCAATTTTGCCTATGATGTGCCAGCTCATGGACTCGCGCCACCTGGCTCTGATCCAATTTTGCCTATGATGTGCCAGCTCATGGACTCGCGCCACCTGGCTCTGATCCAATTTTGCCTATGATGTGTGGGCTTTCCAGTGTCTTGATCAGAGATCACTGGTATCACCACGGAGCTCCGGAAGGCTCCTAGCTCATCTACTGCAGTAGGAATTCTTAATTCTTCATTACATTCCGTTCAGTAATTCAGTGTATGAAACAAGTTTAGCTCTATATGAGCTTTATGAAACATTAAATAGTATAGCTCTACATTCAGCTTAAGAATCATAATTCCATTTTAATGCGGAATTCAAAGTTAAGTCTATGCAATCCTATTCAACATTATTAAGACTTCTAAACCAAACAATTGAGTGAAACTTTCGTTATCCAATGCACGTGTTATCCTTGATGAACATCACTATATATTGAATTGTGCATTCGAAAAACTTAGTTTACACCTATGTAGGTTTAGACATTAACATGAAACAGCCTGTAGACATTAGGTTTCAAAAACAGATAATTCTGCACAGCGTCGGTTCACTCGTCGGTCAGCCTATCGGTCGACCGACAGCTTCAGGGCGGTTGACCGACGACGTGTCGATCGAAATTCCAGCGAGCTGGAATTCCCTGAATTCTGAACCATTCATGTGTTATCGGTCGACCTATCGGTCGACCGACCCCATCACATCGGCTAACCGACATTACGTCGGTCAGAAATCCAGAGACTTGAAATGCACAGAAAACAGACCCAGACCTGTCGGTCAGGTCTTCGGTCAACGTCGGTTCCTGTGTCGGTCGACCTATCGGTCGACCGAACTGAACCCAGAACTCATTTCTGAGTTTGGATTTCTGAAGCGAAATCCTTGGGTTTAGCTTCCTTGAGACCTACCAAAGTCTAAAAACACCATAAATCATAAGAAGAGTATATACTTGCCTTGATTGAAGGTTTATTGATGAAAACCCCTTTCTTTAGTTTGAGTTTGAGATAAAAACCCTCTTAAGCCAAGCTTCACAACTTCATAGTTGCAAACCAAATTGAGGAATACGAAGAGGATGATGAGAGCTCTCCAAAATCACTTGCAAAATCTTTGCTGGCATGAGTTCCTCACAACCCTCTCACGTTTCCAGCTCTCTCTTTCTCCAAGCATTTGGCAAAGAGACTAACCAAGAAGAAGGAATGAATAATGAAATGAAGAAGAACCAGCTGCTGTCCAGTTCTCCTCCCATCTCTACAGCTCATGCTTACTTAAACATGAGTCATAATGCATTTTTGCATTTAAACCCTTATTCATTTACTTAATTCCACTTTGAGTCAAATGAAGACCCATTAAGTTTAAAATCAATTAACAACTTAAGTTAGTCTTTCAAGACTAATTTGGATACATTCTAAATCCTTAATCATCATTAAGTTAACTAATCACACTTAATCCACCTTAAGCTCGATTAATTAGAGTTAATCAAGATTAACTCGGGAAGGGGTCTTACATTGATGCAAGAAATCCATGACGGCAAGTCCAGGCATTTGCTACAGGGTAAGTTGTAATTGTTGTTGAGATTGTCAATTACCAAGAAATGAAGTAAAAAAAATTCAACCCTGACAAAAAAAAACCAATTTTTACCGATGCCATAAAGAGGGTAATGTAATAATAAAAAGATGTCCACCATGTCAGAACCCACCATAGAATGGAAAATAACTCTACATTGCAGTAGCATTTCTCAAATAATAAAAGTGGTATGAAAAATAATAAAAGGGAGAACCCAAACCCAGGGTCCACAATCAGGATTCAATTAAAGAAAACTAACTATGAAAGCAAAACGTAAAGATTCTACAACCTTTATTCTCTGGTTCTTATAAAAAAGAGAAAACCCCAATCCAATGTCCACAATCAGGATTCAATTCAAGAAAAAGAACTATGAAAGAAAAACATCGAGAATACTATGAAAGAAAAACATAGAGAATATGCATCATTTGTTCTCTGTCCTATGGTCAAATATCGATTTCTTCATTTTCCATTTTACATAGAAATTGAATACCTTGGCTTCTTTAACTTGGAGATAATTTTCTTTCCAAACCCAACAAACAAAATGAAAAACAAGATAATCTGATAGCATTTCTCAAATAAAAGGGGAAACCCCAACCCAACACAAAACCCATAAGTTAATCCACTACCAGACAGACAGAGAAAGAGTAATCTGAATAGCATTTCTCAAATAAAAGGGGAAACCCCAACCCAACACAAAACCCAGAAGTTAATCCACTACCAGACAGAAAGAGAAAGAGAGAGAAAGGGAACTTTACTTGGTGTGAGTGTTCCATGGGGTCGGCGCAGGGAGCATCGTCTGAGACCTGGCGATCGTGCGATGGAACCATGGTGTGCGCACAAAGAGATGAGGAAGACATCCCGAGCTCGTGCTATGGTGACTGTCTATTCATTTTTCAAGGCTTGAATGGTTTCTTCTTTGGAGAGAAACGAACGGAAAGGAAGGAAGAACGTCTCTTCTCCGCTGTGTCTTCTCCTGACTCTGTCGATATGGAAGGGAATGGGGGAAACGAAAAGAAAGTGGGCGGGAGGGAGAATGAAAAGAAATCTTTTTGCTCTTTTGCTTTTAATGCTGGCAGTTGGATTTAAGTGGATAAAGAGTGGCTGAGATTTTTGCTCTCATATGAGGTGAGAGTTAACTCTCACTAGAGCATTCCTCTTTAGAGTGAAATAATACTTTTATCAATTTCTTTTATCCTTATATGCATAATTCAAAATACATGATTATGCTTCATGTGTAGGGGTGTAAAACAAATACAGGAGGAACATGCTAATGTAAAAAAAATATTAATTTTTAGATTTCGCGAGGGGCGGCATTTGGCTCTATGTAAAAGAAATATTGGGGAAGGGGCAAATATAAAAATATATATATATTAATTTTTAGAGTTTGCGAGGGGAGGGAGATTTTAAACTTTTCTCAGATATGGATGGGGTCTTTAGTCCATATAGCCCTTATACCTAGGTCCACCCTTGATCATATGTATGAGAGAGTTATTGAGAAAAACCATTGGAACTTGAGATAAAATAATTATATTTTTATTTAACCGATGTAAGGACAAAACTGTCATTTATATATATAAAAATACAACATATATTTCCTGGTAGCTGCCCTTATTTACTAGCAATATTGATTTTGGGGATACAAAACGTATAAAAAAGAGCCTATTTATAAATATTAAAATTCTAGAAGGCCTATTTACAAATTTTACAAACCTTGGAAGGATGCATACAGAAAGCTCAAAAAAAATTAAACTAATTTTTTTTTACAAAATACATGAACGGTGAACCGTACGGTGTGTGCCACAATTTCCGAGCATATATAATCCTTAATAGGATTTGTCCCACGGTGGTGGATCGCGTTTGGTCTACCTACGGTCTCGGTGGGTGGGGTAAGAAAAAGTCTACAGGGACCGAAAATTGGTCCCTGAAAAAGTGCCTAAATGGCTCTTGTCCCTTGGATCAAGGAAAATTTCCCTTGGATCAAGGGTTTTTCCTTAATCCAAGGGACAAGGGCCTCTCAGGCACTTTTTCGGGACCGATTTTCGGTCCCTGTAGCAGTGCTCCTTGATATAAAGATCACAAAGATGGGAAGTTGGCCCGACTTTCTTCATAACAAGAGCAAGGACTCCTCATCTCGATCGATCATCGTAGGATTTCCTTCTCTCAGATATTTTTTAGTTTCTTCTTCTTCTTTTTATCTCTTATATTACTTTCACTTCTATCGTTTTATCATGCCTAAAACAATGGATAGATGGTTAGAGGAGCTTGCCCTAGATGAAGCTCCTCCAGCCCTAGCCCTAGATGAAGATGTATTATTCGGGATCTTCAATAAGTGTAGCCTGCGTGACTGTATCCGAATGGGAGCCGTATGCAAGTCATGGTTGAAGGTTTCTAAGTGGAGTCTAACAACACGTTCTCAATTGCCATGGCTGATGATGCTTTCTGATCCCATCAAATATAAGAATCAAAGACGCCCCCGTCCTGTGCCATGGAAGAATCCCAATTTCAGATCTTCTGTAGACCAAGAAACAGAACAAGCTCGATGCTTCTTCAGCGTCTCCCCCTACGTGATCAAGGGCACTTTTACCTTTCAGGAGAAGGGCACTTTCACGTTTCAGGAGATGAGCCATAGATGCTGCTGCGGGTCGTTCTACAATGGCGATGCTCGTGGGTGGTTGATGACCATAGATAACGAGAATCTCGACATGCAACTCTTTCATCCTTGGCGCAGAATCCAATTGCAACTCCCTCACCACTCCACGCTTCCATCCCAATATCCACCTTTGGGCTACAATAGCCCACTTGTAAACGTGAAAATACGGAAGGCCGCCATGTCCGATGATGCAGCAGTAGTTGCAGTCATACACGATCAATGGGTTTTCTCTTTTTGGAGGAAAGGGGATAAGGTCTGGACTCCTATAAGAAATAGTTTAAATGCTGATGATGTTTACGATGTCATATATCACAAGGGGCGGTTCTATGTAGTTACTTGTGGTGGTATACTCGGAGTTATCCATATCAACGACACCACCCATCCATATATTGAACCACTAACTGAGAAGAAGGTAAATGTCTATGGTTATCAACGAATTTATTTGGTGGCAGATTCAATAGGTGAGAGTTTGTTTATCGTCGTGAGGATCTCTCGTGGGCTCGATAGAGTTTTAGACGAACCAAACGACATTCGCAGGACATTGAGTTTCAAGATTTATGAGACAGTATTAGAGGAAACTGGACAGTACAAGAAGAATCCTGTCGAGGTGGAAAGTTTAGGTGACCGGGTATTTTTTCTGGGCCAGAATTCTTCTATGCTTGTCATCGCCAGCGAATATCCTGGATTCAAAGGGAATTGCATTTACTTCACAGACGATTATTTGGAAGCTTATTTATATGAATCACCACGTGGAATTGGATGTGTAGACTTGGGTGTATTCAATATGGAGGATAGGACTATCAAGCCACTCTTCCGGGACAGACTCCATCCTACATTCTCTCCGCCAGTATGGATTGCACCACCATAGTGATGGAAAGGGTTGGCCCCGTAGAGATTTCAAGATAATTCCTAATTAGCAACAGCTTTAACTGTTTTATTTATCATGTTTATCTATGCCCCATTTGCAACCAGTCAAAGAAGTTTATTTAATGAGTTAATTTTATTTATATGACATTCATTCATTTGTTGTTATTTCCTATGAGACTTTAATGCTTCTTATGGGATTATGCTTGGATGTCCTGATGATCAAGGATTTAAAAAACGATCCTCTGAATGTTAATTATTGTTTGTTATTTGCTTATTACCACTATGGTCATCATTACAATTATATTGGACAGTCATTGCTTAGAAGTTATTTGCAGAGTTTGGAAAGTTAAAAGTGAAGATGTTGGGGCAAAACATACTGCGTGTCCATTTTCAGTGAAATCCATGCCAATGAATTTTTGCCAAGTTCAATTGGTATGGAGCTCTTCCTTTAGTTCTTTTGGGCTTAAACTTTACTGCCTTACATGCTTTAGCCTAATTGATCTTTTAACCTGTTGACTGCCTAACTAGTCTTTCTGCCTTTAATTGTTCTGTTTGGAACTTTCTATTTTGTTCAATGTGCACTTTTTGATAACTTTTCAACTGACTTATATTATTCTACTCAGTCTAATATATTATACATACTTACCCATGTACAAAATCAATCATAAACATCAGTTCATAGCCATTGATTCATCTTATCTATCACTGCAAGGTCTTTCTTTGATCTTTGTTTAATTGTAATTTTTTTTTCCTTTTTTTGAGATCCTACATCCGAAACATGATTTTCCTGATACTCGTGCCTTTTCACTTCCAAGTTCCAACTCCTTATTAGAAAGCAAGCATGCTGTAATTTATCTTCTCTCATGGGTTCAAAAGCGAAGAAATTTTGGTCCTTAACCCGAGTTTCCATATGGTATAACTCAGACCGTATCTACATAGTTTAATCATGGTGCCTATCAAGATATTTGATGGCACAAACATGGGGGCCATAAAGTTACTGATTGACTTTACTCTCAGTAAAAAAGAGAGAGAGAGGAAGAAGTTCCCTAATTGACTCAATTCCCTACTTACTTAAGTTGAGGCATGGCTTTCAGTTCAAACCCATCATCCTTTGATGAAATTAGAAGGTTGTGATATTATTGACTTGGCTATAAATTCCTTGTAAGGTGTCTAAGTTGCAACCCTGATCAATATTTTTTGTTGAGAAAAATCTTAGTAGATGGTTATAGAATTACAATTATTATAGGCTGAACTTTCTTTGAGCATTTGGACTCACTTGAAATGGAAGCTAACAACACAGATAAAGAATTGTGATATAAAACATTTTAGATCTAAATGCCCTTTCCTAAAAAAAGGCACCATTATAAACATGATTTGGGATAAGGTACAGAAAGAGGAAGACGTTTGGGCGACAGAAGAGAGTGCAAATAATATGTGGGATAAGGTAGCAGAGTGTATTAGGAGGGTAGGGAAAGAAGTCTTAGGAGAATCTAAAGGGGGTGCTCCGGTACAGAAAGAGGCATGGTGGTGGAGCGAAGCTGTCCAAGACAAGATAAGAGTTAAAAGAGAGTGCTTTAAAACTTGGCAAAAGGATCGAATTGAAGCGAACTTGGAGAGGTATAAAGAAGCAAAAAGAGAAACCAAAAAGGCAGTTAGTGAGGCCAAGGCAAAGGCATTTGAGGAGCTATATAGGCGACTTGACACTAAGGAAGGCGAAAGAGAGATATTCAAGCTTGCTAAAACTAGAGATCGGCGGACCAAGGACTTAAACCAAGTTAAATGCATTAAGGATGAGGATGAAAATGTATTAGTAAAGGAAGAGGAGATAAAGGAGCGTTGGAAGAGCTACTTCTACAAGTTATTTAACGAAAGCAATAGTAGTGACATACAATTGGGGCAGTTTACCATTTCTAGAGAAGAAGCGAATCATATGTTCTATAGGAGAATCAGTAGGGAAGAAGTTAAAGAAGTATTGAAAAGAATGAAGAATGGGAAAGCGGTTGGGCCAGATGGTATCCCTATTGAGGTCTGGAGGTGCTTGGGGGAGGAGGGTATTAGTTGGTTGACAAAGCTTTTTAATGTAGTGCTAAAGAGCAAGAAGATGCCTAATGCATGGAGGAAAAGTATTCTTATACCCATATACAAGAACAAAGGAGATATTCAGAACTGTGCGAACTACCGCGGGATTAAATTGATGAGCCATACGATGAAATTATGGGAGAGAGTTATTGAGAGAAGACTAAGAAGAACAACAAATATTTCAGAGAATCAATTTGGTTTCATGCCTGGGAGATCAACCATGGAGGCTATCTTTCTCTTGAGGAGGTTAATGGAACAGTATAGAAAAGGTAAGAGAGATTTACATATGGTGTTCATTGACTTGGAGAAGGCCTATGACCGGGTTCCTAGGGAGATTCTTTGGAAAGTTCTGGAAAAGAAAAGAGTTTGTGTCGCTTATATTGAGGCGATAAAGGATATGTATGATAGAGTCGTGACATCTATAAGGACGACTGGCGGCGAAACTAAGGAGTTTCCTATCACGATTGGTCTACACCAAGGCTCAGCGTTAAGCCCGTACTTGTTTGCCCTAGTTATGGATGAGATTACAAGACATATCCAGGATGAGGTGCCGTGGTGTATGTTATTTGCAGATGACATTGTTTTAGTGGATGAGACGAGAGAAGGAGTGAATGCTAAACTTGAATTGTGGCGGAAAACATTAGAGACAAAAGGGTTTAGGCTAAGTCGATGCAAAATGGAATATATGGAATGCAAGTTTAGTCAAAGTAGGACACCTGGTAACATAGAAGTAAGTTTGGGCACACAAAAGATAGTAGAGAAAGAAAACTTTAGGTACCTTGGATCTATGGTGCAACAGGATGGAGGGATTGATACTGATGTAAGTCACAGGATTCAAGCCGGGTGGACCAAATGGAGGAGTGCTTCGGGGGTCTTGTGTGATCGGAAAGTCCCCCTCAAGGTTAAAGGAAAGTATTATAAGGTGGCGGTACGGCCAGCGTTGTTATATGGATCAGAGTGTTGGGCAGTAAAGCATAATCATGTCAAGAAGGTGGAAGTTGCGGAGATGAGAATGCTAAGATGGATGTGCGGGATCACAAGGAGAGATAGGATTAGGAATGAGGAGATTAGGGGCATAGTAGGAATAGCACCGATTGGAGATAAAATGAGAGAAAATCGACTGAGATGGTTCGGCCATGTTAGAAGGCGTCCAACAGAGGCACCTGTTAAAAGGTGTGAAAGCATGGAGTTTGCCAAGAGTAGGAGAGGGAGAGGGAGACCCAAGAGAAGTTGGAAAGAAACTATTAAACATGATCTTGCCTACATGGATCTAACGGAGGACATGGCCCTAAACAGATTTGATTGGCGTCGTCAAATCCATATAGCCGACCCCACCTAGTGGGAAAAGGCTTGGTTTGGTTTGGTTTGGTTATAAACATGATTTGGCTAAAAAATTAGCCATTTGATTTAAGTGCTGCAGATATACATTTTTGTTATGGATTATTGATCAGTTTTGTACAATTCAAGCCCACTTTATGGTTGGAGGATGGGAACAAAAGCTTATTCCATTGGAAGTGCCTTCTCTCTCAATCATAGGTAATTCGACATTCTAAATTGACACAAGTTAGAACCTATAGTTCTACTTGTTCAAAGCTCACAACATAACTAAATAAATGCATTTTAACATTCCAGTCACAAGCAAAAATGATTGAACTTAAAACATTGATAAATATGTGCCTTTGTTTACAATTTATAATGCAACAGCATCCTGCAATGACCATTTTACACAAGTCAAATCAGACTATTATATTGGCATTGAGTGATTATAAGTGAGATATATCTTGATTCACTCGTTTAAAACAATTATATAGTGGCTGTCAAACTAAATGATTGTCAGGAATGTGGTGCTACTTTCTTAAGAAAGGAGCAATGAAGTGTTATGTCAAGAAGCCATTGATTTGTAAGATGAAATTTGTTGTCATTATGTGTTCACATGCATTTTTATTAAGGGAGAGATTGCCTTGGCCCCTTTTGACCTCTGGCCAGTCCCGAAGACAGACACCATGGCCTTGGTATTTCAAGGACAGTTTGAATATGAAATCAGCGATATTAGGACTAGAAACTTCTGACAGATTGTTGTCATTAATCAAAGAAAACACATTGGTTAAATCTAAATTCAATAGTCAGCTCAATCATAGTTGGTATTATCCTTGGAATTTAAGAAAAGCTGATAGTTGAAATGGTCAGTTAGCTGATAATAAACTTGGTGGATCATTATAGATTCAGCAAGATCTTTTCAAGAAACGAAAAGGTTTTGTATGAGGTTCTCCAAAGATTCATGTTTTTGTCCAATAGGGTTTGATATTTAATTGATCAATTTAGTTGAATATGGTGCTGTCTTTGCTATCATCTATCACCATTTAATAGACTCAGTGCTGAAAATCAGCTTTAGGCCAGTCACTCAATGGTTTGTAAATTGTCCAAGGACCCCCAAGGCTCCAATACGGTGTGGCATCGCATACCTATAGTTCCTTAACTGAGTTGTTCTTATGCAAGCAATACTAGAATAACATGTCTTCCAGGTATCATTAGAAGGTTCTCATGAAACTAACCCGCTTCATGCTCTTTGAAAATTCAAGGTTCCTCCAAGAGTCGCTGCTTTTGGTTGATTAGCGCTTCATGGAAGAATTCACTCTGGATAATAATTGGTTAGCACTTCATAGAAGAATTCACTCTGGATAATCTTCGTAGAAGGAAAATAATAATTGTCAATGCCTGCCCCATGTGCCTTGCTTTGGAAGAGACTGGGGACCACCTCCTATTAAATTGTATAGTTGCCCAAGCAGTTTGGAAATCTGTCATTGGCTGGTTTGACTGTAGTTGGGTGCTCCCAGCTCTTTGCTAGATTTTTTTGACTCTCAGAAGATGACTGGGGGAAACGCTAGAGGAAAGATCAGGTGGAGATCCTCATTTCTGGTGGTCTTATGGGTTTATGGAAAGAAAGAAATGCAAGGTGTTTTGAAGGTGTTTCTTCGTCGGTCGATGCCATAAAAGATAAAACCAAATTTCTTGTGGCCTCGTGGGTTTCCATCCTTCCTATCTTCCATGGTGTTCCCATTGATTTGATTCTTCATAATTGGAGGGAGGAGGTTGCTTATTCTTGTAGCGATAATTAGCCTCCTTTTCCTCTAGGATTTTTGTCATTTCCTTTGCCCGTTTGTGCTTTCTCTTTTGTTAGTTGTTTTATGTCAAGGGTGTAAGCTTCTCTTTTGTAGGTTCTCTTCCTCTGGGCTACTCTGTGTTTTGGGTTTGCTTTTCAGTATCTCTCTTGTACTGTTTTGCCTCTTTTATTGAATGTTACCATTCAAAAAAAAAAAAAAAAGTTAAGTTTCACTAAAACTCATTTGGCTTCCCATTTTAGAATCCTCAGGTCCAAGAAGAATGGTACATAATGTTGTTTAACTATAGGGGTGCAATTTCCATTTACATTTTCCTGTTCGTATTCTTAGTTTGCTTGTATGCTGTTAAAGAAACAGAATGTTGCCATTTAATTTATTGTGCTTTGCTGCTTCCCATGGATCTCTCTGTAGAGTTGCAATATAGATTTTTATATTCTTCTAGATTTCTGCATTTTTCCCTCTTATATTAGCATTTTGTCATGGATTATTTTGCATTGATGGTGCCTATTAGTAATTGTCTTGTCCGACTACCATTTTATCTTTGCAGAGAGAACTTGAGGGAGCGCAAAGTTGGCTACCATATTGGACCATGTTGGTATGTTGCCTTGTTAAGCTCCATGCATTTGTTTTAGGCTCTTATGACATTAAGGGCACATTTTTTCAACAAATTTTTCGCAGAAGCAGAACGTTACTTTCCTCGAACGTGGGTTTCCTGTTCCGCAGCTTTACACAAACAAGCCCTAAGGAGTTTTTCTTTTCTTTTATTTCTGAGCAATAACCATATCAAATCTATGAGAAAGAGCATGTACAAACTCAGGCTCCCATGAAGAAAAGAGAGAACAGTAAAGTTAAGGGAAAAACATAATACACTAACAACTTAAACCATGTATAATAATTATAACCGAAAAAAAAAAAACTTTCCCCGTTGGTCTCCACTTTAAGCAAAGAGTTTGTGACTCCTTTTGCTTTTCAAATATGGAGTAAACTCCTTATAGAGGTCTATGATCTCCTTAAGTTTGTTGAAAGAAATTGTCAAGGTCTAATTGCTTTTAAATTAAAATAGTTTAAAAAATGCATCACTCAAACTGTACCCTACTAATATGGGGCTGTGAAGGATTTACTAATGAATCTATAAACATTTAGGTTGAGGGTTCGAAACTGCACTACCACACTGAGGCCACAGTGGATTTACCCAGCTCTCCTTGGGCCCGTATGGATTATTCTGGCCCAAACATATAGAGGAATTTACCCCACAGGACCCCCTAAGACCCCATACTACTTTTGAGGAGTTGAAAACACCGTATGTATGGATAAGGTCCTCAAGGGCCTTTTTTTTTGTCGTTTAGCGAATGGTCGATATTGACCATTTTTATAGTCGATATCGTCTATGGTCGATGTCGACCATTCTGCGGGAACCCAAAAAGAAATTGGGTTTTTCAGGAGGAAGAAGAGGGGAGGGGAGGAGGAGGGAGAAGAGGACGAGACCATTTCGATGGTGATGATTGAGGAGAAAAGAGATGGGGAAGAGATCGGAATATATATGAATCTAATGTAAAAACATTGGCGAAAATGGTTGAAACCCTTATTGGTATTTAGAAACTCAAATCATTGATTCAAATCAAATAAAACCCAGACAACCAGTGCTATGCCCAGACAACCAAACTAACAGCTAGAAAAGATGGGAGGAGGGAGGAAGGAGGAGAGGAGGTGGGAGGAGAGGAGCCTCAAATACAAGATGAATCACAATCACAAGAAGAAAATATATGGAGGGAGGCGGTTGGTTGGGGTGGGCTGGATCGAGAATTGGGTGTGGGCAAAGGGGAGACGGAAGAGAGAAAGAGAGAGAGGGACAATGGGGGATTTTCTGATGGAGATGTAACTTGAGAGATTTGCAGACTGAAATCTCTGCCCATTGAAGTAGAGAAAGCATGCTTTATGTGCTCCTTTCTCCTGTTGAAACCCCAGCTTGAAATCATATTCCTTTTGAAGAAGAGTGCTTTCCATGAGTTGTTCCAAAAAAAAAAAGAAAAAATGAGATCGTTTCTGTTCCCGCGATCATTCCGTCAATTTAAAATTTTGAAGGAACATAAACACTCTACCAAACGAGTTCCCTACTTCATCAGTCCGTAAGAACATGGGAACATCTCACCAGTGTAATTCCAAACATGCCTCTAGACTCCTAGTGGTACTAAAGGCATCGAAGAATTTAGAAAAGAGATTTTCAGGTTGCCATTATCAGAGAGGGGATTAAATAATGTGATATAATGATCGATGAAAAAAGGATGAACTGGGACTTATCTCATTGGTGTCGTGTCCTTTTCACATGTTTACGGCTATGCAAACCCTCACCTCCTTCTGACCCAGATCCGTCCGTCCTATGCAACACCACCCTCCTCCTCCCTCCTCCTCCTCCTCCTCCTCCTCCTCCTCCTCCCCTCTTCTCCATCCTGAAAAACCCAATTTTTATTTGGTTCCCACAGAATGGTCGATATCGACCATAAAACTCCCTTATTCTCCATCCTGAAAAATCCAATTTTTATTTGGGTTCCCACAGAATGGTCGATATCGACCACTGTATTTTTATTTGGGTTCCTGCCGAATGGTCGATATCGACCATTCGCTAAATGACAAAAAAAAATAAAAAATAAAAATGTGCCTTGAGGACCTTATCCGTGTCCATGGTGAATATGGTACCTACGAAGTGGTATAGGGTCCTACAGGGCTCTACACCGTAAATTCCTCAAAAATATATATATATATATAAACCTTCTTTTTATCATCAGAATTTCTACTTTTCTTGAGTACCCCTCGCTACCTTGCCGAAAAGTAGTTTCATTTAGCAGGCATTAATTTACTATTAAACTAGCAACGGAGGCCACAATCCCGCTGTTTGTTTCTGACCTGGGTTTTATATCTCAGGTACCAAGTAGATTATACATGGTAAAAGAAAATTTGTAGCACCATACGTTTTGATGGACAATAAACAAATGGATATTAGTGATAGAACATGTGGGCGTGTTGATGTCTGAGTGAGTATTAACCTATCTGGGCATTGGTTTGTTAATTATTTGGCTTTTCTTTGTAATATTTTTGTGCGGTATAATTCAGTGTCTGTTATAGTCTTTGCACATCAGCAATGGTTTGATAATGCAGCCTTCATCTTTCTTTCCTCGTCTATTCCAGCTATTCTTCTATGCTTCATTGTTGGAATTTACTGCAAGTGTTTCATCCAATGACAAGGAATGTAATAATGGTGAACGTACATGCAACAATATTAAAAATCAGAAACTCAATTATATTCCAACTCAGGTAGTTATAATTGATGAAAATGTGGACCGGGGATGGATATCGGCCCATCTTGCTAAGCTATATAGGTGTTTTTATGATTAAAAGCGAGATAGTTGAAGTGGAGACTTGCTTTTGGAGTGCTTTGTGACCAACAAATACCAACAAGATTAAAGAAAAATTTTACATATCAGTGATTAGACCAACCAAGACGTATGGAGCAAAATGTTTGCTAATTAAGAGGTAACATGTGCACAAAATGGATTTAGCAGATATGAGAATGTCGAGGTTGATGTGTGTTAAAATTAGGAAGGATAAAATTAAAAATGAGCAATTTCGTGAGCACTTAGGGATAGCATCAAAAGGGGATAAAATTTGAAAAATTCATTTGAGATGGTTTTGACATGTCCAATGCAGGTCGATGATGACGCCGGGAAGGAAAAGTTTAGCTATGTAGGTTGATGGCCCACCAAGAGGAAGTGATAGGCCAAAGAGGATGTGACATGAACAAGTACAAATTATCTAAGGATTTGGCTCAGGATAGTTGAGAATGGAGAAATTGAATTTATGCAGCCGACTCCGATATAGTTGTGATGATATAATTGTGATGAGGCTTTGGAGTGGCCTCTTTATATATTGAAGAATTTCACGGAGTGAGGTTAGCTAATCAGACCTGCCTACATGACATGGGCATATGATACTGTCAAACGCTATTACCACCTAATGAAAAAAAGTGATATTGTTATAATTTACTTCATAGATATCAAATAACTATTCCCACCTACCTGTACATGTGTTAGTATTGATCGTAGACTTGGGTTCTTTGCTCATTTTTGTAAGATTTTGTTCTAGCATTTATATAGAAGTGTGAAACAAATGAGTAATTGTAAAGCAACCGACAACAAGTATTTGGTATTTACAAGGATAAACAAATTTTTTGATAATTGTGGTCCAGTAAAGTTTTTTCCCCAAAGACCAAGGATAAACAAAGCCACTACTTGTTCTTATTTGGTTTGATCAAAACCGGTACTCAATGTTCCTGGTATGAACCAATCAATCATAAAAAGTAGATAAATTGAATTTAATTTCATTAACTACTAGAAAAACATGTCCGTTCTAATCATAATATTAAGATTTATATAAAAAAAAAACTTTATGATCAATTTCTTAAAAATTAATACCTAATACCAAATAATGTTAAAAATAACACAAGCCCATGAAAATTGAAGACTAAAGACCAAGAAAACTAAAAAACAAAATCAAAACAAACAAATATTATAAACTATTAATAAAAAACTGATAAAATTTGAAAGACACATAGAAATAAAACATAGAAATTAAAATCCATAATCAATTCAATAACATAAGCAATTTAATATAATTAAACACCCATGAGGAAAAAAAAAACCTCAAAAAATGGAGCACAAAAGGGCAAAGACAAAAGAACCCACAAATTCATGAAAAATCATCATACAAAAAACTAATAACCCATCACAAGTGAGAAATAATAATAAAAGAAATACAAAACAAAACAAAACAAGTTTTTATTAAAAAGTCCATAAAAAATATATAAATAAAGATCCATGGACAATACAATTATAAAAGAAATTTAGAAGAACCAAACCAACTTATAACGATCTAATACTCAAAAATGGAAATTTGAAGCCACAAAAGAAATAAGAAAAATCCATAAAAAAAACTTCACATGGAAAACTAAAAGAACCCAATGGAAGTAAAATAAATAATTTACTCATAATGATAAGCAATAAAAAAAGAAAAGAATACAATATAAAAATGAGAATTCATAGAAAATCCCATGATAAAAAAACCAAACTCCACCCTTTCTCAGAGGCGGAACTAGGGAGGGGTTGGCAGTGGCCATGCGCCCCCACCCCCCCCCCCCCCCCCCCAATGATAAGCAATAAAAAAAAGAAAAGAATACAATATAAAAATGAGAATTCATAGAAAATCCCATGATAAAAAAACCAAACTCCACCCTTTCTCAGAGGCGGAACTAGTGAGGGGTTGGCAGTGGCCATGCCCCCCCCCCCCCCCTCCTAAATTGCTAAAAATCCCTAAACTTTAATAGAAAATTTTAGATTTTTTTTTTTTTTTTTACATTGGCCCCTCCAAGAAATTTTTATTTTCCTATTGGCTCCCTGAAAGTATATTTTCTGGTCCCGCCACTGTCCTTTCTCCCTCAACAAGCGTGCATGGTAGCACATCAGTTACATGGAAAGTTTTCCGCCTCTTTAGTTCCACATTGTTATCGCGAGTTTGTCTTGTTTTAATAATTCTGTCATTTTCTTATGAATTATGAAACTTTTTTTTTATCAATTCCATATATTATATATTCATTTGGGTTTAGTTTTATTATAAAATGGTTATCATAGAAAATTAATGAATATATAGGAAATCATATAAAATAATTATTTCAAAAGTTTGATCACCTATGCTTAAAGTACAATGCATAACTATGAAAATAATAACAAAAGTATTTATAGGGGTCAATATTCTAAAAATATAATTACTTTTATAAATACCTCGTAGATAAAGTCCAACTCCCAATCAATATTCCAAAGAGGGGTTAGGGTCCCTTCCTCATTAACTAATTTTAACCTCTTGTTGATAACTATTAGCAAAACGATATGTGGTGCAATAGCAAGGTCGCCCTTATAAAACCTAAATTGTCTTGAGTTCGAGTCTTGTCGGTTGTCACATACCGTTATTAATTTTTACGTTATTAATTTTTACTGTCATTAAAAATACATGGGTTTGGTCCCGCATTAGACCGACCCTAGAGTTATTGGGTGTGGGTTGTAGAGGGGGGATTGGGATGGGTCGCATATATATATATATATATATATATTCATTCCATGGAGGAGGAGTAATAGTAGACAATTCGTCTTTCCTCTCTTTTTCCCAAATAGCAAGTTACGGATCAAATTCGGATACCAGAAGGATCACCAGATATAATACAAAATTTCTCCCCCAATTCTTTCTAGTCGAGCTTCTCGATCTGTCATTATACCTCGAGAAGTAGAAAGAATTACGACCCCCATTCCACCTAAAATCCTAGGAATTCGTTGATGGTTGGAATTTATTCGTAGACCGGGATGACTATACGCTTTAAAATATTACTAATATATATAATGGAAATATTCAAGTGAGAATTAGTTCAGTTGTCACATACCATTATTAATTTTTACTGTGTCATTAAAAATACATGGGTTAGGTCCCGCATTAGACCAACCCTAGAGTGATTGGGTGTGGGTTGTAGAGAGGGGATTGGGATGGGTTGCATATATATATATATATATATTCATTCCAGGTAACCCCCTTGAAGTATCAACTAATGGAGGAGGAGTAATAGTAGACAATTCGTCTTTCCTCTCTTTTTCCCAAATAGCAAGTTACGGATCAAATTCGGATACCAGAAGGATCACCAGATATAATACAAAATTTCTCCCCCAATTCTTTCTAGTCGAGCTTCTTGATCAGTCATTATACCTGGAGAAGTAGAAAGAATTACGACCCCCATTCCACCTAAAATCCTAGGAATTCATTGATGGTTGGAATTTATTCGTAGACCAGGATAACTATACGCTTTAAAATATTACTAATATATATATAAGGGAAATATTCAAGTGAGAATTAGTTCTTACCTATTACATGAGAAATTTTTTGCGAGGCCCAACTAGCAACCCATCTAAACCTAGCAACCAATAGAGAACCCCCTGATAGTCACTATTCTCAAGTATTTGTATACATCCGAATGGACTGAACCGTTGGATTGAGGGGTGAATATTTTTTTTTGAATATGGAGCAATTAAACTTGTAGCCTCAAATGAAGGGGTTAGGGGTATGAGTTTGGAGTCAAACTTGATACTTGGGGTGGTCTCACATAGATCTTTCTATCTCTCTTAGTCTCATCCCCTTGGGCCCCACAAAAAAGTTCTCACATAATATATGAGAACAGTTCCCACCTGGATATTACCCTATATATAATTAGTTTTAAATAGAATTAAACATATATTTACAATTTAGAGCTGACAAAACTAAATATTGTGAAAAGAAACTACATGCTATTTTCTAACTCAAAGATTCTTTTGTGAATTTATATGAAATGCTTTAACTCAAATAGATGTTTAATCTATATTGAATTTCAAGGAATTCAAAGCAAAAAAAATATCTATTGAAGGGGGGTGGATTAAAGATAAAGATCACTGGGAATCCATAAAGGACCATCAAATAATCTCTCATTTGACAAAAAAGGAAATCCATAAAGGACCATCAAATAATCTCTCATTTGACAAAAAAGGACTACCCACCCGTTGCCCTAAAAAACTAAATCTTAAGGAAGCGATGGTCTCATCTAGATCTTACACCTTGCACCCCTTTGTTCTCCAACTCCACTTCCACAAGACCTCCTTTGCCACTGATTCCTAAGAATTCGGTACCAAGAAGGCAATGGCCTCAGTAGTTTCCTATTTTTGTTTTTTTCCAATTCTCTCTGTTTCTAAATTTCAGCTTTTATTCTCATCTATTATACAATTATTATGATATCATGCTGATGCCATGGTTTCGACTGGAATGAACCAAATGTTTAATAAACCGAAGGGACATGACACTTTATCTAGATCCCATACCCATCCGAATATCTTTTTCCCAATCACAAATATAGTATCAATCAATCAGTGTTCTAAAAGAACCAGATACAGTATTTCTTGAGCGTGTCAAGTGCCCATCATTATCTTTTTCCCAACCACAAATATATTATCAATCAATCAATGTTCTGAAAGAACCAGATACAGCATTTCTTGAGCGTGTCAAGCGCCCATCATTATAACATCTTATCATACAAAATCTCTCAAAACCGAGTCCAATGTTTCAAAATCCAAACCAAACATGGGAAGTGGACGAATCTCATTTCAAAATGCAAGCGAAAGAAGATAGATGAATGAAAATGATGATGGGCATGCACTAACCTCCATCATCCCTCGAACCCATACCCATCAGCTGATGGCGTTTGTGCCAATCAGAGTCTTTGTTGATGCTTCACAATACGGTAAAAGAGCCACACATGGTACCCCAACATCAATGCAAGCCCAATAGGAACCAAAACCAAATCAAGATATTTTCTCTCCATTGCTGATGTATACCTATGGATGTAAATGGATCTTCGATTCTCCAATTACCTGGTAGTTTCGACCCATTAAAAATAGGGTATGGGTCTTTATTTAGGCTCCGATAAGTAAATGGGTTCGGGTCCGATTCCACCTTGGTTCGGACCTGAGACCCGACATATTACTTCAATTTTCGAAAATCTCTCATAAAAATCATGTTTTTTAATATCATTCTTTACTTAGACCCGGACCCGGATTCAGACCCATCCCATTTATGGTTCTGGTTCCGGAGCCAAGAAACCGGTTCCGAAATAGTTTTGGGTCCGGATCCGGTTCCACCTTCTCCTTAATAGCTCTGAGTCCACCATGGACCCAGACCGAAACCAACCCGTTTACAATCCTATGTATACCTATAGCAGAAACCAAACTCCTTTTGGAAAATGCCTAGGCGAGCACCACGGTACAGTCCTTGAAGAAGGGCCGATTTTTATTTATGATTTGGGCCACTATGGCATTGTCATAATCATAGCGTCCTTTCCTTATATCCCACCTAAAAGGGCTCATGTCATGGGGCTCATGACACTTGTACTTAGGGCTGTCAAAATGTCACATGACTCGTTAACACGACACGAACCCACACGATATTAACAGGTTTGGACCCCTTAATGGGTTCGGGTTGTTAATGGGTCGGACCCGTTAACCCGATAACTTAATGGGTCGTTAACGAATAAACTTGTTAACCCATTACGATCCGATACAACCCGCCAAAAAGCCATGCTGCCAAGTGTACATCACATTACCATGCAAAAATTCAAAGTGTGGGTGACGTAACTTTTGTTCAGTAGAAGATGCACTTAATCAGAAGAGATACAACATTTACTTAGAAAATGGGCCTAGCCTAAAAACATAAAGTATGGCTCCATGATTTAGAAAAGAGATACTTTTTAAGTTTAATGAATATTTTTTTTCAAAATTAACGGGTTAACGGGTTGTGTCGTATGACCCGTTAAATAAACGAATTGGGTTTGTGTTTGGTTTTTTGACCCATTTTTTAATGGGTCATGTTCAGGTTGAGGTGATTCTAACCCGAATTCGTTTGACCCTGAATCCGAATTCATTAACACGACCCTATTGACAGCCTTACTTGTACCCATTGCTTTCCAAAGATCTGAACAAGGAAGGGGTATTGCCACTTGCCAGTTGCAAAGCATGGGAACAATTGCTACGCAGAAAGCAATATGTGCACGTTAAATGAATCACTTAGGGGTCGTTTGTTTAGTGTGAAAGTGGTTCACATGTGTAAATGACCCACATATGAGTCATTTGCATATGTAAATGACTCACATGTGGATCAGATTCCACTGTTTGTTACTAGCATAATATTTCACATGTGAATCCATGAATAGGTTGTATATTGTTTGATGATATCTCAATATCCAAGCAACATCAATGGTTGAAAATTGGATACATGGCAGTGTCTGAGCTTCTAAAGAATATGAACGGTCTTGATTTTACATGTGGGCCCCAGAAAAATAAAAAAAAATAAAAGGCGGACTGGGTATGTTACTTATAATAGGTTGTAGATTGTTTGATGATATCTCAACATCCAGGCAACATCAATGGTTGAAAATTGGACACATAGCCGTGTTTGAGCTTCTGAAGAATATGAACGGTCTTGATTTCACAGGTGGGCCCCAGAAAATTAAAAAAATCATAAAAGGCGGACTGTGTATGTTAGTTACAATAGATTAATCCAACGGCTGTAATTCTGTTGATGATATCTCAACCTCCATGCATCATCAACGGTTGAAAATTGGACACATGGCCGTGTTTGAGCTTCTTAATAAAATGAATGGTCCGGATGTTACTAGTGGGGCCCAAAAAAAAAAAAAAAAAAAAGGCGGACTGCTCATAATGGTACTGTAGCAGTCCGCCCCAGTAACAGTAGCCTGTGAAACATTTTCACACCTCTTGAGGTGTGAAAATCTCAGGCACAAAAAGGGTCAGTTTTCACACCATTTTCATATCTATTTTACACATGTGAATCAAAATCACCCCAAACAAACATAACTTATGTGTATCCGTTACGCATGTGGTTTCTTTACATATGTAAATGTATCCAGCCAAACGACCAATTGTGGGGACAATATATGGTGGTGTCTTTCTCTAGCCATACATTAAAATGACTGATAATAATCTATATAAGGGTTTGCATTTAGGCACCTTGGCTAGTTGTGAGTGCACCAGATTCGCAAATGAGTTCCTATAATGTTGTAAAACTGACTGGAGATTGACAACCTCCCCAGAAACGAACTTTGCGTCTTTGCAGAAAGTATCATTCATGTTATAGAATAAGCAGTAACAGATAACAATTCAAAGAAGAAAAAAGAATTAAGTTATAGAAACTATGTGCAATCTGAAAAAAAAAATGTATGTATTCATTTAACATTGGGACCCTTAAATCAAGGGTTAGGATCATTTTATAGAGCTGGTTTTTGCCTAGCCCTGATCCATAATATATATGACCTTTGCATCCTTCCTAATACTGCCGATTGGCAAGGCAAGACCCACAAGACCATCCACTAATTTGAAATTTGCAATCAGTTTGTGCTTGAAAATTCCTAAAGTTATTGCAACAGAAAAACTAATAAATGACGTTAGATTTAAACACAAAAACCCATTGTTTCACAGGGCAGTGGGTTGAGATTTCTTTCTAAAATAATCTTCAAACTTCAATAGCCTACTTTCCAATTCTCACCACTGGATAAGAAATTCCAGTCCCGGTCATTTAAGTCTTACACTTCTACTTGGTCACATAAATTTTTTTGAATAATTGAGCGGAACAGATGGTTATCTGCTTCAGGCATTCTCAGTGTACACTGTATACTAATTTTCTTACATTAGTACCAATTTATGTATTTGGCAATGATGATAATTTGGAGGGGAAAGGCGGGCAAAAATGCAGTAAAACCCCCATGCATGTTTTCCCATTTCTATGCGACCACAATGGCACAAGAATCAGATGCCATCTGTTATGCCAAAACATTCAAACAGATTCTGATTTGGAGCACATCTAAATGCACTCAAAAGATGAAACAAATTCTGAATTCGAATGATAAATAGGGATCACTGAATTCAAACCTAGAAGGAACAATAACTGAAAAGTTACATACACAAAATTGAGAAGAGGTGGGAAAATACAGAACAAAAGACCGTCTTCCTAGAAACTGATACATATACCAAAAATGTGACTATCTTTGCCTCAGTTTCTCTGCATTTCAGAAAACCTCATTCTTGAGAGCGTTACAGTCTTCCATCACCTTGAAAATTCTTGAAGTCGGTGCTCCAGTAATTTAATTTTCTCTAAGCAATTTTGAACCTGCTTAATAACCACCGGCGTAACACGATCTCCAACCATAAGTTTGTATTGTTCAAACTTTGTTTCATCACACTTTAAGGCCGCAGTTTTACAGGCTCTGATGCTTCCTAATACAAATAAATGAGACAATGCAATCTTAATAGTACTCCATCATAAATTAAACCGAGTGAGATTAAAAAAAAAAAAAGCAGCTTCAAATGCTATTGAGGATTATGCAATATAGAGAGGGGTGGGTGATGCAAGGCATTAAAATTTTGAAAAACAATAAATTATTTAACCAAGGTTGTGAAGTTCTTATTTGTGCTTTGAGGATTATGCAATATATTTTGTTACACCACTAACTTTGAATGTATACTTGCTAGTTCATCATCAACACCCAAGCGCATCCCATCTACCTATATCTTAGCATGTTAGCTCATTGGAAACCAGACTCATGTATATTGATAAGCATAGGTAGTCCTCAAAAAGTTACAATGGATAACAAAGCACGACCTTCAATATCTACCTATGAGAAGCCAAATTAATTGTTAATCAGCACCAAGTTCAAATTATGAACTTGGATCCGATTATCAATCGGGTTTAACACCTTATACCCAGAACTTTTTAAATCGGATACCTTAGGCATCTAGGTAACAACCCTGGGACATGTGACTTCATATTCTCCAAATAATGAAACTCAGCAGCTTCTTCAACCCGACTGAAATCAATTCATAAGTAGGACTCTTGTTTGAAATGGAAATTTCTGTCTCGTTGTTTTCTATCACATGACATGCCCAGAATCACATTGATTGTTTCAAAGTGCAAAATAATTTGTGTCAATACCTAATAAGTGGCAGTGTTGATGCGAGAGGGAGAGAGGTATCAGCTGCTAGAGCCGCCGCAGTGTTGATGCTTGATGCGAGAGGATCGCGAGTGCCGCCAGGAGACGAGAGGGTTTGCAATAGCGTTTGGAAAGAGCCGAGCGTCTTTTCGTAATTATAACAAATAGTGTTGAGGGTAATTTCGTAGTTACAAATAGTGTTGAACTTGAGGGTATCTCGGAATTGAGAAAAATCTTAAGAAAAACAAGGAGGGCTTATAAATACACAATGATTTTAGTACTTTACACACAAATTCTATCTACATTCAACATAAAAAATTTTAAATTTTGGTTTTGCTTTCCACACAGGCACACACTCAAAACATACCTTAAATAGTCCTATTCCCTTTCTCTCTGCACACAACTTACCATCATCATTTGGAGCCTTTTAATCGGTGAAAACCCTCCCCCTTCATTTCTTATCTTATTCCTCTCTATATGTCATATGGTGAGTGTACTCAAGACCATCATCTTCTTCGTCTCTTTCTCCTCTATCTATTTTTCCACCTATCCATCCATCTATCATTACCATTCTCTCTTCCCCCCCTTCAATCAAGTAATGTTTGCTACATTTTCTCCATTTGTTGTTCATCTCTGAATGTGTATTTGAGCTTCGTCATAGATAAGGTCATCATAGACTATGATATGCCATGTCAAATCTGGATTTTAACACTTACAACCAGTCCACAATAAAACCCACAGCAAACTCGTTGTTGATTACAAAATAAAGGAAAATGAGAGAAAAGAATCGATATGTTCAACCCTATGTGGCTTAATATAAACTCTTTGTTCAGCCAGATACGGTTAAACAAAATTGATATGTTCAGCTATAAGAGGCTGAACATTGGTAGTTTGTTTTGCACTGAAAGTCCGAACGTTTCGCGGCAATAGAGATTAAAAAAGGCTTTACAAGCTTCGAGAAATGGCGGAAATCAAAATAAACAACACAATAACTCATCTTTTCACTGATGTTATGTTCGGAAACTACATTTTGCTTATTAGTTTGCTCATCCATTAGACAAAAAAATGATATTGAGAGTGAGGTTTCACTAAAAAGTAATATGTTTGACAGTAGTGGGATGTGAAGGGAGAGTATAATGTGATAAAGGGAGAGATGGTGATGTGAAGGGAAGAATGAAATTGGAGGAAGAAAGGAATGAGAGTAAAGGGATGAATGAGACGGTGAAATGGGATGAACGAAAGTAATGGGAATGGAATGATGAAAGTGAAATGGGACTGTGTGCAAAGAGAAATTAGAGGTTCAAGTGTGATAGGTGATTGTCCCTTTTGGTAATTTCATATAAGGGAATCGATGTAATAAAAAGTTTTAAAAAATTTTGTGTGTAAAAGGCAAAAATCATTGCGTATTTAGAAGCCCTCAAAACAAGAGAGCTACTAATGGGACGTTCTCTATCGGCACACAATTTTCCTCCCTTCCCACGTACACATTTCTTTTTGAGGATTTTACTCAAAAAATTCCAAAATATCACCATTTATCGCAAAAAGTCCTTGCAAAGTGTGTAGCACTAACGAGGTCCTCTAGCCAATTTTTTATATTTTTTCTACTTTTTTTTTAGCGACGATAGCGTCACCATGGGCAACGCTAGCATCGCTCGGCAGAGCATCCCCTAATGTCATCTTCTTCCCCTCCTCCTCCTATCTCTCCATCTTGTCCACATGGAAGACTCTTATACTAAGTGAATGGATTTCTCCATCTTTCACTCTTACGTAGGTAGCTTTTTCGCTTTCATCTGCATTGGCAGTATGGTACAATGTGAACCTTATGTCTGGTTCAGTCTTTGTTGACTGCTTACTACAATAGGACTTTTTAGAGTTTCAGGTGTGCAAGTTTGGATGGAGATGCTGATAGGCTTGCATACTTCCGTGTCTTATCTACGAGTAGCAACAGTATTGATCTTGTTGTTGGAGACAAGATACTTTCTCCTTTTGCATTATTTATCAAGGAGCAGTTGAGTATTCTTAAGAAGAATGAAAAGGAAGAGTCAAACAACAATAACCCTGTAAGGCTTGGCATTGTGCAGACTACATATGCAAATAGAGCATCAACAGATTACCTTAGACAGTTAGGTCTAGAAGTTGTATTTACTCCCACAGGAGTGAAATACCTGCATGAGAACGCTGCTGCGTATGATGTTGGTATTTACTTTGAGGCGGCATGGAACAGTTTTGTTCTCAGAGCAGCTCTTATGTTCGTTGGAGGCAAGAAAAAATGGAGAGATAGGAGAAACCCCTTCACTTAATAAGTATAAGAGTCTTCCATGTGGACAAGATGGAGAGATATGAGAAGGAGAGGAAGAAGAAGACATTAGGAAATGTTTTAACGGGCGACGCTAGGTGACGC
Organism: Litsea cubeba; assembly: GCA_012931725.1. NCBI lineage: Eukaryota > Viridiplantae > Streptophyta > Magnoliopsida > Laurales > Lauraceae > Litsea > Litsea cubeba. The sequence goes on along the minus strand of CM022951.1, from coordinate 74,643,197 downwards.
TATCGTCGCTAAAAAAATATATAAAAAAAATATAAAAAATTGGCGAGAGGACCTCGTTAGTAGTACACAATTTGCGAAGACCTTTTGCGATAAATGGCGATATTTTGGGATTTTTTGAGTAAAATTCTTTTTTTTTTTAAAAGAAGAAGAAGAAGATAACCCCTGTGAAATTACCTTTTTGCCCACCCTCTCCCTTTCTCTCTCCCCACCTCCCCCTTCACCTCTGGCTCCGGCCTGGACCGGCATCGGCCAGTCCCTCTCCCTCCCCACTGTTTTCTCTCTCCTCTCCTCCTCCCATTCTCTCCCCCCACCTTCCCCTTCACCTTCACCTTCGACTCCCGAGGGTAGGAACAGTCCCCATCCATATCCATGAGTATCTTAATTCCTTGCTTATGACTTCCATTTTCACCGTCGATAACATTATTCATGGCATGCATCATTGATTCATCCATAAGAAAGCACCCTATGATAGAACCCTCGGGATACCTTTGATTCGCCACATATCGTTTGAATGTTCTCATCTTCCTAATACATGTGCCTTAAGTTATATTTTGAACAAAATTTATATTAATTAAAAAAATAAAATAAAATATTATATTTACCGCTCAAAAGGATACATCCATCAATATCTAACAAGTCCACGAATATGCGCCTCTTCCGCTAGGTGCACAATAAGGTGTGTCATAGAAACGAAAAAAGAGGGTGGAAAGTACTTTTCGAACACACAGTGTTTCCACAATACGTCCTTTCATCTTTGAAAGTTCTTCATGATTTATAGTCTTCGAACATAAGGCATTAAAGAACATTGATAATCGCAGAATAGTGGCTCGCAAGGGTTTATGTGACTCGAATGCATGCATCAGCAACACTAGCAATAGTTGTTGCATGAGGATGTGATAGTCATGTGACTTAAGATTTTTTTAACTCCATGTCGTCCAAGCTCACCTTATATTTCCAGTTTACATTATACCCAATAGGAGCCTTCAAAGCACACAATGTTTTACAGATCAATTCCTTCTCATGCCGGGATAGCCAATAAGAAGCTTCTTGACATGTCAACTTGCCATTTTTTTTCCATTGGCCACAACTTTTTCTTAATTCGCACGACCTTCAAGTCTTTGCGGGCTTCAAGACCATCCTTAGTCTTATCCTTAGTGTTCATGATTATTGCAAGTAGGTTTCTGCCACATTTTTTTCCACGTGCATCACATCTAGATTGTGTCGAATCGAGAGATCCAATAAAAAAAATGGTTCATTTATGTTAGTACATAAGAGTCATTGTTACCACATTATTTAATATTAAGAACCATATTATAACACACATTCCAAGTAAAAAAGGACCAATCTCTTTGACCATGCAGTGGATTCATTCTCATTTGCACCTCTTCCTCTTCTTGCTTACTACCTTTCCAAACTTAGTATGAATAGTCACCATTTTTCTTAATACCTTGGAACCACTCAAACGCATGGGATGCTTTCCATTTTCTTCATTCCCATTAAATTGTGATTTTTGGCTCCTGAAAGGCAACCATTTCATATGCGCTATGTAAGCAAACTTTTGCCCGTGTTTTAGCCGTATTGAATATGTACTTTCACTACACATGGGACAACCAAACTTTCCTATGGTCCTACAACTAGATAAATGACCATATGTTGGGAAATCATGTATAGCCCATAACAAAGTTGTTTTCATTATGAACCTAGTCTTGCTATAAGAGTCATATGTTACTACACCAATGGACCATAACAACTTCAACTCTGCTACTAGTGGCTGCAAGTAGACATCAATGTTATGCCCTGGACCTTCTTCTTGTGAATCAATATATAATGTTAACATAGTAAACTCCTTCCGCATGCATAGAGACGGAGGAAGATTGTATGCAACCAACATAAAAGGCTAACAACTATGGTAGTTGTTATTGTTCCCAAATGGATTGAACCCATCAGTTGCAAGTCCCAGCCGGACGTTACGTGTCTCAGCAACTAAGCTTGTCCATTTATGATTTACTTATTTCCAACAGGAAGAATCTACTGGATGACGCATCATTGCATCGTTTGGTATTGAGCTTGCCTTTGCATGCCAGTGTACATTCTTTGTAGCCTTGGTGTTAATGGAAAGTATTTTAACTTTTTCCACGGCTAGCGTGATCCTCTGGGCTTTGATTCATTCATTGGTTTCCATCTGCTTTCATTATGGACCCACCGAGACCATGTTTGTGGAATGGTTTTATGGTCTATTGGTTGTATTAGGAAGACATTCGAGCGTCACTCCACCATGAGTGAACACAAGGGTTCTACTAGGGACCTAACATGAGGCCAATTTTTCAAAAAAAAAAAGAAGGTAAAGTGAAAATGCTTTTAGACGGCATTTGAACTTGCTTATTTGGTGCATTTGTTTTTCCTTAGAGGAAAATAGGAGAAATGATTCCGCAATTGAAGGAAAGTCATTTCCGACAAAGGATGTTGGAAAAGGTTTTCTAAGAAAAAATTTAAAAAGAAAGGTTTCCACAGAATTGGTTCTTTGCAGTGCCGTACAAACTTGCACGAAGAGATTGTTGCAAAGGCAAGACCGTGGCCCACATGAAGCATGAAAACCAACTGAATTGTCATGGTGAATAATTTTTTATTTTTATTTTTTTACAACGGAGGGTGTTCCAGTCCTTTGGGTTCAACTAATCCCCATGGGTCTAAGGAGAGTTAGGTAAATCCCCTGTGGTCTCAATGTGATAATGCAGTTTTGAACCATCAACATCATATTGAATAATTCAAAATTTAATTCCAATCTATTTTAATTTTCAATTCAATCACGACATGGAAATGATAGTATCACAATGATTTGTATTTTTTATTTTTTTAATTATGGCTGTCAGTGGACAGGCCAAAGATGTCCAAGCCTAGCTTGTTTTAGTTATACACTTATACGTCTAATATTTATGCAGTTCTCCAGTCTTGCAGGCTGGGCAACCTTCTCTCCAAAATAGTGTCACTATGGAGGTTTTTGGATGTGAGGAAAGGGTGGACACATTCATTGGTTGGATAAATGATCACGAAGTTCAAACTTGTATGGTTTGATTGTCTTCCCCACATAAGGATTCCCATACTTTTCAGCACATCCAAATAATTAGGCCCACATGAGAAGCACCTCATAATCCAGTGGCAAACAGGTGTCTCACCTTCCAACCAAAAAAAATTTTCATGCTAATATTCCCACTAGTAATCCGTACTAGAAGAAAAAAATGTTAGGCCAACATGGATAGAGAATGAGGGAGAAGAGACTTTTTGTAATAGATGAGGATCAAGCAGAATTGAAATTCTCCATTGCCCCTGGCCCTGGAACAGGATTTCCACACAAAATATTTCTATTGCCGAGGATCCTGTAGGAAGAGAGGATTTTATATCCTCCTTCTAGAAGAGATTTCTCATCCTATTAAACGGACCTGAAAATTTTGAAAATGAGGATCTCATATGGCTCAAATCCTTGGGACTTACAATAATCAAATTTGGATATTCTACGAGTACGTGGAAAATAAAAATCTATCCCTTAAAAATTTGGTTGACAAACTTGATCAAAGGGGTTGAAGAAAATCCCTTTTCTAAAGTCAGTTCCATCGTTTTATAAGAAATTATAATTTACCATTTATGAATTAGGGATAAAAGTTTGTAAACGAAGCCATTTAATAAAAAATTCTCAATTCAAATCCAAACACAATGGAGGGTGACTGCTTATAAAAAAATGGGAAAAAAAACGTACTAATGAAAATGTTAGGCCAACATGGATATTTAAAATACTCCCACTAGTAATCCGTACTAGAAGAAAAAAAAAATGTTAGGCCAACATGGATGAGAGAATTAGGGAGGAGAACTTTTTGTAATTGATGAGGATCAGCATATTTAAAATTCCCCATTGCCCCTGGAAGAGGGTTTCACACTAAATGTTTGTATAGCAAAGGATTCTGTAGCTCAAGTTTTGTAACAAGAGAAGAACAACAGATTTGAGGATTTTATATCCTCCTTCAAGGGGAGATTTCACATTTTATGAAAGGGGACCTGAGAATTTTCAAAATGAGGATCTCAATGGCTCATATCCTCGAGACTTACAATAACCAAACTTGGATTTTCTCCAACTTCGTGGAAAATGAAAATATTTTCCTTGAGGAGCACTTGACAAACTTTATCAAAGGGGTTGAAGAAAATGTGAGGCCAAAAGTGCCAAATGTGTGTAAGAGGCAGAATTACAACTCACTATAGCGAGGGTGAATCTCGCTATAGCGAGAATGGCGCAGAAAGCCCAGTTTGATCCGGACTGCACATGGGCGGCGCTACATTGATCCCGATGGGGTCAATTGACCCCATTGAGATTTGAAATATATAAAAATAAAATAAAAAAACTTCCCTTCATGAATTGAACTTATGGGAAGCTTTTGACCCCACTCCATGCCTAAGTTAATAGGCCATCTGTGTACCAAATCAAAAAAAAAAAATTTTAATGGGCTCAACTTTTATTTTTTAAAGAAAATTTCCTTTTTTTAGAAATTTTGTAAGTAACTATTCATTTATCCTAACTTAACCTCTAAATACAGTATTCTCCCCGTATTAGGAGAAAACCCTAACATTCAGATTCAGGCATATAGACTCTCGGCCCTAGCCAAGCAGCAGAGGAAAAATAAAATAAAAAATAAAAAAAGAAGAAGAAAAGGGCACTTGAGGTCCTGAATCTCCATAAGTAAGAAGAAAGGTCCCTTTGTTTTACTTTTCCCCTGATATGCGCTCTAGCAACGAGTTTTTAGAACTTAAAGGAATTGGTGACATTGCTAGAAAATTAGTGGAGACAAAGAAGGATATCGTATACTCATTGGTTCATTTGCTTCTAAAATTGGCGTTATTTTACCAGTAGTCGACTGCAACGGTAAAAATATCTTTTTCAGCAATGAAGTACGTAAAGAATACGTTGTATAATCGAATGTGAGATCAATGGATGAATGACTGTTTTGTCACATATATTGAAAAGGATGTGTTTGCTCGTGTTGATAATAAAGATATTATGCAACGATTTCAACACATGAGAATCCGTCGAGGGCAACTGTAGGAGTTTAAGTATTTGGATTTTCTTTTTGGATTAAGAACTATTAGTAATAATGTATTAAATTTTCTTTTTATTTTTGTTTGAGAATTCAATGTCATCATCGTCAGATTGTCGTAAATAGATTATTTGAGAATTTATATTATATTTGTCGAATTATCGAAAGTATATAACAGATGTTGATAAAGGGAAAAATAAATTTATTCAATTTATGGAAGATAAGTCTTTTGTTGACCCCACTGACTCAAATTCCTGGAGTCGCCACTGGGATTGTAGGAAGAAATTTGAGACAAACTGATACTCTTAGTAGATTATGATTAGGAGTCTCTTGCACGGATTTGGAGCTATATATTTGGTGTTTCTCACAACCAAATACAGACACATCATATCTCAAGTTTTGAATTAAAGATCTAATTGAGAGAAATTTTCTCTAGAGATTTATTGAAGAGTTGTGCTGCCAAGTACTCTAGAGAGTCAGGTTCTTCTGCATCCCTTGTAAAAGATCATCTTTTTGCGCAGAAGATTTGAGGAGTCAAGTGAAATCTGAGTTTCTTGTAATGACGAGATTCATAGTGTTTGATTATTGATCCACTTCGGATCCGTGATTTTTCACCCGGTTAGGATTTTCCCACGCTAAATTTGGTATCCTTGCGGTGTGTGCTTATTGAGTTTAGTTTCCGATGTTTGGTTATTTGTTTTTGCACACTATTGGGCTGACCTCGGTAGTCCCCGGAACGAACCCAAACAATTCGGAAACACAAGATGCTCCGAAAAGCGAAGAATCAAGAAAAGTGGAGGAAATATAAACCGGAAAAGATGGCGAAGTTCTCTCACTTCTCTTTGTACAATAAGAGTCTACACCCAATGTTGAGAAGAGATGGTTGTGGAAAAAATATCTTTCATTCCACGGGTACAATTCATGGGAAAAAATGTACAGTTATGATTGACGATGGAACTTTTAAAAATATCATCTCCCAAACTCTTGTTGATCGCGTCCCACATTTGCTATAGTTTTATAAATGCATTATGCAGTTTCAATAAAACCATGCTATTACCACAACAAGCTGATTGTGGTTGCCTACTGAAACTTGCTTGTTTGTACTTTGTAGTATATAGGTGGGTTCTACAGCCAGATTGATGGCTTACGGCTCTGAATTCTGATGGTTCTTATAATAACTATGATAGTCACTCTGTGCGATGTGACAGAAATTTTCCTCATTGCAACTGTAAACAATAGAACAGAAAGTTAAACGAACAACCATCTTTGGATTTTCACCTTTCCCTGTCTTAGTTATCGGACTCTTAATCATTAATTTAAAAATAATAGAATTTCTTTAAAAAATAGATTTTTTTAATGATTAATAATAGATTTTCACCTTTCCCTGTCTTAGTTTTCTTTTTCTTTTCTTTTCTTTTCTTTTGGCTCTCTTTAAATAAAATCAGATAATAAAAATAAAACCCAAATAATCATAATTACATGTTAGAATTTCTCTTGAAGTTAAATTACTGTTCAGGAAAGGGAAAAGAAAAGGAATGCAGGACAGGACCCATACGTACAATGAAATGCTCAATCTCATGTTTATTCCTTATTTATCCCTCTCTAAAACTTCTTCAAAATCCCATAAAAAGAAAAGTTGAACCCAAAAAAGTATAAAATTATTAATTTTAGCCACCATTCAACTCTAGCTATTCTTGCCTAGACAAATCGCCTAAATATTGAGATTCGATAAAATAAGTATATTAATAAGTATCAAATCAAACGATTCATACCTGAATCCTATGATTCATCTATAAATGGAATTCATTGCATGGGTCCGTATTTTTTCTCTCAATGATTTGATACATGACTCGGGATATGAATCATAGGATTTTAACAAGAACAATAGCTACTACAATTTAGTAAAAGAATAAAAATACATTTATAGAGACTAAAACTAAGCTGTAGTAGCTGTATTCACTTTATGCAAATCTGTAAGCATTGCATAATCTAGCAAACTTCTTACCTAGGTTGAAAAGTGATAGCTCTTGTCCTCCCTCCAAGTGCACCAGCAGCAGGACTAGATGTTACCGAGAGAATAAATGCCCCAGTTGTGCATGGTTCAGGAATAACCACACTAGTTGAACCGCTTGCTGGGACAAGATAAAATGGGCGAGACCATGTGGTGATTTGGAAGTTTTCAGTCCCACATTCAGACGAGCATGTACTCAAACTAAACCATAAGTTCACCAGCAGGTGAACTGCAAGGAGGAGAAAACATGAATGCCAGGACCTTTCTGTTCTCTCCATTTTCAGCATGAGAGCCATTCCCCACCATTCTAAAAAAGTTCAATTGGCTTCTTGCAGTGTCTCCATTCATTGAATTCTGGAAATGTGTAGAACCAGTGGACGGGAGATGACTGATAAAAGAAACCCATGGGGTCGCAGCTTGGCGCTCTCCCTTAAAGAAATTGTATGTTTTTTTCACAAAATTATCATTACTTGAGGCTGTAGTAGTTGAATCCTGCTCAGAAGACGCAAGTGCAACACCCTGCTTCCGGGGTAAAAATTGCTCCTGCCCAATCAACTGGTAAGAGGAAGGCATGGGAAGAGAGTTTCCTTTATTGTTGTTGCCAGAGTTAGCAATTGCAAGTGACAAACCAGTACAATTATACAGCAGAAATGGGATTGAAATGCAAATTTCCCGAGCGCCACAGGATGCATCCATCACCTTTTCCAAGTTAACACAGATTGGACCTAGAACCATATAAACCAAATGCAGTTAAAAACTTATCAACAAAACATTTGAAGTATGTCAGATAACCATAACGGACAAAGGTTTTACCATTAGATTCATCCGATAGAAGGTCAAAGTTTCACATAAAGAGAACTTCGATTCATTTAATTTAGCCATTGAGGCAAAAGCTTCCCCACGAGGAAACTTAGAGATGGTAGGTCTGAACCCATCCACATGTATCATTATTCCCAGATCATGTGTGGAATCAATGTGAAAAATAGAAGCAGTATTAACCTGGAGAAATAGATTTCATCAGAGCCAAACTTGTAAGTTCAAAACTCACCATACTTGTCAAGTTCAAAATTCACTAAGGCATGAAAAAGATGAAAGAATAAGTGATATCAAGTTGCAAAAGTGTTGTTAACCTCTGAAAGGAATACCGTACGAGTAATTCCACTACTTTCTATTGTCAAAGATAGATGCTTGGGTAGATAGTTCTTCACCAACAAAGCAGAAGTCAGCCTTATATGATGAATAAATCGTTCATCTGGACTATAATCTCTTTGAGTTCTTCTCAAGGCTTCTTGTCTCAAAGGCTCATGGATGTGGACAGCTGAACTTTTTTTGTTGCCAGTAAATGAAGAAGGGCTTATGTCTTGAATAGCCATGCAACAACGAAATGATCACTGCTGGGATGAGAAGGATAACAAACAAAGGATCTCAAAAATCCAAGCCTATTTTCTTGTGAAAGAATACTTGAGAGTGGATGTGCTTCACTCCACAGGTAATCAGTACCAAGAGGCCACCACCTAATGCGGCCCGCTTCAGCCAAATGCACGGGTAGTGGAAACTCTTGTCCTGGATATATTGGATCAAGAACCTGGAGCCATCAACACGATTAAAAAAGGGCAGAAATAATATCTCATTTGCAACTTCAAAACAAGAAATTAATACCTTTGGAGATACCCCAAATGGAATATCAAAACGAAGCTCTAAGGGCACCGAGGTTGCATTGAAGAGAATTACCTAAAGTCAAAGTCATCAATAGTAAGGGGCCATTGAAAAACAAAGACAACAGACAGGTAAACCTCATTTTGTGCTTACAGTGGAATATAATCGTATCAACTTGCTGTAATGCTGTATTGAAACCTCAAATACCACAGGAACAATGAATCCACTACTAGGACGTTTCCCAAAATGATCTACAGTCATCCTAATTTGCCTCGAAGAATCATCATCTTTCTTCGAGTCAAAAGTATCCAATGTTTTAGAAAAATCAAAAACAAAGTATCTGATCCCCACAAGGTCCATTGACATAGTTAACGAAGGTCCTGATGTTCCATCAAGTTGGACTGAAATCATATGATGTGCAACACCACCTGATTTCTTCTCATTAAGTTTTTCAGAAGAACGAGCTGGCCTAGAGCGATAGAGTAGTTCCTCTGGAGATTCATTGATGTAAATTGCAACAGAAGAGCTGGGCTGAACAATATTTCCTTGTTTCATTGACATGGAACCAGTATCATCTGCAATAGTGGGGCCATGCGACACCCAGTAGAATAGAGGCATAGAAGTATCATTCTGCAGTATATAGGGAGCATATCTTCTCGTGTCAAAATTGTCAGTGGCTTGGCACCTTGTGCTTCCAAGACTTTCCTTAAGATCGTGCACTCCAACCTGACCCCATGCATCTCTAATCATCTCATATCCCCTGAAGATAGCCTTTGAAAAAAACAAACAAATCAACAAAAAAAGCAAGTCGGTAATAGAAAGAATAAGCAAGTCAAATGACTCGTGCCACCAACAAGTAAAATGCAGTAAACTTGTCAAACAACTGCCACCAACAAGCCAAATTCTAATTACACAGCTCTGGAAGCAGCATCCAATAGAAACATTCTGATCCAATAGTTCAACAGGAAAGAAAATCCAAAGATTTTTAAAAGCGTAACTCTATACCTCAATCAGCGGTTCTGTAATATTCAAATTCAGCCTTGCAGTTGATTCCAAATGGATATCAGTTACAACAGATGTATTGAGGAGAGCACTCTGCTCATGCTTTCCTTCCAATTTTAATTGGAAACTCCACGGCTCCATAAATGGCTCTCACATAACCTAAAATGATTGTTTACAACTATCAGTGTAATTATTATAAATGGAAAATGAAAGAAATGCTTAGTAGACGGTATACCTTGTGAATGTTGTTGTAGTTCACTTGAAGATCACCTGTAACTGAAGCTTCCATGACGCATTCCATTTTGTCAGTGTGCACAAGACATTTCCTCATGAATATCTCCATAATAGGGCCATTGCAGCTCCACTAAATAATAATAAGAAAAAAGAATTTATAAATAAATAACTGAGTTAATTAAAAAGGAAAAAAAAACTGCAAAAATCAAGATCTAAGGCCAACTTTGGTTTTTTTTTCCCTTCTTCCCCTCTTTAATTCTTATTTATATATTTCTTTTATTTGATTAACTGGTAAATTACTTAGATTACTCTAGCATCTACACAATCTATATGATTATAATTCCAAAAATACAATGTCATTATTTTGATCAATAAATTACTTTGGCCCAACTGTTATAACATCAGCAAAACAAAAACTAGGCCAGACAGCAAGGAGGAAAAAGGTAGCATCCAAGAGTTCACATGTGAAAGACTAACTTTGCAAATGCATATGCAAGATTCACTAACCATGCAAACTACAAGATGCAAACGGTTGTAGGCATGGACCCAATTTACAGCCATGAGGGAGAACAGCGATATAGTTCGCTGACATAAAGGTAGACCACATTATGTGGTTTAAAATGGAATTTCTTTTAGAAGTTCAAAAAAGATCAATAGAGAATCGCAGTTCTCTTCATGGAGCCAAACTAAAAGAACCGGAACATGATATTTTTTTCTCTTTTGAGAGTTTTCTACTCCTTGTGTGTGTGTGTAAGAGAGAGAGAAGAGAGATGATTTTAGTCAGGCAACAGTACAATTGTTATATAAACCATATGCATTATGGATCCAAATCGACAGCTATACCATAAATAATGCACGAGTGCCTCTGACAGAGAACAATTCAAGAACAAGAGCAAAATATCGTGGCATCTGAGGACAACTCACTATCAAAATAAAGTTGAATCACAAGGAAAGGAAAGTCAAATAAATGGTCCAGAAGATAGCATACCCTTCCATCATTAAGCAGCACAGAAACCTTCCTAGAGTGGGCTTTTACAGCCAAGTTACAAAATAAAACTGGAGGAGATGATGTTTCGGGAATTCTGAATCTAATACCACGCCAGAAGCAGAATATTTGATGTGATAACCATACATCTAAAGTTTCAAGTTCCACATCAGCAGACACAAGCATGATCTGCTCATCACAAACTTCACCTTCTACATTAACTTGAAATATCTGGAAGCACGGTAAGGAACTAATTTTCTGGTTTTCAATCACCTCCAGCAACCCTCTAATCTTTTCAATGTTAGACTTCAATTTCACAATTTTTTTACCAATAACTAATGCAAAGAATCTACTGTGTAGAGTAAACACTAAGTATTTACCATCTTCTGCTTCAAATGACTTGGCCTTTTCTCCATGCATGTTGAGTGGAAAGTTTGGAGGTATATCCAGATGAACTTCAGCATAGTTATCCAGGGAGTCAACCCAGACAGGAAAATGAAATGAAATGGAAAGATTCTCTGATGTCACAATCATAACAGAAGCCTGTACAAAATTCTCAGGTGATGATGTCTTTTGAGATACAGTATCATTTTGTAAATCAGATTCGGAACCTTCATATGATGCGATCAAAATTGAACTTTTTCTCAATTGAAGTGCACAGGAACCAATAAGTTCAATAAGTTTGCTCCAGTCTGAGATGCAACCAAATGTCGAGGGAAGGGACAGAAAGTAGAAGCTGATTTTCACCTCCATCTGACTTGGAGTAATGTATGCCAATACAGGATGAAACTGAATTACCAGAACTGCATGCCACTAATATAACAGAACTATGATACGAGTACCGGACCAGACGAGAGATATCAACATCTATGCATAAGGGAATTCATTTCTAAATGATGCAGTGAATTTGGGTTGCGTGTCTGCCTTAGCAACCGGTTCTGATGACATAGAGAGCTTTCTCCTTGAAGGATATAAGCTTATTGACAAACCATTTATGCAAAATCTAGTTTCTGTAAAGGTCTCTCTTGAATCAAGTAAAACGGCATTGCTCTCCTTTAAACTTCTCTTGAACTGCACAAACTGCAAAACATCAGTTGTGAACCCCTGGGATTCTCTACCAATTGTCAACAGATGATCTTTAACAAGTAAAACTGCTTCTAGTCCATAGAAAAAGTAATCGTCTGCATACCAAAAACAAAGGCAAAATGGAAGAATGGTCAGATAAACTCTTCAATAATTTGAAATTTTGTCAAATGTAGGGCAAGAATGAAGGCAGAAATTGTCAACTGATTACAACTACATCCTACCTTCAGCAATAACTTGGCATATGCCAGTCCTCATCATGATGTAAGAAGGAACAACAGATTGTCCACCACAAAACTTATATTCTCCAGTCCAGGTATTCTGACCCATAAATCAGCATCCAGTGTCTCAATCAAAGGAATATTTCTGAGACTAGCATGTTCATCAAGCTTTAAAGGAAGTCGTCTATCATCTTCAAGCAACAAGAGCGACAGAGATATACCTCGTCCAAACACATTGACAAGCTGAATGGTATCAACAACGCTAACTGTTGAAATCACACACTCATGAGGAATATCCTTATGTGCATCCGTTGAATTCCTCAATGTGACATAACTGCAATATAATTGTTGAAGTCCAAGTTGTAAGGAATCACTGGTATTGTTTTCAACAGGTAAAATTAGGATCGAATCAAGTATCTCAACCTTGATTAAGATACCATTATTATTGCCACAGACATCCTCATAGTCATGATTATCAGCAACAGGTTGCTTGCTTGAATTTGACTTCCAATCAGGCAAAGAGAAGTAGCTGATTAAAATAGACAGCGCTTCAGACGATAAATGGCAGCATGCCAATACAGATTTCAATTTCAGGAGGAAACTGTTCACCTTTTCCTTTTCTTACACAAAAATTCAAGATAGAAGCACAGTTTGGTGAAGCTGGACCATAGATGAACTCAAGGACATGTAAGTTGGACCAAGAAGAAGAAAGTAGTAATCCATCAGTGGACCCTAATATGTCCCAGCATTCAAACCCATGTACAAAAACTGAAGATATAGAGGAAGGCACTGTCATAGTTGCCAAAACGCAGGAATAGTCATGGAAATATACCCTGATATCATTGAGATTGAAATCAATTACAAATGGGTGGCTATCATCTGAACTCTCAGAAACAGCAGATGTAGACAAGCTTGATATCGATTTCATTGTTGAAAGACTAAACATTCTAGACCTTTTCCTTGAAATGAAAGGTTGGCTTCTAACAAATTCTCTGTCCTTCACATGGAGACTCCTCCACTCAGAAATGTCACGAACAAGTGAGTTTTCAAGAATAGCAAGAGAACCTAAATTACAAATTGTAACAAATGGAAAGCAATCCAAAGGAATGCTTGCGGATGAGAAGGATCCAGTTTCACAATAGTTGGAAAAACCATACTTTTGGAGCCTTATTCCTGACATTTGTTCTTGTCCAAAAGTTTCTTGACCATGCCCAAAGGAGTTCCCAACAGAAGGAAAAGGCAACGAATCATGCCTAGATAACTTATCATAAAATTCTTGCAGCAAGCCAATGATTCTAGGGTCACAATGAAGATCAACACCATTCATGCAAACCATGTATCTATGACTAACTCTGCAGAAACTCCGTAGTGACTGATATTGTAAAAGCAAGCATCCCTCAGCCAGCCCACGTTTTCCATCAAAAGTTTCATTTTTCAATCTAAGTTTAACATCCTCATGAGACTGATTGGCAGAGCTGACAAAAGAACAGTCCCTGGATGAACACAATATATGGTTAGTTGCCTCACCTTTTGACAAAGAAGTGCTAACCTCCAGTGCCTTTATACATGCACAGAACTCCTTCACAAACTCCTGAAGATCATACCTGTAAATGAGATCCCATGTCCATTATCCATTAGTATCAGAAAATAATATCAAAAAATGAAACAGAACGCATAATGCTTGTTTACAACGTACTGCATGTCTATCTTATCCAGACTGAAGGCAAGGATCAGACTATTCTCCAAAACATTTTCGAGGTTGACATGAAGAATAGCATGTTCTACATTAACAGAGACAGAGCACTTGAAAACATTGGAATTACTTGGTTTCTCAGTCTGGTCATTACATAGCTCACGCTTCCTGTGGCTCACTAGCTCAGACTCATTCTGAGACACATCAAGAAAGGCACTCAATTTGACAAGTGCGTCATATACAGATGGGGAGAACTGCAGACCAAATGATGGAACATTGGCATGAATCTGAAATTTTTTTGGAAAAAAAAAAACCCACAAAAGGTGAGAACAAAACAGATTCCGAGTTTTGTTAAGAGTACAACCTAATACCAAATATCTTAGAAATAAAAACATTGTTGCATGAACCATACATAAAGCAGTTAACAGTAGCAAAGCTGGGTGAAGTCAACTGAACTCCTACTTGGTGAGAAACAAATCAAATTAGAACATTGCGGATGCTTTTGTATAATCTTGCCGGTCTTCGATTAGCTTCCACAGTTCAAAGCTAGGTCAACTCAAGGAACTAGGTACTAGCAATCAAGCCTCACAATAAAGCAATGAGAGACTTGTAAGGGAAAAGGGACCATAATACTCTAGCACGACTTTTTCAAAAAGGTATTAACTATAGATAATTTAAGACATCAAAAAACTATAGTAGAATGAGTATCATCACAACTAATAGTTTCAGAAAGAAAGGGCAGGATTTTTTTATAAAGAAGCTTTCAGATTTTAATTGATACAAACACAAGCTAATCTCCAATCTGTTTAGTTTTAAGCAAAAGAAATGCTAACTTGGTAAAAAAAATTAGAACTACAAAAATGGCTTAAATATGGTAAAGGCTTCGATGATGAAAATGAAAAGAGCTGACATAGACTGTCCTCCCCAGGGTATCCAGGTCAGGATCCCCACAGGACAGGCTTCTGCCCGATTCTCAAGCATGCCAAGTAAAGTGCCTACCACTAGTGCAAGGTTAGACTGTCAGATCCTAGGTATGCATCTGATCAGAGAGCCTTGCCATGAGGCTGGCGATCTCTGGCAAGATTGATCTTCCCAGGCCACATTACTCCTTTGTGGAGTGATCCCATAGTAACAGTCAGTTATATCATCAATTTCCATTGAAAACGGCTCCCCAATATGCATTTAAGTAGGAATATCAGAAGATCAGTAACTGACATTTACGATAACAAAGTCAATAGATCCATTGAGGCTCTTCCATGGTCACATGTATGGGCCCACATGGCCAACATGCAAACACACAAAAAAGTTTTCACTGTAGCCGATATTGAGCCCTAATGAACAAAGATCATTTTCTCCTGATCTAGACCCATTTACAACTGTCAAAGACCGGGAACAAGCATCACAGAAGCCTGCATGCTGGGCAACAGCCATATTTCTATCTGACAAATTAATAGCACCAAAAAATAAATAAATAAATGGCACCAATACCTACGAAAGACAGGAACAAAATGATTGTTTTAAGTTAATATGTATAAAATGAGAGAGAGAGAGAGAGAGAGATGTTACCTCCAACTGTTTCAACATTGATTCCTCTAAAAACATGCAAGACCCAAGAGAAACACAAGCATTAAACCTTTCTATAATAGAAAGATCTTGGTGCAAATTGGGTGCAATTACGTTCACCTGCAGGTGTTAAATTCAGTAAAATTAACAGTAAGATAAGGTTTTCAAAATGTACTGATCAAACTAATCTGAAAAAATAAAAAGGACGAGGCTCTAAAAATGCATATGTAAAATCCAACAAGAAAAAAATACCTCAAAACCAGTTAAATCAATCTTGAAGTAGTCATAGATATCTTGAACCCTAGATGATAGCTCTTCTGGGTAAGTTGAGCTCAAGATGCTTAAGAAAAAATTATCATAGCGATGTTCACTGGTTGGCGGGAGAGGATCACATTCAGGAATAGATTTGAAGAGAATAACTCCTGATTCCACAACCTGCAAGTAGTTCAGACATCCAAAAGAATTCATTTCCAATAAAAAGAAGAATAAAAAGAATGGGAGGAGCCGCCAACTGTTCCACGTGTGACACACACAGATATAAAGGTGAAACTGAGGAGTGATAATATATTGGTAATTTTGAGGCCTTGTATATGTTAAATGATCCTTCTGTCAGCTACAAGAAGTGATGAACATCACACATTCACACTAGCCTTTAGAAAAACTAACTGTCTTTGTAATTGATTTTCGATGCAATACATTATCAAATTTACACATTCTTAGCAATTTTCAAGTATTTATTTATTTTTCTTGACTTCTTGAAAATCTTTATGTGATTTTTAAAACCAGCAGACCTGTGCTGATGCAAGCGGCAAGGAATGACATTGCACTGCAAGAATGCTAACTAGAACATCAAGGAACCCAGTGTGACAGTAATTATAGATGGACATGCGTTTGTTACTCTCTTCTTTTTTTTTGTTATGCATGGTAAAGCATGTGTGTGTCGATTGTCAAATACACAGATTTGACAGTGGCATTCAGGACATTACGAGGAATCAGGGATATCTTTACAAGCCAAAAAATGAGTCATCCCAGTCAAAAATAATGCGTACATCAAAAATTACATAAAAATGAGTGCTATGCGGGAAAAAGGAATTACCATAATATACAACTCAGAATTATTGTTTCTCCAAGGAATTTTAATGATTATATTGTTGAAACTAACATCCCAGTGAATTCTTCTTGTATGACTTGAAAAAATATATCTGCCAAATTGATAAATATTCATAAATACTTGAAAGAAAATGTTACTGGCCTGCATAATGTTTGTGAGTATACAATATACGAAATGAAATGAAAATATAATAAAAATAAATAAACTCACTCAGCTTTCGACAATACTCGAGCTTTGAAATTTTCAAACCGATTAAGTGATGCGAGGACCTGCAGTCAATCAAATAACAGAAGGAAACAATGAAAAGCATTCGCAATGCATCATTATGCACAATCAACTGAGTGCGCAACATGATTATTAAACAATCACCTCTTCTTTTATAATGCTTCTCTTGGGCACTTTATTGTAATCGCCAGCCAATTGGCCTTTTAACAGAGAACTCTTAACACTATTGACATATATCAGGGTGTTCTATGTAATTTTTACATTTCAAGTATTGTTTTGTAATTTACAAAATACATGGGGCTATACTGTAAATACCAAAAAAGTTGGCAATATAAGTATGTGGCCCTGGTCAGCCTACCCTAATTGAATTAGCAGTGGCCTTATTTTCTGCCAATTTATACCCCTCCCTAAACCCTAGCTTTCTTCTCCAATCGTTCTTTCTTTTCCTCTCCCACACAAATTAGGGGTTCTTCAATTTTAAAATGTCAACTTAGTATCAAAGCCACCCTAAACGAGAGAAGAACCATCTAGGAGCACCAAAAGAACAGAAGAACAAGCGTTCAGAGTCGCTTTATCTCCATAGGGCTGACCCAGCCGTAAGGTTGCGGATGTATTATTTGGTTGTTTCTTTATGGTTTCAAGTTGGGTGCTGTGCTAAGGGCAGTTTTGGATTTTTAAAAGATACATATGCATACTTTTTTTTTATTAAAGTATATTTGGTTTTAGAACTGTGAGAAAAGTGACCCTTAAAGTTGTGGGTTCAAGTCATGTTGGGTGGATGTGCAAATCCTAAGCATTGATTTGTGAAAATTGGATGAGTTATCATATGTTTCTGAGTGAGTTATAGTGCTGTTCTTCATCACAAATAGTGGTTTACGTATACTGAATGATGTCAATGGAGTTAACCCAAGTTCCCAGAATGGTTAATCCAAATAATTGGATTACCATAACTTGTTCAGTGCTTAAAATTTCCAAGACAGATCCTATTTGGCAAGAAGGGGAATAGGACGATCCAAAAGGCTCGCATATATCGACAAGCAAACTGTAGAAAATCCTACATACAGTGACTGGGAATCCCAGAACTTACTAATCATGAGTTGGAGTCTTAATGTGGAAGGGCAAGTGTGATTTCTTACCAAAAGTAAACGCTACATCGGGATGAAGAAATAAAAAAATAGGTGCAAAGCCTGCTGAGATGCACCATGGAATCGATCCATGTGTTGGAATCTCCTAGTGGTACTACATGATCTCAGTGCCATGGATGAAAAAAGCGGCCGCCACGCGGGCGATACCGCCACGCTACGGCCGAAATATCGGCCGTCGCATCCGTGGCGGCCCGTAGCGGCCGCTACCGTGGCGGGCGGGGGGGGGGGGGGGTATAAAAACCCCTTTTTTGACGATAATGGGTTAGAAAACCCTCTTCGTCCTCTCTTGCTGCTGTTTTTCCTATTTTCTTCCTCCTAGGAGGTCCCAAGTGTCTCCTAAGTGGATTTTTTCAAGATTTCTTGCCACCAAATCACCAACATTCAACTATTCAAAGGATATTAAAGATTCTAAACAAGAATCTTCATCTAGGTATGTGACTTTTTTTCAACTTTTGAGATTATCACTCTCTAACTACTATAAATCACAATATAATGGCATCATTGGCTTGTTTTATTGTAGATCCATGCATCCTTTTGATCTTGCATGCATATCTTTTGTTTTTTTTTTTTAAATATTGTTATTTTTATTTTCGGATTTAAGTTATTTAAAAAAAAAACATTATCACTTATGGAAAACTCATGAAACAACTTGAAAATAACTTCATATTGGTAGATCTATGTTTCCCATAGATCATTCCAACATATAATGCTTGTTTTTTAATTTTTTTCCTTTTTTTATTTTCAGATTTTTTTATTTTTATAGAAAAAAATATTTTTAGTAATTGAATGCCAATCAAATGTCTTGAAAAGGGCTCCTAGATTATAGATCTATGTTTCCCATAGATCATTCCAACATATAATGCTTGTTTTTCAATTTTTTTCCTTTTTTTATTTTCGGATTTTTTTTTTTGTAAAAAAAAATTATTTTTAGTAATTGAATGCCAATCAAATGTCTTGAAAAGGGCTTCTAAATTATAGATCTATGTTTCCCATAGATCATTCCAACATATAATGCCTATTTTTCAATTTTTTCCTTTTTTTATTTTCCGATTTTTTTATTTTTGTACAAAAAAAAATACTTTTAGTAATTGAATGCCAATTAAATGTCAAGAGAATGATTCTTAAGTGTTAGATATATGTTTCCTCTAACATGTTTTTTTATTTTTTTAATTTTTAACATACTACTTGTTCATTATTTTCAGATTTTTTTATTTTTGTAAAACAAAATTATTTTTAGTAATGGAATGCCAATTAAATGTCAAGAGAATGATTCTTAAGTGTTAGATATATGTTTCCTCTAACATGTTTTGTTGTTTTTTTAATTTTTAACATACTACTTGTTCATATTTATAGGTATTCAGTCTTATTGTGCATTTGTGTTTGCCAATTGATTTTTGAAAATGCCTCGTGATATTGATCCCGCATGGAGCTTTGATGAGGCAGTTGAGAACAACAGGTTGAAAATCAAATGCAAGTTTTGTGGGAAAGTGACCAATGGGGGCATTATAAGATTCAAGCACCATTTGGGCCACATTTCTGACAATGTTGCTGGCTGTACCGAAGCACCAAGGGAAGTCAGGGAACAAATGAAAGCTTTGGTTGGCCAAAGCAAAGCTAGAAAAGTAGAGATAAAAGAAAAGAGGCAGCAAGATGTTGATGCTGCCCGTTATGATGTATTTGGGGATAAAGGTTTTGATGATGAAGATGCACAGATGGAGGCTGCACGCCGAGAGTCCATCATGAGTCACCAAGAAGAATACAAACGTCGTGCATTTGCTGGAAGCAGCAAATATTATGTTGCAGGGGGCTCATCTGCTGTGCCAAGCAGGGGCAATGCGTAGGGCATTTAGCACGAGGGGATGGGATGTTGATGTAGAAATTATTTCTACTAGAAGAACAGCTCCTCCCTCTGTTGATCCTCTAGCACATAGAAAAGAGGGAGCTAAACAACCAAATATATCAAGTGTTATGAAAGGGGCAATGAAGGCTGCAAGAGATAGGTTAGCCAAAGCTATAGCAAAATGGCTAATTCATAAGAACATACCACCTACAGCAATAGATTCCCCTTATTTCCAAACAATTCTTGATGTTGCCGCCGAAGCTGAGCGGGGAATACAGTCGCCCTCTGTTTATGATGTGGGCACTAAATATCTCAAAGAGGAATATAAAGAAATAAAGGCATGGGTGGAGACCTTTACGCCCATGTGGCAACAGAATGGAGTCACCATTATGTGCGATGGGTGGACCAGCGGCACACGAACACAATTAATAAACTTTTTGGTACATTCAGTCGCTGGGTGTATCTTTGTGAAGTCCATGGATGCATCTGAGCATAGACGGTGATCTATTCCCAGTTATTGTTCACTAGGTGGTGGTAGCCTTATTTCTTCAAAAAACTAGAAATAGCCAGTGGCACAATCCAAATTTAAGACTCAGTATTGGCTCATGGCTCACAGGAATAACAGAATTTTGTTGAAGGGATTGGGGTTTGCAGACAATAGTGCTATGATATTGCATTGTGATTATACCATTGTGCTTCAATTGCTTCCAACCCAGCATATCATTAATACAAAAAACAGATTGAAGTAGATTGTCACTTCATTCATGAAAAGATAAACCAAAAAAAAAAAAAAACAAGGAAATACAACTGGAAGATGCTCGTACATAAAATCAAATAGCAGATTTCCTCAAAAGGCCATAACTAAGAAGCAAATTGGAAACATTTTCCAAGATGGGCATAGTAAAGATCTGCGCACCAGCATGAAGAGCATTCACAGACGTGTAGGAGTTTTCTATATCTTGTATGTTTCAGGGACTGTTTTGAAATTTTATAGAAAAAAGACAGACGGCTATATCATATTCATATATACTCAACATTTCATCAATATAAAATATAGCCCTGTTGTCCAATCCATTTCGAATACCAGTGACATTACTTTCTCCTAGTTTCTTCTCTAAGACCCTTGTTTTATTTTTCTCCAGTTTTTCTTTATTTTCTTACGCATAAATTAGTGTTTTCCTTCAAGACTTCATCTAACACTGGAATATAACAATGATGATGATGATGAACAAACATAATAACATCTCAAAAGATATAAATGCAACTTTACCGGGAGGAAATTATAGTGCAATCTTTTGGAATAATTTTTTTTAAATAACTGATCAGAACAACATCATGGAAAATGTGCATATAACTTTCTTGAGAAAACAGATATAAAGTGTGTAAGGATCAACAACGTTATTTAGTTTTTCGTGCAGTCACTGCATCAAAGAACTAATGAATGAAATAACTAATTTTTAACCATTCTTCAACTCAGCTGGCTTATGCATGGCTTGTTAATTTCAATAAATAAACTACTTATTTCCGACATACTACAGAAAAAATAACGATGAAATAACTGAACAGCTTTTATTCAGATAAAACAATGTTTACTTATTCAGCTTTTATTCACATTAGCAATTCAACTAATAAAAGGAAGCAACTTTCTGTACAAAAACTAGTATGGAAATGATGAACTAAGGCCACAGAAATACACAAAAGATTATAACAATTACCCTTTCATGCTGAAATTGAACAGAACTCAACACATGATAAAATTCCATGATACCAAACAAAAAACTTGAATCATATGTCACTTCAAATGGCTGAAGCACAACCTGACCACAAAAATAACACAGAAATTTAACTGAAATGTTCAATTATCAGAATTGCAACCAAGAGGAAGTTTTTATCACGCGCAACTAGGAGATGCTCAAATGCACAATACTGCAATAGCCGCCCATAAAACAGAAATCCCAATACCTTTATTGATAATTCAAGGCCATGGTCTAATGATGACATTCTAAGCTCAGAATTGACAAAAGGTTGCCCATGCTTCACCACACTTTGCTCAAAAATAGTCTGCATGATATGTCAAAGAAAATTAAGGAACAAAGTTGACATGTAAAAGGTCTTAAGGAGTTTAACGAAAATAAGGAAAAGACGTAGACCTCTTTGGTAATCAACATGGCATTCTCGGTACACAGTCAACCATTTTTACCGAATTTATCATAGAAAGAATGGTCACGGAATCTTCTAAAATTTTACATTCGATGGTTGCATCAGCAAATATTAAACGAACAGTTTCCCTGCTGTAATTCCTAAAATATTATGAAAATAAATAAGGGCATTGATTAGCAATTACACAACTCAGTCTCATGAACATTAGGCGGAAAACCTTTACAGCAATAATCAAAATGACAAATGAAAGAGATTGTCATAGTTCACATTTCATTAAACCAACAAAAAAACATGAGTAGGGAAAAAAAAAGTAAATGCTAGGACAAAAAAATCATTTGGAAAAAGAATTTTTTTTCATTTGCCGACATGGACCTTGTGGAAGAAGGTGCACCATGCCCTCATCTTGGTACTTCTTTATATCTATTGTAGATTTGTAGTTTCTCTTGCTTGAAATAAGATTTCCTTCAATATTTAAAAGAAAGCTTGTAGAACTATCCAACAAGTGTTGAATCAACACATGACAAAATGCTAAGCAAGAAGATATGCTTGCACATATTCCAAACTACATAAGTTAATAAAATTTTGAACACATGTCAACAGATGATGATAAAAATTACAATAAAAAAGAAAAAAGAAAAAAGTCAATCAGAACTAAAAAGAAAAATGGAAAAAGCCAAACAAGTTGATCTCTTTTATCCACACCCATGGAATAAACAACTGCATTTTGATTTTTTGGATTTTACCTTATTTCATCAAATTCTTTTACTTGGATTCTATAATGGGTGCCAATTACCAAACACCAAGAATGACCATTAAGATACCAAAAAAATATTGTTTCCACAATGTCATTGGAGTCTGAAAGGAAAGAAGTCCATGAGGCTTTATTTCAACTAAAAATCGCAGAACAAACCCATCTTCCAGGGAAAAGGAATATGAGGGCCTTTACATGTGTGGGTAATTTCTTATTATTCTGTGGAAATAGGAGTTTTTTATTCTAGTTATGGGATTTCATTGGCGTAGGGCACAAAAGATACACTTCATCTAATTTTCTTGTTCCTTAACAGAAAGCCAACCCTTGACATTTAGAGATAGGTACAAGGGATAGCCAATCAAGGATTATCCCCTTCTTCTTGTTAAGAGTCCATAAGATTACTAAAGATATAGCATTTGAAATATTGCTTTAAACAGACCAGCATCTAACTCCTCCATGAAAGATCAAGTTGACTGAGAACTCCTTTTTTTTTAATTTTTTAATGTTAATTGACAGAAAACTCACTAGGGTCAACTTGATCATCACACACCGCTAGGACATGAAAACTAGGTCTATCCTGGTTTATGATGAAATAGACCTAATTAGTGAAATGTCTACTTTTACCAAGTTTACTCCTAGCCCAACCTGGTTAGAGAAAAAGGTGAACCCTTTTTTCTGTTCGTTTTCTTTTTTTCTTGTTCTTTTTTTTTGCCAGATTGAGTCAGTGGGTACACTACTCGTGGGATAACCTACTCACCTAAGAATTGATCCCTAGGTCTAGGTGGCTGGGTGAGGCACCCTTACCACTGGGGTATCTCGTGTTTCTCAAAGAGGAAGAACCATTTACTCACATTCTAGGATTAAGACTAAAATGATGGCCACTCATAACATTCTATAACTAAACTATAATTATTAATCACTTTTTAACATGCCTTATAGGACACTAACCCAGAGGCAACCCAACTTATAGCCAGAATGGATCCAACTCCTAGTTGTAGATCTATCATGAGAATTTGATGGGTCTCATGAACCAAGAGTTCGCAGAAAAAGATTATGTCCAAGCATGGGCCCAGCTTGATTCCTTTAGGTGAATGATTACCAACATGGGATCATTCGCACTTAAAACACAAATCGATGTTGCCTTAGTAATAAGGAGTTCCTATTCACATTCTTGTCATATAGGGCATCTTTATAAGTGCTCTACTTCAACTTATATAATAAGAGTGTCCGGAGGTCTATTTAGTAACTAGGATGCAACAGAGAAAGGATAAAGGATAGGGCACAAACTAGCAATAAAATAGTTAAATATCCAAGACATCCTCTTTAAATATGCATGCTTTCATTCAATTTAATAACATTTAGATTCTTTTGCTTGTATTAACGTAAGATATCAATGTTCATCCTAGAAAGGCGTCTAGCTTTTGACAATCTAAGTATTTCATCTAGGATATTTTGGCCTCATGCAGGTTCTTTCATTTTATTTCTCAATATCTCAATTAGATTTTGGTCCCAAAGTTAAGACAAGGAAGGATGTGTGATAAAACTAGGAAGGATAAAATTAGAAATGAGCAATTTCGAGAGCATTTAGTGGTATCATAAATAGGGGATAAAACTCGAAAAACTCGTTTGAGATGGTTTGGGCATGTCCTAGCGCACGCCGGCAATGGCGCCAGTAAGGAAAAGTTTGACAGTTGATGGCCCACTAAGGGGAAGGGGTAGGCCGAAGAGGATGTGGATGGAGGTAGTAAAACTAGATCTGAAGAAGTGCAACTTATATAAGGAATTAGCTAAGGATAGATTGAAATGGAGAAACAGAATTCATGTAGCCGACCCCAACATAGTTGGGACAAGGCTTTCATAATGATGATGATTTTGGTCTCAAAGCTCCAATGCTCAAGGATTAAAAAACAAAACAACGGGACTCCAAAGAACAAGGGTCATTTAAAGAAACTTGCTTCTCAATACTTTAGACTTCAGATATCACCATCAGAACTCTCCATAAGTTTAATTGTGTATTTGTGTTTGATTAAATTGCCTTTACCGACAAACCATTGTATGGATGAATGCAAACTTGATGAACAACTATCATAAGAAACAAGACAACTAACCAAAAAGGGTATGAAAGACAGGTATCTGTACTTGCTCCCAAGAGTTGCGACAATTTGATGAATGTTGAACTTGATTGAAGATAAATAGACTTTTTCTTTTACACTGATACTCCCATCAAATGAAGGCAATGGATGAAACTTTGTCGCCTCACATATATCCTGTATCAAACCATACAATATTATATAATACCATGCCAGTGTTTTTACCTAAGTCATTAACAAAAACTAGAATACCTTGATAATTTCGTCAGAAACAACACCGGCAAATTGGCTAGAATCAGCCGTTCCTCCAGCACCAAGCATGCCAAGGGACAGCCAGTTTAACCATCCTCATGGTTCACCGGCTGACAGCTCATCATTTTGCTGCTTTTATTTTGTATCAGAATCATTCATTGCTGTATTGGAAGACAAGGAATTCGATAGAAACTCCTGCAGATGGATGACAAACACAGAATATGAAACCCAAATGCATTTTTTTTTCCTTTGAAACTCAAAGACCACAGAAGTACCAAGAATACAGTCCAAAACAAAGTGATAAGATAATATCGTTGTCCAGGATAGTAGTACTAAGAGTACAGTCCACAATAAAGTAAAGGAAAAAAGACTGCTTGAAATAGGTCTATCAAGCAGAGCTAGCGCTTGTGAACTTTTCAGATCAGCTCGGCTCGGCTCGAGCTCATTTATAAGCTCAAGCTTGAGGCAAGCCCATTTTCCAGATTTCAAAAAAAAAAAAAATTAAAAGAAGAAGAAGAGTTTGGCTTGCTTAGCTTGGCTCATCATACATACATTATAATGGTATTTTTACTGCCACATACGAAATGTATACAAGATTCAGGGATGTCAAATGCGCCCTCCCTCCCTCTGCATGAGTTGGGCCCTCAAAATTCTAGGTTTGGTTCCAATAGGTCATGTATCTAACACCAATCCATCCATGTAGTCCATCAAAGCATCATCATCCATATCAATTTATGCATATAGCTGTCAAGTACTTCCTATGCCTAGCACTCACAGTAGCTCTTTTTTCATTTTCATTTATGCATAACGCTATCTGGTACTTCCTTTTCCCAAGAACTAGAATAGCTGAACTTTTCAATTCATTTCTTCTGCTACTAATATCTTAAATGGAGCAAACAATCTGATCAGAGTTCACAAAATCAAACCAACACATCAACATAGTTAAAATACCAAGAATATGGTTCTCTGAATTACCTGCAACTGGTGTTCTGCAATAGATATATAGCTCAAGATATCTTCTATTTCAGATTCCCTCTCCATCTGCTCTAGCTCCTGAAGAATATCTTCATCCACAGGCTAACGATGTACAATTAAAAAAGATAAAAGTGAGTACAGAAAATACCATTGTTTTCCCCCATAATTGAAGTATCAAATCATGGGATATGATAAGTATATACGTCCACTGAATAAACAAGAATTTACTTTATTACTGTATTTTGCATCTCACTGGCAGCCTTGATCTTGCCTAGTGCCTATAGAAATCTTTTCACGAATATATAAAATACAAGAGAAAGAAAACAGAAATGTTTGTGTCCTAAACATAATTACATGAAACCATGAAAAGCATGTATGTATGTGTATTGTACAAAACATCACATACCATGCTTTTAAAAATTAACCCAGTCAGGACGGGCTCAGACTCGGCCCTTGCTGTTTGAGTCACAGTCTGCATCACCCCGGTCCAACGAGGAAATGGGCCAAAACTACCCTTTTTTAACCTATTTTACTTTAGTGAGAAGATGTTGGAGGTTTTCAGGGTCCTTTTGCCCATATTCATAGTGTTGTGCCCTTTGATATACATTGTTGTGCCATTCTCGATCAACGTAAGCTTTTAGAGTAAGTGGTTTTCAACATGGTATTAAAGCGGGAAGTCAAGTGTTTGAATCCCGGGAGTAGTGTTGTGCCGTGGTGCCATGTATTCTCCCGGGGGGGGGGGGGGGGGGTTTGTTGTGAGTATGTTCCCATGCGAAGGCCGCACATGTGGGAGGATTTTTTATGCAGGAGCATATGGCCTACATTCAATAGATAATGAGATTGATTGGGCCCTTGCTTATTTGGATCAATTTGATCGATCACAAGGATTTTTGAATCCATCTCAATCAAGGCCCAATCAAGAAAATGATTCAAATCTAACTTTGCATGGGAAATTGGATGGTCAAGATGGGTTCAATATAAATATCAAAATTAATTGTCGTCCTTCTGAATTAATTGGGGGATCAAATAGAGTCAATCTTAACCCATTTGAATCAATTGATCAAGTTATTCTAAGCACATGTACATCAAGCAGGCCTAAAATTGTGGACAGTAAAGTCGGGAGGTTTGGACACATTGAATATGGACCCAGGCCATGTCCAATCCAACAAAGGCAGGAAGCAGCCCAAGTCACCTAGATTTAACGGCCAGATTTCAACAACCGGTTGATCCCACATAACCACCCGGGGGGGGGGGGGGGGCGGGGCTATAGTCTCTAAAGCACAGCTCGTGCAATGAATATGCCCAAACTTTGTACCTGATTCGGTTTTCCTTGTTTATCAGTATTTACCTATATTTTAGTAGCTTGAGATGGTAATAAGTTGCTATGAATAAGGAGGATAAATTGCTAGCATATCAAAGATGATCTTGAGACCCTACAATTGTGCAAGAAGATCCATACGACTGTGCATTCAGAAGTTTCCTACTAGGTTATTTCCATTAGCAAGAATGGTTAGATTATCTCAAGCCATCAAGTGCGGCCCATGCCCACCCAAAGAAGGACATCCAAGAGCTTAATATCTTTCTTTCTTTATTTTGCTTTTTCCTATTCTTTAGGATCTTCATTATTCTTAAAGATCTTGACGGTTGGCTAGGATTTCATTAGAGTTCAATGTTTAAGCTTTATATATCAATGCAAGGATGATACAAAGTGGCCTTTTTTTATTATTCAAATAAAATTGCCCGTTTGCAATTCTTTATTTCTTCTCCCTTTGTTGAGCAAGTCCCATTGGAATGAAGATCTCTTTGGTGGATTTCGCGACCAGTGGTGATTGATGTTTGATTCTTGTTCACCTTGATTGATGTTTGATTCCTATTCATTGAAGATCGGGGTATTGTGGGTTCAACATCAATTGGGATTACTGCTTACCAGACTGCGTCAGTTTAGTGCCCTTTGATAAACATTGTTACACCTTTCTCTATCAACTTAAGCTTTTAGAGTAAGTGGTTGGGCAACACATAGATAAGGTACTATTCATTGGACTGGGTGAAAGTATCATGCAACACCTACTACTATGTAAATTCATTTTGAACAAGTAGAACACATGTTTCTTAAAATACTAAATTCATATTTAAATAATTTTCAATATTTTTGACTTTTTGGGTTTGAGCCTGCAACTCATCCGACAAGGCTGGTTCAACTCGAGTGACCAAATCGCCGCAAGTCCGAGCTTTGAAGCCTTGTGATACACAACAATCAAAAGGAAAAACACACAACAAAAACAAGGTGTCACATAAAACCAGATGCAAATAAATAATTTCCCAAATATGGACTTTTATGCTGTATGAAGGACAAGCAAGCAGATAATGCAAAAATAAGGTGCAACCGCTAAAAACAGCGAAACATCTAACTTGAAAATGAGATGCCAAGAATGTGCTCGAATACCATCCAAAAAGAAAAGAAAAGAATGTGCTCCAAGGTTAATGAGTTAGATTCAATAGAATCCAGGTTACAAATAATAATTTAGTGTCAATAACAAAAGATCAAGTTAATTACAGCAAAAAATTTTCAAAAAAAAAATGATACTCCCTATCCTTTGGCCTAATCATCCAGAAGTGTAACCCCCATCCAGAAGTCAGACAGTCTTGGAATTATTTTTAGTCCCTAAGCTTCTATAATTTCTTAAAATCCGTTCTCTTGGTCAAAATTAATTAAGTATAGTTATAAATTAGTACGAAATTAACAATTTAGTCAAAAAAAATGAAAGTCACATAAAATGCCGCACCAATTATCTAGCCATCATGGATGCAACTCGGGTCGTTTCAAATGCGAAACCGCATGGCATGACCCACAATAACATACAAAACAAACCCTCATTTTCAGGTTTAGCCATATAGGTCAGGCACAGGCATGGGTTTGCTTGAAGCACATCCAAGTGGTCAGGTCAATTTCGGGCTTACGTCTCATGCATTTGCTTGAAGTGCATTTCAGACTGTTGTGTTATAACAACAATGTATCTACTATCTATACATGGTATGCTATATGCAAATACAGTTTGTAGACCCAAAAGGAACAACCAAACACTAATCCCTCCACACTGCATCTCTTAAATCCATCCTGCTCTCCCATCCCTCCCTATCCTGCTCTCCTCTTTCAGGTGGCATTTTCCTGCAGTATTATTCCAGCAATCTGGGCACAAAGGTTTGTTCTATCTCTCCCTTTCCATTTTGTTCTTTTTATTTCCTTTCTCTTCCCATTAACCAATGCAAGGGAGGAAAGAAGAAGAAAAAGAAAATGTAAAATCATGTCAAATTCTCTATCATTGCAATGGTTACCTCACTTTAAAGGAAAAATAAATGGAAATGGATTTATTTGAACTCAGGTTTGTTTGTCCAGCA
The DNA here is from genome assembly GCA_012931725.1 of Litsea cubeba. NCBI lineage: Eukaryota > Viridiplantae > Streptophyta > Magnoliopsida > Laurales > Lauraceae > Litsea > Litsea cubeba. Next base: position 74,613,726 of record CM022951.1, on the reverse strand, counting down.
TTTGGCATGTTTGGAGACAGAACATAGAGGAGCATTTTTGTCATTTTTTCTCTAGTTTAGTAAGTTTCGTAAAGATTTATAACCATAGTTAAATTGATTTTGACTACAAAGGCTAATTTTTTAACAAAATTATAATTCCCATACCACAATGGTTTCTGGATAATTAGGCCAAAAGGCAGGGACCATACGAGGGGGGAAAATTCCCAGACAAATAAAAACATAGAGTTCACCTGTTCTTGGTGGAGGAGCTCAAGTTTTCTCTTGTACAAGCTCACATATTTCCGCCGGTAACTTCTGCACTTGCAAGAAGAAATTAAAATTCAAAAAATAAGAGACAAAAGGTGCAGCATAAACAGTGGCATCACTGCATCACCTGTAAAATATCCAAACATCAAGATTGACATAGAAGGCCAAAGTAATCTTACAAGTAACACTTGGATATTATTTTAAAGACACTACATTTTCTACATTTTTTTAAAGGAAATATAAGAAGTAACATATGCAAACATAATAATTATAGAAACAAGTAATAACATTCCCATCTCCGCTTCATTTTAGTGCCCTTTGTTAGAGCCATAAGACTTTCAGAAGTATGCATCTTTCCACTGCGGACAAGATAGTTCCAATGCCCACGGAACAATCAAAAATTTTATTTTGACGGTTCTAGATGGAGTTCTCGAGCCTCTTCCTCAACTGATAAGTTTTAGCACTAAATTCAATAATACTAGGAACCCAAGAAAATAGAACAATATGACGAGCCAGTAGCATAGTTGGAAGGTGCTAACTGCTCAGTGCCCACAACCATGACGTTGCAGATTTGAGTCATGTTTCATAAAAAATAATTAATAAAATTTAAGGATTGTAACATACCTTCAATTTTTTTAACGGATTCGATGTTTTTTTTTTAAATTTATTAAGTTTACCTTAATGTTCAAAGATTCAAGTGCTCATTTCTTTAAGGATTTTACCGGAGAAACCCCTTTAGTCTTTGTAAAGACCAAAAAGGTCCTGAACGGGGATATCCCTGCTCATGTATATAGGTGAAGTAGAAGAAATTAGCGGGGATATCCCTGCTCATACAGGTGAGCTACGATATCCCTTCTCAGCAAAACAATAAAAATAAGAAGAAACGACAAGCGAGGATATCCAGTTCAGGGCCCTTTTGGTCGATATGGAAATTTGAGGACCTTTTTTGTCTTCACCAAGTCTAAGGGGATTTTTCCGATAAAATCCTCCCATTTCTTTCAAATTACCAATAAATTTGTAGAGATGAGCATCTTCCTAAGACTTACAATTCACAAAACTCTATTCCCTCAATGACTCTGCGACGGGTTCTCAAACAGCAACTCATACTCAGCAAAACAAAATGCATTAGAAATTCAAAAGCAAAAGCAATTACACCAAACAGACAATTTGCCAACAAACAATTGTTAGGAGCAAATTTCCAAGAAATAGACCAGAAAAGTGGAGTCCTCGAGAAAAACACATGTTTGACAAGTCGTCGTCGTCATCATCATCATAAAAGCATTGACCCAACTATGTTGGGATTGGCTACACGAATTATGTTTCTCCATCCCCATCTATCTTGAGCTTGTTTAACAAGTGCTTTTCAAAAATTCATTTACTAAAATAACCCTCACGGAGACCGTATGTATGGGGCCAAGACTCAAAACCAAAAAATGCCATCACCTTCATATGGAATTTTCCATTTATTAAGCCTAAGAAGAGATGAATACTGGCATTGAATAAATTCAGAAGTTTCCTTCTGCTAAGAAGAAAATGCTAGATTAGTAATAGTATCACTAGTTTATCAGAATGGTTGGAAAAGCATCCTTTAGTCACTTACAGTACAATGTGTTCAACATTTAGAATCATATTCAAATCTAATATAGCACATCCATAAGAAAATATTACAATTCCACAAAAAAAAAAAAAAGTATGAAGATGCAAAAAAAAGGAAAATAAAAGAAGAAGAGAAAAGCTTCAGCCTTCAAAACGTCAAAGCTCCAGAAGGAACTTGTGTAATGCAACACATAAATTTCAGAATCATTATACAAGACGCTGTATGTTACAGACACGCAGTTATCCAACTCATAAGGAAACCCATAATGAAAATAGGATTCAATCCCAGTGACAAAAACCAAAAAAGGCATTCTATAAAAACTAAAAAGATGCATGTGCATGTCAATGAACCTATTGGTACAGTCCATGAATTATCTTACAATCATCGCCCGAAGTTGCTCCAAGGAGTCTTTCTTAATTTCCTACGAACATCAGACAAGACAGATTATTATGCATAGTGCCACCACATTCTTTGCCAACCATCAAGTTTCCTTGATAAAGGATTGTGCCAGGGTCGAAATCGTCCATATCTGTAACATCAAGGCCATTACAACAGATCAAAAATCTACAAGTTTAAGCACCTCATACAATGCAGCCAAATAAAATATTTATGAAAAAATGCAAAGGAAAATAGGCAGAAAAAAAATACTCAAAATAATCTTACTTTTCCCTGAGTGCACACGTGGATAAGTAATCCAAAAGAATCAGGATACGTAGCAGCTGAATCTCATTCAATAAAACGACCTTGCATCATAAGAGGTTGATTAAGTTGCTCAATAAATTTTGAGAATGGAAAGAAACTCGAGAAAGGCAATCTAACATGAAAAAATGCCTTTGTTTCCCAACAGAATTTACCAAAGTGGTCAGTTCTGCAGTAACATTATACTGTGGAGCACCCAGCTCAAGCTTTCCAGATTTGTTTACCTACACGGAAAACAAGCTTCGCTCTAGATAACCATAACTAGTATTAGATGGACACAATTCAGGAAATTAATACAACTTGCAAGCTAAAGAAACTGTCATTTTTCTACAGTTACTATTTCTAATACAAAGGTTATTGTGTGTGTGTGTGTGTGTTCTACTATGAAAATATCACAAGGTGTTATTGTCACTATGGAGAGGAATTTTCTCCTGCAAGCGGACTGCAGGGGCCTGCTTGAGCTCACCTTTGATCAGTGCATATCTTTCACCCTCTTATCCCCCCATGATATGGCCCCATCTAAACCCCCTCTTATCCCTGTGATCCCATAACGAACCCAATCAGTTGCAATCCTAAAATGAAACCAATATAGGCAAGCCAAGCATATTGTTTAAGAAATAAAGACAAGTTAATTTTTTTTAATGGGAAATAAAGGCAAGTTAATTGACAACATTGACTGCTTTAGAATGATGATATGGGCCCTGCATGCAAGAAGGAGTAGATAAAAGATTCAGTAGAACTGTTTACATACCACCAAAGAAAGAACCACATCAACTGGATCCAGTATATAATCACAACTATTGGAGCCAAATCTCGAATCATAAAATGGGAAAGACTCATCCTCAACACCAAAAGAATTAGAAGCCTCTTCCAATGAGTTACAGTAAATTCCTAAACTCAAAATCTCCAGTCTTGTTAACTTGGCTTCCTCTAAACTTCCCCACTAGATGATCTGCAAAATTAAGCATTTTCAAAAATAAATTCTAAATGGAGAGAGAGTGTGTGTCTTGAGGGACTAAAAAAAAAAACAAAGAGGAGAGCTTGTAAACGCAGATATAAAAGGCATGCAAATGAGAAATGATAAATCAATGGAAGTAAACTTTGTCCTTTCACTGTACTACTCCAAAAGAGAGGTTGAAAACAAGATCTCCAGTATTGATTACAAAACAACAACAAAATAATAAATAGGTATGGTAACCTAATATGTGGAAAAGAAGAAATATTTAAAGAAAGCAGATAAACAAGAAAAATGGAAATAATTTGTGCCCATCATAAATTATGATACAGAGGAAGCACTGGAGAGGACCAAAACCATTTATATGAAACAAATTTTAAAAATAAATAAATAAATAAAAGAGACACAAACGTCATTTAAACAACCGATAACGCTTGTAGATCAAAGATTTGACTTTTGAGTGATGACTAACTCCTGGGCAAAATACCAATGTGGAGGTGCACCTTCCTTGGAAATGTCTTTGGAAGATTAGCATTGGTAGTGGATGTTACTTACACGATGTATGGAGTTAAAGAGGCAATTAAGTAGGTGGGAGATCGCAAAGGAGCTTGGAGATTAATGTTGTCATTAATTGATAGCATCCAGAAACATGATTGTGTTCCATGTAGCCTGCAATTCGATATGCAGTAGATCTCTTGGATCCCTTCACTTGCTAATCTAATCCTTCACAATAAAGAATCTTTATCATCCTAATAGAGGCTTAAGTTAAAAGTAGGGAAGAAAACAAATCAAGAACGTAACAAAGAGGGAGGCATGGATTTTTGGAGGTCTTGAACGTCCAAAATTTTAGAAGCTTTGGGGCTACTTGCACTCTTTGGAAAGCTATCTCAATCATAATTATCTTCCACTAGAAGATTTCCAATCTAATCAACATACTGAAGGAAACAAATCAGAAGGACCTAAAGGGAAAGAATCATTGGAGGCTTTTACATTTGGTCAACATTTAATTTAGGGTTTGTGGACCACTGTAGGCATCTGTGGGACCAACCACTTGGATGGTATGGTTTACTGGGCCTGAACGATCAGTTTGAGCCTGGTTTAGCTGGGTCAAACCCAAGGAACTGCAGTCTGTTAAGTGGTTGTTTGTGCAGTTTCCTATCACCAATTGGTTTTGGGATTACTGGCTAGCAACTTTGACATGGTATCAGAGCTTGAGGTCTCGAGTTCGAAACCACGCAGGGCAAAAATGCCCCATGCCGTGTTGTGTGTTTGTGCGGGCGCAAAATGCGAAGGGCAAAAAGGCCCCATGCCGCGTTATAGTCTTGTGCAGGCGTGTGCTTCGAATCCGGGCGCAAAATGCGCAGGGCAACAAGGCCCCATGCCGCGTTATAGTATTGTGCGGGCGTGTGCTTTCCGGGCGGTGTCCCGCCCGAGGGGGGTGTTAAGTAGTTGTTTGTGCAGTTTCCTATCACCAATTGGTTTTGGGATTACTGGCTAGCAACTCTGACACAGTCAACTATTTTCAGGTTTCATGAGTCAGTTGGCAATGAATTTGTCCATTATTTGATACAAATGGACCATGATAACATGATTTAAATCCATTTTAATGTTAACACCTTTATTATAAATTTTGGGATCTATTTTGGTACTTATTTCAGGCCCATCTTGATCACCCCTTTTCTTGATTCATCCAATTTTCTTAATAGAACTTGTAAGGGTAGGTGAGGCCTAGATCGGTAACAAAATCCATTAAAAAACCGGGCCATATGCTCTTACGTCGCTAAACTTGTATTCTTTCTTGGTTCTCTAATAAGATATTGATTACCATTTCCCAAAAAAAAAAAAGTACTTCATTCTTCTATTTCATTCAAGTCAAAGTGAATACACATAATCCTCTTGCGTATGCACAGCAGGACGGAAGAAAAATGAGCAGACAAATAGGCTGATATAAGGTGTAAGTAACGCATCCTCAAAGGCATAAGTAATTACTTTCCAAGTAGAACGATATCACAAAATCCAATCAATCCCTAAAGCCCACAAGGACTTTGGAGGCTTACCTATGCAAATTAAGACAAGCCCAGGTGAGCCCTAACATCTCTAAACTTGTATTCTTTCTTGGTTCTCTAATAAGATATTGATTACCATTTCCAAAAAAAAAAAAAAAGTACTTCATTCTTCCATTTCATTCAAGTCAGAGTGAATACACATAATTCTCTTACGTATGCACAGAATTTTGAAGCAGGTCCGGAAGAAAAATTAGCAAACACAAAGGCTGATATGAGATGTAATGCATTTTCAAAGGCATAAGCAACTACTTTCCAAATAGAACGATACCACAAAATACAATCAATCACTAAAGCCCACAAGGATTTCGGACTCAGAGGCTTACCTATGCAAATTAAGACAAGCCCAGGTGAGTTAAAAACCCCACTTGTCCTCCTACTCTCCTAGAGTACTAGCAAAACCAACCACTTATTCTAGTTCCTAGGCTCCTAAGACACCTAACATCTTACACTGTTATGATCACAGGTTCTTTTAGTCTTTACAATGCCTAGTTAAGTGATTTATTTTTCCAGGAGTTGTTTCAGGGTGATGGTGGGCTTTGTATTTGGGGTGACGCATTTGGGTAAGTCCCTTGTCGGGTTTTGTTGCTATTTTAGCTATGTTGATATAAATTATCAAGTACCATTTCAAAATAAAAATAGAACACTTGTCTTGAGTACCACAAGCGTGGACTTAAAGAAATACGCTTGTCTTAAGTACCACAAGCGTGGACTTACAGAAATATACTAAGGAAGAAAGTCCATTTAATCCTACAGAAAAAAAAAACATGGGATATGGAGTAAGAAAATTCAGGCAACAAAGTATACCGTTATCCGAAATCCGAATTGTCACCAGCAGCAGAATTTGCATGAGAAAACTAAAAAGACAAAACATAAAATCCAGAATTTACTGAGAAGTAGATTAAATTACTCTGTCAGCAACTCAGCATGACTAAGCAGGAAGAAATCAAGAAGAGTCTACCCAATTATGTACAATTCTATAGGAATTATGAACAAAAATTAACAACAATCCCACAAATCTTGATAAATTAAGAAAAACTTTAATAAGTAAGACTTTATGTTTTTTGCCATAATTCCAGTTTTCTAGTCCAAAAATCCCATAGAGGATGTTTGGTGTCAAAACATACTGCCATGCTCTAACCAACAGAATAATTTAATAGGTCACCTGAAATTCAGATTAGTATGTATATACACACACATATGATAATAAGTTCAGTAGCCAAGACAAGAGCCTGTGGCACAGTAGAAGCTGCTCGCTAATGCAATCTTGAGGTAGTCATGTTAGTTGTTGCCACCCTAAAATAAAAAACATGAAAAAATAAAAAGAAGTTTTGTATCTAAAGGGATTTTAACTCATGACCACTCCAGGCATTAAAATAAAGTAACTAGTTGACAACCGAATTTCAGATGTTCAAAACAAGAGAAGTTCTAAACACACCCAAAAGAGTTCGGCTTTGGACAGGAGTCTGTCATTATCGATAGGCTCGAAAACCTTAAGCCAAATATGAACTCTGCCTGGAGTATTCACAGGGAACAAATAACAACCAGTAACAGAAAAAATTAGATGGTAAAGACTCCATTGTGAAGGAGCACAACATATTCAAGATAATGGCAACCATAAAATAAGGGAATATCCAATGGAAATTACCAAATCCAGAAACATTACAAATACACACGATGTTACAAGGACATTGCAGTATCAAACAGGAGATGTCTCATAAATTATTCAACAGTGAGACATATGAAGTCTCTCTCTCTCTCTCTCTCTCTCTCTCTCTCTCTCTCTCTCTCTCTCTCTCTCTCTCTCTCTCTCTCTCTCTCTCTCTCGTATAGTTATTGCACATATGCAAGGTATACTACCATAGTTTAGAATTTCATTGCAGACTTGGCCACCAAACTGAAATATTTCGGCTGATTCGAAGTTTCAGAGTTACATTTTGGAAAAAACAAATATGTAAAAAATATAAAAATAAAATAAACTTATATATATTATTTTATTTCAGTTTAGGACCGAAATGGACCAAAGAATTGGATGAAATTTTTTTAGGGATGTTTTTTTGTTTCGGTTTAATGGCCAAAAAGAAAAATCTTAGGAATTTCATCCGAAACAAAATGAAATTATCAACTATGTATACCACACTATTCAATATTATCTTAAAATATCATCAGTAAGCTATATAGAATAAGGCAGAACTGCGCAAGAACAACCATTGTGTTAACCCCTGAAACAACCACCCAGTGACTTATTTTCCATCATCAATAAAGCTAACTACCATGGAAGGTTTGGTATGAAAAATGCTTCCTACAAGCAAAGATAATGCACAAAGTCCATACAAGTAAATAGAAATGAGAAACAAGCAAAAATCATCGCATCAGAGTAACTTATACAACCACTCTGCTTGTCGATATAAATGATATGGACATTGCAGATAGAGACTTGGATGCCATCAAGAATCTGGAAATACAAGCACGGCAGCAAAAAGATAGTTAACTAGCAAACAAAGAACACTAACTCTACGTCAACCTTAGCTAAAAAGATGAAAACAAATTTTGACACCACAAGAGAGTGCTAGGCTTGAAACATTTGCTAAACAGAAGCAATATTCCAAAGCATAAACCGTTCAAAAAAATATTCCAGTAAACACGTCTGGTGTATGTGTGCCAATATATATACAGGCAAGCACCTCTTACCTGCAGGCACATGAACTCACTCCTGAAATATTTCCAAAACCACAGTCACTCATTAGTAGAGCCCAGTACAAGATCTTCTGGCAAAGAAGGCAATGGTGAGCCCCACCAACATACCTGCCTTGAATCTTGCACCAGTGTCATGAGTTATCATGTGTGACTGCACGTAGGAGGTGTAAATGGAGGTTGACTTAGCGGAACTGATTCTCATAAGATCTCAGTAAGTAGTTGCAGTTCACCTTAGCAGATATGTATGAAATAAAGGATTGCCCAGCCTGATTATCTGGCACAAAAGAAAGCAGGTCAGAAGTTTTAATCATCAAGTGTCAGCGTAAAAAATAAAAATAAAAAAGCAAAACTATTTTGCAGATACTAAGATCCCAACTATGGCGCTAACCCCTGTATCTTGCTAAACCTTAAAGCATGTACAACACTAGTGCTTCAGTCACCAGTCAGCATCTATGTAAAAAAAAATGGCAATTTTTATATTATATCAATTGAACCATGAAAATGAAAAAATATCTGAGGCAATTGCATTGCTGAGATCTAAATTTAAGTAACTCGCCGCATACACGTCTCGATAATTTTGCCAGCTCTGCTCCAGCAAGTTTGGCCTTTTTTCCAGAAATTTCTCTCTTTCGAAGAGAATCCAAACTCCACTATTATAAAAGAACAATGACTAACTGGTTAGGTTCCCCAGATTTTTCCTTTGACCAAACAATTTTTCCACAAAATTTGACAACAGCTTTCAGAGTTCAAAACAAACCAAAACACGTAGCTTATAATACTTGATTGGAAAAATATGTAATAAATCCCTCATCATCATCCCGCTGACAGGCGCATATGAAGACATCCTCTAATGAGATTATGATAAGGTCCCAATCAAGATTTTTCCATGGAATTTTTATGCTCAGCTTCCCAACACGTCCTATCAGAATGGCAACAAAATGAGGACAATGTGATCAATCATATCTCCAAGCACGACACATGCACATCTTTATAATGAGACGAAGAAAAATGCATAACAAGTAGAAACAAAATCTATATAGAGAGGTTCTATTTTAACATTCACATAATCATTCATCAAAGTTCCACATGCAAATACTACAAAACATAACACGCTTAAACATTAAACCATGGGAATTGTGAATCTCTAAACTCCAGAAACGATGCTCAGAGAATCTCTAAACTCCAAAGGCCATTCAGCCTTAATCACCTCACCCAAATTATTAGTGAACAAGGTTAGACGGACCTTGAAACAACAACAAACAACTACTATCGTAATAAAATGAGCTCATACCAAACTAAGATATCAAACAACCGAATCACATGATCGTCATATGAATATAAGAAGGGGAAAAAAGGGATGGGGATAACTTGCTTTAGAACAAATGGCAGTTGGAGGTAGTCCAATGCTTCGAGAATGAGCTCGACGTTCTCCAGCGATATTTCTTCTGAGAGATGAAAGGAAGCGGAAATAAAATTAAAATCGTGAGAGTGAAACCACAATATGCGACGTTGTGAGAGGAATTTAGGTTACCGTTCCATAGCCCGATCTTGGGCTGGAGTTCTTTTCACGTATCGGCCAAGATAACCCGCCAGGAGCGGGCCTTCGAAAATTGCTCGGAAGAGAAAGAGAAACTCTACAGGCATGTACGGTTTGGAAATGAAGTGGAGAAAAGAGGTCTACATAATGGGTGATTCTAAACTCACCCACCTCTTTTGCTGAATCCACCCACAAATTTTTTTTTTAATTATACATGACGAAAATACCCCTCTTCCTCTCCCTGCTCCGGTGGCACCCCAGCCAGACCCCCTCTTCCTCTCCCTGCTCCGGCGGCACCCCCAGCCAGACCCCATCGTCCTCACCCAGCACTTCACCTCCCCCCACATCTCCATCCTCGTCTCTCTGACCCCAGCGTGCAGAACCCACTCCCCACCATCATTTTCTTCTCCCTCCATCTCACGACCAGCAAGTGCAGCGCCCCCATCTTCTTCTCCCTCTCGATCTCGCCACCATCTTCCGCACCTCCGCGCGCCTCTCTCCTTCATCTCTCCACCCTCTCTTCTCCTTCCTTTGTTTCTCTCTGTCCCTGTTACCATATCTCTCCTTCCATCTCCATTTTCCCCTCCGCTGCAACTCTCTCCGCCCTCTCTTGATTGCAGTATTCTCCAGAGGTGCACGAAGTTTTGGAGCCGTGCACATAGAGAGGTGCACGGCGGAAAAATCCCGTGCATTTTTCATTTGCACGGTTTATCATATCCGTGCACAGATCGCACAGATCGCACGGATATGATAAACCGTGCAAAATGAAAAATGCACGGGATTTTTCCGCCGTGCACCTCTCTATGTGCACGGCTCCAAAACTTCGTGCACCTCTGGAGAATACTGCAATCAAGAGAGGGCGGAGAGAGTTGCAGCGGAGGGGAAAATGGAGATGGAAGGAGAGATATGGTAAGCAGGGACAGAGAGAAACAAAGGAAGGAGAAGAGAGGGTGGAGAGATGAAGGAGAGAGGCGCGCGGAGGTGCGGAAGATGGTGGCGAGATCGAGAGGGAGAAGAAGATGGGGGCGCTGCACTTGCTGGTCGTGAGATGGAGGGAGAAGAAAATGATGGTGGGGAGTGGGTTCTGCACGCTGGGGTCAGAGAGACGAGGATGGAGATGTGGGGGGAGGTGAAGTGCTGGGTGAGGACGATGGGGTCTGGCTGGGGGTGCCGCCGGAGCAGGGAGAGGAAGAGGGGGTCTGGCTGGGGTGCCACCGGAGCAGGGAGAGGAAGAGGGGTATTTTCGTCATGTATAATTAAAAAAAAAATTTGTGGGTGGATTCAGCAAAAGAGGTGGGTGAGTTTAGAATCACCCCTACATAATACTATTACGAGCAAAATTACCCGTGCGAGCAGAGACATGACATTGCGAGTATTTGCAACTTAGATATTTATGCATAAAAAATTCTTAGTATGTATTTACATAATCGAAGTATTGGTATCATAGAATGAAAATTTAAGAATTATAGTACATTGAGAATGATAGAGTTTGAATTAAAACAAAGTCTTTAAGAAACAAAAGGAAAGAAAAGAAAAGAAAAGTGGAGGGCAGCTATGAGTGATAAATGGGAAATTCTATATGCACTACCAGTTTTGATGAATACACCCACTTTTAAGTTTATTTTTAATTACCAAATTGCCCTCTAGTGAAATGACGAACGAGCCCTTTACCATCAACCTCCTCCTCTCCTCTTCCTTTCGTTCTTTCACAGTGGGGGAGCCGTTTCTCTACTATCATCTCCTATTCCTCCTCTTTTTCTTCTTCATTCTCCCTTTCATCCATTGTTTCGTAACCGTTCCCTCGCACTCATTCATGCTCGTTGATGTTCATCTCTTTCCTCATCATCTTCTTCAACCTTTTAAAAGTATCCTTAAGTCTCATCAGAATCTTCAACCCTTGAAAGTACTCATCTCCCCGGGGCATATTGTCTACTGAAAGCAGGCATTTTCAACATGGACAAGCAACTGTCAATCTACCAAGAGGAGGTATATTCTCCAACTCCATTTCCAGCTCGTCACTCATTTTTTCCGCGATATGCTCGGTATTCCAGAACCGTGCAAAATCACACTGCACGGCACATTTTAACTGTATAATATTTTTTTGCACGGTCACAATAAACCGTGCAAAATAAACTTGCACAATTATATTAAACCGTGCAAAAAAATAATGTACATCTATAATTTGCCGTACAGTGTGATTTTGCACGGTCCTACAGAACCGTGCACTAATAAACTAATAATTTTGGGATCATATTTTCAGGAGATTGATTCAACTGGTGCAAGTCAGTGCTCTCTCGATTTTACTCAGAGGCGGACCCAGGATTTTCATTTAGGTGGGGCTAAACTTAAAGGATGCTAAAAAATTTTCACATCAACAATAACGAAAGAAAGAATCTATTCCATGTAAATAGAAGCAAAATATTTAACTATATCAACTTAATATATTTCTTGTTTGAAATTATGACTATTCATTTCTCTAAGGAAGAAGGTAGGTTGGAAGAGCCGAAGAGAGAAGGTGGAAGGTCGACACAGCCAAAGACGATTCTATATTTATTTTTTTTCGTTCTGCCTTTTAGACCTGGGGCAAACATTTCATCAGATGTGGGGCATGGGCCAAGGCCCACTAGCATTTAAAGAGGAATTTGGATTTTGACCTGGGGCGGTCGCCCCAGGTCATTTACACGTCCGTCCGCCACTGATTTTACTAATGTCTTCACCACTGAAACGATATTCAGAAGCTGAGATGATCTAATCCAATGGACACGGGATGTCGGAAAGAAACATGGCTTGGTGATTGTAATCAAAACTTCGGATGCTGGTGGAGATGGTAGGAAACCGAGAATAGTTTTATCCTGTGAGAGAAGTGGTAGTTACAGGGCTTCATCGAAGATATACGAAAAGAAGAATCCTAACAAGGCAACGGGAACAAAGAAGTGTAATTGCCCATTTGCTTTGAAGGGTCGAAAGTTGCCGAGTGACGATGATTGGATGTTAGCAGTGGTTTGTGGGATACACAATCATCCAAACGCACAACATCTCGAAGGGCACTCGTTCGCTGGGAGGCTTTCTACGGAAGAGATTAATGTTTTGATTGATATATCTAAGAGTCTGGTGAAGCCAAAGAACATCCTTCGAACACTGCAGGAGAGGAGTGTGCACAACACCACTACGATGAAGAGTATCTACAATGCTCGTCAGAAATTTAGGGTGACAGAGATAGCCGGTCGATCACAGATGCAGCAACTTATGATGCATTTGGAGAAGAACAAGTACATTAAGTATCACACTAGCAATGATGATACAGATGCAATCTTAGACTTATTCTGGGCACATCCGTCATCTATTCAGCTATTACGTGCATTTCCAGAAGTTTTGATAATGGATTCCACGTACAAGACCAATAGATATCGACTTCCATTGCTTGAGATTGTTGGTGTTACATCTACCCAACTGACGTTCTCCGTTGCTTTTATTTACCTTGATTCAGAGAGGGAGGCCAATTATAGATGGGCCATGGAGAGGCTTAAGGATGTAATGGATGGATGCATTATGCCACGTGTGATTGTCACAGATAGAGAGTTAGCGCTCATGAATGCAATCAAAGTTGTATATCCGAATGCAGCAAACTTATTATGCAGGTGGCATATATCTAGGAATATCTTGGCAAACTGTAAGAAGTTCTTTGAGACCAACGACAGATGGGATGCTTTTATCTCTTGTTGGAACATGTTGGTACTCTCTCCAACTGAAAGTGACTATATTCAACTTCTAAGTGCTTTGGAACGGAATTTTTACGGGTATCCACATGCTGTTGATTATATGAAGAACTCGTGGTTGAATAAGCATAAGGAACAATTCGTGTCTGTTTGGACGGATCAGAATATGCATTTTGGCAACGACACCACTAACAGGGCTGAGAGTGCACACGCAAAATTAAAGAGACATCTGGGTACATCGAGCTGTAGTTTTGATTCGTCCTGGTAGGTTATCCATTCCCTGCTTCAGTTGTTATTTACTGAAATAAAGGCTTCTTTTGAAAAGAGTTTGAACACCGTGCAACATAAATTCAAGCCGGCACTGTTCCGTGAATTGAGAGGATTTGTATCAAGGAGTGCTTTGGATATAGTATTAAATGAGTCGCTAAGAGCTGTTGATATTGGTTTGGATTCGGATGCATGTGGGTGCGTTGTACGATGGACCCATGGTTTACCATGTGCACATGAAATTGCATAATGTATAAGAGAATGGTCTCATATACCATTAAGATGTGTACATCAATTTTGGCGGAAGCTCAATTTAGATCCCACTAAGATGAACAAAGCCCCTGAGTTGACCACAACTTCTGAGTTCGACTTGATCGATAAGAAATTTCGGGGAAGTGATGAGGCTGGAAAAATTCAACTACTGAAAAAATTGAGAGAAATAGCTAGTCCAGAATGTACACCTCTGATTGAACCGGACATTAAATTGAATACTCGCGGTCGGTCATCATTGAAGAAAAATAAGTTGGATCGGTCTACGACTCGTGAGCCGTCTGCATTCGAATACGCAGTAGAGGTGAAAGAGAGTGGACGACTTATATTAAGTAGTATATCTGTAAAGAATAAGAGTGAGAAGATTAGTGTCCGTCGAACTCGATCATGTACATTTTCGCAATCGCTCCCGCAGTCTTTGGGACCCTACATCCATAATGTTAAGGATGTCGCAGCGGATGGTAACTGTGGATTCAGATCTATAGCAGACCTTCTTGGCATGGGCGAGGACAGTTGGAGACAGGTTAGATTGGACTTGAGCACTGAATTGCAGAGGCATCAACATTATTATGCATTGGTCTATGGAGGAGATGACCGGGTTGGAGAGTTGTACTACGCGTTGTCTTACTTCGAAAACAATCCAGGATTCGATCGGTGGATGACAATGCCGGACATGGGTCACTTGATATCTTCGTATTATAAAGTCGTATTGGTCCTGCTTTCATTGCAGCAATGCTTGACTTTCTTGCCTTTGATATCACCCCTGATTCCAACAAATGATCACAAAATCATCGCGATTGGTTTCGTCAATGGAAACCATTACGTTCAGGTATTCATGAAGCCAGAAGCACCCATGCCACCTATTACAACAAATTGGCATTGACACCATCATCCTGATGCAGATGGATGGCAGCTCCCATATGCAAATCGCATCGAGCAATTCAGAGAAATTTTGGGAAATAGTGTAGCAACACAAGAGTCGGTTAATCTTGACAGCGATTGATTATATAAACCGATTCTCATTTGATGTAACCATATAAATTATATAATGGAACTCATTTTGATGTAATCGTTTGCTTGTCATTTGATGTAACAATTTGACTGTCATTTGATGTAACTCAATTTATTCTTTTCTGTTGTGTAAAACATGGTCTGCACGGCCAATATGTAATGGCAAATCAGAATCTGCACGGCTAACAGATACTGTGCAATCTTTGTTATGCACGGCACATAATGGCCGTGCAGACCATGTTATGCACGGCACATAATGGCCGTGCAGACCATGTTATGCACGGCACATAACGGCCGTGCATAATGTGTTATGCACATTACTTATATTTTGTGCAGACCTATGTCCCTTTCATTCCATTTTGTCTAATCTTTCTTTTACACAAATATAGACTATAAGTTCTCTTAAAATATAAAAATTCATCCATTATAGTAGACCTCTCAAAAAGTATCCTTGAATTCATCATTATATGTAAAAGTGATTATTTACATAATTGCCGTAAAAAAAAGTGGCTTAAAATTCGCCAAGTTCCAAAATAAATTACAAACTCCCATGACATAATCATAAAATCCAAAAACAACAACTCTCCTCACGGACGCGTACGTCGTCGGTACGTCACCGGCAAGCCATCCAAGATCTCGAGAGTGGTCTGTATTGCCCGGTAATAAAAATCAGCAGATTGACCAGGTTGTGCAATCGTAGCACGAAGATTATCACTCGCTCGGCGAATCTGTAAGAAATCATTATACATGTTAATATTAAGAGAATTATAACTTTTAAAATGGATGCATAATGTTACAATTGAAATTTCAAAGGCTCACCACTCTTGGAGTCGGGTCATCTTGATCCTCATGAGGATGATAATGGAGTGCCGTTCGGGGTTCTGTACCCGAGGACGTGAAATCCTAACAAACCACTCCATGTAGTCGGGTGAGCACTCCCATGCATGTTGTACTCGATGGCCACGGTGTGCTAGTGATAATACATGATCCTCCCAAGACTCCCAATATTGATCAAGGAATCTGTGGGAGACCTTGTATTGTCCAGCAGTAGATCCTCGAGACGCACGAAGGGGCGCGAGCGGTGCTGGTGGGATGGTTTGAACATACCCAAACTGACGAAGAACCCTCTGTGGGTGGTAGGGTTCATGACATCCATTGCTCTCAAGCAACCACAGAAGAAAGAACTCTGTTGGAATGGATGATGAGCCCTGGCACCGGTATACGGATCCCAAGCCACCTATGTCAAGAAGTAATTGAAACAACTCATTAATATTCTAACAAATAAATATAGATCATCGAAAAGACTTAAAATAAATAGCAACAAATCTATTGGATGCTCACCTCACTAGGATGTAAGTCGTCCAGTCTCTCCCGCAACAACTTTACGTTTTCCCTTCCAATCCCGGAATCCTGGCCAGGATTCCAGCGAGCCGCATGAGGCATTGCAGTCGTAAACCCCCGTGCTGCAGGAGGACGGACAAATGGGAAGTGCTCGTACACCCAAGACTGCAAGAGTTAGAGTTTATTAATTATATGAATAAAAATAATATATAATTAATAGTACAGAGATAGGCAAATGGAAACTAAAGTCAAAGAGGTATGCATATTTACCGTGAGGAGTGTCAAGTATCCAGCAATCTGTCTCACATCTGCCCTCGTAGCGGTCCCCAATTGGCGATAAAGATACGCAAGCGCGGCAGCACCCCATGCATAATGACGGACTTGTCCCAAGTCCATCAGTAAAGATAGGTACGCAATGGGGACTCGGGTGGACGACTTATCGGTGAAAATTGTACAGCCTAACAGAAACAGAAGATAGCCTCTAACTGCATAATCTACCTGCTCAACAGACGACCTAGGACCCACACTACCGCACACTCGCTTGATCCAGGCCATCCTCACTACCCCACCACGCGCCACTTGAAGTTCAGCAGACGCAGTCGCTCTATCCACGCCTAGTCCAGCCTCAAGTAAATCTACCTGCTCGGTAAATCCCATACTGGTCGATGCGTGGACAGGCAGTCCCGTTACTGGGATGCCGAGGAGAGTACCCACATCGTCTAAGGTGATCGTCATCTCACCGAATGGCATGTGGAAGGTGTTTGTCTCGGGCTGCCACCTCTCAACGAAACTGGATATAAGAGGGGCGGAAGTATATCGGTACGACAATGACTTAAGGCCAGCCAATCCAGACTCTTCTATAATCGCATGAAACCGAGGAACTTCGATATCGGCCCCATCCCCGAGCCAAGGTATGTACCAATCCTTCAACCCTCACCAATGATTGATACACTTAAGCGGCTCACGTTCCTGCCGCCGCTGGGGGAGGACTGGATGGCTGTTCATCCTGGTCTGATGGATGATCCTCCCTTGCTACCGTTGCAGCAGAAGTGGACGGCTGTTCCTCCTCCTCCTCTGAGGAATCATGCTCTGATAAATCCTCCTCAGATGAATCATCCTCTGACTCCTCTGACGAATCTGGGAGGGGATCCTGTCGCAATTTACGTCTTCGTTCAGATGCCTTTGGTCGTTGACGACCGGCAGTCGAAGTACTAGCGTGCACACCTCGGCGACGCGCAGGTCTTGCAACACCGATCTTCGTCCTAACTCTAGATGGCTCGCTAGAAGAACTAGCCCGTCCACCTATCGAAAGTGAGCTGCCACCGCGACGAGCAGGTCGTCTAGGCATTTTCTAATCTGTTCAAAATAAAAAACAAAACTTGTTATTTTAACATTGTAAATTTGTTCTGCACGGCATACTATTACAGT
Source organism: Litsea cubeba (assembly GCA_012931725.1). NCBI lineage: Eukaryota > Viridiplantae > Streptophyta > Magnoliopsida > Laurales > Lauraceae > Litsea > Litsea cubeba. The sequence goes on along the minus strand of CM022951.1, from coordinate 74,595,899 downwards.
GCAATTTCACATATGCACGGCCAATGTTAGCCATGCATATGTAATTTGCATGGCATATAGACACCGTGCAAATAAGATATGCACGGCTAACATTGGCCGTGCATATAGTAAATGCACGGTGTCGATATGCCGTGCAAATTTAACCTGCACGCTTCTGGTTTGCCGAGCACTACGCGAACCAGAAGAAGAAAACCATTTGGGAAGGGAGGATTTGGCGTTCGTCACACCCATCCATATCATGCGTTAGGGAATCCACATACAATCGAAATAGGTGAAAATACAATCTAAATATGCATACATTACAACCTAAAAAGAATGTGGGATGATTGGAAAGCTTTAACGAAGGAGAAGAAGATTACCTTACCTTGTTTGAACAAGAAGAAGAAGATGAAGAATAAGAAGAACGTGATGAGAACAGTGGAGGAGAAGATGTAGCAGAGATGACAATCTGTTAGCCGCCGTGCCGAATTTGAAAAACTAGGAAGAGGGAATGGAGAAGGAGAAGACGATGGGCTGGTGGGCAGTTTCGGTATTTTTGTGGGTGGGCTCAGCAAATAGGTTTTAAACATAAAATGGTTGTGGTGAGCTCAGAATGTGGGTGTATTCATCAAAACTGGTGGTGCATATAGAATTCCCCGTGATAAATAGGATAGTTGATGTAACTTCTGGTCAAATTTATAACCGACGGTCAAAATTGAATCTAAAACCTCCTAGCTTAATATATTATAATGGAATTTTGACATATTAGTCCCTCTTAAGAACTCAGGTGTTCCAATTTCTCTATCTCTATCTCTATCTATGTATCTATCCTCTATCTCTATTTCTACCCATCTACCTATATTTTCTTATAAAAGAAAACAAAATGACATTTGGTTTTAGTGCACACTTGGGCTTATAAAAGAGAACAAAATGACATTTGGTTTTACTACACACTCAGGCTTATAAAAATAAAATAAAATGACATTTGGTTTTACCACACACCAGGCCAACTTTTATAATATAAAATCTAAGAGAACAAAATGACATTTGGTTTCACTAACACCTAATATAATACTCTTATAAAAGAGAACAAAATGACATACACTTTTATAATATAAAATCTAAGATAACAAAATAACATTTGGTTTCACTGCACACCTGGGCCCACTTTTATAATTCTATATCTATACCCTATTATAAAAGAGAGTAAGATATAGTATGGTTTCACTACACGCCTGCCCAATAAAAAAAGAGTAAGGTGTAGTAAGGGAGGAAATAGAATCTATATTCTTATAAAAGAGAACAAAATGACATTTAGTTTTACTACACACCTAGGCCCACTTTTATAATATAAATAAAATCTAAGAGAACAAAATAACATTTAGTTTCACTACACACCTGGGCCCACTTTTATAATATCTATATCTATACCCTATTATAAAAGACAGTGAGATGTAGTATGGTTCCACTACACACCTGCCAAATAAAAAGAGAGTAAGATGTAGTAAGGGAGGAAATAGAATGAGATAAAGGAAAGAGAAATAAAAGAGATAAGAGAGAGTGAATCGGATGGATAAAGATGGGGACATAATGGAAATTTCCTAATTTGTCTAAAATAGACTTTAGGTCAGGCTTGGATTTAGAGGGGTTTTGAGGATTCGGATCAAGATGAGCTAGAAGACTAAACTTTAGGAATTAAAAATATCTATCCAACGGTACCATAATCTAAAAAAATCTAAAATTACAAAAAAGCCACCTAAATTCTCTATAAAATTGCTAATTACCACCCACTATACCCAAATGAACCCGGATCTAGACCAAACTTGGCACACATGATCCTAATAATTTTTTAATCTCTTTTATTGAGTAGATGCTGATATTTTAAACGTAATAAAATTTTGTATTAATACATTCCAATAAATCGAGTATTTTTTTATTTTTAAGGTGGTGGGGAAAATAAAAGGAAAATGTGGATAAGATTGGAATCTATCTCAAATCCATATCTCAAATGTTGTTTTTTCCCTCTTCTTTTTTCAATTTTCTTTTAACATTATTCTTATTCAGATACTATAAGATTTTCAATGCATGGAATTTTGTGGGTATAAGGTTTTCCCTCTGTGAGTAATTGTGTAAGGAAGAACATGGCATTTTAACATATTATTCATTGACTCTTAGCTTCTTTTAGAATGGAGAGAGTTTTCATACATGTAAGTGAGTACTGTCTACTGAAATTATTATCGTTTGATTGTGTCTTCTTCTTCAATTCTTTTAATGTTGCAATACAATCTCCATTATAAGAAAAATGGGTGCAACCAGAGTTGAGAAAATGATGATGAAGAGTTGGTTTTTTCTTCCTCATTCCTGTTTGGGCCAAAGTTTGGCCCAGTGATAGGTTTCGTGCTCTTATAATTTTAATTATATGTCCGTTTTATTTCTTGAATCTTAACTGCAGGCTTCCAAATTGTGCATGTTTCGTGTTTCCTTATAGTAGAACTTTGTATTTAGCTCTCACTCTATATTTGGAATATGAATTTGTGCATAGCATTTAAAGTGTAAAATTGATATGTTTTGTTATGTGAGATACGAAAATGAAAAACTCAAACAGAAAGTGTCTTGGTTGAAAAAAGCAAAGCAGATAATAACTAGAAGGACGATGCTATGAGGGATGAAAAATCTTTCCATTATCTGTCAAAATCTGTTTTCCTTCTCCATAGAGTCGAAAGGGAAGGGATTTTTTTTAGAGAAAATTAGCGAAAGATCCCCCAAGTGGATTGTATCCAGCTTCCAATCTGAGGAAAAACTTATTAAGGCCTCTAGTCCACTCAGCTAGACTTTTTGTAGCCTTAGGTCCCTCAATCCACATGATTTCATTTTTCAAGACTAAATTACCCTTTCAACCATTTTAGGCATAAAATTTTGAATTTTCAAATTTTAAAACTCCCCTCTTCCTAAATCCTATTTATACTCGACAAATGGCAAATCTTTATCCCTCATTAAATCCTCTTGATCAGTTTTTTTTTTCGGAAGACTAGATTGGGGTTTTCTTCGATCTCAAGTGGGCCACACTGATCGGATTCTGGCATAAATCCGAAGTTGCAGAGGGCATCGGAATTGCAGAAGAAAAGAGGATGGTTTACGTCATGAAAGTCAAGGAGGACTACAATCCAACACTTTCATATGCATCGAGGTCTATATGGGTTTTTTATATTTTTTATTTTCCAAATGCACAGGCGAAGAAGAGAGAGAGAAATAGTGCACTTCCATGATGAAGTGGTTTATCACCATCTAATCAGAAGTTGTGGTAATGAGGATAATGGCTAATGGGAGTGCAAATAGCAGTCAATAAATGGAATCCGGACACGTTTAGGTTCCTAATGATCAAACACGTCGAAGAACCTGCAAATAAGATGGCTTTGTTGTTTCAAACTTACAGAACACGAAACGAAGAAGAAGACAATCTTCTGCGCCATCGCCGGATTTCCTGCGCCACCGCTGTTCCTACGACTCGCCGGAGAAGGGGGATCGCCACCGGACGTCGCGTCGTGCCATCGACAGAATCGAGGAAGAAGGTAATAGGCTTGCTGCTGTCCATTTCTGGTTGCAGAAACCAAAAGAAAGAAGACGATCTTCGGCCAGGCCAGGTTTGGGTTTGTTCGGGGTCGGTTTTGACCTGACCTGCTACGATAGCCCAGCCCACAGTCCAGATTCGTCGCTGTTACTGCCACCCCCCGGTGTCGCACCATCGTCGGAGAAAAGAGCAAGGCAGCAAGGCTGTCTTCCTGCACTAGTAGCACCGCTAAAGGATGAAGGCAGCAGAGCTGTTATATCATTTTTGACAAATCTATATGAGTTTTTATGAACTTTATCTGAGTTTTTGTCAAGTTTATCTGAGTTTTTTATAAATTTATATGAGTTTTCTCTGGCTTCTGTAATCGGAGGTGAAGATTGCAGCCTGACTGCCTTCCTTCTTCCTCAAGTAAGGTGGTGGCGCAACAACAGCGGGGATAATCTATCTGAGTTTTTGGTAAAAATACTTGAGTTTTTAACAAATTTATTTGTATTTTTTAAACTTTATCTTAGTTTTTGTCAAATTTATCTGAGTTTTATTCAAATTTATCTGTTTTCTGTCATATTTATCTGAGTGTTGCTCAAATTTATCTGTTTTCTGTCATATTTATCTGAGTGTTGTTCAAGTTTATCCGTTTTCTGTCACATTTCTTTGTGTTTTTGGTAAATTTATCTTAATTTTTTTTAAAATTTATCTGAGTTTTGTTCAAATTTATCCAACTGTTTATCAAATTTATCCGAGTATTGTTCAAATTTATCTGTTTTCTGTCATATTTTTTTGTATTTTTGGTAAATTTATCTGAGTTTTTTCAAAATTTATCTGAATTTTTTAGAAAATTTATTTACGTTTTTTGAAATCTATATGCGTTTTTTAAATTTATTTGCGTCTTTTGAGATTTATTTGTATCTTTTCAAATTTATTATGTTTTTTGAAATTATTGCATTTTTTAAAAGTTATTTTCGTTATTTTAAATTTATTTGTATTTTTTAAAATTTTCTTTGGATCTTTTGAGATTTATTTAAGTCTTTTGAAATTTATTTATATTTCTGAATTTATTTGGATATTTTGAAATTTATTTGCATCTTTTTAAATTTATTTGCGTTATTTGAGTATATATTTCTTTTTTTAACTTATTGCATTTTTCGAAATTATTTCATTTTTTTAAAATTTATTTTCTTTACTTTGAATTTATTTGTGTGGTTTTAGAATTTTTTTGAAAATTTTGGGAATTCCATTAATCGTGGGCAATGACATGTTCGTTGACCATTATTAATGGGATATCCCACCAATCAGGGGTTATGATTTAAAGAAAGGGTAAATTAGACATTTTAGGTATGAAAAAGTGTGGGAGGGACCTTTTGACTTTATGACTTTTTTTGTGGACTGTTTGCAACACAAGTAATACTTTAAGGGACCTCCAGCCGAAGCCCCCTTTTTTTTAAGCAGTACAGGTGCTAATATTCAAAAGGCCAAAAACATAATCCATATTGAATAAGAATCTAACATTTTATTTATTTATTTTTCATATTTTAGTTTATGTTAGTTAAATTCTTACGTTTTAGACCAAGGCCTCTTCAATCGTCACCCTCCAACCCCTTCAAGAGTGGGATAAAACCAATAAGCATTCATTCGTAATTCTCATGAACCATTTTGTTCACTAATTTCTAAATTTTTTATTCATTTTTTTGTCTTTTGTAAAATTAACTGTAGATATTGTGCAATTAAAAAATCATTTCAAAGGAAAAATATTTTAGATTTATCATTCATAAAGTATTTTTAGTCTTTCTTGACACTATTTTGTCCACCCGGTTAATAAACTAAGCCAATGTGGGAAAAACAAAAGATTTTAACTATGGCACTATTTACACTATTATGTGGTTCATACTGTACGTACTGCCTTTTTAACTCTGAAAACTTAAATGCCACGTATTTTTTCAATAATAAACCTTGAACTAAGACGGGATGAAAAAAGAAAAGAAAAATGAATAGTGTATTTTTATAATGGATTAAAAAAAAAGTATCAAGTGTATTTTACTTACCACCTTTTGGTGTTCAATACTTATAATTTTGTGGGCACTTTAAATACTTCGACATCAGCTTAAAAATTAATTTAAAGTCGCGACAAAATATATTAGCTAGCTTCCTACTTTTGTTATTGTTGCTGATGGCCAATTGTTGGTTGTGTTATAATTCAAATACCAAATTGACTACCACACGAGAGAATTAACATTCTCTTTTCTTTTTTTTACTTGAAACAATGCTAGTTGTGAAAATAGTTTCTATTTATTTATTTATTTTTATTTTTTGGTGAAATTAAAAATACTTGAGTGGTATTTGTATTTGAAATTGAGAGTTAAGAAGAGGGCTCCAGGAGGTTCCAGGAGATATGAGATTATTTTATTTGTATGGATGTAACCCTTTGTTATTATTTTTTAAATATTAACCCTTTGATCTTTTGTACACTAACCTTAAATATTTGTAATTTTATGTTCCTTCAGTTGTATATTATTGATTATGGCCTTTGAAAAATGTATAGGGACCTCCAAAACTTATAATCACATCCCATATATACAGGTACTTTCGCTTGCATTATGCCATTATTGCTGTATGTTTAGTTTTTTCTTTTATCTTTTTAGAAAAAAAGTAGCAACTGACAAAATAATCACAAATATGAAAGTGAAATGTAAAACTTAAACTCATTTATGTTACCCTGTTTTTTTCTCTCTTTTAATGAAAGTTACCATTAAAAAATTTAAATATATTTTTCCCTTTTGCTTCATGTGTTTGGTATTTATTTAGTTAGATAATTGAGTTTTCAATATGACATAATAGTTGTATTGATCTTGATTCTACCCTTGTTGGAAGAATAATCACAAGTTGGATAATGTGACTAACCTACTACTAAATATTGATTATCTTATGATATTAGGGGGTGTTTGGAATAAGTTTATTATATAATATCAACAAGTTAAATATTGTAGATTTCATTATCATAGAATAAAATAGTGTCATATTATTATATTTGTCACTTGTGGTGTTTGGCAAAACTTCGACATATTTTAATATACCTTGAAGTGTTTGGCAATTTATAAAAAACTCATAAAGATTGATGTACCAAATTAAGAAATTGATATATATAAGCAAGTACTCACACATGACCACTAATTCGTAAGCACATGTGTTAAATAATCAGTGACAGGACCCATCTATTATAAAAACATATAACGATTAAATTTAACTCATGTGATCTAAGCAATGTTTGTCTAATGAAGGTGGGGTCCACCAAACATTGTAACTATACTATAAATACAGCTAATGGTGATTATCAGAAAATGACCCTATCTAGCTTTTGTATGAAAAATGCATTGTGGAACCCATTTGATTTGGGTAGTTATAGTAACAACTAAGAGCGCTATCAACTAGTGGGACCTATGTAATAATGGTACAGTAACAATTACAGTCACACAATTTTATCTTGGTAATCATGGGACCCGGCTTATTTGGTAGTATGGGACCCACCTAATGTTGGGTAATCACAATGAACGCTCCGAGCGTGACATTTGTAGGACCCACCTACTATTGATAGTTTACAAGGGCTATGTAGTCTGATACGGCTACAGGGCCCCACAGTAAAATTTGTAAGCATTGTGGGCCAATATAATAGTGAGACTCGTAAATTTTAAAACTTATAGGGACCATTATATTAATGGTTGCCCATGAACTCTCCAATGAGTTTTTTCTCAAACTCTCCATTCGTATTTAGAAAAGATTTTTAAGATTATGTTATAACAACATATCTTTGAATAATGTAATATTAAGGTTTTTGAAATAAAGTGAGATATTGTAAGATACTTTCTAAGTTAGCAAAATACCATTTTTATGTTAATATATTACATTCTAAAGCTACTAGAATATATAGCAAAATCTCTAAAATATTTCATTTCCAAACACCCTTAAAGATAATTCCATAAATGTAATTTAGTGGTAGTCTTATAGATTAGTAATCGTAAAATGTGTTGTTGTTTTGGTAACATTTTTAGTTTCTTAAGATAGCAACTTTGGTAAGTTTTTTTATTATAAAAGGGCCATTTCAAGGGCAATGAATATATTTATTTATTATGCTCTTACTCATGAGGTTTAAATTGAAAAACTTTTATCATTTTCTAATACATTTATTTCTTTCATCATTGCAAGCTTCTTATCTTCTTCTTCTTCTCATATATTTTAATGAAGCTTCATGCCTTTCCTTGAAGGGAAAACGAGAATCTCATAGAAACTGTTTGTTATGCTAGCGTTACTACTAACTTTAAAGTAAGTGAATGAAGTGATCGTTTTAAGTGTAGACAACTAAAATAAGTATTTGATGCTGAGCTGCAACAAATTCAGTTTGTCTTTGTTCGTTTCGAATTTTTCTTACTTTGATTAGCACTCCCATCCTCTATACAGAA